>CM069911.1:10653541-11853541 GCA_036172215.1 Camellia granthamiana
TTCCATGACGTGCTGTAGCATTTGCTTCAGTTCAGCTAAATTGGTTTGTTCAGTCAACGGTTTGTTACAGCCCAAACTGAAACGTTGAAGCAGTTGCTTCAGCATTTCCTTCAGTTCAGCAACATTGGAGGAGAGGTTAATGATACACACATCATTGCCTTCCACCTAATCATACAAACACATACGTGAACTTAGTCTTATAAATCATCTTCAAATGATGTGGCTCAACTGTGTCAAATTTGTGTAATGATTGGATAGATTACCTTCTCATTGTCAACAACTTGCTTACCTCAGAAATGTCAGAACATCTCCATTAAATCTGTTTGTTTTTGAAGAACTTGCTTCATCATTTCTTTCAATTCATGACTGTCTGACTGTACTTTGGTCATACAAACTTCATCATATTGTGCTTTTTGTTGGTTATCGATATGGTATGCATCCATTTCATCATCACCGGTGTCGCTTTTATCGTTAGTGCAATCAAACTCCACCTAATCATTGAAACGCATAAATGAAGTCTGACATTGTATGTTCAAGACAAGTGGGTCAATGGTGTCAAAAGTGCATACTGGTTGGAGTGCATACTGCATCTGTTGGGAAATTTTGCTTCATTTTGATACGTCGCAGCATCTCTCGTATTTGGGCATCACCTCAATCATGAAGCCGAGGCACGGACCGCGTTGTAACCGACATACTTGTGGAGCTTAGACAAACACAATCGATGTACAATAGCTGTGGACAGTAAGGGGTACACCATAATTAATTTTTTCTCACCACAAAAATCAACTATATTCAGTAATAATGACATTGATTCTTGTCAATTTTGCAGCTAAACGTACATAGAATACCGATTTTGTTTACGATGTTGTGAACTTTATAGGCACATATGACGCAATGTTTTTTGGGGGAAAAAAATGTACAGCAAAACAACGACTTCATTGATGAAAAAAATAATAATTATGTACGTGTTTGTGTATATGAATGGCTGAAACCCCAAAGACCTTTCCCATAATGAATACGTTTGCTTTGGTAATGGTCCTATCAAGGTTTTTTCTGTATATTCTTCTTCAACTCTGCCTACAAATGTGTATAAAGTTTCCTATATCAGTTCTGTGTCTAATTGATTATTCAAAACAGATGAAGATCAATCAATTATGTTCCTCTCTTCGCAACGTAGGAAAATTGGTTCCTCCATTGAGGTCGGTGATTTTTTTGTCCCTGTACTCTTTATTCTTAAATTCATGACGGTGATTACAGAAAAGCTCTTTTACTACTAGCATACTTGGTTAGGAAGAGTATTATTTGTCATACTGAAATACCAGGTAACATTGTATTTCCTAATGAAGCCCAATTTGTTGAACCATGATAGAACAATGCATGAAACATATGAACGGGGGAACGGAAAAAAAATCGAGATATTAGCATACCATTAGCAGGAAAACACATCCAGTTGCAACGCGATGACCTTTGATCTTATACTTGCAAACACCTGTCACGACCCAAACCCACCCATAAAAGTTTGGTCCATGACCAGCCTGTGATTAGGCCTCAAAACAAAATTTCATAATAATATGTATTCAAATATGGGGCCTTAAGCGGAAGCAAACACCAACATAGATAAAATGCCCATTGAGCTTGTGCATACATGAAGATTTAGATTAACTTAAGCAATTAAATACGCTTCCATATCTACAATAATCACATAATTATACCGATCTCACACATACACTCACATAAGGCTCAATAAATTACATAATTCCCAATACAAAAGTTAAGGCCTCAACACGGAGGCGTAACCCGATTGGTTTGACAGAGAGGTAGACCTCAATAGAACTCTAGTGTTGATCCCCGATGGCTCACCTACATATATAAAATAAAAGGGGTGAGCTAATGCCTAGTGAGTAATATTAAAGTAAAGAGGTTAACGAATGATGTCCTTAACATTAGGAAAATATATTTCACGATTTAGAAACGTATCATAGATCTTTTCAAAACAGCCATTTATCGTACCATAAACCATACCCCTTTCAAATGAAATATATAATGGAACTATTACAAAACATTTTACGTGGTACGTGGTACGCCCACTTCTACAAAAGGTTGGAAGCGCATTTAACATAGGACATCCATTCATGTAGATAAAATAACACATCATAACATGAGTCATATAACGATGTCAAAACCTTTGTATTCATATCATATGTTCTGAACGACCTCGGTTCCATGTATAACAAAACGGCCTTGGGCCCAATCATATATCAAAACGGCTTTCGGTCCAAATGTATCATATCGTATCATTGTATCTGATCATGGAGTAGATGGAACATCGACATGTCTCTACCTCTCCTTGGGCCCAATTCATGTATGTATGGACTCAAGAGGTGTCTCATACGGACTCTAGAGGTGACTCACACTGTAGCACTTTGTTCTGTACAACACTTTGCTCCATACCAAAATGATTTTGTCTTAAAGACCCGAACAATTCATACCATGCCATAGCATAAGCGGAACAGATAAACAGAACAGCCTTAGGCTCACCATATCATATTATAAACAATTCACGTTTCTTATTCATGACTCACTTTACTTTTCTTGGAAACTTGTGTATTTTAACAAAATACGACATTTAGAGAATCATGTCACACATTATCAAAATACGATATTTAGAGAATCTTGTCACACATTAATCAAAATAGATAATGAAAGACATATCTTTACTATACTATTACTCATAGTGCTGGGCTTCTGGTAACAATGGGACGATGTCCTCGTTTGACCTACAAACACAATGCACATAGCATAATATGACAATATAACCAATCTCTTTGTTGTTCTTTAATCAGTTAGCCCAGGTGGTTCTAAACTCATTAGTCCTCAATATGTCATAATCCATGTCTAAGAAAATAGGAGGGAACGAAAGGAAACTGGGTTAGAAGAAGAAATAGCATGAAATCGGTGGATAGAATATGAACAATTGTCACTAATTTGGGCATATCTATTTTTGTACTTATAATTTGGGAGTGAGACCACCACCATTGGAAACTAGACTTCCGGGCTTGAATTTGAGCTCAAGAATCACTTAAAATGGAGTCCGGATGCAAGAGATATGCTTATTTGAAGTTGGCTGAAACAGAGCTGTCCCGTATCTGCGGGAAACAGAGCCGTACGTGCGGGAATTTGGCCGCACGTGCGGGACAACGTGCTTTTTTAGCAGAATCAGATTTGGTGCTCGAAATAGACTGCCGCACGTGCGGGAAGCCCCGCCGCACGTGCGGCTCTGGGCAAAATTTGCTGTTCGAAAATCTTGGTTGGCTTTAACACTTGTTTTTCCATTTCCTAAGCTAGGTTTCAACTTTAATCACCCAAAAACATGTAAAATTACTCTACAACATGATAAACTAACATCATTCTAGTGCAATTTCATCTCAAACAAATCAATCTTTGCCTCAAGTTAGAAATTCAAGTCTCATCTTTTCTATATAATCAAACTTCCACAATATATGCCCAAAATCATGTAATTATATCTTACACATGGTTGGTTCTCACACCGAATCTTGTCATTCCATGAATCATTCTTAAGATTGAATCCAATTCAAACAAATTTAAGGAAATCAAGGTGCAATTCCTTGAGTTCAACCCATTTCATTCATAACCTAACACACTTGTTCATTTATATATTAATCTTCCAAGTCAATCCTTGATTTCATGTAGTAAATGGATTATCTACAAAGATAATAGTTAAAGCCACATACCTTAACTCAAATCCTTGCTTTTCTTCAATTTTCCCAAGCTTCATGGTTGATCTTCTTCCTCTCTCTTCAATTCTCTTCAATTATCTTCAAACCCCCATGAATGGTTAGCTTCTCTTAGAGAATCTTTGTCTCTCCTTCTCTCTCTTTCTCTCTTTCATGGTTTTCTCCCTCTCCCGTAGATATTTTTGGCTCATAGATGTTGAGTTCAACTCATATATCTCATATATATCTATACATCTAACTAAGCTTATCACAATTTGGGAGAGCCAAACGCACCCTTACGAATTGTACGAAATCAAATTTCAATTAAACTTCCCAGATGACTCTAAAAATTATGCTGATCGTAAATATGCACTCTGTTCTAGTTTCTGAAGCCTCTAAGGCCTTCAATTTGCAGTGCAAAGTTAACCATCCAAACATACCTTAACGAATCTGATGAAACAAATTTCCAATTAATTTTCCCAAATAGCTCTAAAAATTCCTATTAACATATCTCTATACTCCATTCCAATTTCTGAACTCATAAAGGTCGTCAATTCCAGTTTGAAAGTCATAACTCAATAGAAAATTATTCAATTCAAACAGATATAATTAAATTAAAGCACATTAACCCATAGGTAAATAAAGGTAATTCCTTATACGCATTTTGGGGTCGTTACAACACCGTTCTGAAGGAATTGTAGTGTCAACTTTTCCCAATTACAAGCTCGCATTCCATTGACGTCCTTCACGGCATGAATGAACGATGGACTCAAGGCAGTCATTGTGGTAAGACACAACATGGCCCCCAACACGTACAACGCAAATTTCCTTCGAAACTCGTCCTCCGTATCATCAATCTCGGTTAGACAAAGTCTCAACTTATTCAGAGGAATGACTCCCTTAACAACTCCAACCTCTTCGCAGATATTAGGATATGCTTCTAATGAACCAGCCAACTGCACGTCATCACCTTCACACCGTATTCCCAATAAAACATTAACTACCTTGCAGGTGAGCCTGATTGTAGGCATCCCATTTTTGACTGCCCTTAAGACTTGGGCACTACTGATGGTTTACTTGGTGGTGAAAGGTGTGCAGGGCAAAGGTTCAATTTCTTCGGCAAGGAGAGAGTCAAATCCCAACTTCATACCCCTTTTGGACCAAAACAATCTTGATCAGAAGATTTTAGACCTTGAAACCCTCTCTTTCAAAATGGTTTGGAAATAAAGTTCCTATGATGTTCCGACGCTCGCATTTCGTTAAATGTTACGCTTTTCGGTAAACCAAGCAAGGACAAAGTGGAAATGAATGAAAGAGAGATGAAATCTTTGAAAAATCTTTCAAAACACCTTGTTTAGGGGTGTGGAGTTAAAGAAAAAAGGAAAGGAGAGAAGAAAACTAGTTTGGGAGAAGTTCGACATGAATCCGAGTAGGACCAAAGCTGCGTGGCTTTACCAAAACAGGCATAACTTTTTGCACAGTTGGAATTTTGATGCAAGGCTGCCCTTACTTCTGGGGCTTGAATTTGGACACTTACCAGCCACTTTTCTTCCCAACTAGCCACTTTTTTTGGTCTGCCAGCCACATTTTCTGGTCTGCAGCCATGCCACCACCTTTCTCTCGCTGTGCAGACCACCTTCCCCCCATTGCCGACCACTTTTTGTCCTTGCAAACCACTTTTTGTGATCGGCTGACCAGTACAAGTAGCTAGCTGACCACTTCAAGTGGTCGGTAGCTTTCCTGCAGTTTCCTGCAGATATTTTCTTGCCAGCTGTGATAGCTGGCGAGCACAAAAACCGTCCTCCATACACGTGTATGGAGGGATTGCATGTAGCTTCAAGCTTGTTCAACAAGCTTGAGGCTTAGTTTTCTATAAAAAGGATGCCTTCTCTCCCTTCTCCAGGTTCTAAAATTTGCTTAGAAGATATACATACACATCTATCTCTATATTTCTCTCTTTGTCTCATTTTTGTGCTTGAAAGTGCCTTTCTTTCACACTTTTGCACACAAACACATAGTGAAACACCATACTTTTGTTTCTAAGGCACCCAGAAGCTGGTTTTAGTGTTTTTGGATTGGTTTGAGCTCAAAAGAGCTGCTAGAGTTGCAGCTTTGAAGTGGTTCTTCAAGGGTGAGTTTTTAACCCCTTAAACCTTGGTTTTTGTTTAAGATTTTGGCCCTATTTGCATGCTGATTTAGGCCTAACTTTTAACTACAAAAATTTTTGATTTCAAGTGTTCTAAATGTTTGTTTAAGGCCTTGTTGGTGTTGGGGGTGGTTTACCCCCTCTTGTGCCTTGTCTGGCCTTGTTTCCGTGCTATCCTTTTAAGCTATTGGGACCACCTCTTTTGGGCCTTCTCACCACTGAAACTCAGAGGAATTTTAGTAGTGGAAAGTGTGTTTTGAGGTCCTAAATAGGAGGGGGTCATCCCCTCTCCTTATATCTTGAATGCTTGCCTTATTAGCCTCATGTTTGAGCATGGTTTTCTAGCATGTGTTGGCTTGTTCTCAACTTGTTTTTGGTGTTATTTTGACATGGCATACCTCTGTTTTAGCTTGGTTGAGTCACCACTTGCATGCATTCTACACTTGTAGTGTAACCTTGCATGCTAGTCTAACATGCATCATGCTTTTGGACCATTATTTTAGCATATTTTGGCTCAACTCCAAGAAGATTTTGTTCATGTTTTACCATGCTTAAGCTCTAATTTAAGTGTTTTGGGCCATGCATGCCTTACTTTGTATAGCTATAGTTCATTCATGCTCACTAGCTTTGAGTTTCCAAGCCACTAGCATGCATTGCTTAAGCTATTCACATGATTTGACATGATTTGATATGTGATTTCAGTGCATGTAGTGTGATCATTCCCTCACATCTTTCACTCATTCAATGCATTGGAGGGTTTGTGCTTTATGCCTTAAATATGAGCCCATGTGTATGCCATCTTGCCTAGGCTTTTGGGCCACCATTTCAGTGTTTATTTGGTCCTATTTTGCCATGATACAACTCTGATTTTTGTTGGTTAAGTCATCTCATGCTTGGTTTTGGTAGGTGTAGTGTAATCCTCCTTGTTGGCCTTGCATGCTTGTTGTTTTGGCTCTTCATGCTAGCTTGGTTTGGCTATACTCTGTGCATGTTTTAGCCATGATTTGACATGCTCTGGGACTGTTTTGGGTTGCATTGGTCATATGCTTCATGTATTGCATAGCTATAGTGCAAGTGTCTATGCTAGTTTCAAGCTTTGAGTCTTCTAGCATGCTTCATTTGTGACATGTACATGATTTGGCATCATTTCACATGTTATTTTAGAGCATATAGCATTGCCATGTTCCCATTTCTTTCACCCTTTGAATGCCTCTAAGGTTCATGCATTGTTGCCTTGTTTGTGGCCTAACTTGTATGCATGTATGCCTAGACCTTTGAGCTCCCATCTCAGCATGTTTTGGTCCTTGTTTTGACCTATTTGAGCTCCGACCATGGCTGATTCATCCATTTGTGACATGTATTGCATGCCTCTTGTGTAGTCTCTTTCACTAGCTTTAATGCTTAAGGACCCTAGCATGCTATGCTTACTTTGTTTGAGTGATTTGGCATCATTTCATACCTAATTTCAATGCTTATAGTGTGGCTACACTCTTACATTTGGCACTCCTTGAGCACTTTTGAGAGTTGTGCCCTTGTGCTTAATTGATAGGCCATTGCACGAACATCACCATTTTGCCTTTCATGCCATCATTTCATAGCATTTTGGCCACTGTTTTGGGCATGATTGAGGTCTGTCCATATTCGGTTTAAGTCCATCGAGCATGTTATTTGAATGTTGTTGTTTGCATTGTGTTTGCATGCTTGTTGCATTGCATTATGTTAACATGCATTGCATTGAGTTTGCATGCCTTGCATTGCATTGTGTTCGGATAGGGCGTTAGTCCAAACAAGAGAGACGAGGGACGTTTCATACTTGAAGTGATGAAACGTGCCTCATTTCTCGGTTGCCGACCCTCTTGATCATGCATGATAGAGGTTGAGCCTTTATGTGTTATTTGTGCATTCATTCACATCGATTCGTGCAATCTTGGCTTCTCGGCCACCATGCATTGCGATGCATGGTTGGTGGCCCGAGGGTCGAGAACTACACTCCCTTGAGCTTGAGAAATGATGGGGAGAGTGGTTGTGCACACATACCTTGGAAATACACTGCTATGCCCCTTGTTGTTCTCTGCTGCAGCAAAACTGGAGCTTGGCAAATTAAGTGGCTGGCCAGCCAGTTTTTGTAGTCTGCAACATACTTAAGTGGTTTACAGGTGGTCTAAACCACCATAAAGTAGTTGGCAGCCTTCCTGGAGGTCTCCATGATGGAGTAGAAGCTACCTGGAAGTTTATGCAGTGTTCTGAAATCAAATGCAAACAGAGGCAAGTTGGGGCATAGTGATGGATTTACGAACGAGGCGATTGAGTACGCATGCTGTCATGACCCGAACCCGCCTCCATGGGTTAAGGACATAACCGGCTAGTAATCACGAGATTACCTACGGCCTCAAACCAAATAAGACATAACTCATCAGAGTAAAGGGGCCAAACGGAAGCAAAATTTAAAACTTTTGTCCATAGAGCTGTGCTTATATGGCACATCATAACAAACCATACGTAATACATGTTAATAACTCACATCAAAATATGTACTAACACAAAGTTTTGTACATACTGGATCATTCAAGTTTAAGTCAGCCAATCAAAACTATATACAAACATATCCAAAGTCCTCACCGACATGACAAAATAAAACAAGATAGCAAAAGGGCGAAGACGGGTCTCGTGCATGAGACGTAAGGGCTGACTCCTCAAAACCTTGGTTGTTCCACACAGACTTCACTGAGGCTGGGTTTGGACCTCCCTTGGCTCACCTACAAACACATGAATGAGCGTGAGCGAAAGCCCAGTGAATAATATCAAATAAAGAAATTACACAAACGGTATTTACAACAACGTGCTTCAAACGGCCTTGGGCCCAATTCGTATTTCTACCTAGCATATATATATGCAATTTAGGTCAAGTGACTGTGGTTACAAACACATCATACGGCCTCGGGCCCAATTCGTTCGTGTCATACTGGCCTTTGGCCTATTCATCTTTCATCATGTCAAACCGGCCTTTGGCCCAACCATTCTTTCATTCAGATCAAACTGGTCTTGGGCCCATTCATTCTATCATTCATGTCAAACTGGCCTTTGGCCCATTCATTCTATCATTCATGTCAAACTGGCCTTTGGCCCATTCATTCTACGTAGCAAACATTTGTCCACCATTCAAATTAACGAACTTATAAGACTTACATAGGAGTAAGCAATTGGACAAATAATATACTTCAGATATCTTTATGAAGATATTACTCACAGTGATCGGCTGGATGATTTGCCCTGGAGCTTGACCCTACATATTACATAACACACATGGGTCACCAACGATTCAATCCGTTTCTTAATTCACATATTCCTCTTTAGGCTTCTTTCTTATCATTTTAACTCATTTACAATGCTTAATACATGCCTAAGAGTACTTAGAAGTGAAAGATAATGGAAAACGAAACACATAACACATTTACAAAATTTCAGAAACAGGGGTCCTCGCTCGAGCGTGGACTTTACCGCTCGAGTGGACCCATGAGGTCTGCAAAATTTTTGGTTACATCATTTTTACGCTCGAGCGTGAAATTGGGTGCTCGAGTTGGAAGCCTCACTACATGGCTCCCCGCTCGAGCGGACATCCATGTCTGCAAAAATACTGGGAGCCCGAATTTCCCGCTTGAGCGGCGCCTTCCACGCTCGAGCGGACATCCCAAATTCTGGAAAATCCAGAATTGTTCTTGAGCTCGAATTCAACATTCAAAAGGCTTTAAGCTCAATTTAAGGCACCAAAAACATGCAAACACACTATATAGCATACGGGTGTAAACAACATGAGGCCAATCATTCAAAATCATGGTCCAATTCTTCAAAATTAATCATGGCTCATGCATTCAACTCTCATATAAGCTCCATAACTTTAATAATCAAACATGCATGTCAATTTTGACTTCATTTCTACTTCAATTGATGCAATTGGTGTTCATTTTCATGAAACTCAATAAAAACATGCTTGCATGTATGACCCAACTCTCAATCTTTCATAATTCACATGTTACATGCTAAATTATGTAATTTCATAGGAATTCTCTACATGCATGCAAACATGGACTTCAAATTCATCAAATACAACACAATTCTTGTCCTTGATCATCATTCAACTTTGAACTCACAAAGTTACAAACTAAAATCCATGAGTCAAGGGTTGATCACTCACCTAGGAGCCTTAATTCTCACAATTGTGGTCAAATCTTGCACCTAGCCTTCCCAATTCACAAATCTTGAGCCAAAATGTACAAGGATGCCTCCTCTCTCTCTCTCAAAGTCGGTTCTCTCCTTTCTTAGAGTTAGAATCAGCCAAATTGAAATAAAGAGAGGAATTGAGTGAAAGTGGCCCACTTATAAGCTCCTATTCAAACACATTATCTTAATATTAAATAATTGAGCACCATTTCATTAATTTAATCTATTTAACTTGATTCGAATCAATTTTCAATTAAATTTCACCGTAGGCTCTAAAAATTACGCTAATCATAAAGGCGCAGTCGATTTCGGTTTCTGTGACCGATAGGGCCTTCAATTTAATTTCCAAAGTAGATAGTCAAACATATATTCCTATAGAGAACAGATAGAAATTCAAAACCACATATTTTCACATAATTGGCACACAAAATCATATCAAACACATAATCACATTCATTATAAGGACCAATTAGCATAATACAGAACAGGGTTATCACACATGCACTTCTCACCTCGAGGCTCCTGTTTTATTGCTTTGCTTAGCTAATTAGCTATTTGGTTCTGTACTTAAGTAGTTAATGCACTTAGCTATTCAATTGTGTTTGTAATTAGTTAACTTGTTAGTTAATTAGCTTCGTTTTGTAATAATTAGTTTAATTAGATTAGAATTAGCTAGTTAGCTTATTATTCGGACCCTCCGTCGGGAGGGCGAATTTTGTAATAAGTGTGCATGTGTTTGATGCATGTCTTCCAACCCCTATTTCTTTCTCCTTTTTACTTATCAGCTTTTGATGGTTAGTTTTAGGGCATATTTCAATTAGCATACTTATGCTTCACATGTTTGCATTCATTCATCTGTCTTGCATGCACCGGGCTCGGCGCATCATACAAACTGCATTGTATTTCAATACCAATTTGAATACATGTTGTCAATTGTTGCATTTCACATGACATCTTAGAATAGCCGAGTCTATCTTAGCTGCATTTTGCATGTGTTGCATTAAGCATTCTTGACATAGCTAGGATCATGCATTGATTACTAACTAGCTTCTGTTTTGGCTCGGAGTACACTGTAAGTGTTTATGCTTTAGCATCTTTGCATGAGTGTGTGTGTTGCCATGTTAGCATGCTTACCATGAGGCTAACTGCTTAAGTGTTTAACTGCATGAATGCCTGTGGATAAAGATTGGATTGCTTGAATTGGAACAATTCATCAAAATGCGAGTTTTAAGCCCACTTGAGAGTGGCAAAATCATGTTTTTTTGAAGCCCACTCGAGGGTGGCAAATCCGCGTCTTAGCCTACTTGCCAGTAGCACTTTCAAACCATTTTCAAACAAACAAACATGAGATGTTTTGTTCCAAATTGAGCGATTTAGTCTATACTTGTATGCTATGCGCATTACATAGTAATTCTAGATTAATAATCGAAATATGAACACATGTGTTTTCAAAAATAACATATCATGTTAGTAAAGGCCGATCTTTGATCGGATGAGCGGGGGTGCTCATTTCAGGACCTTCCCCTCTCGTACCCAAGTTCTCGAGCCGAGGCAAATTTGGTGATGACGGTCACGTGGCCTTAGGAACGAGTCAGGGTTTCCTAAATTTCCCAAAACAAAACATTTAGGTGGCGACTCTGAAATCTGGCAAAGCAGTCCATGTTTGGCACTCTTTGATTAAAATCGATTTTCCAAAATGATTTTCCGGATTTGGACTCTTTGGTGATTTATCAATCTTACATTGCAATTTGTGAGAACAGATTCAGAACCGTGACATGAGTCCGAACTATAGTAGCTAAGAACAACGATTCGCACCCTTGCGCGCGAAGCGGAGTTCGGGCGGTCTACAGTTTCTGGCGACTCTGCTGGGGACTTAGAGAATTTGACTCGAACTCATGATATGTTGTTTTATTTACACTTATGTGTTTCTTTGCATTGCATTTGCATTGGTGCGCCTAGGACACCGTGTTTGCTGTCTGCTATTCCTGAATAGTTTGCCGGAGGCTTGCTTGGAAAAACATGTCATAAGGCTGACCGGTTGTGAGCTCTGCTACGACGGGAACACAAACCTCAGTTTTCACCGAGGCACCCTTTCTGACCATTCGACCTAGTGCATATCGGAATTCATAGTGACCATTCCAAACTGGGACATGTTGCTTACCCGATTGTAGGTTGTTTGAAACCGTTGCGTGCGTAGTGAAACCCTAGCTCCTGACAAGATAGGACAGGGAAACCCTACCCCTCCATAGCGGTGTTTTGGCTCTTACTTGCTTGATATGTGCTGTCAGAGTGTGTCTCTACAGGGTTGTATGTATCAGGTTGCAAGTCTGAATATTGGCCTGAGGGTATCAGTTTATAGGCAGAATTTTGGGCAGAATTCAGTAGAGAGCACAGTCATTCAGCTACGCTCATATCTGCTTTGGTGAAATTGGACTGAGATGCTGCCTGTTTTCTCTTTTGCAGGGGGTAGTCTTGAGACTATAGCTTCAGAAGGCTCCAATATCCCCCGGGGTACATTGGACTTGTGTTGATAGACTTTGTCAGGTCGGAGATTCAGTTCAAGAGCAACCAGTGTTTCCTTCGCCAGTGGTAAGGCAGAGAAGGGCCAATCAGGCACAGATCACCAGTACAGTGGTTACCAGTTCAGAGGTCTTTGTCTATTCCACCTGTGCACAGTAGGGATCAGATTTCTGTTTCTCCACAAAGAGGGAACATATACTGGCTCAGTCATATCCACACTTTACAGTTGAAATGGAGGACATGATGTGTCAGCTCCAAGAGACCATACAAATCATGCAGCGAGATGCTGCCCGCCAGGCAGAATTTGCCACGCATCAGGCAGAGGTTGTGGCTCAACAGACAAAACTAATTGCCAGACTTCAGCAACAGCAACAACAACAACAAGCCGGAGCATCTGCTTTGCATCCACCCCCACCCCCCACCTAGAGTTCCACCACTCGGGGATACTGCAAATGTCTAGGAAGATACAGACGTTCCAATAGGGCCAGCCCCACCACCAGTTCTACTGCAAATTTCAAAGACACCGGCCTTCTCAACAGATACACCGTTTGAATCTGAGATGGACCCAACCGCGCTCAAATTGAGGAAGCTAGAAAAGCTGTTCAAAAGAGCTCTAGGCGTTAATTCCATTCCATATATAAAGGATGGATACATCGATTTGGCGGTGACTTTGCCAGACCGGTTCAAGATGCCGTAAATAGACCGTTTTGACGGTTCTGGGGATCCCATGGTACACCTGCGGCTGTTCTCAAATATCCTAAGGCCAATGGGCCTCTCCAGATTACAAAAGCTTTCCCTCTTCGGCCGGACCCTGTCGGGTGTTGCGGCTATTTGGTATGCAAAGCTGGAGGACTCTGTCAAGAAAAACTGGGAGGAGATGGCTGAGGCCTTTATAGCTCAATACTCTTATAACACGCAGATCGAGATCATAACTCGTGATCTCAAGACAACCAGACAAGAGCCAAAAGAGGGATTCTCCGACTTTGTAACCCGTTGGAGGGCCAAAGCTTCTATGATGACCACAAGGCCAGTCGAGAAGGATCAGATACGGATGGTTGTGCACAACCTCCAACCCAAGCTGATGCAAAAGATGATCGTCTTACCCCTACCCACCTTTGCGGACTTACACAAGATTAGGGTACAGATTAAGGATGCCATGAAGCAGGGTTTGATTGACCACGAGAGAGAACAGCCCAGGAGGGCGTTTACTCGCAGTTCGAATGCGACCACCAGTGGTGATACAGCTGGTAGAACTTCAGACGTGGGCATGGTCACCACCACCACACCAAAAACAGCCACCCCATTCACTAGTGTGTCCGGAACCAGCTTACAAACAGCCAAATATCCACCCCGAGGCAAGAGGGTTTTCACCTCGCTGTATATGCCTTTGTCTAAAGCTCTCGGAGTCCTACTCAAGAAAGGACATCTAAAACCGTTAGAATTGCGGCCTCTACCCGATCCTCTCCCTCCAAAGCATGACCCGGCTATATACTGTGCCTTCCATCAGTAGCAAGGTCATGATACCGACTCTTGCTTCAGACTACGTCATGAGATTCAAAATCTCATTGACAACCAGGTAATAGCACATCCAGAAAAACCAAATGTCAATCAAAACCCTCCACCTAGGCAGGTAAACTTCATCCAAACAACGGCCAACCCGTTTGACCCTAGTATATATATCACCCTAGCCCATTTACCCAAGCCTGAGGTGTTTATTCCAGTCAACATGGACTTATGCATGATGGGTACACCTGAACCCCAATCATCTCAAACCCGTGAACCCATTACTTCTGAGCTAATGAGAATAATTGAAGATCTTCAGAGAACTGTGCAAAATTTAGCCTTTGGGGTTTTGACCCCGTCATCAACCACATCACATACCAGGGATTTCATGTCAAAAGGCTCCCCAATCTTGGGACAGGTTGCATTGGAAAAAGGCCAATCCCTTGGCAAAGTGATGGCCAGTGGTAAGAACAAGGTAGGGGCAGGCATTGGTCCCCATGAACACCTTCAGTGGGTTGTTGAGGCTTTGAAAGCCGAAGGGTTGAACAAACAGCAAGTGATTGCAGTTGTTGCAAAGATTGTGTATGGCACTTTTGCTACTCAGAATGAGAGCAGTTTGAATCAAGGGGCAAGTCGGGAGAAGGGCCGTCGTACCAAAAACGTTCCTTTCATCTCTAATCCTGCACTCGAAAGAGATCAGCAAACCCAGTCAGTGCCCATCAATCCCTTTGCTGGTGCATCCAGCAAAACTCCACAAACCTTGAAGTACCAACCCCGAGGTCAGAGGGTCTTCCATGCCCTCTACATGACTTTGTCCAAAGCTTTCCAAATCCTCGTTGGACAAGGCCATCTCAAACCCCTTGAGCCGCGGCCATTACCGAATAAACTTCCTCTCTCCCATGATCCGACCATGGCACTGACATGTGTTTTCGTCTTCGTCACAAAATACAAGATCTAATTTATAAAGAGGTCATCGTCGCACCAGGCCCTGCAAAGTCTATCGGCACTGGATTAGTGAACTTGGGGGATAATGTGATGTGATCGGGGAATGAACCACCTGCTGATTGGGCTCAGATTACTCCAGCTATGGAGATGGCACGCACTGTTTTGAGCAATGTGCAAATGTTGGTTATTGTGCTTTCTGACTTGGGTATTGAGTCAGCCTTGTTGTGTTGTATAGAGTCAGTCTTTTTGTACTGAGTCAGTCGAGTCTGTCTTGTTGTATCGAGTCAATCCCGTTGTATTAGAGTCAGGTGATTACGGGTGTGTTACCTTGGACATCACCATCTTGTTTTGTGTTTGTCTTTTACACTCTTTCTTTTGAGTCTGTTTTTGCCTTGGAGCCAGTTGTGCCAATAGATTTGAATGAAACATCAGTGATTTTCATGCTTTCGTGTTTGTTTCTGCCTTGAGCTAGTTGTGCTAACAGATTTGAATGAAATAACAGTGATTTTCACGCTTTCGTGTTTGTTTCTGCCTTGAGCCAGTTGTACCAGAAGATTTGAATGAAATGGCAGTACTTTTCACCTACTTTTCTGTGCCTTGAAATCATTGCTTTGACCTAAGTTTTTCAAAACTTTTCAAACACTGTGATGAAAACAAAGAGGGAAGAATTTCTCGGGATTTACAAAAATTTGATCAATTGAGAACAAGAGAGGCATTCTAAGCCCTTAATGAATGATATCATGTTTGTTAATATGAGTACTGAGAAGGATCCTGGCTTGATCTAGATTGGTTCTACATTGTTTTCCGCGCGAGCGATTAGTTGCTTTCTTAAAAGATTTGAAAAAATGTTTTGCGTGATTCTGCGAAGACCTGTGTGGAATCGCTCTTGAGATTGTGCAGCCTAGGATCGCTCTCAGCCTCGAGACTCGACCGCTTTTGCTTTCAAACCTTGAACTTGGATTCAGAATGTTCAACGGTCAACCACAAAGTGAGGCTTGTATCAGCCCATGAACTAGGGGCAATAACATCCTATGACATCAAAGGAGGACCGCCAGGCCAAATTTGAAGTAGCCCTTGAACTAGGGGCAAGAAAGTCAGATCAAGAAGATCAGATGTTCTCAAAGGAAGTTTGCAAAGCTAGATCAGAAGCAGCCCTTGAACTAGGGGCAAAAAAATGTCAGATGTGCTTGAAGAGTAAAAAATTGGGACATTGCTCAAGCTAATGAAGATCAGTAAGAATGCCAAATCCCAGAATAGAGAAAAGAAGAAATTTTTTGTTGAAGGACAATCGAGTTCCCATCCGCAACACTAGGGGCAATTCAGACCCGGTTGGATGGACTCCTACATCATCAGCGAATAGCAGCCATTCTCCTGGATTCAGATGGCTTCGACATCCTATGACCATTCAACATGGACAAGTGCAGACCGCCCAGAACTCCGCTCCGCGCGCGAGGGCGCAAATTGTTGTTCTTAGCTACTATAGTTCGGACTCGTGTCACGGTTCTGTATCTAGTCTCACAAAGTGCAATGTAAGACTGATAAATCACCAAAGAGTCCAAATCCGGCAAATCATTTTGGAAAACTGATTTTAATCAAGAAGTGCCAAACATGGTGTAGACACCCCATTTTTGGCCGTCCTCAAGACTTGGACGTCACCGCCTGAACACTCGGTGATCATCCTTATTTGTGTTCGTTTGGGGTTCCCGGAGGTCTCGGCTACGCACCTTGCCTCAGGACCCCCGAATTCGACTGTTTTGTGTCTGGTTTTGCACCAAACGCTTGTGCTTTGCCTTGGAGGGGCAGGGAATACCTTGTGAGGCATCCCCACACATCATCGGCCGTGGCTAGAGGCCACCGGCCAGGGTTTTATGCCATCGGCAATGTATGTTGCCGGTCGGCAGTAAATTTTGTCAAAATGACATCTTTGGCCGGCCGACTACTGTGCATCTGCTTTTGCAGATATTTTAGCACAGCTGTCTTGCATTTTCTTCCCCTCCATACACGTGTATGGAGGGATGGCCCTCTTGTTAGCTTACCTTGTAAGCTTTAAGAGGAGGCCTTCTCTCCCTTGTCCTAGGGTTAGAGAAGTTAGAGAAGAGAGTGAGAGGACTCTGGTTTTAGGGTTCAAGTTAGTGTATCTAACCTATATCTATACCTCTCCCTCTCTTGCCATCGTGTGTGTTTTAGGCTTAGTTTTGTGCATAAACACCTACCATCACACCATCCTCTTGGAACTGAGGTTCTTGAGGTTTGTTTTTGGAGCTTTGAAGCTGGTTTGGAGCTCAAAGGGGCTGCTGGTCCAC
This sequence comes from Camellia granthamiana, assembly GCA_036172215.1. Classification (NCBI taxonomy): domain Eukaryota; kingdom Viridiplantae; phylum Streptophyta; class Magnoliopsida; order Ericales; family Theaceae; genus Camellia; species Camellia granthamiana. The sequence continues at coordinate 10,670,911 of CM069911.1, forward strand.
TATTTTGAAGGTGGTCTACAAGGGTAAGACACTAGCCCCTTTTTACCCCACTTTTGCATTGCACTTTTGACCATCTTAGAACTGTTTTCAAGGTTAGTATTTAATACATAAAAGTTCTGTTTTTAAGGCCTCTAAATAGTTTGTTAAGAGTGCTTTAAGCTTTGAGGAAGTTTGACCCCTCTAAAGGCTTGTTTGGCCCTTGTTTGGTGCCATTTTGAGTGAGCTCCGGGACTTTGGTGTTTGGGCCTCCTCACCACTGAAATCTTGAGAGATTTCAGTGGTAAGGATGGTACCTTGAAGTCCCAAGAAGGAGAGGGCCACCCCCTCTCCTTGTTGTCCATGAAAAGGGCATTCTTTGGCCCTTGAGGGAGCATCATGTTTGAGTGTTTGTTGATCATGCCATAGCACCTTTATATGCTTATTATGCCATGATATAACATTGTTGTGTGTTGGTTTTGGTACACCATGTTAGTTTAACATACATGCCATGTAATGCCTTGTTGTTGCCTTAACATGTCTTAGTTTGTGAACCATTGTTCTAGCATGTTTTAGGCTTGGCTTTGTGAAGCTTTTGTGTTTATTTTGCCATGTTTGAGGTCTGTCCTTAGTCATTTTGGTCGGCCATGACATGCTTAGTATAGCCCCTTTGCATTTTGGCTTGTTGGCCTTAAGTGTGTGAGTGTGTAGCATGCATTACTTGCTTTATTTCAGTGGTTTGGCACCATTTGTAGCATCATTTCAGTCCCTTTAGCATGCTTGTATGCTTGCCTCGAATGACTCTTTGATGCCTTATGAGCTTGTGTCGTACGCTCCTTGAAAGTGCGTTTGTGCATGCTTTTGGATTCAAGCCATTTAGATGCCATCTAAGTGGTCTTTTTGGCTTTGTTTTATGTGCTAAAACTTTGTTTTTGGTCGTTCAAGTCTTGCCATGTGTAGTTATATCAAGTGTAGTTCAATACTTCATTGGCTTGCCTTGAATGCTTGGGTCATTTGTTGCATGTTTAGCCTATCCTGTTTGCTTGGTTTGGCACCTTATTCTTGCATGATTTTCAGAGCTTAATACATGTCATGTGTCCATGATTATTCCCTTTTAAGTGTGCTTAAAAGATGTCCTTTGATGTTTAAGTGTTTAGGCATTAACACGTGCATGTGTGTATGTGTGTTTGGTCTCATTTTCTTAAGCTTTGGCCACTGTTTTGGACCTAATATAGGGCTGCCCAAATTAGTGTAAGACCATCCTCTTATGTTATTGCACATATGCCTTGCATATCATCACATGTTTGCTCCATTTCACCTTGTGTTGCATACCATGTGTAATTGCATTTTGTTGCATTGCTTGAGTTGCATGATATGTTGTCGCATGTTTAGGTTGTAATACATTTGGCATGTATTCTCTCCTCTAGCCACTTAACATGTTGTTGCATGCTTGTGCATTGTCCATATTCATGCTTGCATACTTGCTTTCATGATCATATTCCATGCTAGTTTGCATGCCTAGGTTGCATTCTATCTAGTATGCATGCCTTGTCCCTTGATCAAGTGATAGGGAGTGGGCCTTTGCTTGTTTGTTTGCATTTCATTTGACATGAAAATGTGCACACTTGGTCCCTTGGGCCATCATGCATGGAAATGCGCGATTGATGGTCCGAGAACCAAGAACTATGTCCCTTTGATGTCATACACATGATAAGGGGCTTGGTTGGTGCATACATGGCTTGAATTGCATTGCCATGCAAAGCTCTGTCCTCTGCTGCTGTCAAACAGGTTCTGCAGGAACTTATTGCCGATCGACCGCATCTAGTGCCGACCGGCAATTAATAGATGGCCGATGGCTTCATCAACAGCCGATGACCACATCCCACTACCGGTGGAGATTCTACTCAGCCGATGGTGTCTCCCAATTTTCAGGGAAGCAATTCAGAGACTTTGGCAATCTTCAGAGAGGCAGAGCAGGGAAAACAGAGGCAATCTATGCATGGCAGTGCGCTTCCGAGTGGAACCCGAGCATGCATTACATTGGACCCGCTTCCCGAGGCCTTTTACTGCTTTCCTTAGCTTAGTTAATTTGTTAATTAATTAAGTGGTCTGTAATAATTAATTAGCTTGTAGGTTAATTAATTTGTATATTCTTTTGGTCCCTCCGAGCGAGGGCGAATCTGTAATAAGTGTGGGTGCGTGTGTGTGCATGTCTTCCAATCCCCATTTCTTTCTTCCCTTTTATTTACCCGCTTATGATGGTAGATCAGGGCATGTTTAAATTAGCATACCTTATGCTATGCATGCGTGCATCCATACATTTGTCTTACATGCATCGGGCTCGGCACATCATGCTAACTGCACTTGTATTTCAAATCCAAGTTGGATACTTGTTAGTTGCAGCATTTCACATGCCATCTTTAGGATAGCCGAGCCTACGGTAGTTGCATCTTGCATGCGTTGCATTAGCCATCTTAACATGAGCTAGCATCATGCATATGATTACTAACTAGTTTCTGTTTTGGCTTGGAGTACTAGGTAAGCTTTTATGCTTTAGCATATCGCATGCGTGTGAGTGTTAACATGACAGCATGCTTACCATGTGGCTAATTGCTTATATGAGATAAATTGTTTGATTGCCTGTGGGTGAAGGTTGGATTGTCTGGGTTGGAAAAACTCGTTGAAATCCGTGTTTTAGCCTACTTGCGAGTAGCAAACTTCAAACCATTTTCTAAACAAACGGATATGCAATGTTTCATTCCAAATTAGGCAATCTAGTCTATACTTGTTTGCTGCGCGCATAACATAGTAATTCTAGGCTAATAACCGGAATAGGAACACATAACGTTTTCAAAATCGGATATCACGGTTAGTAGAGGCCGATCTTCAAGATCGGGCGAGAGGGGGTGCTCATAGCTGACCTTCCCCAATCGTACCCAAGTTCCCGAGCCGAGGCAACTTTGGTGATGACGGACACGTGGCCTTTGGCACCGAGTCAGGGTTTCCTAAATTTCGCAAAATAAAATATTTAGGTGGCGACTCTGTATCTGGCGAAGCAGTCCATGTTTGGCACTTCTTTCAAAAATCTGTTTTTCTCAAAACGATTTGCCAGATTTGGACTCTTTGGTTCAGATTAAGAACCGTGACAATTTGAGTCCGAACTGTAGTAAGCCCAATATGAACGAAACGGGGGGGAGGGGGGGGTTCACCCTCCCGGGGCGTTCGGGGACGTCTACACATGGACTGCTTTGCCAGATTACAGAGTCGCCACCTAAATGTTTTATTTTGGGAAATTTAGGAAACCCTGACTCGTGCCTAAGGCCACGTGTCTGTCATCACCAAAGTTGTCTCGGCTTGGGAACTTGGGTACGAGAGGGGAAGGCCATGCAATGAGCACCCCCGCTAGCCCGATCAAAGGATCGGCCTTTACTAACATGATATGTTGTTTTTGAAAACACGTGTTCTTATTCCGGTTTATTAGCTAGCTCACTATGTGATGTGCATAGCATAAAAGTATAGACTAAATCGCTCGATTTGGAACAAAACATCTCATGTTTGTTTGTTTGAAAATGGTTTGAAGTTGCTACTCGCAAATAGGCTAAGACGTGGATTTGCCACCCTCAAGTGGGCTTCAAACATGATGATTTTGCCACCATCAAGTGGGCTTAAAACTCACATTTTGATGAATTGTCCCAATTCAAGCAATCCAACCTTCATCCACAGGCATTCATGTAGTTAAACACTTAAGCAGTTAGCCTCATGGCAAGCATGCTAATCATGGCAATCACTTATACACATGTAAGGATGCAAAAGCGAAAACACTCACAGTGTACTCCGAGCCAAAAAAGAAGCTAGTTAGCAATCAATACATGATCCTAGCTATGTTAAGATGCCTAATGCAACACATGCAAAAATGCAGCTAAAATAGGCTCGGCTATTCTAAGATGGCATATGAAATGCAACAATTGATACATGTATTCAAATTGGTATTGAAATACAATGCAGTTTGAATGATGCGCCAAGCCCGGTGCATGCAAAACAAATGAATGGATGTACGCATGCAAGCATAAGGATGCTAATTGAAATAGGCCCTAAAACTAACCATCGAAAGCTGATAAGTAAAAGGGAAAAAGAAATGGGGATTGGAAGACATGCATCACACACACGCACACTTATTACAATAGTTGTGCCCTCTCGACGGAGAGTCCGAATAATAAGGTAACTAGCTAATCTAAGCTAATTAAACTAATTATTACAAAACGAAACTAATTAACTAATCCTAGTTAACTAATTAGTTATTACAACACAAATTGAATAGTTAAACGCATTAACTAATTAAGTACAAAACCAAAGCATTAGCTAGCTAAGTAAAAAAGCTAACTAAAGCAGTAAAAGAAAAGGTCCTCAGGGCAAGAAGCGCATGCATGCTTGGTCTCCTCGTTTGGAAATCCATTACGATGCCCCAACTTGCCTCTGTTTGCATTTGTTCTCAAAATACTGTGAAAAGATCCAGATAGCTTCTAATCCATCATGGGAACCTCTAGGAGCATTGCCGACCACCTATTAGTGGTGTAGACCACCTGCCGATCACTTACCTTTGTTGCAGAGCAGAAAAAGTGGTCGGCCAGCCACTTTTACTGGTCTGCCGACCAGAAAATTCTGCACAACTCTGGTTTGCTGCAACAGAGAACAAGAAGGGGCATGGCAATGTATTTGCAAGATATGTGTGCACAACCACTCTCCCTATCATTTCTTAGGCTCAAGGGAGTGTAGTTCTTGACTCTCGGGGCACCAACTGAGCATCGCAATGCATGATGGCCGAGAAGCCAAGATTGCACAATTCAATGTAAATGAATGCACAAAGAAAGCATAAGAGCCTTAACCTCTATCATGCATGATCAAAAGGGTCGGCGATCGAGAAATGAGGCACGTTTCATCACTTCAAGTATGAAACGTCCCTCGTTTCTCGTGTTTGGATCAACGCCCGATCCAAACACAATGCAATGCATGCAACATGTTCAACCTAACAAAGTTAATGGCATGCAAACAATGCTAATGCAACATGAGCATGAAGACACAATGCAATGCAACATAATCAACTTAATAATGCTAATGGCATGCAAACACAATGCAATGCAACATAAGCAACTTAATAATGCTAATGGCATGCAAACACAATGCAATGCAACATAAGCATGCAAACAACAGTGCAATGTAACAACATGCAAATAACATGCTATGTGGACTTAAACCGAATATGGACAGACCTCAATCATGCCCAAAACAGTGGCCAAAATGCTATGAAATGATGGCATGAAAGGCTAGAAAATGCATGCTCATGCATTGACTCACCAATTAGGCATAAGAGGACAACTCTCAAGCATGATCAAGAAGTGACAAATGTAACAGTGTAGCCACACTATATGCACTAAAACATCATGTGAAATGATGTCATGGCAAGCAAACATCTCAATTGGGGCATGCAAGAATCCTTAAGCATGAAAACTAGTGAATGGGACTGCACAAGAGGCATGCAATGCATGGCACAAATAGATGAACCAGCCACAAACAGAGCTCAAATAGGTCAAAACCAAGATCAAAACATGCTGAGATGGGAGCTCAAAAGTCTAGGCATGCATGCATGCACTTTGGTCCACAAACAAGGCAATAATGCACCACCCTTAAAGGCACTCAAAGAGTGAAAGAAATGAAAGCATGGCAACACTATATGCTCTAAAACAACATGGTAAATGATGCCAAAGCATGTACATGTCACAATGAAGCATGCTAGGAGGCTCAAAGCTTGAAACTAGCATAGGCACTTACGCTATAGCTATGCAATACAAGAACCATATGGCCAGGGCAACCCAAAACAGTCCTAGAGCATGCCAAAATGATGCTAAAACATGTATGGAGCAAACCCAAAACAAGCTAGCATGAAGGGCATGAAGCGTGGAGCATGCAAGGCCAATAAGGAGGGTTATACTATACCTACCAAAACCACGCATGAGATGACTTCACCAACAAAAATCAGAGTTGTATCATGGCAAGACAAGACTAAAAACACATTGATATGGTAGCCCAAAAAGCACTAACCCTACAAAGCATTGAAAGAGTGAAAGATGTGAGTGTATGACAATGAAACATGCTCTGAAATTACATGCAAAGTGAAGCCATATCATGCAAATAGTTCAAATAAAGCATGCCAAGAGACTTGAAATACAAAGCTAGTCAAGGGCTTTATACTACAACCATACCAAGCAATGCTCAAATGACCTAAAGCACTCAAAAAAGACCTAAGGCAGGTCAAAATGGTAGCAAAAACATGCTAGACTCACAACAAAGATGGCAAGAAAGATAGGCTCCCGAATTAGCTCACAAACAAGGCATAAGGGCATAACTCTTAAACACAATGAAAGAGTGATAAACATAAGAGCATGGCAGAAGTTTATGGTCTGAAATTACCTACCAAATGATGCCATGCCATGCAAAAGGCTCAAATATGACATGCTAGGGGTCCCATAGTGTAAGGCTAGCAAAGCCAAATGCACTATAGCTATGCAAAACCAAACATGCATGACCAAAACCAATTAAATCAGACCTCAAGCATGTTAAATCAAAGCGAAAAATGTGTTGGAGTAGAGCATATACATGCTAGATCAATAGGCTAAAACAACAGATATGCTAGGCTACTGAACCAAAATTGCACTACAAGTGCAAGGAGCATGCAAGAGGCAACCAAACCAACCCAAATCAAAGTCATTACATGTCAAATAATGGCCAAAAACCTGCTTAAATGGAGCCAATACATGCTAGAAACACATGCTACTTTGCAAGGCTACAAGTAGGTTTACACTACAAGTATAAGAAGCATGCAAGATGTGACCAAGACAGCCCAAAACAGAGTCATGGAAGGTCTAAAAAGTCACAAAAAAGTTCTCAAAAAAAGCCTCAAGAAGATAGAAATACATGCTGTTTTGATGGGCCATCAACACAAGTAAGCAAGAGAAGAGGAAGGGGGACAACCCCCACCCATTTGGGACCTCAAAACCCACTTTTCACCACTTAAATTCCTCTGGAATTCAGTGGTTTAAAGGCCCAAAAAAGTTGGTTTGAAAGGTGGTGAAAGATGGCTCAAAAGGCTTTACAAGCTAAGGAGCAAAATGGAGGAAAACCCCCTAGCCAAACAAGGCACAAACCAACACTATTAGGACTGAAAAACAAAGAAAAAATAGTGGTTTTTGTAGTTCAACACCACCCCAAAAATAGTTTACAAAGGTGGTAAAACAAGCATGCAAAGCAAAGGTTTAAATGGACAAGTGCTTACCCTTGAAGCACCTTGAAGGACAACAACAAAACCAGCCAAAATTAGAGCCAAAATCATCCTTTTGGAGCTCCAAATGATCCTCAAAGAACCTCAGCCCAATGGTGGTTAAGTTTGATCAACGGTCTCTTTGCAAGAGTGTACAGAATTCTAAGCTTGAAGCTCAAAAAAACAAGAGGAGAATGAGAGAATTCTAGGGAGGGAGAGAGTTTTTCTCTTCAAAATTATAGAGAGAGAGAGAGAGAGACTCCCCAAAACTTGCTTCTCCTCTTCTTTTTTTTTTTTGCAAAATGAGTGAAATGCCTCATATATAGCAAGAATAGAGCTTTAGTTCGAAATATCCAAGTTTGGAAATATCTGGAGCAATGCACAACAGCTGGAGGGAAAAGATCTTCAAAAAAACTGAGTTTGGGACCTGCAGACCACTTTTCTGGTCGGCCGACAACCTTTTCTGGTCGACTGGACAATTTTCTGGTCGGCAGCCCATTTTTCTGGTTGGCAGGAAAATTTTGCTTTCCAAGTCCAACTTCAAATGGCCATAACTCCTTCATTTGGACTCATCTGGACTCCTTTTTAGGTCATTCTTGTGTCCAAATTGAAGCCCCAGAAGTAAGCTTTCCAATGGTTGTAGCCTTGCATCAAAATTCCAACTCTGCAAAAAGTTATGCCTATTTGGGTGAAGTCACTCAGTTTCGATCCTACTCGGATTTATGCCAAACTTCTCCCAAACTAGTTTTCTTCTCTCCTTTCTCATTTTCTTCAACTCCAAATCCCTAAAAAAGGTGTTTTGAAATATTTTTCAAAGATTCCATCTCTCCTTCATTCATTTCCACTTTGTCCCTGCTCGGTTTACCGAAAAGCGCAACATTTAACAAAATGCGAGCGTCAGAACATCGTAGGAACCTATTTTCAAAAAAGTTTTGAAAGAGAGGGTCTTAAGCTCTAAAAACCATTCAAAATAACTTTGGTCCAGAAATGGGGTGTAAGGTTAGGATTTGACTCACCTCTTGCCGAAGAAATCGAACCTTTGCCTTGCACATCTTTTATCACCAAGTAAACCATCAGTAACGCACAAGTCTTGAGGGCGGTCAAAAATGGGGTGTCTACAGTTGCCCGTCTTTGATAGAGCTCGAAGTCATGAAATGACGTGAGTGAATGTCAAAGCCCAGAGACGACCCATTTTTGACAAGGCTGAAGACTTGGACAAACAAACAAAATACAGATAAATAAATGGTTGTGCTCGCAGGTTACCTACATATCCCTTTACAAGGAATCAAACCAGCGTAGTTCAGGGGCAGGATGCAAAATGATATGTACGATGCCAAACATAACTTATGATCATGCAAAGAAAGCTGTGATGAAGCAAATATGCAAAATAAATACAACAGTTTAAGTGAATGAAATGCAAAGGAATGCTACAGCAAACTTGTACACAAGCAAGTAAATAAATACGCCACACACGGGAATTACGAACCGAACTACATTTCATGCAGAAAGGATGTAAGAAAATTATGCAAACTTCACCGTGCCTTACGCAGGAAAGGCTAAAGCGACTATCGGGAATACCCGAGGTCTCCAATGAAATACCTCTTAGCGTATCACTTGCGAGAGGGAAAAGAAACTCCTCGTAGCGTATCACACGCGAGAGGGAAAGGAAACACCTCGTAGCGTATCACACGCGAGAGGGAAAGGACTGTGCAAGAAAGCGGGGTACACAAAACTGTGCGAGCATCCAAACGCGTGCCACACACGCGAGGAGAAAGATATCGAAACGCGTGCCAAACGCGAGAGGAGAAAGGTATCCAAACCCGCGCCAAACGCAAGAGGAGAAAGGTATCCAAACGCGTGCCAAACGCGAGAGGAGAAAGGTAGCAGTCAAACTGAACCGAAACTTCTCTTGAATGAACCATACATACAATATCACTTGGTTTCACCATCCTCAAATGAACCGTACACACAATATCGTGCCTACACAAAAGAGAGATTTTGACAAGTACAATATAATGGGAACACATGATCAACGCTATATCAAGGTACAATTTCAATACAAGATAAACACGTGCACATATGATGCCGATGGAAATATGCATAGCAATGCAAGTGAAAAGTGCACAGCAATGTGTAAATGTCCCCGAACGTCTCGGGAGGGAATCCCGTTTTGTTCATTTGGGTTCACTACAGTTCGGACTCAAATTGTCACGGTTCTTAATATGAACCAAAGAGTCCAAATCTGGCAAATCGTTTTGAAAAACAGATTTTTGTAAAGAAGTGCCAAACATGGACTGCTTTGCCAGATACAGAGTCGCCACCAAAATATTTTTTATGGGGGAATTTAGGAAACCCTGACTCGTTTGCCTAAGGCCACATGTTCGTCATCACCAAAGTTGCCTCGGCTCGGGAACTTGGGTACGATTGGAGAAGGTCAGCTATGAGCACCCCCGCTCGCTCGATCCGAAGATCGGCCTCTACTAACCATGATATCTTGTTTTGAAAACATATGCGTTCTTATTCCGGTTAATTAGCTAGAATTTACTATGTGATGCGCATAACACAAGTATAGACTAGATCGCCTAATTTGGAACAAAGCATTGCATATCCGCCCGTTTGGAAACTGGTTTGAAATTTGCTACTCGCAAGTAGGCTAAAATACGGATTTCAACGAGTTGTTCCAACTCAAACAATCCAACCTTCACCCACAAGCATTCAGGCAGTTATATCACATAAGCATATAACCACATGGTAAGCATGCTGTCATGGCAACAATCACACTCATGCAAGGATGCTAAAACATAAATGCTTACCGAGTACTCCAAGCCAAAATAGAAACTAGTTAGTAATCATATGCATGATCCTAGTTCATGTTTAAAATGGCTAATGCAGCACATGCAAAGTTGCAATCTAGACAGGCTCAGCTATCCTAAACATGGCATGTGAAATGCAACAAATAACACGTATTCAAGTTAGATTTGAAATACTACGCAGTTAGTATGATGCGCCGAGCCTGGTGCATGCAAGACTGATGAATGAATGCACGCATACATAGCATAAGGTATGCTAAATTGAACATACCCTAATACTAACCATCAAAGCAGGTAAGTAAAAGGGAGAAAGAAATGGGGGTTGGGAGACATGCACACACTCACCCACACTTATTACAAATTCGCCCTCGCTCGGAGGGACCGAAAGAATATACAAATTAATTAACCTGCAAGCTAATTAAATAATTTACAAACCACCTATTTAATTAACAAATCAATTAAGCTAAGGAAAGCATTGAAAGGCCTCGGGAAGAGGGATGCACGCGTGCTCGGATTGGCTTCGCCCGGAAATCCAATGCCATGCGCAAGCTGCCTCTGTTTACCTAGCTCTGCTCCTTTGAGGACTGCACAAGTCCCAAGGTACACTCTTTGGACACTGTGGAACACCACCGGCCAAGGGGAATCATCACCGGCCAAAGGGACGTGGTAACTGGCCATTGGTTGAGCTCTCGGCCATCAATACTTGGTCGGTCGGCAGTAGAGATGGTCGGCCGACCATGTATGCCTGCAGAAACCTGTTTTGACAGCAGCAGAGGGCAAAACATGGCATGGCAATGCATTTAAAGCAATGTTTGCACCAACCACACTTCTTATCATGTTTATGACTCAAAGGAGTTTGGGACTCGACCCTCGGACCATCAATCGCACATTTCAATGCATGATGGCCCAAGAAACCAAGTTGTGCATTTTCATGTCAAATGAAATGCGAACCAAATAAGCACATAAAGGCCCAACCTCTATCACTTGATTTCAAGAGGCAAGGCATGCATGCCAAATGCAACCTAAGCATGCTAGCTAGACATGCAACATGAGCATACAAGTAATCAATGTGCACTAGGCACTCGACCTAAGCAAACAAGCATGTAAGGCATGGACCACTATGCTAATGACCAATCATGCAAGATGTAATCTAAACAAGCAAGCATGTAAGGCATGCAACATGTTAAGCAACTTAATCAAGGGAGATTGCATGCCAAATGCAACATGATTCAAGCATGCAACACGTGCGATAGTCCAAGTATGCAACAACACACAAGGTGAGCATGCAACAATATGCAAAGGAGGGACTTAAACTAAATTGGACAGCTCCTAAACAAGCCCAAGACAGTGGCCAACATGCTCAAGAATGAAGGCTAATGTACATACAAACATGCATGCATATAAGGTCCAAAACTTAAGCATATAGAGACAACTTTTAAGCACACTTAAAAGAGGAACATCATGAGCATATGGCATGCATATTAAGCTCTGAAATCACACAAAGGATGATGCCAAACCAACCTAAACCAAGCAATCAAAGCATGCTAACAAGCCCAAAGCTTGAGACCAACCAAAGGGCTCAAACCATGGCCATGCCAACCAAGCCTCAAAGGGCCAAGGGGACTCCAAACAGCCCCAATGCAGGTCTAAACAAGACCAAAGACACACCTAGATGGCATCTAAATGGTCTAAACATGCAAGCATACAAAAGGGTCCAAACATGGAGCACAAGACTACAACCTTTCAAAGCATTAAAGGAGCATCAAATGCAAGCATACAAGCACACCACAAGGACTGAAATGGCATGGCAAGTGGTTCCAAACCACTGAAACAAAGCAAGGATGGCATGCTAGAGGGGTCAATGCTCAAGGCATACAAGGGGGATTACATGGTAGCTATGCAAAGCAAAGCATGGATGACCCAAATGACCAAAAACAGACCCTTGGCATGCTAAAACAAGTATAAAAGCTTCACAAAGCTAGGCTAAAAACATACTAGACACAAGGCTCAAAGCACAAAGCATGTTAAGGCAATTCATGGCATTACAAGACAAGTATGCAAGGCAAGCATGGTGTGTCTAAACCAAGTAAAAACAGAGGTAAATCATGGCAAAATACTACCAAATACCTACTGAAACATGGCCAACATGAACTCAAAAATGGTGCTCACACATGAGGCTTAAAATGGCAAATTTGAAGACAACAAGAAGAGGGGATGACCCTCTCCTTCTTGGGACCTTAAACCACCATTCTCACCACTGAAATCTCTCAAGATTTCAGTGGTGAGGAGGCCCAAACAAGGTGGTCCCGGAGCTCACCAAAATAGCACAAAATGGGGGCCAAACAAGGCCTATGAGGGGTCAAACAACCCCAAAGCTCAAAGAAATCTTAAACAACTATTTTAAGCAAGTAAAAACAAGACTTTTATATGTTATACACTAAGCTTAAAATAGCTAGCAAGGTAGGCAAAAAGACTATGCAAAAATGGGGGTAAAAGGGCAAAAATCTTACCCTTGAAGACCTTCTTCACAAGGATCACTCCAGCCGCTTTCTTAGCTCCAAACCAACTCAAGAACTTCAAGAAGAACCTCCTAATGCCTCAGCAACCAAGGTAAGGTGTGATGGTAGGTGTCCTAGTGCAAAACTAAGGACAAACACACACTTAGAGCAAAAGAGAGGGAGAAATAGAGATAGAATAGATACACTATGCTAACCTTAGAACTAGAGCTCCCCTCAGTTTTTTTGTAACCCTTGAGAAGGGAGGAGAAGCCCTCCTCTTATAGAAGATCACTCTTGCAAAGCTTACAAAACAAGCTAAGCAAGAGTGAAAATGGAGGGGGTGCAAAGTGTATGCCAGCTAGCACAGCTGGCATGAAAATATCTGCAAAAGCAGATGCACAGTGGTCGGCCAGCCAAAAATGCCAAATTGACCAAAAAAATGGTCGACCGGCCACAAATAGTGCCGGCTGGCAAAACAAATGGCCGATGGAAACAAAACAATGGCCGGTGGCCTCAAGCCATGGCCGGTGGGGTATGGGGATGGCCAACAAGCCATTCCCTGTCCCTCAAAGGCAAAACACAAGTGTTTGATGCAAAACCAAACACAAAACGGTCGAGTCGAGAGGTCCTGAGGCAAGGCGCGTGGCCGAGACCTCCGGGAACTCAAGACGAACACGAACATGGATGATCACCGAGTGTTCAAGCGGTGACGTCCAAGTCTTGAGGACGGTCAAAAATGGGGTGTCTACACAATGCAAGTGAAAAGTGCATAGCAATACAGGTGGAGTGTGCATAACAACGCAAGTCGAGAGATGCATAACAATGCCACCGGAACGTGCATAACAATGCAAGTGAAGAGGTGCATAACAATGCAAGTGGAGTGTGCATAAAAATGCAAGTGAAAAGTGCCTACATATTCTGTGCACAATAATCAATGCATATTCGATGCAATATGCTCAATGAAGAAATGCGCGACTTGACAAGACCGATTCAAACGCAACCTCCGATTTACTTGTCGGAGGAGTTGCAATAAATTAAAAGGATACACCATGTACGTGTTGAGCATCACATGCTGAAAACACACTCCAGAGCTCCCACGCAAGCCACTTGAACTTAAAAAAAGTACTTCCTTTGCATTTTCTCGTGCTGTTGGGGATCCCTTGCTTCTACATCTTACGCCTCCAAGCTACAGGAACAACCTCTCTTCCTGGCCATGTTCACAACTTTCCCTATTCTCCAACGGGGTGACAGACTAGGTTGGTTCAGTATCCAGAATTGAGGCGCACATATGCTATCTCAACCTATAGGGCTTCCATACAGATTTTAAGCCAGGGATGCACCCCTGGGTATTAAAACCAGACTTTAGTCTCGGAAATCCGGAACCTTTGCGTTCTAGGCAACAGCCATTCGAACTCTAGTTTCCACCGTCGTGGTTGGTCTCCTAGGAACTCATTGTAAACACAGCTGAGATGCCTCTGGCAGGAAAAGGTACTCAGGAAGAGCACTTCTGATCGCCATTCTGGCTTGAAGCAAACTTGATATTGAGCTTGAGGTAGAGGCACACTCATACTTCGGAGCATTAACCAAACCTAACGAGGTATATCCAGAACGCAATCTCGGAATTTTATGAAGTTGAAACAAACTCAGATGCTTCAATTTTCCCTCTTTTCTTTCATTTTGCAGTCTGGAACCCATATAGCTTCAGATAGGTCTTGGTTTTACTGTTATGACATGACCTGGGTTGAACCCTGCAGTTTTATGAAAGAACAAATCTTGTTTTGCACACATGTAGAGAATGGCACAGCACTCTAAGCACAAAACAATTTTTGAAATCGAAATTGAGGAACGAGTTCTTAATCGGGTATTGAGCCAACGACTGACCACAGCAAAAACGACTCAACAACGAAAAACAAAGGTAAAACAACCTAAACACATCTATTGATACTCGAAACGACTCAAAACAAGAATTGAGATAGACAAAACACAACAAAACACATGACTCAAATGTGCACAGGGAGCCAGTTTCTCCAGGTATTGCTTCCCACCCTTCCTCATTTGTGATTCTCACATCACTCTGGCACTCAATCTCTATTTTTCTGAAAAAGCCCTTCTCTCACTTTTTCTCTCAGCGCATATCCCTTTATTCTTCAATCTCTCTAATTTTTTTATCCCTCCCCTGGGTGGTTGATGGATAAACAGGAAGTCGTGGGCTCCTGCCCCCTAGCATTCTGCTAGATTTTTATTCTTCCGCTCACAATAGTGAGCTTTCCCACAGAGGAGTTGTGACAGGATGTGCAGTAGATCCACAGCTAACAGCGGTTGACAGGGCCCTTGGCCAGTATGGATGTGATCCGACCTGTCTAGATGAGGGAGTGGGATATCCTGATCTATTCCATTTCGTGCTTCGCACTTAGCTTGATACCTCGCTGCTTAGAGGATGTGAGAGCTTTCTGTCCTTTGTTGTTAGCTTTAGTTGTGCCCTTTTCTAGCAAGTATGATGCCCTTTCTAGCGAGTATGTTGACAATGGGGAAAAGATATAAAGCTTGACTTAACTGTGGCCCTAGTTCATCATTTTGACCATTTTTTGTTTTGGCTTTCTACTAAAACAATTTTGACCGACATAAGAGTTAGATTAACACACTTGTTCGATTTTCTGATTCAAAATCATGAAAGTCAGGCTATGAGCACTGAAAATTTTCCTTTTTGGGTCCAAGATATGGTCCAGTTTTGGAAAAAATGGAGCAATTTTCGAGAAAATTAGTCAACTTCATTAAGAATTCTCAAAACTGTTTTTGCAAATGGCCACTGCTCGACCAACACAGAATCTACTCTTGAGATGCACAACCTCAGATCCAAAACAATGGAAAATTGCCCCTCGTCTAAATGGCACTGCACGGCAATGGAAAGTTGCCCCTTGTTTGAATGGCAACTCAGCACACTGTAATCAGTCCTCAAAGTGACGATCACAATCAAACTCTTGGATACAAAGAAGACAAAGATGATCAAAACCATTATATGGACACAGTCGATTTGGAAGTGTTTATGGCTGGACTTCAGAATGAAGTTGCCTATGTATCCCAAAGAGGAGAATCAAGCCTGACGTAGTTCCGGGTCGGGTTCACTCATGTATTAACCCTCTCCTTTTGCGCTCTAACTTTTGCCAAGGCCACCCTTCCGGGTTTTCAACCTTGCGAGCTATGCTTTTCTCTTCTTTCAAATTCTTTTCTTCTTCTTTTCATCTTTTTTTTTCTTTTTTCTTTTTTCTTCTCTTCTTTTCATATTTGGTCTTTTTTCTTTTCTTTTCATTTGCTCTAACTTTTGCCTGGGTCGTCTTTCCGGGTTTTCGGCCCAGCGAGCCTCTCAAGGGTAGAAAAGTGTAACTTTGTCCATGTTAATTGGTTTGAAATCTCGAAGCCATTTGAATCCAAGAGAATGGTTGCTGTTTGCTGATGATGTAGAAGTCCATCCAATGGGGGCTGAATTTGCCCCTAGTGTTGTGGATAAGAACTCGGTTGTCCTTCAGCAAAAACTTTCTTCTTTCAGCGATTGGAATTTGGTTTTCTTGCCAGTCTTCATTGGTTGGCGAAATGACCCATTTTTTGAAACTTTGAGCACATCTGATATTTTTGCCCCTAGTTCAAGGGCTACTTCTGATCAAGCTTTGCAAGCTTCCTTTTGATCATATCTGATCTTCTTGATCTGACTTTCTTACCACTGGTTCATGGGCTGCTTCAAATCTGACCATACAAGCCTCACATTATGGTTAACCGTTGAACATTCTGAATTAAGGTTCAAGGTTTGAAAGCAAGGGGTCGAGTCTCGAGGCTGAGAGCGATCCTATGCTGCACAATCTCAAGAGCGATTCCACAAAGGTCTTCGCAGGACAGCACAAAATATTTTTTGAAATCTTTTAAGAAAGCGACTAGTCGCTCGCGCTGAAGACAAAGTAGAACCAATCTAGATTAAGCTAGGTTCCATCTCAGTACTCATATTAACAAACATGATCTTATTCATTAAGGGCTTAGCATGCCTCTCTTTCTCTCAGTGGATCAAATTTTTACAAGTCCCGAGGAATTCCTTCCTCTTTGTTTTCATCACAGTGTTCGAAAAAGTTTTGAAAAACTTAGGTCGATGCAATGAGTTTAAGGCACAGAAAAGTAGGTGAAAAGCACTATCGTTTCATTCAAATCTTCTGGCACAACTGGCTTCAAGGCAGAAACAAACTCAAAAGTGTGAAAGTCACTGCTGTTTCATTCAGATCTATTGGTGCAACTGGCCCCATGGCAGAAACAGACTCAAAAGAGTGTAAAAGACAAACACAAAACAAGCAAGTGATGCCCGAGGTAACACTCCCGAAATCACCCGACTCTAACAAAACATGACTGACTCGACACAACAAGACAGACTCAATCGACTCAGTACAAAAGGACTGACTCCATACAACTCAACAAAACTGACCCAATACCCAAGTTAGAAAGTAAAGTAAATAGCATTTGCACATTGCTCAAAATAATACGTGGCATCCCCACATCTGGAGTAAAATGAGCACCATCGGTAGTTGGTTCATTCCCCGATCAAATGATCACATTATCCCCCAAGTTCACTGACCTAGTGTCGATAGACTTTGTAGGACCTGGCGCGACAATAGCCTCGTTATCAATCAGATCTTGTATTTCGTGACGAAGACGAAAACAAAGGTCAGTGCCATGACCGGTTTGTTGATGGAAGGCACAGTATTGGGTAGCATCATGCTTAGCTGGAAGGGGATTCGGGAGAGGTCGAGGCTCAAGGGGTTTGAGATGGCCTTGTCCAACGAGGATTTGGAAAGCTTTGGACAAAGGCATATAGAGGGCATGGAAGACCCTTCGACCTCGGGGATGGTACTTCGGGGTTTATTGATTTTAGCTGGATGCACTGGCAAAAGGATTAGTAGGTGCTGACTGGGTCTGCTGATCTCTTCCGAGTACAGGTTTAGAGCTGAAAGGAACGTCTTTGGTATGACGGCCCTTCTCCCAGCTTGCCCCTTGATTCAAACTACCCCCAACTTGAGTGGCGAAAGTGTCATCCACAGCCTTTGCAATAACTGCAATCACTTGCTGTTTGTCCAACCCTTCGGCTTTGAAAACCTAAATAGCCCACTAAAGGTGTTCATGGGGACCAATACCTGCCCCAACCTTGTTCTTAACACTGGCCTCCACTTTGCCAAAGGATTGGGTTGCTATATCAGAGCGAAGCCCAGTTGTTGTTGACATGCCACTACCCAGATTTGAGATGGCTTCAGGTTGGCCCTTTTCAATTGCAGCTGGCCCTAAGATTGGAGAGCCTTTTGGCATGAAAGTTCTGGCCTATGATGTGGTCGATGATGGAGCCAAAATTCCAAAGGCTAAATACGCCACAGTTCTTTGCAAATCTTCAATCATGCCCCCCAGCTCAGAAGTAGTGGGTTCATGGGTTTGAGATGATTGGGGTTCAGATGCATCCCTCGCGCTTAAGCCCATGCTTTCCGGGATAAACACCTCGGGCTTGAGTATATGGGTCGGGGTGTATATACTAGGGTTGTAGGTGGGTGGCAGTATATGGCCGAGGTTGAGAAGTGGATGAGGTACTTGGTCCTTGGGGTTTTGAGGTGGAGCTATCGTCCGGTTGTCGATGAGATCCTGGATCTCATGACGAAGGCGGTAGCAACCATCGGTGCCATGGCCACGCTGCTGATGACACACGCAGTATTTCATGGAATTATGCCCAGCAAGGAGTGGGTTAGGCAGAGGTGAGGATAAAGGGGTTTAAGATACCCTCTCTCCATCATGACTTTTAGTGTGTTGGTTAGGCTCATATAGAGGGGAGTGAAAGTTCTGCCCTAAGCTCGGGCTGGGCTGGCTGTTTGTAGGCTGGTCTTGGCAAAAGGGTCAGCTATGACGACTGTATTGATTTTAGTGGGTTTGGGAACAATGCTACTGGCATGGGTACTCCCGGAAAACACCTTCTTTACCGGTTCACTTGTTCTGGGAATAATCCCTCTGTTGAACGCATTCTCAATCTGAATCCCCAGTTCATGTAAACTCTTGAAAGTGGATAGTGGAATGACTATCAACTTTTGCAGCATATCAGGCTCAAGATTCTGCACCACTATTCGCACTTGATCCCTTTCAGAAGGGCGATCTGTCATCTGTGCTGCCTTTGCTCTCCACCTTGCAATAAATTCCACGAAAGGCTCTATTGGGTTCTGGCAGGTTGCTTCAAGCTCTTGCAAGGTCATTTCAACTTGGGTGTTGTAAGAATATTGATCAACAAAGGCCTCAACCAGTTTCTCCTAGTTTTGTTTCACTGTATCCTCCAACTCGGCATACCAAGTGATGGCTACACCCGACAGGGTTCTGGCATACAAAGAGAGTTTCTGTGACTTAGTCAGACCCATCGGTTTCAGGATATTCATCAAAAGCTGGATATGTACCATAGGATCCCCAGACCCGTCGAAACAATCAATATGTGGTATTTTGAATCTATTTGGGAGCCTTACGGCAACGTCAGTATACCCATCCTCAATGTCATGGATGGAGTTAAAGCCTTGCGCCATTTCGACCTGCTCCTCAAGGTTTGCAATTTTCTCCGAGCTTGGATCAAGATTAGTAGTATCAAGGGAATAAAGCCTTTCGGTAGGCTGTGCCAAGGGTCTGAAAACTAGGGCTTAAGCCAACCCTTCTCGGGGATCCGGACCATGCAAATCTTCAGCTAGCGGGAGTGGGTCCAAGTTCGGCTGGGGTCCCGAGATTGGATGTGTGGTAGATGCCCCAGATGGGCGTTGCGTTTCAGCATTGGTCTCATCCTGCACGGCAGTTCCCTGATTTAATGCTGCTATCACGACCACAACTTCTTCCGAACCCTGTGCCATCACGATCTGCTGAGTTTAAACAAAGGTGATGTGACTGGTGATTGTCGGATCAGATGAACCAATAAGCCCTGTCTAGCCCTTCTTTACCTTGCTACAGTGAAGGAACACTGGTTGCCTTTGAACTGAATCTCTAACCTGACAAAGTCTATCAACACAAGTCCAATGCACCCGGGGGATATTGGAGCCTTCTGAAGCTATAGTTCCACGACCTACCTTGCAAAAGAAGAAAACAGACAGCACATCAGCCTGATTTCACCAAAACAGATATAAGCATAGCTGAATGACTGTGCTCTTTACTGAATTCTGCCCCAAAATTCTGCCTGTAAACTGATACCCTCAGGCCGATACTCAAACTTGTAAACTGATACATGCATTCCTGTAGAGGCACACTCTAAAAGCACATAGCAAGCAAGTGAGAGCCAAAACACCCCCATGGAGGGGTTAGGTTTCCCTGTCCTATCTTGTGAGGAGCTAGGGTTTCACTACACACACAGCGGTTTCAAACAACCTACAATAGGGTAAGCAACCAGTCCTAGTTTGGATTGGTCACTATGGATTCCGATATGCACTAGGTAGAATGGTCAAAAAGGGTGACCTAGTAAAAACCAAAGTTTGTGTTCCCATCGTGGCAGAGGCCGCAACCGGTCAGCCTTATGGCACGCTTTTCCAAGCAAGCCTCCGGCAAACCGTTCAGGAATAGTAGACAGAAAACACGGTGTCCTAGGTGCACCAATGCAAATGCAATGCAAAGAAACACATAAGTGTAGAGAAAACAAGATATCATGAGTTCGAGTCAAGTTCTCCAAATCCCCAGTAGAGTAGCCGGAAACTGTAGATCGCCCAGAACTCCGCTCCGCGTGTGAGGTCGCGAATTGTTGTTCTTAGCTACTACAGTTCGCACTCATGTCACGGTTCAATATCTAGTCTCACAAAGTGCAATGTAAGACTGATAAATCACCAAAGAGTCCAAATCTAGCAAATCGTTTTGGAAAATTGATTTTAATCAAGAAGTGCCAAACGTGGACTGCTTTGCCAGATTACAGAGTCGCCACCTAAATGTTTTGTTTTGGGAAATTTAGGAAACCCTGACTCGTGCCTAAGGCCACGTGTCCGTCATCACCAAAGTTGCCTCGACTCAGGAACTTGGATACGAGAGGGAAAGGTCATGCAATGAGCACCCCCGCTCGCCCGATCAAAGGATCGGCCTTTACTAACATGATATGTTGTTTTTGAAAACACATGTGTTCTTATTCTGGTTTATTAGCTAGCTTACTATGTGATGCGCACAGCATACAAGTATAGACTAAATCGCTCGATTTGGAACAAAACATCTCATGTTTGTTTGTTTGAAAATGATTTGAAGTTGCTACTCCCAAGTAGGCTAAGACGCGGATTTGCCACCCTCAAGTGGGCTTAAAACATGATGATTTGGCCACCCTCAAGTGGGCTTAAAACTCACATTTTGATGAATTGTCCCAATTCAAGCAATCCAACCTTCATCCACAAGCACTCATGCAGTTAAACACTTACGCAGTTAGCCTCATGGCAAGCATGCTAATCATGGCAATCACTTACACACATGCAAGGATGCTAAAGCAACAACACTCACAGTGTACTTCGAGCCAAAAAAGAAGCTAGCTAGCAATCAATGCATGATCCTAGCTATGTTAAGATGCCAAATGCAACACATGCAAAAATGCAACTAAAATAGGCTCAGCTATTCTAAGATGGCATTTGAAATGCAACAATTGATATATGTATTCAAATTGGTATTGAAATACAATGCAGTTTGGATGATGCGCCGAGCCCGGTGCATGCAAAACAGATGAATGGATGCACACGTGCAAGCATAAGGATGCTAATTGAAATATGCTCTAAAACTAACCATCGAAAGCTGATAAGTAAAAGGGAGAAAGAAATGGGGGTTGGAAGACATGCATCACACACACGCACACTTATTACGACAGTTGTGCCCTCTCGATGGAGGGTTCGATTAATAAGGTAACCAGCTAATCTAAGCTAATTAAACTAATTATTACAAAACGAAACTAATTAACTAATCCTAGTTAACTAATTAGTTATTACAACACAAATTGAATAGTTAAACGCATTAACTAATTAAGTACAAAACCAAAGCATTAGCTAGCTAAGTAAAAAAGCTAACTAAAGCAGTAAA
Organism: Camellia granthamiana; assembly: GCA_036172215.1. Classification (NCBI taxonomy): domain Eukaryota; kingdom Viridiplantae; phylum Streptophyta; class Magnoliopsida; order Ericales; family Theaceae; genus Camellia; species Camellia granthamiana. Next base: position 10,692,573 of record CM069911.1, read on the forward strand.
AGAAAAGGTCCTCAGGGCAAGAAGCGCATGCATGCTTGGTCGCCTCGTTCGGAAATCCATTACGATGCCCCAACTTGCCTCTGTTTGCATTTGTTCTCAAAATACTGTGAAAAGCTCCAGATAGCTTCTAATCCATCATGGGAACCTCCAGGAGCATTGCCAACCACCTATTAGTGGTGTAGACCACCTGCTGATCACTTACCTTTGTTGCAGACCAGAAAAAGTGGTCGGCCAGCCACTTTTACTGGTCTGCCGACCAGAAAATTCTGCACAACTCTGGTTTGCTGCAACAGAGAACAAGAAGGGGCATGGCAATGTATTTGCAAGATATGTGTGCACAACCACTCTCCCTATCATTTCTTAGGCTCAAGGGAGTGTAGTTCTTGACTCTCAGGGCACCAACTGAGCATCGCAATGCACGATGGCCGAGAAGCCAAGATTGCACAATTCAATGTAAATAATGCACAAAGAAAGCATAAGAGCCTTAACCTCTATGATGCATGATCAAGAGGGTCGGCGATCGAGAAATGAGGCACGTTTCATCACTTCAAGTATGAAACGTCCCTCGTTTCTCGTGTTTGGATCAACGCCCGATCCAAACACAATGCAATGCATGCAACATGTTTAACCTAACAAAGTTAATGGCATGCAAACAATGCTAATGCAACATGAGCATGAAAACACAATGCAATGCAACATAATTAACTTAATAATGCTAATGGCATGCAAACACAATGCAATGCAACATAAGCAACTTAATAATGCTAATGGCATGCAAACACAATGCAATGCAACATAAGCATGCAAACAACAGTGCAATGTAACAACATGCAAATAACATGCTATGTGGACTTAAACCGAATATGGACAGACCTCAATCATGCCCAAAACAGTGGCCAAAATGCTATGAAATGATGGCATGAAAGGCTAGAAAATGCATGCTCATGCATTGACTCACCAATTAGGCATAAGAGGACAACTCTCAAGCATGATCAAGGAGTGACAAATGTAAGAGTGTAGCCACACTATATGCACTAAAACATCATGTGAAATGATGTCATGGCAAGCAAACATCTCAATTGGGGCATGCAAGAATCCTTAAGCATGAAAACTAGTGAATGGGACTGCACAAGAGGCATGCAATGCATGGCACAAATAGATGAACCAGCCACAAACAGAGCTCAAATAGGTCAAAACCAAGATCAAAACATGCTGAGATGGGAGCTCAAAAGTCTAGGCATGCATGCATGCACTTTGGTCCACAAACAAGGCAATAATGCACCACCCTTAAAGGCACTCAAAGAGTGAAAGAAATGAAAGCATGGCAACACTATATGCTCTAAAACAACATGGTAAATGATGCCAAAGCATGTACATGTCACAATGAAGCATGCTAGGAGGCTCAAAGCTTGAAACTAGCATAGGCACTTACGCTATAGCTATGCAATACAAGAACCATATGGCCAAGGCAACCCAAAATAGTCCTAGAGCATGCCAAAATGATGCTAAAACATGCATGGAGCAAAGCCAAAACAAGCTAGCATGAAGGGCATGAAGCGTGGAGCATGCAAGGCCAATAAGGAGGGTTACACTACACCTACCAAAACCAGGCATGAGATGACTTCACCAACAAAAATCAGAGTTGTATCATGGCAAGACAAGACTAAAAACACACTGATATGGTAGCCCAAAAAGCTATGGCATGATGGCATACACATTGGCTCATACTTGAGGCATAAAGCACCAACCCTCCAAAGCATTAAAAGAGTGAAAGATGTGAGTGTATGACAATGAAACATGCTTTGAAATTACATGCAAAGTGAAGCCATATCATGCAAATAGCTCAAATAAAGCATGCCAAGAGACTTGAAATACAAAGCTAGTCAAGGGTTTTACACTACAACCATACCAAGCAATGCTCAAATGACCTAAAGCACTCAAAAAAGACCTAAGGCAGGTCAAAATGGTAGCAAAAACATGCTAGACTCGCAACAAAGATGGCAAGAAAGATAGGCTCCCGAATTAGCTCACAAACAAGGCATAAGGGCATAACTCTTAAACACAATGAAAGAGTGATAAACATGAGAGCATGGCAGAAGTTTATGGTCTGAAATTACCTACCAAATGATGCCATGCCATGCAAAAGGCTCAAATATGACATGCTAGGGGTCCCATAGTGTAAGGCTAGCAAAGCCAAATGCACTATAGCTATGCAAAACCAAACATGCATGACCAAAACCAATTAAATCAGACCTCAAGCATGTTAAATCAAAGCGAAAAATGTGCTGGAGTAGAGCATATACATGCTAGATCAATAGGCTAAAACAACAGATATGCTAGGCTACTGAACCAAAATTGCACTACAAGTGCAAGGAGCATGCAAGAGGCAACCAAACCAAACCAAATCAGAGTCATTACATGTCAAATAATGGCCAAAAACCTGCTTAAATGGAGCCAATACATGCTAGAAACACATGCTACTTTGCAAGGCTACAAGTAGGTTTACACTACAAGTATAAGAAGCATGCAAGATGTGACCAAGACAGCCCAAAACAGAGTCATGGAAGGTCTAAAAAGTCACAAAAAAGTGCTCAAAAAAAGCCTCAAGAAGATAGAAATACATGCTCTTTTGATGGGGCATCAACACAAGTAAAAAAGAGAAGAGGAGGGGGGGACAACCCCCACCCATTTGGGACCTCAAAACCCACTTTTCACCACTTAAATTCCTCTAGAATTCAATGGTGTAAAGGCCAAAAAAAGTTGGTTTGAAAGGTGGTGAAAGATGGCTCAAGTGGCTTTCAAGCCAAGAAACAAAAGGGAGGAAAACCCCTAGCCAAACAAGGCACAAACCAACACTATTAGGATTGAAAAATAGAAGAAAAACAGAGGTTTTTGTAGTTCAACACCACCCCAAAAATAGTTTACAAAGGTGGTAAAACAAGCATGAAAAGCAAAGGTTTAAAGGGACAAGTGCTTGCCCTTGAAGCACCTTGAAGGACAGCAGCAAAACCAGCCAAAATCAGCCTTTTGGAGCTCCAAATGATCCTCAAAGAACCTCATGCCAATGGTGGTTAAGTTTGATCAAGGGTCTCTTTGCAAGAGTGTTGAGAATTCTAAGCTTGAAGCTCAAAAAAACAAGAGGAGAAAGAGAGAATTCTAGGGAGGAAGAGAGTTTTGCTCTTCAAAATTATAGAAAGAGAGAGGGACTTTAGAGAGAGAGACTCTCCAAAACTTGTTTCTCCTCTTCTTTTTTTTTTTTTTTTTTTTTTTGCAAAATGAATGAAATGCCTCATATATAGCAAGAATAGAGCTTTGGTTCGAAATATCCAAGTTTGGAAATATCTGGAGCAATGCACAACAGTTGGAGGGAAAAGATCTTCAAAAAATCTGAGTTTGGGACCTGCAGACCACTTTTCTGGTTGGCCGACCACTTTTTTCTGGTCGACTGGACAATTTTCCGGTCGGCAGCCCATTTTTCTGGTTGGCAGGAAAATTCTACTTTCCAAGTCCAACTTCAAATGGCCATAACTCCTTCATCTGGACTCATTTTCAGGTCATTCTTGTGTCCAAATTGAAGCCCCGGAAGTAAGCTTTCCAATGGTGGAAGCCTTGCATCAAAATTCCAACTGTGAAAAAAGTTTTGTCTGTTTGGGTGAAGTCACTTTGTTTCGATCCTACCCGGATTTATGCCAAACTTCTCCCAAGCTAGTTTTCTTCTCTCCTTTCTCATTTTCTTCAACTCCAAATCCCTAAACAAGGTGTTTTGAAAGATTTTTCAAAGATTCCATCTCTCCTTCATTCATTTCCACTTTGTCCTTGCTCGGTTTACTGAAAAGCGCGACATTTAACAAAATACGAGTGTCGGAACATCGTAGGAACCTATTTTCAAAAAAGTTTTGAAAGAGAGGGTCTTAAGCTCTAAAAACCATTCAAAATAACTTTGGTCCAGAAATGGGGTGTGAGGTTAGGATTTGACTCTCCTCCTGCCGAAGAAATCGAACCTTTGCCCTGCACATCTTTCATCACCAAGTAAACCATCAGTAACGCCCAAGTCTTAAGGGTGGTCAAAAATGGGGTGTCTACAACATGTTACACTTTTACCCTTGAGAGGCTCGCTGGCTCGAAAACTCGGAAGGGCGACCTAGGCAAAAGTTAGGGCAAAGAAAAAGAAGAAGAAAGGAAAAGATGAAAAGAAAAGAAAAAAATGCAAAGAATAAAAAAAAAAAAAGAAAAGAAGTGAACAAAGGAAAGAAGAAATGAAAAGAATTGAAGACAAAAGAAGAACATAGCTCGCAAGGTTGAAAACCCAGAAAGGGCGGCCTGGGCAAAAGTTAGAGCGCAAAAGGAGAGGTTAATACCCGAGTGTACCTTAACCCCAAACTACGTAAGGCTTGATTCCCATCTGTGGGATACGTAGGCAACTTCATTCTGAAGTCCAGCCATAAACACTTCCAAATCTATTGTGTCCATGTAATGGTTCTTATCATCTTTGTCTTCTCTGTATCTGAGAGTTCGGTTGTGATCGTCACTTTGAGGACTGATTACAGTGCGCTGTGGTGCAACTCAAACAAGGGGCAACTTTACGTTGCCGTGTAGTGCCATTTAGACAAGGGTCAATTTTCCATTGTTTTGGATCTGAGGTTGTGCATCTCAAGAGTAAATTCTATGTTGGTCGAGCAGTGGCTATTTGTAAAAACAGTTTTGAGAATTTTTAATGAAGTTGACTAACCTTCTCGAAAATTTGCTCCATTTTTCCAAAAATGGATCATTTCTTGGACCCAAAAAAGGAAAATTTTCAGTGCTCATAGCCTAACTTGCATGATTTCAAATCAAAAAATCGAACAAGCATGTTAATCTAACTCTCATATTGATCAAAATTGTTTTAGAAAGCCAAAACAAAAATGGTTAAAATGATAAACTAGGGGCACAGTTGAGCCAGGCTTCCTGTCTGTTCCCCCATTATCAGCATACTTGCCAGAAATGGCACCGTATTTGCCAGAAAGGGCACAACTGAAGCTAACAGCAAAAGGGCAGAAAGCTCTCACATCCTCTAAACAGCGAGGTATCAAGCCAAGTGCGAAGCACGAACTGGAAAAGGAGCAAGATATTCCACTCCCTTATCTGAAAAGGTCTGGTCACATCCGAACTGGCCAAGGGCGTTATCAACCGATGTCAGCTGCAGATTTGCTACACACTCAGTTGTAGCGCAACCCCTCTGTGAGAAAGCTCACTGTTCTGCGCAGAGGAAAGAGAATCTAGCAGAATGCTAGGGGCAAGAGCCCGCAACTTCTTGTTTATCCATCAACCACCCAGGGGAGGGATGAGAAAAGAAGAGAGATTGAAGAGTAGAGAGATGTGCGCTGAGAGAAAAAGAGAGAAAAGGACCTTTTCAGAAAACTAGAGATTAAGTGCCATAGTGATGTGAGATCACAAATGAGAAAGGGTGAGAAACATTACCTGGAGAAGCTGTGGGCTCCCCATGAACTAAGAGGTCTCTCGCCATTGGAACACGTCTGAGTGTCGTGTTTGTTGTTTTGTTTGTCTTGATTCTTGTTTTGAGTCGTTTCGTGCGTCAATAGATGTGTTTAGGTTGTTTGCCTTTGTTTTCCTTTGTTGAGTCGTTATGACGGTGGTCAGTCGTAGGCTCAATACCCGGTTAAGAATTCATTTCTCAATTTCAAAAATAAAATCGTTTTGTGCTCAGAGTGCTATGCCATTCTCCATATTTGTGCAAAACAGGATTTGTTCTTTCATAAACTGCAGGGTTCAACCCATGTCATGTGAGAACAGTAAAACCAAGACCTATCTGAAGCTATATAGGTTCTAGACTGCAAAGCAAAAGAAAAGAGGTAAAATGTCGGGCATCTGAGTTTGTTTCAACTTCAGTAAGTTCCGAGATTGCATTCCGTGTGTACCTCTTCAGGTCTTACGAATACTCCGAAGTATGAGTGTGCCTCTACCTGAAGCTCAATATCAAGTTTGCTTCAAGCCAAAATGGTGACCAAATGTGCTCTCTCTGAGTACTATTTCATGCCAGGGGCATCTTGGTTGTGTTTGCAATGAGTTCCTAGGAGACCAACTGTGACGGTGGAAACTAGAGTTCGATTGGTTGTTGCCTTGAACGCAAAGGTTAGGGATTTCTGAGACTAAAGTCTGGTTTAAATACCCAGGGGTGTATCCCCGGCTTGAAATCTGTATGGAATCCCCATAGGTTGAGATAGCGTGTATGCACCTCAATTCTGGATACTAAACCAACCTAGTCTGGCACCCCGTTGGAGAATAGGGAAAGTTATGAATATGGTCAGGAAGAAAAGTGGCATCCAAAGTGTTTTACGTGAAGAATCCTTGTCGGCATTTCAGAACCTTTATATTGTGAGTTGAAGAAAAGAGTTCGAAGAACGCAAGGTAAGAGTTCGAAGAACACAAGGGGAGATCCCCATCAGAGTAGAGCGGTTCATCGCCACTCACCCCGTGAGCTAGTACAACCAGGCGATATTGGATGTGCGATTCATTCAGGGAAGTTCTGTTTAAAGTTGTTCATATAGTGTATCTATCACACTATCTTCACTTAGTGTATCTATCACACTTTGTTCATATAGTGTATCTATCACACTCTCTTCACTTAGTGTATCTATCACACTTTGTTCATATAGTGTATCTATCACACTCTCCTCACTTAGTGTATCTATCACACTTTGTTCATATAGTGTATCTATCACACATACTCACTTAGTGTATCTATCACACTTTGTTCACTTAGTGTATCTATCACACTTTGTTCACTTTTGTGTATCTATCACACATGTTGGCTCAGTGTATCTATCACACTTTGCTCACTTTTGTGTATCTATCACACATGTTTACTTTTGTGTATCTATCACACATGCTCATTTTGTGTATCTATCACACTTTGCTCACTTTGTGTATCTATCACACATTCACTTTGTGTATCCATCACACACGCTCACTGTGTTCGCTAGGATTGCATAATTTTCTTACATCCTTTCTGCATGAAATGTAGTTTGGTCTGTAATTCCCACGCGTGGCGTGTTTACTTATTTGCTTGTGTACGAGTTTGCTGTAGCATTTCTTTGCATAAAATTTGCATCTGGATGTTTCATTACAACCCTCTTTGTATAATCATAAGTTATGTTTTGCATTGTGCATGTCATTTGCATCTTGCCCCTGCCTACGGGCGCATCTCTTTGTTATCTTGCCTGTTTGTCTAAGTCTTCGGCCTTGTCAAAAATGGGTCGTCTCTGGGCTTTGACATTCACTCACGTCATTTCATGCCTTCCGAGCTCTGTCAAAGAGGGGCAACTGTAGGCACCCCATTTTTGACCGCCCTTAAGACTTGGGCACTACTGATGGTTTACTTGGTGGTGAAAGGTGTGCAGGGCAAAGGTTTAATTTCTTCGGCAATGAGAGAGTCAAATCCGAACTTCATATCCCTTTTGGACCAAAACAATCTTGATCAAAAGATTTTAGACCTTGAAACCCTCTCTTTCAAAATGTTTTGGAAATAAAGTTCCTACGATGTTTCGACGCTTGCATTTCGTTAAATGTTGCGCTTTTCGGTAAACCGAGCAAGGATAAAGTGGAAATGAATGAAAGAGAGATGAAATCTTTGGAAAATCTTTCAAAACACCTTGTTTAGGGGTGTGGAGTTGAAGAAAAGAGGAAAGGAGAGAAGAAAACTAGTTTGGGAGAAGTTCGGCATGAATCCGGGTAGGACCAAAACTGCGCGGCTTCACCAAAGCAGGCATAACTTTTTGTACAGTTGGAATTTTGATGCAAGGCTGCCACCATTGGAAAGTTTACTTCTGGGGCTTCAATTTGGACACTTGCCAGCCACTTTTTGGCCTTGCTAGTGACTTACCAGCCACTTTTTTTGGTCTACCAGCCACATTTTCTGGTCTGCAGACCAAAAAAGTGGTTTGTAGCCATGCCACCACCTCCTCTCTCTGTGCAGACCACCTTCCCCCCCTTGCCAACCACTTTTTGTCCTTGCAAACCACTTTTTGTGGTCGGCCGACCAATACAAGTAGCTGGCCGACCACTTCAAGTGGTCGGCAGCTTTCCTGCAGTTTCTTGCAGATATTTTCTTGCCAGCTGTGACAGCTGGTGAGCACAAAAACCATCCTCCATACACGTGTATAGAGGAATTGCATCTAGCTTTAAGCTTGTTCAACAAGCTTGAGGCTTAGTTTTCTATAAAAAGGAGGCCTTCTCTCCCTTCTCCAGGTTCTGAAATTTGCTTAGAAGATATACATACACATCTATCTCTATATTTCTCTCTTTGTCTCATTTTTGTGCTTGAAAGTGCCTTTCTTTCACACTTTTGCACACAAACACATAGTGAAACAACATACTTTTGTTGTTGAGGCACCCAGAAGCTGGTTTTAGTGTTTTTGCATTGGTTTGAGCTCAGAAAAGCTGTTGGAGTTGCAGCTTTGAAGTGGTTCTTCAAGGGTGAGTTTCTAACCCCTTAAACCTTGGTTTTTGTTTAAGCTTTTGGCCTTATTTTCATGCCGATTTAGGCCTAACTTTTAACTACAAAAAGTTTTAATTTCAAGTGTTCTAAATGTTTGTTTAAGGCCTTGTTGGTGTTGGGGGTGGTCTACCCCCTCTTGTGCCTTGTCTAGCCTTGTTTTTGTGCTATCCTTTTAAGCTATTGGGACCACCTCTTTTGGGCCTTCTCACCACTGAAACTCAAAGGAATTTCAGTGGTGGAAAGTGTGTTTTGAGGTCCTATCCTTGTATCTTGAATGCTTACCTTATTAGCCTCATGTTTGAGCATGGTTTTCTAGCATGTGTTGGCTTGTTCTCAACTTGTTTTTGGTGTTATTTTGACATTGCATACCTCTGTTTTAGCTTGGTTGAGTCACCACTTGCATGCATTCTACACTTGTAGTGTAATCTTGCATGCTAGCCTAACATGCATCATGTTTTTGGACCATCATTTTAGCATGTTTTGGCTCAACTCCAAGAAGCTTTTGTTCATGTTTTACCATGCTTAAGCTCTGATTTAAGTGTTTTGGGCCATGCATGCCTTGCTTTGTATAGCTATAGTTCATTCATGCTCACTAGCTTTGAGTTTCCAAGCCACTAGCATGCATTGCTTAAGCCATTCACATGATTTGGCATCATTTGATATGTGATTTCAGTGCATGTAGTGTGGTCATGCCCTCACATCTTTCGCTCATTCAATGCATTGGAGGGTTTGTGCTTTATGCCTTAAATATGAGCCCATGTGTATGCCATCTTGCCTAGGCTTTTGGGCCACCATTTCACTGTTTATTTGGTCCTATTTTGTCATGATACAACTCTAATTTTTGTTGGTTAAGTCATCTCATGGTTGGTTTTGGTAGGTGTAGTGTAATCCTCCTTGTTGGCCTTGCATGCTTGTTGTTTTGGCTCTTCATGCTAGCTTGTTTTGGCTACACTCCGTGCATGTTTTAGCATTGATTTGACATGCTCTGGGACTGTTTTGGGTTGCATTGGTCATATGCTTCATGTATTGCATAGCTATAGTGCAAGTGTCTATGCTAGTTTCAAGCTTTGAGTCTTCTAGCATGCTTCATTTGTGACATGTACATGATTTGGCATCATTTCACATGTTATTTTAGAGCATATAGCATTGCCATGTTCCCATTTCTTTCACCCTTTGAGTGCCTCTAAGGGTCATGCATTGTTACCTTGTTTGTGGCCTAACTTGTATGTATGCATGCCTAGACCTTTGAGCTCCCATCTCAGCATGTTTTGGTCCTTGTTTTGACCTATTTGAGCTCTAACCATGGCTGATTCATCCATTTGTGACATGTATTGCATGCCTCTTGTGTAGTCCATTTCACTAGCTTTAATGCTTAAGGACCCTAGCATGCTATGCTTGCTTTGTTTGAGTGATTTGGCATCATTTCATACCTAATTTCAATGCTTATAGTGTGGCTACACTCTTACATTTGTCACTCCTTGAGCACTTTTGAGAGTTGTGCCCTTGTGCTTAATTGATAGGCCATTGCATGGACATCACCATTTTGCCTTTCATGCCATCATTTCATAGCATTTTAGCCACTGTTTTGGGCATGATTGAGGTCTTTCCATATTCGGTTTAAGTCCATCGAGCATGTTGTTTGAATGTTGTTGTTTGTATTGTGTTTGCATGCTTGTTGCATTGCATTATGTTAACATGCATTACATCGAGTTTGCATGCCTTGCATTGCATTGTGTTTGGATAGGGTGTTAGTCCAAACACGAGAGACGATGGACGTTTCATACTTGAAATGATGAAACATGCCTCATTTCTCGGTCGCTGACCCTCTTGATCATGCATGATAGAGGTTGAGGCTTTATGTGTTATTTGTGCATTCATTTACATTGATTCGTGCAATCTTGGCTTCTCGGCCACCGTGCATTGCGATGCATGGTTGGTGGCCCGAGAGTCAAGAACTACACTCCCTTGAGCTTAAGAAATGATGGGGAGAGTGGTTGTGCACACATACCTTGCAAATACACTGCTATGCCCCTTGTTGTTCTCTGCTACAGCAAAACTGGAGCTTGGCAAATTAAGTGATCAGCCAGCTAGTTTTTTTGGTCTGCAGCATACTTAAGTGGTTTACAGGTGGTCTACACCACCATAAAGTGGTCAGCAGCCTTATTGGAGGTCTCCATGATGGAGTAGAAGCTACTTGGAAGTTTGTGCAGTGTTCTGATATCAAATGTAAACAGAGGCAAGTTGGGGCATAGTGATGGATTTCTGAACGAGGCGATTGAACACGCATGCACTTCTCGCCTCGAGGCTCCTGTTTTATTGCTTTGCTTAGCTAATTAGCTATTTGGTTCTTTACTTAAGTAGTTAATGCACTTAGCTATTCAATTGTGTTTGTAATTAGTTAACTTGTTAGTTAATTAGCTTCGTTTTGTAATAATTAGTTTAATTAGATTAGAATTAGCTAGTTAGCTTATTATTCGGACCCTCCGTCGAGAGGGCGAATTTTGTAATAAGTGTGCATGTGTGTGATGCATGTCTTCCAACTCCCATTTCTTTCTCCCTTTTACTTATCAGCTTTTGATGGTTAGTTTTAGGGCATGTTTTAATTAGCATACTTATGCTTCGCATGTTTGCATTCATTCATCTGTCTTGTATGCACCAGGCTCAGCGCATCATACAAACTACATTGTATTTCAATACCAATTTGAATACATGTTGTCAATTGTTGTATTTCACATGACATCTTAGAATAGCCGAGCCTATCTTAGCTGCATTTTGCATGTGTTGCATTAAGCATTCTTGACATAGCTAGGATCATGCAATGATTACTAACTAGCTTATGTTTTGGCTCGGAGTACACTGTAAGTGCTTATGCTTTAGCATCCTTGCATGAGTGTGAGTGTTGCCATGTTAGCATGCTTGCCATGAGGCTAACTGCTTAACTGTTTAATAGCATGAATGCCTGTGGATGAAGGTTGGATTGCTTGAATTGGAACAATTCATCAAAATGTGAGTTTTAAACCCACTTGAGAGTGGCAAAATCATGTTTTTTTTAAGCCCACTTGAGGGTGGCAAATCCGCGTCTTAGCCTACTTACGAGTAGCACTTTCAAACCATTTTCAAACAAACAAACATGAGATGTTTTATTCTAAATTGAGCGATTTAGTCTATACTTGTATGCTGTGTGCATCACATAGTAATTCTAGATTAATAATCGGAATAAGAACACATGTGTTTTCAAAAACAACATATCATGTTAGTAAAGGCCAATCTTTGATCGGGCGAGTGGGGGTGCTCATTGCAGGACCTTTCCCTCTCGTACCCAAGTTCCCGAGCCGAGGCAACTTTGGTGATGACGGTTACGTGGCCTTAGGCACGAGTCAGGGTTTCCTAAATTTCCCAAAACAAAACATTTAGGTGGCGACTCTGAAATCTGGCAAAGCAGTCCATGTTTGGCACTCTTTAATTAAAATCGATTTTCCAAAACGATTTGCCGGATTTGGACTCTTTGGTGATTTATCAGTCTTACATTGCAATTTGTGAGATTCGATTCAAAACCGTGACATGAGTCTGAACTGCAGTAGCTAAGAACAACGATTCGCACCCTCGTGCGAGGAGCGGAGTTTGGGCGGTCTACACTGAGTTGACGACCATGAACATTCAATGGACTGTTGTCAGGATCGATGTTTTGTACCAACCATTTGTAGCAGTCCTGATCTATACATGTACACTTCATACCCAGGAGGCCACCAAACCCAATATCAATGACTGCCTGCTTTTGTGCTTCGTTAAACTGGTTAACTAGCTCAACAATTGACTTCAATGGTATGTGGAGTTGCCTTGTAGTCAGCACATTTTTTATGCTTATATTAATACAAAAATACAACCAACAATGTCAACAAAGCAGGACCTAGCCAAATGCATTTATGAAAACATAAAGTACGTAATTACCTTTTCAGATTTCGGTGCACATGGAACTACTTTGGCGTGTTCCTCAGCGCTCGCCTTAGCCATGTTCGCAAACCTCTTTTTCTCATCAGAGAGGAGTGCCTTCCACTTTTCCCCAAGCTCATTTCTACTCTTTAAGCATAAAAGTGACACACGTACAAGACAAGTAACAACTATAAGTCCAAAATAACTGTAACTACAACTTTTACCAAACGCAATCCATGTGCATTGTTGGTAATTAAATAAGATTGCAAACACAAATAACAATTGCAGGAAAAAGTCAGAGACAAAATATAGATGTAATTTCAGAAAGAATCAAAATTTACAAAAACAGTAGGAAGTTGACATTATTACATGCTACAATCCAACAAACGTGAAAGAATCAGAAGCCCAGTATGACCATTCAATACAACGCGTGGATAGTAACCCAGTCATGTGTTTCCATCATAGTATATTATAAAGAATACAGACTTCCACACTCACCATTTTTGGTCGAGAGTTGTCTGCACCTTGCATTTCCTTCAATTATTGCTGGCTGCATGCAAGCATCGTCAAGCTTATCATTACTAAATCTTAAATATGAATATATATATATGTAAGTATTTATGTCAATCTCGTCCCAAAATCTACGTAAAACACCTTTCGTACATCCGAGACTAAATCGACACCATTTAAACATTTTTACACATGCAAAACCAAACCAATTTCAAACAATACAAACTGAACTTCGACAAGGCGCATACTTTGACTATAAAAAATGTAATTCTGAATTGTGAAAATGAACAACTAGTGCTTGTAACAAATGAATGGTGCAACTGGCCGCTTTCGAGAAGAGCCATCGATAGTGTCTGACATTTGGATATGTTGTTCGCCAATTGTCTTCAATCTTTTCCTTCCCCTTTAAGAAAGAGCAAATCATACAAATTAGATTGAAGGGAAAATTACAGGTGTGGTGTACAAATTTTTTCCGTTGTCTCATTTGATTCGATGCATTTTAAACTCCCTCAATTTTGACACTTCATTTTAAATTTCATGGACAATTTGGTTCAAATTGCTAATGTCGTTTGTGATTTTCAAAACAAATATTGTAATGCCAATTGATTGAGATTAACTAAGTTCAGTAAATTTATAAGTTCACTAAAAAAAAAAACGACACATGCACGTATATGCATATTTTCTAATAAAAAACAGTAAAGAGTTGTAATCAAATGGACATAATTAAAAGAAAAGTTCACAATTGATGATGCAAAGCGAGGCCATTCAAAATTTGTACAAAACAAATTACACAAACACAAAAGTACATGGGTTGCTGTAACAATTTATCCTTAAAAAAATTCAAGGTATTCCTTGGTGATGGATTTCATTTGTTAACAAACATATGTACGAAACCAACTGGTAGCAAGTCTTCAAGGAGAAAACTAACATTGTTGGTGCGATGTGACCAATATCCATCAAATGCAATGATGACAATCCCTGCAAAGTATTCCGATCAATATTTACAAGAATAGAAAGAAACGGCTTTAACATGTGGCTGTTAACTTGGAAATTTTGCCTAAACACAGACAACAAAACACATAATTTCCCAACACATATACAGATTTTGAAACGGTCAAAAGAAAGGACACACATCAAAATTTTGCATTTAGTTTAGACAGCTCACAATTGAAATAATTATTTGTACAAGCGATAAATGCATAATTTCCCAAAAATTAAAGAGGAACCTTTTATGAGAACTTACACCTTTTGTGAAACCTTACCTATCCCTTATTGTCAAAACTTACCTGTCCTTGTCAAATTACTTACGCCTTCAACTGGCAACACTGCCATTTCCAACAGCTTTAAAAGGGTCAATGTTCATGTCAGATATTTTCTTTACTTTCTCAACTTTCTTCGTAACTTTTTATTTTATTTGTTTGACTAAGCTGCTCCATTTTGTTTTTGATTTAGGGCACAAGGACTACATGCACATACTTTTATGAAGGCCAGACTACAAAGGACAAGGAAGCAACTGAAATATTTCATGACAGGGTTAAGCTATCTGAACAGGATTCTCCTGTCACTGAAATTGGTGCTCATCCCAGGCACAAAAAGCAAATGAAACCCCATCAAGTTGAGGGCTTCAATTTCCTACTGAGTAACTTGGTTGCAGAGAATCCAAGTGGCTGCATCCTGGCCTACGCTCCAGGCTCTGGAAAAACTTTCATGATAATTACTTTTATACAGAGTTTTTTAGCCAAGTATCCTCATGCTAGACCACTGGTGGTGCTGCCAAGAGGCATTCTGGCTACATAAAAGAAAGAGGTCTTCACATGGCAAGTTGAGGACATTCCGCTATATGACTTCTACTCTATAAAAGTGAATAATCGAGCACAGCACTTTCAGGTGCTCAAACAGTGGGCAAATCAGAGAAGAATACTTTTCCTAATGTACAAGCAAGTTTCTTCAATTGTATGTGACAATGAAACAAACAAGACTATCGCGGCCTGCCAACAAATACTGCTAACATACCCATCCATTCTCATTCTGGACAAAGGTCATACATCCATAAATGAAAATATAGATGTCCTGAACTCCCTCAAGAAAGTCCAGACTGCCCGCAACTTCTGAATGACATTTACCTTTCTTTTGAAATGTAACTGTTATTTAACAGAAAGATGATAATTTCAAAAGAAATGTAACTGTCATTCGAGAGTTGCGTGCAATGATAGGCAAGGTTCTCCATTTCTATGAATGAGATTTTCTTCATGAATTGCCTGGGCTTGTTGACTTTACTGTATTTCTTCACCTCAGCCCTACACACAAGCGTGAAGTTGCACACATAGTTGAGATCTTTCCTAAAGAGTTCACCTACAGACATGTCAACCAGAGAAAGAGAGGGGCTTGATGATGCCCGGATGGACCACCTCTTAGAGAAGTTGGATATTAGAGAAGGACTGAAGGCAAAGTTCTTCCTTAATCTGTTAGGCTTGTGCAAATCAGGTGGTGACAAGGTATTGGTTTTCAGTCATTATCTCTAGCCACTTAAGTTCTGGGAAAGACTAGCCATGCAAGTGAAGGG
Source organism: Camellia granthamiana (assembly GCA_036172215.1). NCBI lineage: Eukaryota > Viridiplantae > Streptophyta > Magnoliopsida > Ericales > Theaceae > Camellia > Camellia granthamiana. The sequence goes on from CM069911.1 coordinate 10,708,070, forward strand.
TTCGACTCTGGGAAAAGAATTGTTTAATCACCAGTGACTCCAGTTCTGAGATTAGAGAGTGGTCCATCGATTGTTTTAACACTTCCCGAGTTGGTCGACTCCTTTTTGGATCAATAAAAGCGTGTAGGGAAGGACTATCTCTGTACAAAATTTGAAAATCATCATCATTTCAACTCTTTCAATTGGGTTTCCTATGTTTTAAGTTTAATACCGTCAACTATGCATGAACTTCAGCACTGAAAGAAACAGTTGTTTTTAAACATAAGTTCAGGCAATATAAAGTCACCGAGTACTACAAAATTGAAAACAGAATTCAACCGAGTGTGCTAGCCATTGCTGAATCAAGATTACTCATTGTTTGTTTTTTGTGTTTTTTTTTTTTTTGGGTTCTCTAAAAAAAGAATTGTTTTTCTCATACCAAGATTACACAAATATATATATATATATATATTGATATATATAACCTAACAACAGTTGGCCATGTAAATGTAGGACACAGTGATGCTTGTTGCTAACTACTATGAAACTTATGTTCAAGTTGCAACACTGGTAGCAGAGGGAAGAATTCCAATTCTAAGGGGAGAAAATACAAAAATTGAGTACAAAATAGTTCCTATTAGGTCGATTTGGGGTAGTAGAGGGAAGAGTTCCTATTCCAATAGGAGAAAATACAAAAATAGAGTAGAGAACAGTTCCTATTGGGTTGATTTGGGGTTGGGTGTGAAGGTATATGCGAATGAAAGAAGGCAAACATGGAGACAGAAAGACACAAAGACAAAGGAAGAGAGAGCGCGAAATAGAGAACATACCTAACAGAGGAGACAAAGCGACGGTGGTGCTAAACCTCGCGGTGGTGCTCGTTTTACCCTTGCGGTTGTGCTCCAGCGACAAAATTTTTCTTAAAAAAATGAATTTATGAATGCACTTATGAATCAATGTTTGTGAATGATTTTTGTTCACCAAACTTAAATAAATCAACTTGTTCTTTCAAAATGATTTTTGCCCTCAAATATTTTTCTTTGTAAAACCCTAGAGCTTTGGGGAAATAGAGGAAGGGAGAGATAGAGAGAAAGAGACAGACAAACAGAGAGAGATGGTCCGAGATGGACAGACAGAGACGAACTGAGGGAACTTACACCTTTTGTGAACACTTATGCCTTTTTTGAAAAATTTATACCTTTTGTGACACCTTACACATTTTTTGTGAAATTACTTATACCTTTTGTGAAAAGTTACACCTTTTATGAAATAATTTTCTTTTCATAAAATTTGCACATTTTGTTGGAACTTACACCTTTTGTGAAAACAGGACTTACACGTTTTGTGAAGTCATTTACACCTTTTGTGAAAAAACATACAACTGTTTTGAAAAATTACACCTTTTGTGAAATAATTTCTTTCATAAAATTTACACATTTTGTTAAAACTTACACCTTTTCGTGAAAATACTTACACATTTTCTCAAAAGTTACTCCTTTTATGAAATAATTTTTTTCATAAAATTTACACATTTTGTTGGAACTTACATCTTTTGTGAAACCAATACTTGCACATTTTGTGAAGTTAGTTACACCTTCTATGAAAAAACATACACCTTTTGTGAAATAATTTCTTTCATAAAATTTACACATTTTCTTAAAACTTATACATTTTCTAAAAACTTACATCTTTTGGTGGAAATACGTACACCTTTTCTCAAAAGTTACTCCTTTTGTGAAATAATTTTTTAATAAAATTTACACCTTTTGTGAAACCAATACTTACACCTTTTGTGAAGTTAGTTACACTTTTTTGTGAAAAAACATACACCTTTTTTGAAAAGTTACACCTTTTGTGAAATAATTTCTTTCCTAAAATTTACACTTTTTGTTAAAACTTACACCTTTTTTGAAAACTTACACCGCTTCTCAAAAGTTACACCTTTTATGAAATAATTTTTTTCATAAAATTTACAGCTTTTGTAAAAAAAAGACTTACACATTTTGTGAAGTTAGTTACACCTTTCGTGAAAAAAACATACACCTTTTCTTAAAAGTTACACCTTTTGTGAAATAACTTCTTTCATAAAATTTACATCTTTTGTTAAAACTTACTCATTTTCTAAAAACATACACTTTTTCGTGGAAATACTTACACATTTCTCAAAAGTTACTTCTTTTGTGAAATAATTTTTTTCATAAAATTTACACCTTTTATTGGAACTTACACCTTTTGTGAAAATAAGACTTACACGTTTTGTGAAGTCACTTACACTTTTTGTGAAAAAAACATACACCTTTTCTGAAAAGTTACACTTTTTGTGAAATAATTTTTTTCATAAAATTTACACATTTTCTTAAAACTTACATCTTTTCGTGAAAATACTTACACATTTTCTCAAAAGTTACTCCTTTTGTGAAATAACTTTTTTCATAAAATTTACACCTTTTATTGGAATTTACACCTTTTGTGAAAACATGACTTACACGTTTTGTGAAGTCACTTACACCTTTTGTGAAAAAACATACACCTTTTCTGAAAAGTTACACTTTTGTAAAATAATTTTTTCATGAAATTTATACATTTTGTTAAAACTTACACATTTTCTTAAAATTTACACCTTTTTGTGAAAATACTTCCACCTTTTATCAAAAGTTACTCCTTTTGTAAAATAATTTTTTTTCATAAAATTTACACTTTTTGTGAAAATAAGACTTTCATGTTTTGTGAATTCACTTATATCTTTTGTGAAAAAACATACACCTTTTTTAAAAAGTTACACCTTTTGTGAAATAATTTCTTTCATAAAATTTACACCGTTTGTTAAAATTTACACATTTTCTTAAAACTTACACCTTTTCTCAAAAGTTAGTCTTTTTGTGAAATAATTTTTTTCGTAAAATTTACACATTTTGTTGGAACTTACACCTTTTGTGAAAACAAGACTTACACGCTTTTTGAAGTCACACCTTTTGTGAAAAAACATACACCTTTTTCTGAAAAGTTACACTATTTGTAAAATAATTTCTTTCATAAAATTTGCACATTTTCTTAAAACTTACACATTTTCTCAAAAGTTACTCCTTTTGTGAAATAACTTTTTTTTTTATAAAATTTACAAATTTTGTTGGAACTTAGATCTTTTGTGAAAACAAGACTTACACGTTTTGTGAAGTCACTTACACCTTTTGTGAAAAAACATACACTTTTTCTGAAAAGTTACACCTTTTGTGAAATAATTTCTTACATATAATTTACATATTTTTTTAAAACTTACACATTTGCTTAAAACTTACACTTTTCGTGAAAATACTTACACTTTTTTTTGAAAAGTTACTCATTTTATGAAATAATTTTTTTCATAAAATTTACATGTTTTGTTGGAACTTACACCTTTTGTGAAAAAACATACACCTTTTCTGAAAAGTTATACGTTTTGTGAAATAATTTCTTTCATAAAATTTATACATTTTCTTAAAACTTATACCTTTTCTTAACATTTACACTTTTTCGTGAAAATACTTATACCTTTTCTCAAAAGTTACTTCTTTTATGAAATAATTTTTTTCATAAAGTTTACACTTTTTGTTAGAACTTACACCTTTTGTGAAAACAAGACTTATACGTTTTGTGAAGTCACTTACACCTTTTCTGAAAAAACATACACCTTTTCTAAAAAGTTACACCTTTTGTAAAATAATTTCGTTCATAAAATTTACACATTTTCTCAAAAGTTACTCCTTTTGTGAAATAATTTTTTTCATAAAATTTACACATTTTGTTGGAACTTACACATTTTCTGAAAACAAGACTTACACGTTTTGTGAAGTTAGTTACACCTTTTGTGAAATAATTTTTTCATAAAATTTACACATTTTGTTAAAACTTACACCTTTTCTGAAAACTTACACATTGTCACGAAAATACTTACATCTTTTGTGAAAAGTTACACTTTTTGTGAAATACTATTTTTTATAAGATTTACACATTTTGTTGGAACTTACACCTTTTGTGAAAACAAAACTTACACATTTCTTGAAGTTACTTACACATTTTGTGAAAAAACATACACCTTTTGTGAAATAATTTCTTTTGTAAAATTTACACATTTTGTTAAAAATTACACATTTTCTGAAAACTTACAACATAAGGTGTAAGTTCCAAGAAAATGTGTAAATTTTATGGGAAAAAAAATTCACAAAAGGTGTAACTTTTGGCAAACGGGGTAAGTATTCTCACAATAAGGTGTAAGTTTTCAGAAAATGTGTAAGTTTTGACAAAATGTGTAAATTTTTTGAAAGAAAATTTTTCACTAAAAGTGTAACTTTTCAGAAAATGTGTAACTTATTTCACAAAAGATGTAAGTTATTTGACAAAATGTGTAAGTTTCGTTTTCACAAAAGGTATAAGTTCCAATAGAAGGTGTAAATTTTATGAAAAAAATTATTTTACAAAAGGAGTAACTTTTCAGAAAATGTGTAAGTATTTCCACAAATATGTGTACACTACAAGAAAAAGCACAAATGGCGACTAAAATTCAGAATTTCGTCGCTGAAAGTTGGCCAAATGGCGACTAAACTGGATTTAGTCGCCGAAAATGAAGACTTTTGCCGACTAAAATGAATTGGTCGCCGAATCACAGGATTTTAGCGACTAAACTGTTTGTTGGTCGCCAAATGTAGCAGTTTTACCGACTAAAGGTTGTTTGGTAGCCAAAAGCGACGGTTTTTGGCGACTAAAATAATTTAGTAGCCAAAAGTGATGGTTTTGGCGACTAAAAACCATTTTAGTCGCCGATTATAGGTCTTTTGCCGACTAAAAAAAGATTAGTCGCTGAAAATGAAGGTTTTTGGCTACAAAAAAAAATTAGTAGCTAAAAACAGTGAATTGGCGACTAAATTTCAATTTAGTAGCCAAAACGGGACGTTTTTGGCGACTAAAAATAGAGTTAGTCGCCAAAAAGTGCTATTTTTAATTTAAACATATTTTTTTAGCGACAACAAATTAATTAGTAGCCCAAAAATCATAGAATTCGCGACTAAATCAATTATTTAGTCGCCAAAAGTGGCCTACATTTTTTTTAATAAATAATTTATTTTTTACATTAATTATATTCAACAAAAATAATTATGTGTACATATATGATTTTGTATGAATACCGGTTAAAATAGTATATAAATAATATATATTGCATATATAATCATGTGATGTTCAAGTGGCATAGTGGAGGGAGTAGGTTGGTAAAGGTGTTGGCAGTTGGAATGGTTTGGTTCACGGTTCGAATCTCAGAAAAACTAAAGAATTTGTTTTTTTTTTTTTTTTTTTTTTTCCGAAAGGACCTTTGGCGACTAAACTTTTAGTCGCCAAAAGTGTGATTTTGGGCGACAAAATAGTTTAGTCGGCGATTCAAGGAATATTGGCAACTAAAATATTAGTCACTAAATGTGGGATTTTAAAAAGTGTAAACCACCAATGGCGACTAAACATTTGGTCGCTAAAGAGCTCTTTTTTGCCGACTAAAAAAGTTTAGTCGCCGATACCTCTCGCGACCACATATGCGCGACAAAAGGGGCGACTAAAAAAATTAGTCGCTGAAAGTAAAAACTCGACTTTCGGCGACTAAAAACGGACTTTTGGCAACTAAAAATTTAGTCGCCAAAAATGATTTTTCTTGTAGTGGTAAATTTTCAGAAATAGTGTAAGTTTTTTTACAAATGATGTAAGTAACTTCACAAAAGGTGTAAGTTTTGTTTTCATAAAATGTGTAAGTTCTAACAAAATGTGTAAATTTTAGAAAAAAAAAAATATTTAACACAAGGTATAACTGTTGACAAAAGGTGTAAGTATTTTCACGAAAATGTGAAGTTTTCAGAAAAAAGTGTAAGTTTTAACAAAATGTGTGAATTTTATGAAAGAAAATTTTTCACATACGGTGTAACATTTCAGAAAATGTGTAATTTGTTTAACAAAAGATGTAAGTTATTTCACAAAAGGTGTAAGTTCTAAGAAAATGTGTAAATTTTATGGAAAAAAACATTATTTCACAAAAACAGTAACTTTTCAGAAAATGTGTAAGTTTTAGCAAAATGTGTAAATTTTATGAAAGAAATAATTTTACAAAAGGTGTAACTTTTCAAAAATGGTGTAAGTTTTTTCACAAGAGATGTAAGTAACTTCACAAAAGATGTAAGTTTCGTTTTCATAAAAAGTGTAAGTTCTAACAAAAAGTGTATATTTTAGAGGGAAAAAAAATATTTCACAAAAGGTATAACTTTTGACAAAAGGTGCAAGTATTTTCACGAAAATGTGTAAGTTTTAATCAAATGTGTAAATTTTATGAAAGAAAATTTTTCATAAAAGGTGTAACTTTTCAGAAAATGTGTAACTTGTCTCACAAAAGATGTAAGTAATTCCACAAAAGGTGTGTAAATTCTAATAAAATGTGTAAATTTTATGAAAAAAACTATTTCACAAATGAAGTAACTTTTCAGAAAAGGAGTAGTTATTTCTACAAAAAGGTGTAAGTTTTCAGAAAATGTGTAAGTTTTAGCAAAATGTGTAAATTTTATAAAAGAAATTATTTCACAAAAGGCGTAATTTTTCAGAAATGGTGTAAGTTTTTTCACAAAAGATATAAGTAACTGCACAAAAGGTGTAATTTTCGTTTTCACAAAATGTGTAAGTTCCAACAAAAGGTTTAAATTTTAGAAGAAAAAAAATATTTCACAAAAGGTGTAAGTATTTTCACGACAATGTATAAGTTTTCAAAAAAGGTATAAGTTTTAACAAAATATGTAAATTTTATGAAAGAATTTATTTCACAAAAGGTGTCACAAGAGGTGGTAAGTAATTTCACAAAAGGAGTAAGTGTTCACAAAAGGTGTAAGTAATTTCACAAAAAAGAGTAAGTTGTCAGAAAAGGTATAAATAATTTCACAAAAAAGTATAAGTTCTCACAAAAGGTATAAGTAATTTCACAAAAAAACGTAAGTTCTTACAAAAACTATAAGTAATTTCACGAAAAAATGTAAGTTTTCACAAAAGGTGTAAGTTTTCCAAAAGGTGTAAGTTTTCTTGAATTACTTATGCCTTTTTCTGAAATTACTTACGCCCTCTTGTGAAATTATTTACGCATTTTTGTGACAATTTACACCTTTAGTCATATAATATATTATTTTATTAATTTACCTGGAAAGTGACCTACTTAGCAGGTCACCAATGTGTAAGTTTTCAAAAAATTTGGTATAACCCAATACATAAAAAGTGTAAATGCAAAATAGAAATGGTGTAAGTGCCTTGCATACCATATGCAAAGCGCACTTAAGAAAGGCCTATAAGAAAGGTCTTATAAAAAATTCACCATGTAAGGACAAACAAATCAACAGAAAAATTAATAAAAAAATCAAATCTCAAATATTCATTAAAATAAGCTACAAGCATATTATCCATGCTAACAACCAGGAGAAATTACTGGCTGTCGTTAGCGGTAATGCCCAAATCAATCATACATTAATCTTTACTCAAAAAGCCTGAAGAATTCTAGCATCCCAGTTTTCTTGCCACATCCTCCTAGTACCCTAGACAAAGTGGATCTCACATTTATGTCTGAGCATACCACAACTTTGTATAAATAATGGGTAACAAAATGTAGCCTAGAAAGAGAAGAGAAGCTACAATGCTGAAGACTTTGGGTAATATTTGTCAATTCCTTTTACATGGACTATGTTCTTTTAAGAGAACAACGAACAAAATTGAGCAGTTGAAGAAAGTTTTTTGTTCACATTGATCAGCAACTAGTTCAATTAAGGGGTTAATTAGAGGATCGATAAAGCTTTAATGAGATTTTCATTTCTCCACAAGAACAATTTGTCTATTCCACTAAACCCTGTTTGGGGACTTACTTTTTTAGCCAATTAGCCAAAAAGTTACTAAAATTAGCCAAAAAGCCAACCACTCATACCAAAAAGTCAAAGATTCTCTTTTCTCTCTACTTTTTGCACATCTTTTCGTAATTAGCCAAAAAGTCATCCCAAACATACAAGTTTTTTTTACCTACCTTTTTAGCCAAATAGCCAAAAAGTTACTAAATTAGCCTGTTCCCAAACGAGGCCTTAGTCTTGTCAAGAGCTCTAATCGCCGCATCTACTTCTTCATCCCTCTCTAAAGATAAAAAGCCGAACACGAGAACCACCCAACCTTGCATATCAACAACAAATACTATGCTTTAACAATAGGGGAAAAAAATAATAAGCAAGTTCCTCTAAAAAAATTTTTGATTCGCTCTAGTTCTGTAGTTCCATGTTTCATATAAGCATAAAGTTGACTAGTACAAGAATAAGACCTCAGTAAAAGTGTCTATTAAATGATGAGAGAAAGTAAAAAGTGCATGGCATAGTTACCTCTTATCCCGGACAATACGAACATCTCGTACATGGCCACCATATCTAGAGAACTTCTTTTCCAAATCTCTCTGTAGTCAAAAAACTAAAGCCTGCAACGAATAGGTTTCTCTAAGGTTTCCCTACTCCAATGCTCCTATTATGAGGTGGTGACCATGGTCTCCTTTTAGGAGACCCACGGTAAGATTGATAGCATGAAGTGGAAAATTTGTGCCTCAGAGAATCCCTCCTCCTGAATGCAGAGGAATAAAAGAATGTATATTTCAATTACCAAAAACCAAATAGAAGAGAGTGCACATTTGGAAATCAATAATGCTAGGTATCATGAAAACAATGTCATGAAAAGTCTTCATGAAGATTCTCCACCCTTGGATTAAATTATAGTGTTTGTAGTGTTTTATTATATGTTATGCGTTCACCCTTAGATTAGTTTCATGAAGTTTTTCATGATATGTAGCATTACTATTTGGTAATTCTATCACACAACCAGAAAAAGAACAAAGGATACCTCATCAACAAAATCAGAAAGAGAGTGGAAGAGAAAGTTCAAGATGAAATAGAATATTTCAATAATAATAACCATATACATTGATTTCAAGGATAAAAGCCTCATATAAATGAGAAAAGTTAGGGATCATGAAAATTTTTTCATGAAAATGATCATGAAAGATTTATGATCTTTGGATTACCTTGATTAGTGTGTGGTACTTTATTCTAACTGTAATCTAAGGGTCACAAAACTTTCATGATTATTTTCATGAAAGATTTTTTATGATAGCTAGCATTGTTGCATATAAATTCCCTCAAGCACCATATGTCTTCAATGAATAAGAGATTATTTGGAAGTAAGTTTCTAAAAGTTAGTTGGAACTTTGTCATAAAAAATCTTAAATTTCCTTGTGTACCCATGGGTATAAGGAATCAAAAGATTGATAAGAACATAGAAATTCTAATAAATAACAAATTTAAACACAGAATAAGAACTAAAATAAAAAACAAGAATTTTAATAATAATAATAATAATAATATAACCCGAAAGGGTAGCCAAGTTGGTTGAGGCCAAGGGACTTGGGGCCTAGGAGTATGCTCCTCTCTAGGCCTCAGGTTCGAATCCCACTCCCTGCTGTGCTCCTGGCGGGTCACTGGAGGTTTGCCCGGTCGTTAATTTCAGGGCCCCGAGATTAGTCGAGGTGCGCGTAAGCTGGCCCGGACACTCGGTTATCAAAAAAAAAAAAAAAGAATTTTAATAATATCACCTTGGGGATCTTCTGTAATAATTTCTTGTATATGGGGACCTTCTGTGATGATTTCTTGTATGTGGCGACCTTGATCGAGATTTGTTATTGTAATCTCTCTTGTATCTAGAAGAAGAATCCTTTCACCTGACAGCCAAAGGTGACTCCAACCTGTCCATTCTCCTGTCATTTTTGAGTGAGTAACGATTTCTTGGTGACGTAGATACACATTTCAATGAACCACCACCCGCAAGACGAGACCTTTGATGAGACTCTAATGGAGAAGCCAAATCCTGCCTATTAGAATGTGATGAATGGTCATTGGAACAAATTTCTTTCCCCAGACCAGAATTCTCAGGTGAAACAGAATGTTTCACTCTCTGTGATCTAGAAGAATATGACTGATCTTTAAGATCTTGCCCTGAACCAAATTGTCTTTTATCCCTAGGAGACTGGAACACACAAGGAGACCTTTCGGGTGAAATTGTTTTGTTGTCTTGCTGTTGTCAGTGATTCAGGTAGTTCAGGAGTCCTTTCAGTTGGGGAGTTTCTTGAATAGCAAATGTTCTCACTCTTAGTTTCATCACTGCTCCTGTGTGACCTTTGAGACGAAGACAACTTTTCTGTATGAATAGTTGAAACTTTCTCTTCTAATTCTTTGAACACAAATTCAAATTTAGTCGACTCATATAGCAATGTCTCTGAAAGGGTTTCTTCCACCAAGTTGTCATGGGAAGGAGAGGTTACGATATCCTCTATCTCTTCTCCTTGATTAGCATCCTCCATTGAATAAGATTCCCATGCACATGTAGAAACTTCAGTTTCATTTTCATGATGTAAGCATTCTACATCTACTTGAGAGGGCTTACAAGATTAGTGCCACGTAACTCCTCAGCCTCTAGTTGGTAATGGTTATCATTAGATGGAGAATGCAAACTCTCTTGATCATAGATGATTCTCGCTTTGCTCATAAAAACATCATCATTATAAGTTGTCTGCACAGGTGAATGTAATTTTTCATAAGGAAATGCAGGAATATCAGTATATCTGGAATCAGAAGGCAATGAGGGGGAACAATCTTGCCCTTGCTTGTTATCTACGTCAAGTTCGTTACCTTTGGTTAAGTTTTCATAAATATAATCTTCAGCGTTTTCTTTGTGATTTAGCACAAAATTTATGTCTAATTCTTCAACAAAAGAAAGGCTTTGTTCCTTCTGAAAATGACTCATTCTTTCTAGTCCTTTCTCAGGGGAACTGACATCCATCCCTGCAATAATCAAAATGATAAAGAAACAAATTAAGAACATATCCTTGGTACAAAAGCTATGAATAGGGTAGAACACAAATAAACCCTCTACACTGCCACATTGCGATCTCCAGAAATCAATCAAATCTAAAACAGAATACTACCTTCCTCATTAGATCATATGCATGCATTGAAGGATATATATATATATATATATATGAGGCTAATATACTTGACCAATGGGTATATCTCAGTGCATTTGTAATCACTATCACAATAATATAGTTTGCCTAAATAACCACTATTCCCTCAAAACTTGCAATGAAGCATCCTCTTCTATATAAAACACCTTAATCAAACATCTTTAAAACTAACCCTCTGAAGAAGGCATTCACATAAAATCCATATCCAAAACTTAAAAAATATATTCATTTGTAACAAACCTTAAAGATGCTACAACTATATTGTAAAATTTATGGAAAGACAAATTCAGGAGGTGCATGCTTATATCTTGCTTATGGGTCTCACAATGATGATATGATCTATTCATTTTAATGGCCTTTGTATGTAGTGTAGATCATCCGTAGTAATAATAATAATAATAATAATAATAATAATAATAATAAAATTGATATGATAATTGTAGCCACATGATTCATCGTATTTGTCTTTAAAAAACAAAAGATGATAAATATGACTTTGAAAATTGATTGACCATTTTTTTTTTTTTTTTTTTTTTTTTTTTGGAAGAAAAGTATGTTGAAAACTTAAAATCATGTGACTTGACTAATTATTGGATTTTTTTCTGTGCAATGTTCACTCGCAAGGGATTAAAATAAGAATGGATCAAATCATCGGAGTGTACCCTATGGTGGGCCCACGAGTCCAGATTGGACTAGTGTGGAGACAATCTAGTCCCTATTCAATACCCCTTGCATTAGGTTTGCTGTTGTTCTGTCTTCCTAGAGGTCTTTATCTTTTGGCTCGTTCAACTATATTTGTGATAACCCTGCTCCGTATTATGCTAATTAATCTTAATTATGAATGTGATTATGTGTTTGATATGATTTTGAGTGCCATTTATATGAATATATGTGGTTTTGAATTTCTATCTGTTCACCGTAAGAATATCTGTTCAACTTACTGTTATGAACTGAAAATTGACGGCTTTGTCGGCCACAGAAACCGAAATTGACTACGCCATTGTGATTAACGTAATTTTTAGAGCCTATGGTGAAATTTAATTGAAAATTGATTTGGGTCAGAATAATTAGATTCAAAACGATTAATTAAGCTTTATTATTTAACCTTAATCAATTTGATTAAGTGAGAGTCCATAAAAAGGGGCACTATACACTCAACTCCTCTCTTTTTATTCAATTTGGCTGAGATTACTCTAAGGAGAGAGAGAGAGAGGGTCAGCTAGAGAGAGAGGGGGGGAAGCAATTGAAGATTTGAGCAAGAAGCTTAGAAATCTTAAAGATTAACTTAAGAATTGGCGAGAATTTTGGTGTTTGAAGCTCCTAGGTGAGTAAATTCATAGATTTTAGTTTGTAACTTGGTGAATTCAAAGTTGAATAGTGATCAAGAAAATGAATTGAATTGATTATGATGAAAATGAGTTGGTTTTGATAAATTAGAAGTCATTAATATACACATGCATGTGGGAAATTGCCATGAATTTGTATGTTTGAGCTTGAAATACATGATCCATGTTGAATCTTTGATTGAAGTTCATGCTTTTGATCATCTCTTCATCATTTTAAATTAAGAATGAGGGCTATATCTCACATGCATGTACAATTCATAAGAGTATGAGTTATGAATACATGAAATTATTATGTTGGAAGTAAGTTTGGTGTAATTTGGGGCATGCATGTAATTAATTCATGAAATTGAGCTTCATAATGTGATGAATTTGGTGTTGTATCATGTTAATAAATGTATATGTGAAGTTTGAGTCATGACATGCAAAATATGTTGATTTGAATACAAGTTTGAGGCTCAAGAACAGTTTTGGAAAACCTAGAATTTGGCATGTACGCTCGAGCGGGGAAAGCACCGCTCGAGCGTGAAATACGAGCTCCCAAAACTTTTTGCAGACATGGATGTCCGCTCGAGCGGGGAGATTCACGCTCGAGCAGGGAGCCATGTAGTGTGACCTTCAGCTCGAGCGTCCGAATTCACGCTCGAGCATAAAAATGAAGTAACCAGTACTTTTGCAGACCAAGAGGGTCTGCTCGAGCGGCAGAACCCACGCTCGAGCGGGGACCCCTGTTTCAGAAATTTTGTAAAGGTGTTCTGTGTTTCATTTTCCATTCTCTTTCATTTCTGAGCACTCTTAGGCATGCATTAAGCATTGTAAATGAGTTAAAAGGATAAGAACGAAGCCTAAGAGGAATATATAAATTATGAAAAGAATGAATCGTTTATGACCCATTATGTTTATGAAATGTGTAGGGTCAGGTACGAGGGTAAATTCACCGGCAGATCACTGTGAGTAATATCTTAATAAAGATATCCGAAGTATGTTATTTGTCCAATTGCTTACTTCATATAAGTCTTATAAGTTTGTTACATTGAATTAGGGACAAATATTTGTTATGCCATATGATTGGGCCAAAGGCCGTTGGATACAATTGACTGGGCCGAAGACCGTTTGACATGAATGACAGTCTGACATGAATGATAGTCTGACACGAATGATAGTCTGACATATGAACGAATGGGCCAGAGGCCGTCTGACATATGAACGAATGGGCCAGAGGCCGTCTAACACGAATGAATTGGCCAGAGGCCGTATGACATGAATGAATGGGCCAGAGATCGTATGACACGAATGAATGGGCCAGAGGCCGTATGACACGAATGAATGGCCAGAGTCCGTATGACATTAATGAATGGGCCAAAGGTCGTTTGACACGAATGATTGGGCCAAAGGCCTTCGGATAGGAATGGTTGGGCCAAAGGCCGTCGGATATGAATGAATTGGGCCCGAGGCCGTTTGATGTGTTTGGAACTGCAGTCACTTGACCTATGTATATATATATTAGATAGAAATGTGAATTGGGCCCAAGGTCGTCTATTGTATATTGTTCTAGTGTATCTTCTTTATTCGATATTATTCACTAGGCTTTCGCTCACGCTCATTCATGTGTCTGTAGGTGAGCCAAGGGAGGTCCAAACCCAGCCTCAGTGAAGTTTGTGTGAAACAATCAAGGTTTTGAAGAGTCAGCCCAAATGTCTCACGCACGAGACTTGTCTTCGCCTCTTTTGCTCTTTTGATATGGTTTTGTTATATTGGCAAAAACATCAGATTACTTTTGTCTATAAACTTTGGGTTTGACTGACTTAGACTTAATGATCCTGTATGTACAAAACTTTGTGCTATTACTTATTTTGACGTGAGTTATTCAGATGTATGTATATGGATTGTTATGATGTGTCATGTAAGCTCAGCTCTATGGACAATTTGTAAGTTTGCTTCCGTTTGGCCCCTTTACTCTGATGAGTTATGTCTGGTTTGGTTTGAGGCCGTAGGTAATCCCTTGATTACTGGCCGATTATGTCCTTAACCCATAGGGGCGGGTTTGGGTCATGACAATACTAAACACAAGAATGAAGCCCAATACAAAAAGAAATAACTAAAGACTAGTGATGCATGGGGCTTATAATGAACCCAGGGCCAGTTCTGAAATTTGTGAGGCTTAAGGCGAACTATGAAAATGGGGCCCCTGTTTTATGCTTACATGTTTCATTCTTCATCAGTTCATGTTCGTGAGAGAGAGAGAGAGAGAGAGAGAGAGAGAGAGAGAGAGATTGAAAGCACTAAGTTGAAAGCATTGAGCAATGTATATTGTATGTATTGTTCTTCTTGGGTTGGGCCCAAACACTTATATATATATATATTTATTTTAATAAATATAGGCCAAACCACACTTATAAATAAATATGAGCTAAACCATACATGGACCCAATAAAATATTTTGGGGCCCTTTAAATTGATCCTAAAACAAAAAAACAAAAAAAATTTGGGCCTAAAACATTTTACTAAATTTGGGGGCCCTATTTTTAGGCCAAAATTTTGGGGCCTAAGGCGTAGGCCTTAGTGGCCTTAGGCCAGGGCCGGCCTTGACTGAACCATTAATCCTTTGGGACTTATTTGCAGGTTGATATTGACTGAACCATTAATCCTTTGGGACTTATTTGCAGGTTGATATTGACTTCAATAAGGAGCCAAAAAATTAAAAAAATAAATTCAAATGTTTTTGCCCAAAAAGACAAGTATTAGGCCGGACAAGCCCAACCCAACCTCACACCATGCACCCGCGCCCCAGCCCAGCCGCCCGACCGACGGTGGCAGTGGCGGTGAAGCGCGCGCATGTGTTTATTTTTGGATCTAATAGGTCTAGCCCACATTGTCCATAACCTCTCCCTTCTATAAACTTGGGGTGCCCCTTGGGGCCCTCCCCAAGTTGCAAACTCAAGCCTTATAAACCGATAAAAGTTTTCCTACCAAACTAATATGGGACATGCCTTTAATTCAAACCTTTAGGAAATTTCACCAAAAACACCATTTCCATGGAGTTCACTTTGGTTTCAATTTCTCATTCACCCAATAATGGTTTTGAGTAACCAAATATACTATATGAATCACAACGCGGCATAAAACGCGTTACCACTTAGACCCGCCAACTTTGGTGCATGGGTCCCACTTAAAAAATAGACCAAAGTTCAGGAAAAAACTGTTTTTCCAAAACCATTTCTGATAATCCCCACATGAATGAAATTTGATGACAACAGAAATGCAACAATATGCAGAATTTGTCGAAAGAGTATAAATCGAAAGTATCTTGCATCAGGATAGGTAGCTTTCGTCCTTGAACCTTCCCTAGTGATAACCTATCGGACTTACTAGCTAACAAATGGACGCGATGCCTTGAATTGTTCAACCATTTGTGTAAGCTAAGATAATAGATTTCACACAAAATATCTTCTGACACATTGTGGTTCTCACGATTGTGTTCATTTTGGCCTTGAACGCTCCTGGTTGTTCATGAGTGCTTCTAGAGAATTTAGCCTCTTCATTCTTATAGAACCGGCCCCAATTCGACACTTATATAAGTGATTCTTATTATGAGTATCTCTAATACTCGTCTTGAATTTTATGCCTAAATCAAGATATATGTAATCATTAAAATCGAAACTTATCCTTAAACCCCTGCATACAACACATGTTGCAGATATCACTCTCACCATAGGAATGGGTAGGGAATTTTAATCCCTTGGTGATTTCTGGCGAGCCATACATAACTTAGTTGTCCCTTTGAACTTAGTCCTTGCGATCTCCAGTCATTTAAGTAGGGTTACCATTATGATGACTCTTATGTAATAGGTTTTAATCCTATCCCCTTTAATGAACTATACACTTGCTCTTTAGTCAAACCTTTTGTTAACGAATCCGCAATATTCTATTTAGATTTTATATAATCTATGAAGATTATTCCATTTTGAGAGCAATTGCCTTACGGTATTATGTCGACGACGAATATGTCGTGACTTATCATTATACATATGATTCTGTGTCCTACCTATTGCAGATTGACTATCACAATGAATGCAAATAGCTGGCACAGGTTTTGGCCACATTGGAATGCCTTCTAAGAAGTGGCGAAACCATTCTACTTCTTCACCTGCTTTGTCTAAAGCGATGAACTCAGATTCCATTGTGGATCGTACGATGCATTTGTGGATTTCCAAGAAACAACAGCGCCTCCCAAAGTAAAGACATATCTACTAGTAGATTTTGAATCTTTAGTATCCGATATCCAATTGGCATCACAATAACCTTCTAGTACTGCAGGATATAGATTAAAGTTCAAACCATGATCACTGGTAAATCTTAGATATCTAAGAACCAGAATGATCACTTTCTAATGGACTTTTCCGAGGTTACTAGTGCACCTACTCAATTTACTGACAACATAAGCTATATCAGGACAAGTACAATTCATTAGGTACATTAGGCTTCCAATGATTTGGGAGTATTTTAATTGAGTCACTGCATCACCTTTATTTTTTGATAAATAAAGACTGATGTTTACAGGTGTTCTAGCTACATTCATATCATCCTTGATAAATTTACCAAGAATTTTCTCAATATAATGAGATTGAGATAATGCATACCCATCAGATGTTTTAGTAATTTTTATTCCTAATATAACATCTGTGACCCCCATATCTTTCATACCAAATCTTTTGTTCAATATTCGATTGGTTGATTTGATCATGTTTAGACTGTTTCCAATGATAAACATATCATCCACATAAAGAGAAACGATGACATAACCTTTGTCAGTGTTTTTAACATAGACGCACTTTTCACATTTGTTTATCTTAAACCCATTAGTAAGCATAGCATGATCAAATTTTCCATGCAATTACTTAGGAGCTTGTTTTAATTCATAAAGAGATTTTACAAGCCGACAAACTTTCTTTTCTTGCCCTGGCACTACAACCCCTTCGGGTTACTCCATATAGATCTCTTCATTTAGATCACTGTTTAGGAAAGCCGTCTTAGCATCCATTTGATGTATTTCTAGATTATACAATGCTGCTATAGCAATAAGTATGCGGATGGATTTTATTCTTGTCATAGGGGAATATGTGTCAAAATAGTCTAAACCTTCCTTTTGTCTGGAACCTTTTATCACAAGTCTTGCTGTATACTTGTCTATTGAACACTGTTCTGGGCGAGAGCCCGCCAGCTGTCCATTTTTGAAGATATCCATCACCTTTTGAGCTCAAATTCTCTAAAAATGAAGCTATGTTATTGTTTTGAGGGTTGAATAAAATTTAGAAAGCCTGTATACGCCTTGAGAGCTCCTCCTTCCTCCTTCTTCCATTGCAAGTAACCTTTGAGCTAACCTAGCTCCCTTGTGTCATCTCCATACACCATATACAACCTTGTCTCACTATCTTAGGGCCTTGGTTGATCTTGGAGAAGCATAATTCAAGCTTGAGAGTAGGTTGAGACTAAGTTTGGATCACAAACAAAAAGCTTACCCCTTGAGAGGTATAAGCTTGTTATCTTCTCTCTTGCCTTCATTTCTTTCATTTGCTTCATAATTCTTACTGTTTTATGTTGCTTTGAGTCTATTCTAAGTGTTTAAGATTAGGTTTGAAGAGCTACCAAAAGAATAGAGAGAGTTTAACACTCTTTCTATATCTTTACCTATAGCTCAAACCTTTCTTTTACACTCATTTTCTTTGCTCCTTGCACTAATTTTCAGAGTTTAAAAAAAGCTAAAATCATGTTTTGAGGTTTCAAAAGTGGAGGGGTTAGCCACCCCTCTTTGTTCTTGCTTCCAAACCTTGTTTCATCTCTTTGTTGTTAGGCTTTTTAGGCTCTTTTCATGCATTTTTAACCTCTGCTTTTCATGTGTTAAGGGCTATTTTAGGGCTGTCCAAGCCTTTTAAATTGATTCATGCTTTGTTTAATTCATTTGTTGTCTCATAAGTTTGCTAACATAACATGTTATATATTGTTCTAAGCTTTTCTTCAATTTATTTCCATGTTTAAAAGTCTAATTTTAACAATCAACCCACCATCCATCTCTTTCATTCTTGAGAATGATTTCAACCAATTGAGGTTGTTCAAGATATGTTAGAGAGACTCTTACTTAATGGCTTAATCTTTTTGGAGATTCATTGCCAACGGTATAGTCTCTCTCTCATGCTTTAGAAGAACCTCTTGTTTGATATTACTTCTTGTTTAGTGGACTTTAACATCACCATGGACAAATCGACTAAAGAATGGCAAGGCTTCATAAAATTGGCTTAAAACTTGGAACAACCGATATAAAGAAAATGGCTTAAAATTGCTCCAATTTGGCTAGACGTTATGCGAAGTTCCTTGTGTCAATACTCGTCACATGCTAATTCATGGCATTTTGATGATTCTTGAAGCGTTGCAACCTCCCTCTTTGAGTTCATACCATGACAAGAAGGAGGGGTGGTCTTATTCTTTGCATTTCATTGATTTTTGTCCAAAATTCCATCTGAGATCATCAAGCAATCAATTTGCTCATTGATGGCTTTGGAATCAATTTCAACCTTCTCTCGTGGTTTTCCCATGACAGAGAAGGAAGATGGGACAAACAAACAGAGCTTGAGGACACTTTGTCTGCACTTGTTCACCTCAGAACACAAAAATAGAGTTTTACATCAAATTAATGCACGGTCGGCCATCTGTAGACTCGGTCGCCCATCAGTGATGCACAACTGACCCTCAGTGTCTTGCCAGAAGTGCAGTTTTGTAGAAAACAAAGGCAGTGGCTGAAGGTGAAACAGTGTTGGCTAGGACAGATAGAGTAGCTCTCAAGCGCTGTACATGCAACCTTCATCAATCTTCATTTACACCTTTGTCGAATGCGATTAATTGTTTCGTTAGTGTTATAATTATCACCGTTGTAAATTAATCTTATTGCAATGTATATTGTTGTAGCCATTAGCTTATTAATAATTGGTATAGCTAGTTAAATTTTGTAATAAAGTAGTTAATTAGCTTAGCCTAGTTAATTCGCCCAGTTTGTAATAGTTAGGTTAATTCAGACTTTCAGACATTAATTCGCGCCCTCCTGCGTGAGGGATCAAAGAGTTGTAATAATGTGTATGTCTTCCAACCCCACATCTTTCTCCCTTTTATTTACTAGCTTATGATGGTTAATTTAGGGACATCATGTCTTGATTAGCATAACTTGTGTTTGCATCCATTTGTATTGCATGCACCGAGGCTCAGTTCATCATTCTAACTACATTGTTAGTTTAAATACTTCTTTGAATACATACTTAGACCGCTTGCTTTTTCATTGATTCATATACCATGCTTATTAAGCCGAGCCTAGTAATTGCATATCACATGTGTTGCATTAGACATAATTGCATAGTTTGAATTATGCATTTTTCTAACTTTGTTTCTTTTTGGCTTGGAGTACTAGGTAAGCTTTTATCTGCTTTAGCATAATCGCATGTGTGTGATGGATGCCATGTTTCACATGCTTACCATGAGGCTAAGTGCTTAAATGATGAACTGCTTGTATGCCTGTAGATGAAGGCTTATTGCTTGAATTGGAATAATTTGAGTAATGTTTATATGCAATCACTTTTTCAAGTGGTACATATTTTGAAACAATTTTCAAAACAAACATGAGATAAAATGTTCCAATTCTCGCAAGATTAGTCTATACTTGTGTGTGCGCGCATCATATAGTAATGCTAGCCTAATAAACCAGAATAAGAGCATATAATATATATAAGATTCATATCATGATTAGTAGAGACCAATTTTTGATTGGGCGAACAGGGGTGCTCAAATGTATTCATGACCTTCCTCTTTCGTACCTAAGTTTCCGAGCCGAGACAATCTTGGTGATGACGGACATGTGGCCTTTGGCACGAGTCATGGGTTTCCTAAATTTTTGAAAATATTTAGGTGGCGACTCTGTAACTGGCAAAGCAGTCCATTTTTGGCATTTTTGATTCAAAATCGATTTTCCAAAAGATTTGCCAGATTTGAAATCTTTGGTGTTTATCAATTTCACATTGCACTTGTGAAATCAGATTTAGAACCACGGGAGTCCAAACTGTAGGGCTTATATTCACCTTCAGAAAAGGGGTGCGGAAAAGTCAAGCTACAATTTCTGGTGACTCTGTTGGGGAATTTAGAGAACTTGACTTGAACTTCATGATATGAAATTTTATCTACACTTATAAGTTTCTTTGCATTGCATTTGCATTGGTGCGTTTAAGTCACTGTGTTTGCCATCTGCTATTCCTGGATGGTTTACCGAAGGCTTGCCTGAAGCGCTTGCCAAAAGGCTGAACGGTCGCGGGCTCTGCCACGATAGGAAAGCAACCCTTGGATCTAGACTACCGCTGTACGGTTTGATTCTCCTTTCACTTCTCGGTGTTAAGTGTGAGAGGTATATTAGGTAGTCTTGCTGAGGTATCCTTTTTGACCATTTGGCCTAATTGCATATCGGAAGCCATAGAGACTGTTCCAAACTAGGATAGGATGCTTACCCTAATATAGGATTGTGAAAAACCACTTTGTTTGAATAGTGAACCTTATTTCCTGACAAAACTAGGACAGGGTAACCCTACCCCTTCATAGAGGTGTTTTGGTTCTCACTTAACTGGTATGTGCTTTACAGTGAAACTGTACAGGAACTTGCGTATCAGTTGCAAGTTGGGTATTAAGTTTGGGGGCAGAATTCAGTGTTGAGTGCAGCCCTACAGCTTTGATTACATCTGTGTGTTGTTAACATCTGAGCTGAGGTACTGTGTGGTTTCTGATTATTGCTTTCCTTTGCCTTTATTTCTTTTTGCTAGGTAGTATAACATCATAGCTTCAGATAGTTTGGATAGCCCCAAGCACTTTGGACCCATATCAGGAGGCTTTACAGATCCAGAGATCTTGTTAGGGGACAGCCTGTGTTTGCTTCGCTCCCACAAGTTACTAGACGAAGAAGAGTTAGGCATAATTCACTAGTCCAACGATCACCTGCATTAAGTTAGGCTCAGTCTTCTACATCTAGTCTAATACAAGATCATTCACCCATTCCGATGGCACAGTATCCCCCGGTTAGCATGGAAAACTTGATTTACCACCTTCAGCAAACAGTTGAAACCATGCAGCAAGATGCTGCTCGTCAAGCTGAGGTCACAACACGTCAGGCTGAGGTCATAAATAGGCTGCACCAACAACAACCACAGCCGGCAGTAACTTCTACATCTCATGCACCTCCTACGGGTATCCCAGCACTCGGAGCCACACTTCATATTGCTAGTGCCTAGACTGATAATCAAGGCAATCTGGCAGAGCCAATCCCACCACAAGCCTCCAAAGCTCCTCTGTATCAAACCGAGGCTTCATTTGAGTTTGAGGTTGACCCGACTGTGCTTAAGGTCAACAAGCTCGAGAAGCTCTTCAAGAGAGCGCAGAGTGTGAACTCTATCCCCGACATAGAAGACGGGTATACTGTTTTTGCAATGACATTGCCAGACCGGTTCAAAATGCCACACATCAATCGGTTCGATGGCTTTGGAGACCCCATGGTTCATCTTTGGCTGTTTTCAAACATTCTGCAGCCGATGGGTCCAACCAGGTTGCAGAAGCTCTCACTTTTTAGCCTGACCCTGTCTGGTATAGCCACCATATGGTATGCGAGGCTGGAGGATTCTGTGAAGCAGAGTTGGGAGAAAATGGCTGAGGCCTTTATTGCACAGTACTCGTACAATAAACAAATTGAGGTCACAACCCGTGATCTTAAGGCAACGCGCCAGGAACCAAAGGAAAGGTTCTTAGAATTTGTGACAAGGTGGAGGGCTAAGGCTTCAATGATGACTACACGGCCTTCAAAGAAAGACCAGATAAGGTTGGTAGTCCGCAATCTGCATGGGAAATTGCTGCAAAAAATGATCGTCCTACCTCTGTTCACATTCACCGAACTCCATGAGATAGGGGTTTAGATTGAAGACTCTATGAAACAAGGATTGATAATTGATGAGAAAGAGAAGGCCAAGAGGCCTTTTGTGCACAGTTCCAACGTAACCACCAGTGATAGCACAGCTGCACGGCCGTCGGATGTGAATGTTGTCACCACCACAACCAAGACCGCCAATCCCTTTGCTAGCATAACTCCACAAACTTAAAACAACCAGGCCCGATCCCAGAGGACCTTTACCCCACTCTACATGCCTTTATCCCAAGCCATGAGGGTGTTGATTAAAAAAGGGCACCTCAAGCCATTAGAGCCTCGCCCACTACCTAATCCTCTTCCACCCAAACACAACCCAGCCAAGTATTGTGCGTTTCACTAGCAGCACGGTCACGACACCGACCAATGCTTCAGGCTGCATCATGAGATTCAAGACCCCATCGACAACAAGGTGATCACACCACCCCAAAAGCCAAATGTAACTACCAACCCTCTCCCGGCCCACAATCAAGTTCCCCTACCTCACAACCTAAACCTAATCCATACACTGGCCCTCCCCTACAACCCCAGCATATATATTACCCCTACCCAGACCAATTGTCTTCATTTCTGAAAGCACAGATTTGTGCATGATGGACACGTCCGCACTTCAACCTAACCCTGTGGTGGTGACAGTTACAGAAGAATGGAGAATGGATTTAGAGGAGAGTACAAGTCCGTTGCCTAAGTGCTCTGAGGACTTGTCTGAGGGGGAGTACAATTCGTGCTGCTATATTGTGCCAGTTGATCAAGCCAAGCCGGAAGTGGTATTGCCGACTGCAGTGGAAGTCAATGTGGTTAGGAAGGATGGCCTAAGCCAAGGATTAGATGATCTTGCGGAGCTAGAGAAGGACTTAGACAACCTGCACTTCTTTGACGAACAAGATCAGATTGACTGGTTCGATTTGAATGGGTCGACGGACAACTCTAGGTGGTTGAGTGATAAACCTGACAGGGAGGAAGGAATTGAAACAAAATCGGAGGAAAAGGGAGCAAGAATTGTTACAGTGGCCAGAATGGCCGATGAAAAGGAGAAACTGTTGGAGAACACTGGTGTGAATGATTCAGCTCAGGAACTGGGCACTGTGAGTACTGTGGACATGAAACAGAAAGCTACGTTGAAGCAGTTTGCACAAGAGAGGGTTGAAGACAAACAGAAAGATGGAATGGCCCAACACCCCGCGGGGGAAACTTATGAGTTGAAAGTGATACAAACGGAGCCGGACAACTGTTTGTCGGCTGCCGAAGATGTGTGGTAGGATGATGACGATCTACTTCTAGCTCACACCGACGAAGACTGGGGTGGGTGTTTGCCAGACAATACCTGGTACGCTAAAGAGATAGACCACATGACAAGAAGTGGACGGTATTTCAAGCCACTGCACTTAGACCAAGCTGAGGCCTCTGGGAAAGATAGAGAGGTTGAGAAGCAGAAAAAGAAGCAGTTGGAAAAAATAGGCAGTGCTGAAGCAACTGAAGAAAATCCATGTCGATATGTCAATCTGGGGTCTACTCATGACCTCCCGGGTACATCGACATGCTATGCTATCAGCAATGGACAAAGCTAAGCTATCCATTGACATTACCCCTGAACAGCTTGTGGGATTGGTCTTCCCAGGTTGTGATAACCCTGTCCCGTGCCATGTTAATTAATCGTAATTATGATTGTGATTATGTGCTTGATATGATTTTGAGTGCTATTTATATGATTACATGTGTTTTGCATTTCTATCTGTTCACCGTAGAAACATTTGTTTGATTTTCTGTTATAAAATCCAATTGAAGGCCGTAGAGGCGTCAGAAAGTGAAATTGACTGTATTATTGTGATTAGTATAATTTTTAGAGTCTACGGTGAAGTTTAATTAAAAATTTATTCGGACCGAATTAATTAGATTAAATTCATTTAATTAAGCACAATTAACTAGTGTTAATGAAATTTGATGAAGGGTGTATATATAAAGGGGGCCAAACACACTTAACTTCCTCTTCTTTAGCTCAAAATCTGGTTATATACTCTAGAGAGAGAGAGAGTGCACAGTTCTAGAGAGAGAGGAGGCACAAATTGTGCATTTTGGCTCAAAGTTTGTGAATTTGGAAGCTACACTCAAGAAATTAGCTAGAATTTGGGAGATTGGACCTCCTAGGTGAGTAATTAAGCATAAATTCATGAGTTTGAGTTTGTAATTTTGTGAATTCAAAGTTAAATAGTAATCAAGAACAAGAATTGAGTTGAATTTGATGAATTTGAAGTGTGTATGTACATGCATGTAAAGAATTGTCATGAGTTTGCATATTTAAGTACAAACATGCATTTTATGATGAATTGAAGGCTATTTGGCATATGCAAGCATGAATATGTTGAGTTTCATGAAGTTGATCATCATTTGTACTATTTAAATTGAAAATGAAGCCTATATTTCACATGCATGCATAATTCAAAATGATATGGAAATTAATTTGCATGAGCTTTGAAGATATAAAGTTGTCAAGAAAAATGTGAAATGATTTGGGGGATTTGAATCATGGTTTCGGACAAATTAGACTCAGTTTGCCTATATTCTCATGTTGTATAAAGATTTCCATGATATTGAACCAAAAACATGAGTTTTGAACATTTGAAGATGTGTTTTGAGACTTAGACAGAATTCTGGAAAACCCAGAATTCAGCCTGTCCGCTCGAGCGGGGAAAGTCTCGCTCGAGCATGAAAAGTTAGCTCCTAGAAGTTTTGCAGGAATTGCACAGTGGCTCAAGCGACCAAAGTTGCGCTCGAGCGTACCCTGTTTTGCAAGACTCCTCGCTCAAGCATTGAAAGCCTCGCTCTAGCGTAATTTGCAAGCAACCAGTACTTTTGCAGACCAAAGGGGTCCGCTCGAGCGGCCAAAGCTGCGCTCAAGCAGAAAACCCTGTTTCAGAAATTTTGAAAAGAGGTTTTGTGTTTTGTTTTCCATTCTCTTTCATTTCTAAGCACTCTTAGGCATACATTGAGCATTGTGAATGGAATAAGAAGATAAGAAAAAAACCTAAGAGGAATATATAAATTAAGAACGGATTGAATCGCTTGTAACCCAATGTGTTATGTAATGTATAGGGTCAAGCGCAAGGACAAATCCATCGGTAGAACACTGTGAGTAATATCTTAGTAAGAATGTATAGAAGTATGCTACCTTCTAAATGCTTACTTCTATCTAAGTTTTATGGATTTGCCAATTTGAATCGGATATTCGTTGTGCCTATGATATGACTATGATATCAAGTATGAAATATGTTTGACAAAAATGAATGGACCAAAGGCCGTTTGACATGAATGAATGGGCCAAAGGCCCTTTGATAAGAATGAGTTGTGCCAGAGGCTGTTGGTTAAGAATGATTTGGGCCAAAGGCCGTCTGTTAAAGTAGATAGATACATGAATTGGGCCTATGGCCGTTGGATGTACCTGTTACGGATTTCTTTCATATGACTTCTTTATTAGATATTATTCATTGAGTTTTCGCTCACTCTCATTTATGTGTATGTAGGTGAGCATAGAGATGCCCAAACCTAGCCTCGATGAAGAATAGGGAAGGAAGTCAGGTTTTTGAGGAGTCAGCCTTAATGTCTCACGTACGAGACTATGTTTTTGTTCTTTTGCTCCTTTGTTTATTTTTGCTTAGTGAATACAATGGAACACCCATGTATATATATATACTTTTGTTTGGCTGATTGTTTGGTAGAAGTTCCTGGATAAACAAAGTGTTAATTCTACATATATGTGTGAGTTATCATCGACTACTTTTGGGATGTTTGGCTTTATCATGTAAGCACAGCTCATTGGACAAAATTTTAAAATATGCTTCTGTTTTGGCCCCTTTAACATGTTTGCTTTCGTTTGAGGCCGTAGGTAATCTCATAATTACTAGCCGGTTATGACCTTAGTCCAAAGCGGTGGGCTCAGGTTATGACACAGGTGGCGCCAGGCCAACCCTAACCTTTTTTGATAAATAAATGCCACCGGAGGGCTCAGCACACAACAAAGCTCTGTACATATCAATTGAGTGCAAGAAGAAGTGAGTACCGGTGGTGTTGGTCGACACTGATTCAACTATCAATGCATGTCCTTCTCGCACAGCTTATTTCATCGGCCTTAAACCAACAGATTTCATACCTACAGCCCAGGTGATTCGGGTATATGATAATACAACCAGGTAGGTCATAGGCACGATGCAGATCAGAGTCCAAGTAGGTCCAGCGCAACAGGATGTCGAGTTTCATGTCTTGGACGTGCCAGCCACTTTCAACTTACTGCTAGGAAGACCCTAGTTGCATCTAGTGAAAGCAGTCTCTTATACCCGCTATCAAATGCTGAAATACCCTCACGGGAAAGGAGTGGCTATTGTTTTCAGCAACTCATCCATCTATCCATCCCCCACCAGAGGTAACTACACCAGCGCTGGAGATCATTCATGGCCAGGAGGACGTCTTCCTCTATAGGTTTACTCTAGCTGAGGGCCGAGTAATGCAAACCATCTTGGCAGCAGATGAGGACATGTATGTTAGCGTCCAGTCTATTTATTTCATGAACAAACTCCAACACATGCCAGGAATGAAACTGGGAAGAAGTGGCTGGAAATGTGTCACAGCATTGGTCCGCATGCCTTTGGTCTTGGCTATGTGCCCAACAAAGAGGATTGGGCCAGGAAAAGAGAAGAGATGGCAGGCAGAGCCAGAGCCAAGTAGGCTGGGAAACACTATGAGCTTGTTCACAGGCCAATCCGGGGAACACTGAATGGCCGCTTTGTTCAGGAGGGTGAAGACTTCCCCTTTTACGGCTTTCCCGAGCCCTGGATGAATTCTGTGAAGTAGCGTGTTCTTGGCTTCAAAATTTTCTTTGACTTATAGCCGCAAGATAGTGATGCCAAGGAAAAAACCGAACTAAGTACTGAAGTTGAACAGAGCATAGAAAGTGACTCGGACAACAGCAAGCTCAGAGTACGGGCAGCACTAGCATGTCTCCTTTTAGATCCTCTAGCCGACTCAAAAAGCTTGGGAGATAACCTTACCATCTCCATGATCGGGGACCAACCGAGTGTAAACCCATCTAGTAGCATTTTGGATGCATCTAAAGCACCATCTCTCATTTGAAAGCTGGAGGAACGCTACCTGTCTAGTTCTGAGTCTGGTAATGAGCCAGAATCTGATTCCATAGAGTCTGTGGAGTCGGAATCAGATTCCGGTTCTTCTCAGTCTGAATCTGGTATTCCTGGGGGTGATAACCCAAATGCCAAGGTCTTGTTCAGGTCCTCTTTTTCTTTTGCTTTTGAGTCAGTTGTAACCGAAGAACTAGATGAGCTGGATCTTATGAATGAGAACGCTATTGATTCTGAGTATTTCTCTGTGCTGCCTATTTATTGCATTGACCAAGATTTTCAGAATTTTAATGAAAAAGAAGAGGAAGGAATTCCTCTGGTTTTGAAAAACTTGATTAATCGAGAGGATGAAAGGTTTTCAAAACCCTGTGCTAATGAAATCATTGCTATTAATGTGGGTACTGAGAAGGATCCGCATCTGGTCCAGATTGGGTCCACGTTGTCTTCGGAGGAGCGCGAGCGCTTAGTCGCTTTATTAAAAGATTTCAAAGATATTTTCGGGTGGTCCTACGAAGACATGCCTGGAGTCGATCCTGAGATTGTACAGCATCGGATCCCTCTTGACCCTGAGGCCTATCCCATCAAGCAGAAGTTGTGCAGAATCCGTCCGGATTGGGTGCTGAAAATCAAGGAGGAGGTCACCAAGTAGATCGAAGAAAGTTTCTTGTTAGTATCGGAATATCCGACTTGGTTGGCCAACATTATCCCAGTGCCCAAAAAAAATGGTAGAATCCGGGTGTTTGTGGACTTTCGGGATCTTAATAAGGCTAGTCTGAGGGATGATTTTCCCCTGTCACATATTGATAAATTGGTAGACTTCACCGCGGGCCATGCATCGCTCTCCTTCGTGGATGGATTTTCGGGGTATAACCAGATTCTGATGGCGCCTGAAGACAGAGAGAAAACTGCCTTCACTACGCCATGGGGAACCTACTGCTACAAGGTAATGCCGTTTAGGCTTAAGAATGCTGGGGCTACCTATCAAAGGGCTGCAACTACCATTCTGCATGATATGATCCATAAAGAGGTCAAGGTGTACGTGGATGACATGATTGTCACGTCCAAAGAAAGAGAGGGCCACTACATCGCCTTGAAGAAATTCTTTCAAAGGATCAGAGAATACAGACTGAGGTTGAATCCATAGAAATGTACTTTCGGCGTAACAGTAGGGAAAATACTGGGCTTTTTGATCACACAGAGGGGCTTTGAAGTAGATCCTTCCAAAATCAAGGCCATCCTATAAATGCCACCACCAAGGACTGAAAAGAAGATGCGAGGCTTTCTGGGTAAAGTGCAATTCATAAGACGGTTTATTTCTAAATTAACCTTGACTTGTGAGCCACTATTTGGTCTCCTGAAGAAATGAAAGAAATTTTAATGGGATGATCGATGTCAATTCGCTTTTGAGTAGATTAAGCACTACCTTCAAAATCCGTCAGTGTTATTGCCGCCAGAGCCGGGGAAGCCGTTGATTCTGTATCTATCAGTAATAGACACAACTATGGGATATATGCTTGCTCAGAAATCTGAAGATAGGGTGGAGAAAGCCATCTATTACTTGAGCAAGAAAATGCTGGATTACGAGACTTACTACACCCCACTGGAAAAAGCTTGCCTAACCTTGGTATGGGCTACTAGGAAGTTGAGGCACTACTTGTTAGCTCACTCCGTAATTTTGGTTTCGAGATTAGATCCCATCAAATATCTCTTTGAAAAACCAGTGCTTACGGATAGGCTAGCCCGTTGGTTGCTTCTCCTCTCCGAATTTGATCTCAAGTATGTTACTCGCAAGTCGGTCAAAGAGAGAGCTGTAACGGAGTTCCTGGAAGACCACCCAGTAGAAAAGGATGAAGCAGTGGAATAACTGTTTCCAGATGAAGCCATTCTATAGTTAAGAAGAAGACTTGGACAATGTACTTTGACGGAGCGTCCAACCAATATGGTTATAGGGTAGGTGTGTTGCTAATAGTGCTCGACGACTCCCATATACTTTTAGCCTTCAAACTCCAGTTCAAGGTGTCCAGTAACAAAGCAAAGTATGAAGCGTGTATCGTTGGTTTAGAAGATGCCCTGGAACTAGGGGCAAAAAGGTTGGATGTTATCGGGGACTCAAACCTAGTTGTGTCTCAAGCAAATGGAGACTGGAAAGTCAAAGAAGAAAAGATGAAGATTTATCACCAAACCCTGGACATTCTGATTCCTAGGTTTAAAAAGCTGACTTTCATGCATCTACTGAAGGAGAACAATAGGTTCGCCGATGATTTATCAACTCTATCATCCATGATAGACATCCCACTCAGAATCCGGATGTGTTCGATCATCATTGAGCATAGATACACGCCGGCCTATGAAACTGTCGCCGCAATAGATGAAGCACGAGACAAAAACCCTTGGTACTACGATATCTGGAACTTCTTGGAAAATGAGGTTTATCTACTAGGGCAAATGCCAAGGACAAAAGGGGAATATGGCGAATAGCCGTCCAATTTATCATCTGCAGAGGTAAACTGTACAAAGAGATCATTTGGGAATGCACAAGTTGTGTTGAAGAAGAGGAATCAAAGCGCCTGATGGAGGCCATCCATGGAGGACAGTACGGAGCGCATATGAACGGAGTAATGTTAGCCCGAAAGATTCTCAGGTAAGGTTACTACTGGTCCACCATAAAGGAGGATTGTATTGGTTTTGTTCAATGATGCCACAAATGCCAAATTCATGCTAATCGCATGAATATCCGCCCGTCAAGGCTGTACAACATGACTTCATTATGGCCTTTCTCAGTCTAGGGAATCGACGTCATCGGCGCAGTCACACCGAAAGGGTCGAATGGGCATGAATACAATTCTAGTGGCAATTGACTACTTTACAAAGTGGGTGGAAGCTCAGTCCTATGCAATGTTAAAAGCAGCGCATGTAGCTAAGTTCATCCGAACAATATCATTTGTCGATATGGAGTCCTAAACGAGATCATATCAGATAATGGCTCCCACTTCAAGGAAGAGATGATAGACTTGTTGGAGAAACACAATGTGACTTTTCACAAGTCGTCTACATACCGACCGCAAACCAACAGAGCTGCTGAGGCCATTAACAAAAACATCAAGAATATCTTGCAGAAGATGGTTAAGACCTATAAGGACTGGCCAGATAAATTGACATTTGTACTTTGGGCCTATAGAACTTCAATTCGGATGTCTAACAAGGGCAAACTCCTTATTCTCTCATCTTATGGTATGGAAGTTGTTCTGCCAATTGAAAATAGAAGTCTCTGTCGCTGTGAGTTATGGATGAGTGTCAGATAGCAGAGGCGAACTGGCAACAGAGCAGATTCGAGGAGCTAATGTTGTTTGATAAGAAAAGGCTGAAAGCATTGTACCATGTTCAGGGTTATCAACACAGGATTGCTAGGGCTTTTAACAAGAAAGTTAAGTCCCATAATCTCCAGAAGGAGATATGGTGCTGAAAGACAACCGAGCTCCCATTCATGACCCTAGGAGCAAGTTCAGACCTAATTAGACTGGTCCTTACATCATCAAAACTATCTGGTCTAGTGGAACTGTTATTCTCGATGGACTTAGATGGCCTAGAATTTTCCCAATCGATCAACTTGGGACAAGTTGAAGAAATATTATCCTTGAGAGGCTCGCTAGGCCGAAAATCCGGAAGGGCGACCTAGGCAAAAGTTAGAGCATGAAAAATTAGAAATAAAGAAAAACTGAGCTCGCAAGGTTGAAAACCCCTAAAGGGTGGCCTTGGCAAGCGTTAGAGTGCAAAAGGAAACTGTTAATACTTGAGTGAAACCGAACCGAACTACATAAGGCCTGTATTCCCATCTTTAAGATATGTAGGCAACTTCATCCTGAAGTCTGGCCATAATCATCTACAACTCAACTGTCCTGTCCATGTGTCTGATCAGGTCATCTTTGTCTGTCACGTATCTGAGGGTTCGGTTGTGATCTTTACTCTGAGAGAAGAGCTGGTTGCAATGCCGAGCAGTGCTATTCAGTCAATAGGCAATTTGTAATCTTTTGAGTTTGGGGTTGTACACCTTGAGGATTGATTCTATGCATGTCAAGTGGTGTTCCTTTTTGAAAATGGTTTTGGATGTTTTTAATAAAAGTTGATTTTGTTCAAATTTTACCTTTTACAACTTAGACCATTTTTGGACCAAAAGGAAAATTATCAGTGCTTACAACTTTAATTTTCACTGATTTCAACATGAAGTTCTCTAACTCTCTAATACAAATCAAAGTTACTTTTATCACATTGAAAAAACTTGAAAAGAAAGGTCAAAGGCAAATAAACTAGGGGCATAGATGAGTCAAGTGTTCCTGCGTCCCCTACTCATGCTTGTGGAAGCTTCTGTAGCCAAAGTAGGCCCAGTTTGTGGCCTTATCCTCGAGCCAAGCCAGGCACTCACCAGAAAGGGAGTAACTAAAACTAGGAGCAGGGGCTAGAAGCTCTCTCGTCCTCCAAGGAGTGAGGTACCTAGCCAAGTGCGAACTACGGATAGAGAATGAAACTGGGTACTCTACCCCTTCCTCTAGCCGAGTTTGATCATGTCCAAACTGACGTCTAAACTACAAAGGGAAGTAGAATACACAGTGTATGAGGCCAATCAGCTGAATCCCAGGTTGCCGAGTCATGCTGTAGCTCATCTCAGTTAGATTAAGCCAGGGGCAACGCCAAGCAATGTCAACAGCAAACCTATTGCACATCCAATGGCACCACTATCCCACATTCGGGAAATCTACTAATCGGTGGCGGAAGAAATAGCCTCGAGTTGAGTATTTAGGGTAAGAGTCCACTACCTTCAGCTTATTCATAGGCCACACCTAGGAAGGGATGAAAGAAAAGAGAGATTAAAGAATATAGAGATGTATGTAGAGAGAAAAGTGAGAAAATGGCTTTGAGAGAAAAATAGAGCATGAGTGCCAAGTGATGAGAGGAAACACATATAAGAAAGGGTGGGAAACATTACTTGCAGAAGTAGTGGACTCCCCGTGAATATGGTAGTTTCCCATCGATGAAAGGCGTCTAAGCCCATCAAAGTCTCGGCCAACACCAAACCAATGCAGCTCTTGCCTTCTTTCAAACCTTGGGCCACTTCGATCAATCGAATGCTCCCACCGAAACTAAAGGCAAGAAGGAAATGAGCAAGCATACACAAGCAGAGAGCATGTTGTCGAAAGCCTCGCCAGAGAAGGTCGCCTCGATCACCGACATCAGAAAATCGATGAATCAAACTAGGAATGTCTAGTCCTCCGTCGTGGGCCAGAGATCAAGCCTCGTGCAGAGTGAGCCCAGACATCCGTCCCAAAGCTTGGGCGTGGCCAAAACGAGGCTGAGGTATGATTTCCTCATCGCACCGGGATTCCATTAATGCCGGAAATTCTTCAATTGTCGAGCATATTTCTTGTCCCCCGAAGCTAAATACATGTGTGACTGGGTTCCAATATCGAACTGCGACATGGAGGAATGGAAAGTAAAGAGAAGTGGAACTCGAAAGAAAAAGGGCGTTTAGGTTGAAACCCAGAAATTCACCTTTTCCAAGCCATCCAAAGTGGCTATCCAGTCTCAAAGCCTATTGACAAGTAATATCTCTATCTTGAGAGCAAAATATCAAAGACTTGTGAGTCTGCTAGAAAAAACGCATGGGGGTACTATTTATAGAGTTTAAGAAGGAGCTATGCATGATAGCTGGACAACACTGGCCGGCCGTGCATCAGTGATGGCCGGCCATGCATCAGTGAAGCCTGGCCGAGTCTTAGTGCTGGTCTAGTTCATTGCAGTTACAGCAAAAGCTGGCCTTTGTTCGGGTGGACCATGACTGTTTTTTTTTTTTTAGCCTTGTTTTTTTTTTTTACCAAGTGTTTTTTAGTATTTTTGAGTTGTTTTCGTTTCGTTTTTTTCTATTATCGAGTTGTATTTTACATTTTGTCTAGTTGTGGGTTTTTATCCGATTCAAGAATGAATGTAAGAATCGATAGTTGTTGTTTCGAGTCTTATGTAAAGTTACTATGCAAGGGTTATGCCATTCATCACATGCAAATGTTGTTTATCATATTGTGCAAAGAAATCATTCAACAAAACTTGACTTTTTTAACTAACGGGACCAACCCCAGTAATTGTTTTACACAGCAAAAAATTAAAAGAAAAGTCTTCAAAAACAAAAAAATCCATTCGGAGCTAGTCTTTAACTACATAGCCAAAAAAACAAAAACAAAAAAAACAAAAAAAATGAATGCAAAGTCATCATCATCACCAGTAGCCCATCCTCGCCCTCTTCCTCCTCGGCTGTATAGGAGGTGCATCATTGTTATCGCTAGGGCTGCTCAACTACAAGTCAATCTCCTCTCCCTCGTCCTCGGGGGTTGTGGATTCGCCCAAAGACTCCTCAAAAGGTGAGCGCTGCCTCACTCGACCTCTCCCCCAATTGGCTCTTCCTCAGCCTCTTACTAGGCCCCATCTCTATCTACTGGCTACGGAAGGTCCTGCAGGCACTGCTGGCGTCGAGTCAAGCTGAAAAGAGGACAGATGTCAGTAGAAGTGAACAGAAGTGTACAGTATGGCAACAACAGTAGACTACAAACAGAATGTACCTCGATCCCATGGGTGACTAAAGCAGTCTGTCTCCTCCATACCATGAGGAGTAGTCGGTCAATCGTCTGAAGGAGCTCATCATCAAATGCCTGGGGTATCTGCGAAAGGAATAGGATATGAGAAAGGTAGACAGAAGCAACATAGAACAATGAATAGAAATGGCAGAAAACAATCTAAAGTGCAATGTGGACTAGCATAAAGAAATGTGTACCTGCTCGACGCTGGGAGCAAACACTAGTCTACGGTTCCTCTCCTCGACATGCTCAAGTCGGATATGCTCGATCACTAGCGCATCACCAGCCCCAACAGCAATAACCTCTGGCACAACTCGAGCCACACCTGGGGTAAGATGCACTATCACCCAGGTGTGTAAGAAGGCAGTGAAGTTGCCAGGCTTATGATGATGATCGTCGTCCTCACCTATCATCAAGAGGTCGAGCTCATGACTGTCTTGTAGATCATCCACTACCATCATGCCGGGAGGAGGAGGATGTGGAATGTCAGGGTCAGCAACGCCCTACGTCTGGTGGATGAACCTCTCTCCTAGGTAGTATGCTCGGCCAAAGGGGCTCTTGGACAGAATCCTAATCGTAGAGGCATGCCAGGCAGTGGCGTAGGTCATCCTCAACACCTAGGCAATGCCCGCCCAAGGGTGCCAGTCAACCTGTGAAATCAGTGCAATGTCAGAAGTCAGTACAATATGAAAATGACAGTGCAATGTCAGATGTTAGTTCAATGTTAGATGAGTATGTTAGTGCAGTATGGAAAAATCAATGCAGTGTCAAATGAGAATGGCAGTGCGGTGTCAGAAATTAGTGCAATGTCAGAAGTCAGTGCAATATGAGAATGGCAATATGGTACAGATGCAACAGCATAAGAGTGACCATGTAGTGTGGGAAATAGTGCAATATGCTTACCTGGTCTGCCGTGATCGTATCAAAGAAGCGGTGGAAGTACGGGAAGGTTCAGTCTACAAGGCGGCGTCGCTCAAACCGCGAGTTGTAGTACCGAGAGCGGGGTACTGACAACTCGATTGGCCTCACTAGGACTGGAGCCAGGGAAGTGAAATATGTGTAGACCCAAAGCTGCAAACAAAAGGCAAATAGAAGACATGAGAAAATAGATCACATGAACAAGAGATGCAACAGTGAACAGAATGTAAAGCATATCAGAAAAGTGAGTGTAGGGTATACCTCCCAAACCCTCCAGTAGCCACCAAGTGAATCCGCCTTGCGGCAGGAAATGGAACTCATGTAGCAGTATAAGGTGGCCAGGCCGGCACCACCCCAGTCGTACTCCACCACCTGAGAAAGGTGTACTAGTGCCCCTAGAAGGTATAACCCCATGGTATTTTCCCTGTTTGCAAACAGAGTAGTACCGAGAAGATATATGAGGAAGCTGCGGGTGTGTAGACGTCCCCGAACGTCCCGGGAGGGAATCCCGTTTTGTTCATTGGGCTCACTACAGTTCAGGACTCAATGTCACGGTCCTGTATCTAATCTCGCAGAGTGCAATGCAAGACCGATGAATCATCAAAGAGTCCAAATCCGGCAAATCGTTTTTGAAAATAGATTTTTTGAAAGAAGTGCCAAACATGGACTGCTTTGCCAAATACAGAGTCGCCACCTAAATATTTTATTTTCGGGGAATTTAGAAAACCCTTACTCGTGCCTAAGGCCACGTGTCCGTCATCACCAAAGTTGCCTTGGCTCGGGAACTTGGGTACGATTGGGGAAGGTCACTTCATGAGCACCTCCGCTCGCCCGATCAAAGATCGGCCTCTACTAACCATGATATCGAGTTTTGAAAACATTATGCATCCTTATCCCGGTTATTAGCCTAGAATTACTATGTGATGCGCACAGCATACAAGTATAGACTAGATCGCCTGAGTTGGAACAAAACATTTCATGTTTGTTTTTTAAATCGGTTTGCTACACGCAAGTAGGCTAAAATGCGGATTTTGTTACCCTCAAGTGGGCTTAGAAAACATGGTGATTTGCCACTATCTAGTGGGCTAAAACTCGCAATCAATGAATTGTTCCAATTCAGATAATCCAACATTCACCCACAGGCATTCAGGCAGTTATATCACATAAGCAAATAGCTTCATGGTAAGCATGCTATCATGGCAGTCACTCACACACATGCAAGGATGCTAAAGCATAAACACTTACCGAGTACTCCAAGCCGAAGAAAGAAGCTAATTAGAAATCATGCATGAATCCTAACTATACTGAGATGCCTAATGCAACACATACAGGTATGCAACTAAGATAGGCTCGGCTTTTCTAAGATGGCATATGAAATGCTACAAAAATCATGTATTCAACTTGGAATTGAAATACAATGTAGTTAGCATGATGCGCCGAGCCCGGTGCATACAAGACAGATGAATGGATGCAAACATGCAAGCATAAGTATGCTAATTGAAATGTGCCCTAAAACTAACCATCATAAGCTGGTAAATAAAAGTGAGAAAGACGTGGGGTTGGAAGACATACATCACACACATGCACACTTATTACAACATTGCCCTCCTCGGAGGGTCCGAATAAATAATACAAACCAAATAAATAATTAACTACTCTAGCTAATTAAATATTACAAAACCCTAATTAATTAACAAATTAACTAAGACACGAAATAAACTAGTATGCAGATCTATGGATCGCCTCAGCTCTGTTCCGAATGATGAAAGATGCATGCATGCTCGAGTCGCCTTGTCGGGAAATTCCTCGCGATGCCCCGATTTGCCTCTGTTTGCAATGGATCCCGGAATATTGTACAAAGCTCTAGAAGGCTGCTGGTTTCTGGTTTGCTGCAACAGAGAGCAAGAAAAGGGCATGGCAAAGTATTTTCAACATATGTATGCATGACCACTCTCCCCGTCATTACATAAGCTCTAGGGAGTGTAATCCTCGATCCTCGTGCCATCAATCACGTATCTCGATGCATGATGGCCGAGGAGTCAAATTGCACGACTCAATGTGAAATGAATGCACACATAAACACAACAAGGCCTAAACTCCATCATGGGTAATCCGGAGTGTCGGCGACCGAGAACCGAGGTACGTTTCGTCACTTGGAGTACGAAACGTCCCTTGTTTCCCATGTTTGGACTAAACCCTATTCCAAGCACGATGCAATATACATGGCATGCACGATGCGACTCAGACTATGCAACCTAAATGCAATGCGACTAAATGATGCAAACATGCAGAGAATGACATGCAAACATGCTACTAGCATACACAATGCTATGAATTGCATGGAATACTCGATGGAAGACACCTTATGCAACAATATGACAATATATGATTAGCATACACAATGCGAATATCAAATGGCATACTCGATGCAACGAACTACATGGCATGCGTAATGCTATGACTAGAATGGCATACACAATGCAAGATGGACTTAAACCAAGATGGGTGAGCCTCAGCCACACCCAAATCAATGGCCAAACATGATGGAATGAAAGGTAGGAACACTCATGCAAACATGCCCGATGCAAGGGATCAAACCTAAGGCATCAAATGCCACTCTACCAAAGCATGGCAAGGGATGAAACATGGCATGCAAACACACATTTTCCAGCTCTAAAACATGATACACAATGATCCCAAAACATGCAAACACCTCACCCGATGCATGCTAGATGACCCGAATACTGAAACTAGTGGAATGGATTACACTATAGGTATGCAAAACAATGCTCAAATGATGAAACCAACCCCAAACAGTCCTTATGCAGACCAAAATCAGTGGCTAAATGTGTTGGGATGGTGGCTCAGAATGCATTCAAATGAAGCTCATGCAATGGCCGGTAAATGAGGCATTCAAGCATAACTCTCAAACGCATTTAAAGAGTGAAAATCATGGGAATATGGCATACATGTAAGCTCTGAAATATGATGTGAAATGGCCCCAAAACATGAAAACACCTCAGTATATGCATGTGATGGACCTCAAAACTCAAAGTTAAGCATGGATATTGTACTACAAGCATGCAAAACAAGCATCATTCGACCATGAGACCCACAAATAGAGCTAAGGTAGTCCAAAACATGCACGAAATAAGTGTAAGGCAAGGCCAAAATATGCTAGGAAAGGTGGCCAAAACATCATACAAAACAAGCTAGTGAACCATGACTTACACTACAACTATATGAAGCATGTGAAGGACTACCAAACCAGCCAAAAACAGAAACATGGCATGCCAAAATATGACCAAAAAAACCGCTAGAACTCAGTCAACACATGCTAGAATGAGGTGCTCCTTTGAAAGGCTATGCAAGGGGTTACTCTACACGTGCAAGATAGACATCAAAAATGGCAAAACCACCTCTAGACAGAGGTTATGAGGACCCTAAAACTCATCAAAAAGGGCCTGAAAGGGGGCTAGGAAGCATACAAGTGAAGGCTCCTTTGAAAGGCCATGAAGAGGGTTACTCTACACATGCAAGATGGACACTTAACATGGCAAAACTACCTCTGGACAGAGGTCATGCAGGTCATAAAACTCACAAATAATAGCCTAAAACATGGCTTGAAAACATGCAAATAGGGGCTCCTTTGTAAGGCTAAGAAAGCTAGTAAACAAGACAAGGGATGAGAGGATCACCCCTCTCTAATTTTGATGCTCAAAAACACATAATAACCACTGAAAATCTGCTGGATTTTAGTGGTCAAAAGGGCCAACAAAGCTCAACACAAAAGCCCTAACGCATGGCTCAAAACAAAGAGAAATGAAGCATGCAAAGGGGGTAGATGACCCCCAACAGAAAAGAGGTCTTAAACAAACATGTTAAGAAGCTTAAAACAAGACTTTTTTCAGTTTATGACAATGCCCAAATATGCTTTCAAATGGAGCTAAGATGTGAAGCAAAATAATGCTTGAAATGGGGAAATGAGCGTTACCCTTGTAGAGAAGACCTCCAGCAGCTTCTGGACCAAAGTAGCAAACCTTCAACCTCTGAAAACCAGCTCCAAGGTGCTTGGATGGATGGTGGAAGAGTTAAGCTAAGGGTTGGTGTGCAAAGGGCCAAGAACTATGGAGTATTTGAGCCCAAAAGAGAGAGATATAGAGAGGTGTATATTGTACGCCTTAGATGCAAAGTCTGAACCTTTGCTAATAAGGGAGAGGCCCTCCTTTATAGCCAAAGAGGTTCAAGGCTTCTCCTAGAAGCTTAAAACCAAGCTTGAAGATCCTCCATACACGTGTATGGATGATCAATTCTGTGCCTTCCAGCTGGCACAGTTGGCAACAACTCACAGAGACAAAACAGGAGGGAGTAGGCCGACCAGTTCAAGTGGTCAACCAACCAGTCTAGGTGGTCGGCCAGCCAAAAAAAGTGGTCTGCCAGCCAGGTCAAAAGGGTCAACTCCAAGAAAGGTGGTCGGCAGCCCCATTTGGTGGTCTCCCAACTGAGTGCAAGCTAGTGGTATGGTAGAAGACCAGTAAATGTGGCCCAAAGATCAAGGAGACCAGTTTCCCGATAAAAAAACTGGCTGGAGGAGAGAGAAAATGGTCTCCAAGGGAAATGCTGGTCTCCCAGGGGTAATTGGTGGTCTTCACACTCAAATAAAGCCAGTGGTGTGGTGGGAGACCAGTAAATGTGGCTCAAAAGTGAGGGAGACCAGTTACCTAACAAGAAAACCGGCCGGCGGGGGGAAAAGTGGTTTCCAAGGAGAAATGATGGTCTCCCACCCTAGTACCACCTTCTAAACAATGAAAACAAGGTCCATGCCAAAAATGAACCAAGACGGATGCAAAACGAGGGTTCGGGGGTCAAAACACGCAGCCGGGTGCCCCGAAAACAGGCTGTTAAGCATCGAAAATGGCATGCGACCACAAAGGTGGTCTCCCGAGCCACAGTGTCCCTCTAGATAGAGGAAACAAGGTGTGTGCCAAAAACCGGAGGAAACGGAGAATGTTAAGCGGTCCCGAACCGAAGCGCACGGCCGACGGCTCTGAAAACTGAAAACTAGTCTCCAAACGGGAACAGTGGCCTACGACCATGAAAAGTAGCCTACAGCCACTGAGAGATGGTCTACGAGACCTCTCCCTCCTTTCGGGAAGAGAAAACAGAACCTGGTTCGCAAACCGAGGCAAAGCACAAAAGAGTCCCGAGGTCCGGAGGCAAGGCTCTCAGTCGAGACTCCGTAACCTCAGAACGAGCATAACATGCGCAATCACCAAACGCTCAATCGATGACGTCTGAG
Source organism: Camellia granthamiana (assembly GCA_036172215.1). Classification (NCBI taxonomy): domain Eukaryota; kingdom Viridiplantae; phylum Streptophyta; class Magnoliopsida; order Ericales; family Theaceae; genus Camellia; species Camellia granthamiana. The sequence goes on from CM069911.1 coordinate 10,748,429, forward strand.
TCTTAAGGTTGGTCAAAAATGGGGTGTCTACAGTTGCCCATCTTTGACAGAACTCAAAAGTCATAACAATGACGGGAGTGAATGTCAAAGCCCAGAGACAACCCATTTTTGACAAGGCCAAAGACTTAGACAAACAGACAAGATAATCAAAGAAATGTGCCTGTAGGCAGGGGCAGGATGCAAAATGATTTTGCAATATGCAAGAGCATAACTTATGATCATGCAAAGAGAGCTGTAACGAAACAATTATGCAAAATAAGTGCAACGTTTTAAGCGAATACTATGTAAGCAAGTAAACACAAACCAAACTACATCTCATGCAGAAAGGATGTAAGAGAATTATTCAATTTCTCACTACATCTCACATGGAGGAAAGACTAAAAGCAACCATTGGGGACACCCGAGGTCTCAAACAAGATTCTGACGCGTTGCACGCGAAAGGAAAAAGAGTGGCCCAAGCACTGGAACATGTTCCAAATGCTCTTAACCAAAGAGGGAGAAACACAGGGACATATCCTGGTGTTTCGGAAAGGTATAAGCATTGGAACGTATTCCAAATGCTCTTAACCAAAGAGGGAGAAACATAGGGACGTATCCCGATGTTTCGAAAAAGGTATAAGCATTGGAATGTCTTCCAAATGCTTTTAACCAAAGAGGGAGAAACATAGGGACGTATCCCGGTGTTTTGAAAAAGGTATAAGCATTGGAACATATTCCAAATGCTTTTAACCAAAGAGGGAGAAACAAAGGGACGTATCTCGGTGTTTTGAAAAAGGTACAAGCATTGGAACGTATTCCAAATGCTCTTAACCAAGGAGGGAGAAACATAGGGACGTATCCCGGTGTTTCGAAAAAAGAAGGAGAAACATAGGGACGTATCCCGGTGTTTCGGAACAAGAAGAAGAAACATAGGGACGTATCCCGGTATTTCAGAAAAGGAGAAGAAACATAGGGACATATCCCGGTGTTTCAGAAAGAAGGGGAAACATAAGGACGTATCCCAGTGTTTCAGAGAAGGAAGGAGAAACATAGGGACATATCTCGGTGTTTCAAAAAGAAGGAGAAACATAGGGACGTATCTCGGTGTTTTAGAAAGAAGGAGAAGAAACATAGGGAGGTATCCTGGTGTTTCGGAAAAGGAGAAGAAACATAGGGACGTATCCCGGTGTTTCGGAAAAGGGGAAGAAGCATAGGGACGTATCCCGGTGTTTCAGAATGGCTCAAGCATTAGAACGTATTCCAAATGCTCTTAACCGAAAAGGAAGAAACATAGGGACGTATCCCAGTGTTTCAGAAAGAAGGAGAAACATAGGGACGTATCCCGGTGTTTCGGAAAAGGAGCGTGCAAAACAATGCAAGTGGAAAGTGCGTGACAACGCAAGTGTGGAGGTGTGCATAACAATGCAGGTATAGTGCATAATAATGCAACTGAAAGAGTACATAGCAATGCAGACAGAGTGCGCATAACAATGCAAAAAGAACGGTACATAACAATGCATTTTCAGTGCAACATCAATAGCATGTTTGAAGTAAACTAGGAAATACACACCTTAACGAGACCAATTCAAACGCAACCTCCGATTTACCTCTCGGAGGACTTGGCAACACGCTCAGATCAAAAGGGTATACCATGTTCATATTGGCGAAAGGTAACATCTGCATGTAAAACCCTCAGGTGTTGCCTAAACTGCCATTCTGACTTGAAGCAAGCTTACACTTGGGGTTGAGATACACTCATACTCCAGAGAAACGGCGAGGCCTGAGAAGGTGCACCTAGAATGCAGTCTCGGAATTTGCTGGAGTTAAAACACACTAAGATGCTCCACATTTTCCCTCTTTTCTTTTGCTTTGCAGTCTGGAACCCACATAGCTTCAGATAGGTCCTTATCTTACTGTTTTCACAGGACCTAGGTTGAACCCTACAGTTTATGAAAGAAAGAATCTTGTTTTGCACAAATGTGGAGAATGGCATAGCACTCTGAGCACAAAACGATTCATTTTTTTTGAATTTGAGAAATGAGAAAAAGTTTTTGACTGGGTATTTGAGCCTACGACTGAACACAATGCACCACGACTCAACAAAGGAAAACAAAAGGTGAACAACCTAAACACACCGAGAAACACTCGAAACGACTCACAACAAGAATCGAGACAAACAAAACAATGGACAAGACACTCAGACGTGTTCCAAAGACAAGGGACCCCTCAGATCACGAGGAACCAGTTTCTCTGGGTATTGTTTCCCACCCTTTCTCATTTGTGATTCTCACATCACTCTAGCACTCAATCTCTATTTTTTTGAAAAAGCCCTTTTCTCACTTTTTCTCTCATCGCACATCTCTCTATTCTTCAATCTCTCATTTTTCATCCCTCCCCTGGGTGGTTGATGGATGAACAAGAAGTTGCGGTCTCATGCCCCTAGCATTCTGCTAGATTCTCTTTCTTCTGCTCACAACAGTGAACTTCTCCCACAGGGGGGTGGCGCTGCAACTGGGTGTGTAGCAAATCTGTAGTTGACATCTATAGACACCCCATTTTTGACCAACCTTAAGACTCAGACATCATCGATTGAGCGCTCGGTGATTGCGCATGTTGTGCTCGTTCTGAGGTTTCAGAATCTCGGCTGAGAGCCTTGCCTCGGGGCCTCGGACCTTTTTTGTGCTTTGCCTTGGTTTGCAAACCAGGTTCTATTTTTCTTCCTAAAGCGAGGAAGAGGTCTTGTAGCCCATCTCCCAGTGGCCACAGGCTACGTTTCGTGGTCATAGGCCGCTTTTCCCGTTTGGAGACCAGTTTCTTGTTTTCGGAGCCGTCGGCCGTGTGCCTCGGTTCGAGACCGCTTAACTACCTCCATTTGCTCCGGTTTTGGGCACACACCTTGTTTCGTCTCTCTAGAGGGACACTGTGGTCCGGGAGACCACCTTCGTGGTCGCGCGCCACTTTCGATGCTTAACGGCCTGTTTTCGGGGCACCCGACTGCGCGTTTTGGCCCCCGAACCTTCGTTTTGCATCCGTCTTGGTTCATTTTTGGCAGGGACCCTATTTTCATTGTTTGGAAGGTGGTACGAGGGTGGGAGACCACCTTTTATCTTGGAGACCATCTCTTTCTCCGCCGGCCGTTTTTCTTGTCAGGTAGTTGGTCTCCTTGGCTTTTGAGCCACATTTTCTGGTCTCCCATACCACCACTGAGTTGCATTCACCTGGGAGACCACTAATATGGGTTGGCCGACCACCTTTTGAGCTTGACCCTTTTGAACCTGGTCGGCCAACCAGGGGGAGTGGTCGGCCGACCACCTGAACTGGTCGGCCAGCCTTCTGCTTTTTTGTCTCTCTGAATGCAATCCAGTTGTGCCAGCTGGGAGGCATTTGCTCCATCCTCTGAGGATTGACCCTCTTGTTTTGGCTTCTTAAGAAGCTTGGCCCTTTACTATTAGCTTCTAAGAGAAGCTTGACCTTTTGTTGAACTTCCTGAGGAAGCTTGACCCCTTTGGTCTAGCTTCCTCAAAAAGCTTGACCCTTTTGGTTTAGCTTCCTTAAGAAGCTTGGCCCCTTTGCTCCAAGCTTCTAAGAGAAGCCTTGGACCTCTTCTTCTATAAGAGAGACCCTCCTCTCCACTTGAAAGGGTTGATATTTTTGTGTCTAAAGCTTATACACTTCCCTCCATATCTCTCTACTTCAAGCTTCAAAAGTCCATAGTTCTTGGACCCTTTGCACTACACCTCCAAGCACAACACCTCCACTATCAACCTAAACACCTTGGAGCTCATCTTTAGAGGTTGAAGAGTTCCTACTTTGGTCCAGAAGCTGCTGGAGGTCTTCTCTACAAGGGTAACACTCATTCCCCCTTTTTAAGCATTGTTTTGGTTCACATCTTAGATCCATTTGCAAGCATATTTAGGCTTTGTCATAAACTGAAAAAAGTCTTGTTTTGAGCTTCTAAACATGTTTGTTTAAGACTATTTTTCTGTTGGGGGTCATCTACCCCCTTGCATGCTTCATTTCCTCTTGTTTTAGGCCATGCATTAGGGCCTTTGTTGTGAGCTTTGTTGGCCCTTTTGACCACTAAAATCCAGCGGATTTTCAGTGGTTCTTATGTATTTTTGAGCATCAAAATCAGAGAGGGGTGACCCTCTCACCCCTTGTTTTGTTTACTAGCTTTCTTGGCCTTTCAAAGGAGCCCCTATTTGCATGTTTACAAGCCATGTTTCAGGCTACTTTTTATGAGTTTTGTGACCTTCATAGACTCTGTCCAAAGCCCTTTTTTCCATGTTGAATGTCTATTGTGCATGTGTAGAGTAATCCTCTTCAAGGCCTTTCAAAGGGGCCTTTACTTGCACGCTTCCTAGGCTCATTTCAGGCCCTTTTAAGTGAGTTTTAGGGCCATCATAACCTCTTTCTAGAGGTGGTTTTGCCATTTTGTATGTCCATCATACATGTGTTGAATAACCCTCTTATTGGCCTTTCAAAGGAACATATCATTCTTGCATGCATTGGCCATGTTTCCATGGGTTTTTGGGCATTATTTCGCATGGAATACTTCTTTTTTTGGCTGGTTTGGTGAGCTCTCATGTGCTTCATATAGTTGTAGTGCAAATCATGGTTCACTAGCTTGTATTGCATGATCTTTTGGCCCTTAATTCTAGCACTTTTTGGCCATGCCTTAGACTGATTTTTTTGCATATTTTGGACTACCTTATCTCTGTTTTTGGGTCTCATGGTCAAATGATGTTTGTTTTGCATGCTTGTAGTTCAATGTCCATGCTTAGTTTTGAGTTTCGAGGTCTATTACATGCATATACTGAGGTGTTTTCATGTTTTAGGGCCATTGCATATCATATTTCAGAGCTTACATGTATGTCATATTCCCATGATTTTCACTCTTTAAATGCGTTTGAGAGTTGGGCTTGTATGCCTTGTTTTCGGACCATTGAACGAGCTTTATTTCTTTGCATATTGAGCCATCGTTTTAGGCCATTTTCCCACTGTCTTGGACCTGCCTAGGGTCTATTTGGGGCTGGTCTTGCCATGTGTGCATCACTTTGTGTACCTCTAGTGTAATCCGCTTCACTAGTTTCGGTAATTGTGCCATCTAGCATGCATTGTGTGAAGTGTTTGCATGATTCGGGACCATTGTGCATCATGTTTCAGAGGTGGAGAATGTGTGTTTCCATGCCATATTTCATCATTTGCCATGCTTAGTTAGAGTTGCATGTTGTGCCTTAGGATCGGTCCTTTGTATTCGTGCATGTTTGCATGTATTTCAATTGTCTCATTTTCATGTATGGCCACTGATTTGAGTCTGGCTGAGGTCCACTCATATTGGTTCAAGTCCACCTTGCATTGTGTATGCCATTTTAGTCCCTAGCATTGCATACGCTAGGTTACATATGTACATATCATCCCTCGCATGCCAGCATGATTGGTTGCATTGCATTTAGGGTTGCATGTTAGTCGCATTTTGTATGCCATCTCATTGCATTGTGCTTGGAGTAGGGTTAGTCCAAACATGGGAAACGAGGGGCGCTTCGTACTCAAAGTGACGAAACGTGTCTCAATTTCCGGTCGCCGACACTCCGGATTACCCATGATGGAGTTTAGGCCTTGTTGTGTTTATATGTGCATTCATTTTACATTGAGTCGTGCAATTCGATTCCTCGGCCATCATGCATCGAGATGCGTGATTGATGGCACGAGGATCGAGGACTACACTCCCTAGAGCTTATGCAATGACGGGGAGAGTGGTCATGCATATATATGTTGAAAATACTTTGTCATGCCCCTTTCTTGCTCTCTGTTGCAGCAAACCAGAAACCAGCAGCTTTGTAGAGCTTTGTACAATATTCCGGGATCAATTGCAAACAGAGGCAAATCGGGGCATCGCGAGGAATTTCCCGACAAGTCGACTCGAGCATGCATGCATCTTTCATCATTCGGAACAGAGCTGAGGCGGTCCATAGATCTGCATACTAGTTTATTTCGTTTCTTAGTTAATTTGTTAATTAATTAGGGTTTTGTAATATTTAATTAGCTAGAGTAGTTAATTATTTATTCGGTCTGTATTATTTATTCGGACCCTCCGAAAGAGGGCAATTTTGTAATAAGTGTGCGTGCATGTGATGTATGTCTTCCAACCCCACGTCTTTCTCCCTTTTATTTACCAGCTTATGATGGTTAGTTTAGGGCATGTTTCAATTAGCATCTATATGTTCGCATGTTTGCATTCATTCATCCATATTACACGCACCGGGCTCGGCGCATCATACTAACTGCATTCTATTTTAATTCCAAGTTGAATACATGTTTCTTGTTGCATTTCATATGCCATCTTAGAATAGCCGAGCCTATCTTAGTTGCATACCTGTATGTGTTGCATTAGGCATCTCAGCATAGTTAGGATTCATGCATGATTTCTAATTAGCTTCTTTCTTTGGCTTGGAGTACTCGGTAAGTGTTTATGCTTTAGCATCCTTGCATGTGTGTGAGTGACTGCCATGATAGCATGCTTATCATGAGGCTGGGTGCTTATGTGATATAACTGCCTGAATGCCTGTGGGTGGAGGTTGGGTTATTTGAATTGGAATAATGCATTGAATGAGAGTTCTAAGCCCACTTGATGGTGGCAAAATTCGCATTTTAGCCTACTTGCGAGTAGCAAACCGCTTTCAAAAACAAACATGAAATGTTTTGTTCCAACTCAGGTGATCCAGTCTATACTTGTATGCTGCGCGCATCACATAGTAATTCTAGGCTAATAAACCGGAACAAGAGCATATAATGTTTTCAAAACTCAATATCATGGTTAGTAGAGGCCGATCTTTGATCGGGCGAGCGGGGGTGCTCACGAAGTGACCTTCCCCAATCGTACCCAAGTTCCCGAGCCGAGGCAACTTTGGTGATGACGGACACGTGGCCTTAGGCAACGAGTCAGGGTTTTCTAAATTTCCCCCAAAATAAAATATTTAGGTGGCGACTCTGTGTCTGGCAAAGCAGTCCATGTTTGGCACTTCTTTCAAAAAATCTGTTTCAAAAATGATTTGTCAGATTTGGACTCTTTGATGATTCATCGGTCTTGCATTGCACTCTGCGAGATTAGATATAGGACCGTGACTTTGAGTCCTGAACAGTAGTGAGCCCAAATGAACAAAACGGGGATTCCCTCCCGGGACGTTCGGGGACGTCTAAAACATCGGTTGACGATGCTCTACTGGGGAGTTTGGACGTGATCAAATCTATCCAGATGAGGGAGTGGAATACCTTGCTCCATTCCAGTTCGTGCTTCGCACTTGGCTTGATACCTCACTGCTCGGAGGATATGAGAGCTTTCAGCCCTTTTCTGTTAACTTCAGTTATGCCCATTTCTGGCAAGTACGGTGCCCTTTCTGGCAAGCATGTTGATAACAGGGAATAGACAGAAAACCTGACTCAACTGCGCCCCTAGTTCATCATTTTGACCATTTTTTGTTTTTGCTTTCTACTAAAACAATTTTAATCAATATGAGAGTTAGATTAACACACTTGTTCAACTTTCTGATTTAAAATCATGTAAGTTAGGTTATGAGCACTGAAAATTTTCCTTTTTGGGTCCAAGAATTGGTCTAGTTTTGAAAAAATGGAATAATTTTCTAGAGAATCAGTCAACCTCAGTAAAAATTCTCAAAAACTGTTTTTGCAAATGGCCACTGCTCAACCAATATGGAACTTACTCTTGAGATACACAACCTCAGATCCAAAGGAAAATTGTGCCTTGTCTGAACGGCACAGTACGGCAACTGAAAGTTGCCCCTTGTTTGAATGGCACTGCAGTGCGCTGTATGGAAACGTAAAGTTGCCCCTTGTTTGAATAGTACCGCAGCACACTGTAACCGGTTTTTAGAGTGACGATCACAACCGAACTCTCGGATACAGAGAAGACAAAGATGACCAAAACCATCACATGAACACAATCGAATTTGAAGTGTTTTACAGTTGGACTTCAGAATGAAGTTGCCTACGTATCCCAAAGATGGGAATCAAGCCTTACGTAGTTCGGGGTAAGGTACACTCGGGTATTAACCTCTCCTTTTGCACTCTAACTTTTGCCAAGGCCGCCCTTCCGGGTTTTCAACCTTGCGAGCTTTGTTTTTCTTTTCTTTTCTATTCTTTTCATTTCTTTTCTTCTTTTTTCTTTTTCATCTTTTCTTTTCATTTTCTTCATTTTTCTTCTTTTTTTCCATTCTTTACACTTTTCTTCTTTCTTTTTTTTTTTGTTCTTTTTCTTCTTTTTTCTTGCTCTAACTTTTGCCTGGGTCGCCCTTCTGAGTTTTCGGCCCAGCGAGCCTCACAAGGGTAAAAGTGTAGCTTTGTCCATGTCAAATGGTTTTGAGATCCTGAAGTCATCTAAATCCAGGAGAATGGTTGCTGTTCGCTGATGATATAGACGTCCGTCCAATGGGGGCTGAATTTGCCCCTAGTGTTGTGGATAGGAACTCGGCTGTCCTTCAGCAATACTTTCTTCTTTCCTCCCTTCTGGGATTTGGCATTCTTGCCGATCTCCATTTACTTGCGGAATGATCCACCTTTGGCTCTTCGAGCTGTCTGACATTTTTGTCCCTAGTTCGAGGGGTGCTTCTGATCCAGCTTTGCAAGCTTCTTTTGATCATATCCGATCTTCTTTGATCTGGCTTTCTTGCCTCTTGTTCGAGGGCTGCTTCAAATCTGGCCACACAGGCCTCGCATTGTGGTTGACCGTTAAACGTTCTGAATCTAAGTTCAAGGTGTGAAAGCCAGGGGTTGAGTCTCGAGGCTGAAAGCGATCCTAGGCTGCATAATCTCAAGAGCGATTCCACACAGGTCTTCGCAAGATCACGCAAAACATTTTTTTTTGAAATTTTTTAAGAAAGCGACTAATCGCTCGCGCTGAAGACAATGTAGAACCAATCTAGATCAAGCCAGGATCCTTCTCAGTACTCACGTTAACAAACATGATCTCAATCATAAAGGGCTTAGCATGCCTCTCTTTCTCTTAATTGGTCAAATTTTGTAAATCCCGAGGAATTCCTTCCTCTTTTTTTTCACCACAGCGTTCAAAAGGTTTTGAAAAACTTAGGTCAATGCAATGATTTCAAGGCACAGAAAAGACAAAGTTTTTAGTCAAATACCGCCACCTCATTTAGAACTTCTGGTACAACTGGCACATGATAGAAGCAAACACAAGAGTGCGAAAAATCATTGCTGTTCCATTCAAAACTGTTGGCACAACTGGCTCCAAGGCAGAAACAGACTCAAAAAGAAAGCAAAGAGACAAACACAAAACAAAATAGTGACATCCGAGGTAACACCCTTGGAATCACCCAACTCTAACGCAACAGGACAGACTCGATACAACAAGACAGACTCAACAGGACTGACTCGATACAACGAGACAGAGTCAACAGGACTGACTTGATACAACAAGACAGACTCAATACCCAAGTCAGAAAGTAAAATAAACAGCATTCGCAAATGCTCAAAATCGCGTACCATACGCCACATCCGGAGTAAACTGAGCGCCGCCCGCAGGTGGTTCATTCCTCGATCACATCACATTATCCCCCACAAGTTCACTGATCAAGTGTCGATAGACTTTGCAGGACCTGGTGCAAGGATGACCCTGTTGTCAATCAAATTTTGTATCTCGTGGCAGAGACGGACGCAACTGTCGGTGTCATGACCGGTTTGTTGATGAAAAGCACAGTACTTAGTCGGGTCATGCTTTGAAGGGAGAGGATCGGGTAGAGGCCGTTGATCTAACAGTTTTAGATGTCCTTTCCTGAGTAGGACCCCCAGAGCTTTAGACAAAGGCATATAAAGCGGGGTGAAAATCCTCTTGCCCCGGGGTAGATAGTCTGAGGTTCGGGGGTTTGGATTGGATGTACCAACAAAAGGGGTGGCTGTTTTGGTGGTGACCATTCCAACTTCAGAAGATCTTGCAGCTGCATCACCACTGGTGGTCGCATTCGAACTATGGGAAAACGCCCTCCTGGGCTGCTCTCTGTCATTGTCAATCAGGCCTTGTTTCAAAGCATCCTCGATCTGTACTCCTATCTCATGCAAATCTAAAAAGGTGGGGAAGGGGAGAACGATCATCTTCTGCATGAGCTTGGGTTGGAGGTTGCACACAACTATCCGAATCTGATCTTTGTCAGTTGGCCTAATGGTCATCATTGAGGCCCTGGCCCTCCACCGGGTCACAAAGTCAGAAAAGCTCTCCTTAGGCTCCTGCCTAGTCGTCTCAAGATCACGGGTTGTAATCTCGATCTGTGTATTATAGGAGTATTGAACGACGAAAGCCTCGGCCATCTCATCCCAATTCCTCTTGACATCATCTTCCAATTTTGCATACCAGATGGCCGCTACACCTGACAAGGTCCGGCTGAATAAAGAAAGCTTCTGTAGTCTGGTGAGGCCCATTGGCCTTAATATGTCTGAAAACAGCCGTAAGTGCACCATGGGATCCCCAGACCCGTCAAAGCGGTCAATATGTGGCATCTTAAATCTGTCCGGCAGCGTCACAGCCGCGTCGGTATACCCGTCCTCAATGTCTGGGATGGACTCTACCCCTTGGTATTTCTTGAACAACTTTTCAAGTTTGCTCAACTTCAATGCTGTATGGTCCACCTCAAACTCAAAGGGAGAGTCCGGTTGATTGACAGGTGTAGGTGCCTTGGATAGTTGAGGTAGAATCGGGGGCGGAGCCGGCCCTGTTGGGATGTCTGTATCCTCCTGGACATTCTGGACATTCGCCGTCTCCCCGGGTATTGGAACTCTTGGTGGGGGAGGAGCTTGGTGTGAAGCTGATGCTCCAGCTTGCTGCTGTAGCCGGGTAATTAGCTCTGCTTGCTGGGCCATGACCTCGGCCTGCTGTTTGTCGGGTATATTCCAACCTGGGGGATATCGGAGCCTTCTGAAGCTATAGTTCCAGGACTACCCTAGTAAAAGAGAAAACAGACAGCATCTCAGTCTGATTTCACCAAAACCAAAATGAGAAAAGCTGAATGACTGTGCCCCCCCTACAGAATTATGCCACAAGTTCTGCCTGTAAACTGATACCCTCAGGTAAAACTGATTTCTCCAAAATACTGATGCCCTCAGGCCTGATGCCCAGACTTGCAAACTGATACATGCATTCCTGTAGAGACGCACTCTAAAAGCACATAGCAAACAAGTGAGAGCCAAAACACCCCTATGGAGGGGTAGGGTTTCTCTATCCTATTTTGTTAGGAGCTAGGCTTTCACTACGCACACAGCGGTTTCAAACAACCTATAATCGGGTAAGCAACCTGTCCTAGCTTGGAATGGTCACTATGGATTCTAAATATGCACTAGGTCGAATGGTCAAAAAGGGTGTCCCGGTGAAAACCGGGGTTTGTGTTCCCATCGTGGCAGAGCCCGCAACCGGTCAGCCTTATGGCACGCTTCCCAAAACGAGCCTCCGGCAAACCGTTCAGGAATAGCAGATGGCAAACACGGTGTCCTAGCCGTACCAATGCACATGCAATGCAAAGAAACACATAAGTGTTATCAAAACAAGATATCATGAGTTTGAGTCAAGTTCTCTAAGTCCCCAGCAGAGTCGCCAGAAACTGTAGACGTCCTCGAATGTCCTGGGAACGAATCTCGTTTTGTTCATTGGGCTCACTACAGTTCAGGATTCAATGTCACGGTCCTGTATCTAATCTCGCAGAGTGCAATGTAAGACCGATGAATCATCAAAGAGTCCAAATCCGGCAGATCGTTTTTTAAAACAGATTTTTTGAAAGAAGTGCCAGACATGAACTGCTTTGCCAGATACAAAATCGCCACCTAAATATTTTATTTTGGGGGAATTTAGAAAACCCTGACTCGTGCCTAAGGCCACGTGTCCGTCATTACCAAAGTTGCCTCGGCTCGAGAACTTGGGTAAGATTGGGGAAGGTCACTTCGTGAGCACCCCCGCTCGCCCGATCAAAGATCGGCCTCTACTAACCATGATATCGAGTTTTGAAAACATTATGCATCCTTATTACGGTTATTAGCCTAGAATTACTATGTGATGCGCACAGCATACAAGTATAGACTGGATCGCCTGAGTTGGAACAAAACATTTCATGTTTGTTTTTTAAAGCGGTTTGCTACTCGCAAGTAGGCTAAAATGCGGATTTTGCCACCCTCAAGTGGGCTTAGAAAACATGGTGATTTGCCACTATCTAGTGGGATAAAACTCACAATCAATGAATTGTTCCAATTCAGATAATCCAACCTTCACCCACAGGCACTTAAGCAATTATATCACATAAGCAAATAGCCTCATGGTAAGCATGCTATCATGGCAGTCACTCACACACATGCAAGGATGCTAAAGCATAAACACTTACCGAGTACTCCAAGCCGAAGAAAGAAGCTAATTAGAAATCATGCATGAATCCTAACTATATTGAGATGCCTAATGCAACACATACAGGCATGCAACTAAGATAGGCTCGGCTTTTCTAAGATGGCATATGAAATGCTACAAAAATCATGTATTCAACTTGGAATTGAAATACAATGCAGTTAGCATGATGCGCCGAGCCTGGTGCATGCAAGACAGATGAATGGATGCAAACATGCGAGCATAAGTATGCTAATTGAAACGTGCCCTAAAACTAACCATCATAAGCTGGTAAATAAAAGGGAGAAAGACGTGGGGTTGGAAGACATACATCACACACACGCACACTTATTACAACATTGCCCTCCTCGGAGGGTCCGAATAAATAATACAGACCAAATAAATAATTAACTACTCTAGCTAATTAAATATTACAAAACCCTAATTAATTAACAAATTAACTAAGACACGAAATAAACTACTATGCAGATCTATGGATCACCTCTGTAGACACCCCATTTTTGACCGCCCTCGAGACTTGGGCGTTACTGATGGTTTACTTGTTGGAGAAAGGTGTGCAGGGCAAAGGTTCAGTTTCTTCAGCAAGGGGAGAGGCAAATCTCAACTTCATACCCCAGTTTGGACCAAAATTATTTTGGATGGTTTTTAGACCTTAAAAACCTCTCTTTCAAAACATTTTTGAAACAAAATTCCCACGATGTTCCGACGCTCGCATTGCGGTAAATGTTGCGCTTTTCGGCAAACCGAGCAAGGACAAAGTGGAGATGAATGAAAGAGAGATGAAATCTTTGAAAAATCTTTCAAAACACCTTACTTAGGGGTTTGAAGTTGAAGAGGAGAGGAGAAGAGGGGAGAAAATAAGTTGGAGAAGAAGTTCGGCAAGGATCCGGGTAGAAGGGAGTTGAGCAGTCCTCGCTAAATCAAGCATATCCATCTGCATACTCGGAGTTAAGCTATGAGGCCACTACCATTGGAAAGAAGACTTCTGGGGCTTCATTTTTCATTCAAGAATCTCTTACATCCAAGTCCGGGTGGGGAAGATATGATTCGTTGAAGTTGGGCATCATCCCGGTTGGATCGAATTTGCGCGGCTTCACCGAAAAGGGCATAACTTTTTGCACAGAATGAATTTTAATGCAAGGCTTGCGCCATTGGAAAGCTAACTTCCAGGGCTTCAATCTGGATATCCACCGGCACTTTTTGACCTTACCGGCCACCTACCGGCCATCCATTTAGCCGACCGGCCAGAAAAATTAGCAGACCGGCCAAATATTGTGCCGACCGGCCAAAAGCGCTCAAAAACTCAGATTTTTGACAGATATTTATCATCCATCTATTATACACTGCATCAGATATTTTTCAATTGGGATATTTCGACCAAAAGCCTTTATTTTGCAATATATAGAGCCTTATATCTCATATTTGAGGGGTGAGAACAAAAAAGCAAGTTTTGGGGAGCTTCTCACTCTAAAAGACCCCTCTCTCTCTAGAAATTCCACAGCCAAATATCAGCCCTCTCTCTCTTCCTATATTGTGTGTATAGAAGCATATAAGTGCCCAAAAGTGAGTGTTCTTCCCATTTCTTGAGCCTCCACCCTTGATCAAACTTACCGATATTGAAAAGGTGATTCTTGGAGGTGTATTTGGAGCTCCTAAGGCTGGTTTTGGTCCAAGAAGAACCTGTTTTGGTGCAGAGCTTCAAGGGTAAGCTCCTACTTTTCTCAAGCTTGATTTTGTGCACTTGTATAGCTACTTTTGCATGCTTCTTTTGGCCTTATTTTCAACTGTCAAAATCTCTATTTTTATGTGTTAAAAGTGGTGGATTGAAGTCCTTGTGAGTTAAGGGGTGTCCTCCCTTTGTTTGCTCCTTGTTTTGTGAGATTGTGATCCACCTTTGAGCTCTTTTAAGCAAACCTCTTTCGGGCCTAAAAACAACTTTTTTTCAGAGGTTTTTCAGTGATCAAAAACCAGTTTTGAGGCCTCAAATAGGAGGGGTTAGCCCCTCCTCCTTGTAGCTAGTTGTTATGCCTTGTTAGGCTTACAAAGTAGCATCTTTTTGTGGCTTGTTTTAGCTTAAGCCAAGCATGTTTTAGGCTCTGTTTTGCCATGTTTCAGATCTATTTTGGTCTGGTTGGGGGCTTGGTTGCTTGCTTCATACACTTGTAGTGTAATTTTGCTCCCTAGCCTAGCTTGTTTCATGCCTTAGCCTATCTTCCTAACATGTGCTAGCTTAACTTTGGCCTGCAATAGTCCATATTTTGCTGTGATTAAGCTCTATTTTGAGGTGTTAAGGTGGCTTGTACATTGCTTTGCATGGTTGTGGTTTAAATGCTTAGAATGGCCTAAAGGAGAGCATGCTTTTCTAGTTTGTTTTGGCTATTTTCCAGCATGTTTTAGGCCCTAAATTACCATGCAAAAATTCTGTTTTAGGCTGGATAAAACTCTCGTGCATTGCATTACATAGTTGTAGTTCATGTGCTTCAAGAGTCCATTGTTTGGGCATATCATTTGAGCTTGTTTTGGTGCATGATCATGGCATTTTCAGCATGGTTTTAGCATATAGAAACACTGTTTTGAGGTGGTTGAGACCTGCATGCATTGTACCATATAGCTATGGTTTATGTGCTTTATTGGCCTCTTGTATGAGCATGCTTCATTGACTTGTTTTTCCCTTTGTTCCATGCACTTTGGCCACTGATTTTAGGCCTAATTAGAGTTGCCTAGATCATGTTTAAGTCCATCTTTTCATTCGTTTGCCTTGCCTCATGACTCACAAGTTTGCTTGCATAGGTTGCATGCCCAGTGTGCATTGTTTGTTCACATGCTCATGTTGCATCCCTAGCTAACATGATTAGGTTGCAATGCATCTTGCATGCATGCCTTGTTCCTTGACTTGGTGATAGGAATTGGGCCTTGGTTTGTTTGTTTGGGTTGCATTTCATTTGACATGAAAGTTGCACACTTGATTCTTTGGGCCATCATGCATGGAAATGCGTGATTGGTGGTCCGAGAATCGAGACACATGCCCCTTTGAGTCACAAACATGATAGGGGACATGATTGGTGCATACATTGCTTGAATTGTATTGCCATGCAAGTTTTGCCCTCTGCTGCTGTGAGTTGCAGGTTCTGCAGGCATTGTTTACCGACCGGCAACATTTTCTGTCGGCCGGCAGTAAGTTATCAGCCGATGGGTTCATTTTGTGCCGGTGACCACGATTCACTGCCGGTGGTAATCCTACTCAGCCGGTGGTGATTCCCAGTATCCAGAGAGGCATCCTTGAGACTTTGGCAGTCTTCAGAGAGGAAGAGCAGGGAAAACAGAGGCAGACTATGCATGGCCGTGCACTTCCGAGCGGGACCCGAGCATGCGCTGTATCTGGCCCTCCTCCCGAGGCAGTTTACTGCTTTTCCTAGTTTAATTAGTTTGTTAACTGATTAGGCAATTTGTAATAGTTAATTAGCTTTCGTAGTTAATTAATCTGTAATATTTATTTGGTCCCTCCGAGCGAGGGCGAATCTGTAATAAGTGTGGGTGAGTGGTGTGCATGTCTTCCAACCCCCGCCTCTTTCTTCCCTTTTATTTACCTGCTTACGATGGTAGATTAGGGCATATTTAAATTAGCATACAGTATGATAGCATGCGTGCATCCATACATTCGTCTTACATGCACCGGGCTCGGTACATCACGCTAACTACATTATATTTCAATTTCCAAATTGAATACTTGTTACTTGTAGCATTTCACATGCCATGTTTAGGATAGCCGAGCCTGTCTAGATCACACCCTTGCTTGTGTTGCATTAGCCACTTTAACATGAACTAGGACATGCATGTTTGCTAACTAGTTTATTGTTTTGGCACGGAGAACGATGTAAGTATTTATGCTTTAGCATATCGTATGCGTGTGAATGTTGCCATGACAGTATGCTTACCATGTGGCTAAGTGCTTATATGAGATAAACTGTTTGAATGCCTGTGGGTGAAGGTTGGATTGTTTGAGTTGGAAAAACTCGTTGAAATCCGTGTTTTAGCCTACTCGCGAGTAGCAAATTCTAAAGCGCTTCTCAAAACAAACGGATATGCAATGCTTGTTTCCAAATTAGGCAATCTAGTCTATACTTGTTTGCTGTGCGCATAACATAGTAATTCTAGGCTAATAACCGGAATAAGAACACATATCGTTTTCAAAATCGGATATCATGGTTAGTAGAGGCCGGTCTTCGGACCGGGCGAAAGGGGGTGCTCATAGCTGACCTTCCCCGATCGTACCCAAGCTCCCGAGCCAAGACAACTTTGGTGATGACGGACACGTGGCCTTCGGCATCGAGTCAGGGTTTCCTAAATTTCCCATTTAAAAAATATTTAGGTGGCAACTCTGTATCTGACAAAGCAGTCCATGTTTGGCACTTCTTTTCAAAATCTGTTTTTCTCAAAACGATTTGCCAGAGTTGGACTCTTTGGTTCAGATTACGAACCGCAACAAACAAAAAAGGGGAGTCCGAACTGTAACCCGTGAGTTCCCTCGCGGACCTGTTACAATTTCTGGCGACTCTGCTGGGGACTTTAGAGAGCTTGACTCGAACTCCGTGATATCCTGTTTTGACTACACTTATGTGTTTCTTTGCATTGCATTTGCATTGGTGCGCCTAGGACACCGTGTTTGCCATCTGCTATTCCTGAACGGTTTGCCGGAGGCTTGTCTTGTCAAGGCATGACCATAAGGCTGACCGGTTGTGGGCTCTGCCAGTATAGGAACACAAACCCCGGTTTTACCGGGGCACCCTTTTTGACCATTCGACCTAGTGCATATTCGGATCCATAGTGACCATTCCAAACTAGGACAGGTTGCTTACCCGATAGGTTGTTTGAAACCGCTGCGTGCGTAGTGAAACCCTAGCTCCTGACAAAATAGGACAGGGAAATCCTACCCCAACATAGGGGTGTTTTGGCTCTCACTTATCTGTTATGTGCTTTTAGAGTGCGTCTCTACAGGAATGCATGTATCAGTTTACAAGTTTGGGCATCAGGCCTGCGGGCACCAATTCAGTATTTTGGGATTCAGTTTACCTGAGGGTAACAGTTTACAAGTTGAATTTTGGGACAGAATTCAGTAGAGAATACAGTCGTTCAGCTTTGCTCATATTCGTTCTAGTGAAGTTGAGCTGAGATGCTGTCTGTTTTTCTCTTTTGCTAGGTAGTCCTGGAACTATAGCTTCAGAAGGCTCCACTATCCCCCGGGTACATTGGATTTGTGCTGATAGACTTTGTCAGGTCAGAGGCTCAGTTCAAGGGTAATCAGGGCCAGAGAAGGCTAGTCAGACATAGACCACCAGTACCACAGCTACCAGATCAGTGATCTTTGAGCAGTTGGGTAGAGATTTCCGAACTTACAGCAGGCACAGATATACCGGTTGCTTAGTTAGACCAGGACAATATGTCGAGTCTGGAAGAGATGGTGCGCCAACTCCAGGATGGTATGAAAGCCATGCAGCAAGACGCTGTCCGTTAAGCGAAATTCGCCAAGCAACAGGCTGTGGTCATAGCCCAACAGGTAGAGACAATTGCCAGGCTAGAGCAGCAAGCTAGAGTATCTACTTCACACCAGGCTCCTCCCCCGCCAAGGGTTCCGATACCCGAGGAGACACCAGATGTCCAGGCAGATACGGACATTCCAACAGGGCCGGTTCCGCCCCCGGTTCTACCCCAGCTATCTAAAACACCCATCAACTTGCCAGACTCCCCCTTTGAGTTCAAGACGGACCCCACAGCGTTAAAAGTGAGCAAGCTTGAGAAATTGTTCAAAAAGTCTCAGGGGGCTCACTCTATTCCTGATATAGAGGATGGTTATACCAACTCAATGGTGACATTACCGGATCGGTTCAAGATGCCACATATTGATCGATTCGATGGTTCTGGAGACCCAACGGTGCACCTCCACCTGTTTTCTGATATTTTGAGACCAATGGGTTTGACCACAGCCCAGAAATTGTCACTATTCGGCCGAACCCTGTCTGGTATAGCCGCAATCTGGTATGCGAAATTGGAGAACTCTGTGAAATAGAACTGGGAAGAGATGGCTGAGGCCTTCAATGATCAATACTCCTACAACACACAGATTGAGGTCACCACTCGTGATCTTGAAGTCACCCGCCAAGGGCCAAAGGAGGGTTTCTCAGAGTTCGTGACGAGATGGAGAGCAAAGGCCTCAATGATGACTACAAAACTTTCCGACAAAGATCAGATCAGGATGCTTGTTCGGAATCTGCATGGCAAGTTGCTGCAAAAGATGGTCGTTCTACCTCTGTTTACCTTTCCAGCCCTTCATGAAATGGGGGTTCAAATCGAGGATGCCATCAAACAAGGGATCTTTGCAGAAGATAA
This sequence comes from Camellia granthamiana, assembly GCA_036172215.1. Classification (NCBI taxonomy): domain Eukaryota; kingdom Viridiplantae; phylum Streptophyta; class Magnoliopsida; order Ericales; family Theaceae; genus Camellia; species Camellia granthamiana. The sequence goes on from CM069911.1 coordinate 10,767,198, forward strand.
TGAGCCTTTGAAGAGGAATGTTGCTCGCAGTCCCAATGCTACTACTGATGGTAGCACAGCTGCGAAATGCTCAGAAGTAGGTACTATCACCACCTCCCTCAATGGCCAAAAACCAACCACTTCAACTCAGCCCCAAACCCGAAAATTCCATCCTCTTTACATGAGTCTCTCTCAAGCTTTGAAAAAGCTGCGAGAAGAAGGGCACCTAGAACTCCTAGAACCCCAACCCCTTCCAAACCCACTCCCAGCCAGGCATAACCCTTCCAAGTACTGTATGTACCATCAGCAGCGCGGTCATGGCACCGACCGTTGCTACCGCCTTCGTCATGAGATCCAAAATCTCATTGACAACCAAACGATAGCTCCACCTTCAGACCCCAATGACCAAATACCTCATCCACATCTCAATCTAATCCACACACTGGTTGTCCCTTACGACCCCAGCGTATATATCACCCCAGCCCATTTGCCCAAACCGAAGGTGTTTATCCCAGAGAGCCTGGACTTATGCATGATGGGTGCATCTGAACCCCAATCATCTCAAACCCATGAACCCACTACTTCTGAGCTGATGAGGATGATCGAAGATCTTCAGAGAACTGTGGCAGATCTGGCATTTGGAGTTTTGGCTCCGTCATCAACCTCATCACATACTAGGGAGTTCATGTCAAAAGGCTCCTTAACCTTGGGACGGGCTGCATTGGGAGAAGGCCAATCTCTTAGCAAAGTGGAGGCCAGTGATAAGAGCAAGGCAGGGGCAAGCATTAGTCCCCATGAACATCTTCAGTTGGCTGTTGAGGCTTTGAAAGCCGAGGGATTGAACGAAGAGCAAGTCCTCGCAGTTATGGCAAAAACTGTGGATGACATTTTCACCACTCAAGTCGGGGGCAGTTTGAATCAAGGGACAAGCCGGGAGAAGGGTCGTCATGTCAGGAATGTTCCTTTCAGCTCTAACCCTACTCTCGAAAAAGATCAGCAAACCTGGCTAGCACCTGCCGACCTCTTTGTTGGCGCATCTTCTTCAAACCCCCGAACATCGGACTATCTACCTCGGGGCCAGAGGGTATTCACCCCACTGAACATGTCTCTATCAACGGCCTTGAGGGTCCTGATTAAAAAGGGGTACCTGAAACCCCTGGAGCCACGACCACTGCCAGATAGACTTCCTCCCTCCCATGATTCGGCCAAGTACTGTGCCTTTCATTAGCAGGTCGGCCATGTCACCGATAAGTGTTTCCGTCTTCGCCACGAAATACAAGATTTGTTTGACAACAAGGTCATTGCCGCACCAGCTCAGTAAAGTCTATCACCACTGGATCAGTGAACTTGGGGGATAGTACGAATATGTGATCAGGGGATGAACCACCTGCGGGCGGCACTCAATTTACTCCGGATGTGGCGTTTGGCACGCACTGCTTTTAGCATTTGCGAATGCTAGTTTTGTACTTTCTGACTTAGGTATTGGGTCAGTCTTGTCATTTTGTATTGAGTCAGTCTTTTCATACTGAGTCAGTCAGGGTCTGTCTTGTTGTATCGAGTCAGTCCTGTTTTGTTAGAGTCGGGTGATTTCGGGGGTGTTACCTCAGACATCACTTGCTTGTTTTGTGTTTGTCTTTTTGCTTCCTTTCGAGTCTGTTTCTGCCTTGGAGCCAGTTATGCCAACAGATCTGAATGGAACAGTAGTGATTTTCACACTCTTGTGTTTGCTTCTGCCGTGTGCCAGTTGTGCCAAAAATTCTAAATGAGATGGCAGTATTTGACTAAGAACTCTGTCTTTTCTGTGCCTTGAAATTATTGTATTGACCTAAGTTTTTCAAAACCTTTTTGAACACTGCGGTGAAAACAAAGAGGGAGGAATTCCTCGGGATTTGCAAAACTTTGATCAAATTGAGAGAAAGAGAGGCGTGCTAAGCCCTTAATGAATGAAATCATGCTTGTTAGTGTGAGTACTGAGAAGGACCCTAGCTTTGATCCAGATTGGTCCTACACTGTCTTCAGCGCGAGCGATTTGTCGCTTTCTTAAAAACTTTCAAAAAAAAAAAAAATGTTTTGCGCGGTCCTGCGAGGACATGGGTGGAATCGCTCTTGAGATTGTGCAGCTTAGGATCGCTCTCGGCCTCGAGACTCAACCCCTTTGCTTTCAAATCTTGAACTTGGATTCAGAACGTTCAAAGGACAATCATGATGGGAGGCATGTGTGGCCAGATTTGAAGTAGCCCTCGAACAAGAGGCACCAAAGTCAGATCAAGAGGATCAGATGTCGTCAAAAGAAGCTTGCAAAGCTAGATTAGAAGCACCCCTCGAACTAGGGGCAAAAAATATCCGATGTGCTCGAAGAGCCAAAGGTGGATCTTTCTGCAAATCAATACAATAGCCACTCTCCTGGATACAGAGGGCTTCAATCTCAAAACCATTTGGCATGCACTTGTTACACTTTTACCCTTTGAGAGGCTCGCTGGGCCGAAAACCCGGAAGGGCGACCCAGGCAAAAGTTAGGGCAAGAGAAAAATACAAAAAAAAAGAAAAAAAAAATGCAAAAAATATACAAAAAAAAAATGCAAAAAAAAAAAAGAAAAGGAAAAAAAAATGAAAAAATTGAAAAGAAAGAAGAACAAAGCTCGCAAGGTCGAAAACCTGCAACAGGCGCCTTGGCAAAAGTTAGAGCATAAAAAGGAGAGGTTAATACCCGAGTGTACCTTAACCCCGAACTACGTAAGGCTTGATTCCCATCTTTGGGATACGTAGGCAACTTCATTCTGAAGTCCAGCCGCAAAACACTTCAAATTCGATTATGTCCATGTGATGGTTCTGGTCTTTGTCTTCACTGTATCCGAGGGATTGGTTGTGTTCATCACTCTGAGGACTGCCTACAATGCACTGCGGTGCCATTCAAACAAGGGGCAACTTTCCGTTGCCATTCAATGCACCGCGGTGCCGTTCAAACAAGGGGCAACTTTCCGTTGCCATGCAGCTCTCTTCAAGCAAGGGGCAATTTTCCTTCAGATCCGAGGTGGTGCATCTCGAGAGTAGGTTTCATGCTCGCCCAGCAGTGGCCGTTTGCAAAAACAATTTTTGAGAATTTTTACTGAAGTTTACTATTTTCTAAAAAATTGTTCCATCTTTTTCAAAAACTGGACCATTTCTTGGACCCAAAAAAGGAAAATTTTCAGTGCTCATAGCCTAACTTGCATGATCTTCAAATCAAAAATCGAACAAACATGTTAATCTAACTCTCATGTCGGTCAAAATTACTTTAGCAAAAGCTCAAAAATAAAAAAATGGTCAAAATGATGAACTAGGGGCATAGTTGAGTCAGGCTTCCTGTCTTTTCCCCATTGTCAACATACTCGCCAAGAAGGGCACTCCACCTGCCAGAAGAGGGCACAACTGAAGTCAACAACAAAGGGCAGAAAGCTCTCTCATCCTCCAAACAACGAGGCATCAAGCCAAGTGCGAAGCACGCACTGGAATGGGGCCAGATATTCCATTCCCTCATCTGGACAGATCTAACCACGTCCAAACTCCCCAGCAGGGCATCATCAACCAATGTCAGCCACAGATTTGCTACACACCCAATCGTAGCGCAGCCCTTCTGTGGAAGAATCTCACTGTTGTGAACAAACGAAGAATCTATCTAAATGCTAGGGGCAAGAGCCCGTAACTTCTTGTTTATCCACCAACCACCCAGGGGAGGGATGAAAAATGAGAGATTGAAGAATAAAGAGATGTGCGATGAGAGAAAATGTAAGCAAAAGGGTTTTTGAGAGAAAAACCGAGCCTGAGGGCCGAGTGATGTGAGAATCACAAATGAGAAAGGGTGGGAAATAATACCCGGAGAAACTGGATCCTTGTGTATTGAGAGGTCTCTCATCTTTGTAATACGTATGTGTGTCGTGTCTTTTGTTTTGGTTGTCTCGATTCTTGCTTTGAGTCGTTCCGAGCGTGTCTCGATGTGTCTAGGTTGTGTGCCTTTTATTTCCTTGTTGAGTCGTTTTGCTGTGTTCAGTCGTAGGCTCAATACCTGGTCGAAAACTCATCTCTCGATTTCAAAAATAAAATAGTTTTGTGCTCAGAGTGCTGTGCCATTCTCCACATTTGTGCAAAAAGGAATTTGTTCTTTCAAAAACTGCAGGGTTCAACCCAGGTCATGTGAGAACAGTAGAACCAGGACCTATCTGAAGCTATAATGGTTCCGGACTGCCAAGCAAAAGAAAAGAGGGAAAATTGAAGCATCTGAGTGTGTTTCACCTTCAGCAAATTCCGTGATTGTACTCCGGATGTACCTCTTCAAGCCTTGTCAATGCTACCGAAGTATGACTGCGCCTCTACCTTAAGTGTAAGCCTGCTTCAAGTCAGAACGGCAATTAAAGCAGCAGCAGATGTTATCTCTTGTCAATATGAACAGGGTATACCCTTTTCGAGCTGAGTGTGTTGCAAAACCCTCTGAGAGGTAAATCGGAGACACCAGATACATATTTGATGCTCCTCTATTGCATAGAATATGAACTTTCATATACACTGTTGTTGTATGTGTGTCGCGCATCGTTATGATTCATGCATAAAATATGCTTGCTTTCAAAATTGCATGGAAAATGCCCCCATACTTGCATAGAAGATGCATTTCATCGCACTATCTTGTGCATTCGCACTGTCTTGCGCACTCGCGTTGTCTAACGCATTGCGCTGTTTAGCGCATCGCACTATCTTGTGCATTCGCACTGTCTTGTGCACTCGCGTTGTCTAACGCATCGCGCTGTTTAGCGCATCGCACTATCTTGTGCATTCGCACTGTCTTGTGCACTCGCGTTGTCTAACGCATCGCGCTATTTAGCGCATCGTACTGTCTTGTGCACTCGCGCTTTCTTGCGCATCGCACTATCTTGTGCACTTACATGCTATATCTCACTCGCACTATCTTGTGCATTCCATTACACTCGCGCTGTTTAGCGTATCACACTGCTCTGTGCAATTCACTTTCGCGCTTTCTTGCGCATCGCACTGTTTTGTACATTACATTGTTTCATTCGCGCTATTTTGCACATCGCACTATTTTGTGCATTTTACTTGCATTGCACGTGCATTTTATCGCACTATCCTGTGCATTTCATTACATACTCTCATCTTGCATAAAGGAAAATGCTTGTATCTTTCGCTTTAAACTTGCATCGCGCTTTCTTGCGCACCTTACCTGCACTTGTTGGTGCATTACATTTCATTCGCGCTATTTTGCGCATCGCACTATTTTGTGCATCTATGCCACATCGCACTCTCTTGTGCACCTGTATAGCACTGTTTCGTGCATTCACTCTTGCATTGCACTGTTTTGTGCATCTTGTTAGCACTATCTTGTGCATTCCAACCTGTTTCGCACTATTTTGTGCATCTCCTTAGCATTGTTTTGTGCATTCACTCTGCATCACATTGTTTTGTGCACACTGTGTTTTTGCATAAATCTTGGATTTTCAAACCGGCTTCGCGTAGCGTATAAGTCCAATTTTCAAACCGGTTTCGCGTAGCGTATAAGTCCAATTATCAAAGTCTTCCTGCATATCATTTGCATCCTGCCCCCGAACTACGCTGGTTTGATTCCTTGCAAAGGGATACGTAGGCAGCCTGCGGGCACAACCATTTATTTATCAATATTTTGTTTGTCCAAGTCTTCAGCCTTGTCAAAAATGGGTCATTTCTGGGCTTTGACATTCACTCCCATCATTGTTATGACTTTCGAGTTCTGTCAAAGAGGGGCAACTGTAGACACCCCATTTTTGACCGCCCTCGAGACTTGGGCGTTACTGATGGTCTACTTGTTGGAGAAAGGTGTGCAGGGCAAAGGTTCAGTTTCTTCGGTAAGGGGAGAGGCAAATCTCAACTTCATACCCCAGTTTGGACCAAAATTATTTTGGATGGTTTTTAGACCTTAAAAACCTCTCTTTCAAAACATTTTTGAAATAAAATTCCCACGATGTTCCGACGCTCGCATTGCGGTAAATGTTGCGCTTTTCGGCAAACCGAGCAAGGACAAAGTGGAGATGAATGAAAGAGAGATGAAATCTTTGAAAAATCTTTCAAAACACCTTACTTAGGGGTTTGAAGTTGAAGAGGAGAGGAGAAGAGGGGAGAAAATAAGTTGGAGAAGAAGTTCGGCAAGGATCCGGGTAGAAGGGAGTCGAGCAGTCCTCGCTAAATCAAGCGTATCCATCTGTATACTCGGAATTAAGCTATGACGCCACTACCATTGGAAAGAAGACTTCCGGGGCTTCATTTTTCATTCAAGAATCTCTTACATCCAAGTCCGGGTGGGGAAGATATGATTCGTTGAAGTTGGGCATCATCCCGGTTGGATCGAATCTGCGCGGCTTCACCGAAAAGGGCATAACTTTTTGCACAGAAGGAATTTTAATGCAAGGTTTGCGCCATTGGAAAGCTAACTTCCGGGGTTTCAATCTGGACAGCCACTGGCACTTTTTGACCTTACCGGCCACCTACCGGCCATCCATTTAGCCGACCGGCCAGAAAAATTAGCAGACCGGCCAAATATTGTGCCGACCGGCCAAAAGCGCTCAAAAACTCAGATTTTTGACAGATATTTATCATCCATCTATTATACACTGCATCAGATATTTTTCAATTGGGATATTTCGACCAAAAGCCTTTATTTTGCAATATATAGAGCCTTATATCTCATATTTGAGGGGTGAGAACAAAAAAGCAAGTTTTGGGGAGCTTCTCACTCTAAAAGACCCCTCTCTCTCTAGAAATTCCACAGCCAAATATCAGCCCTCTCTCTCTTCCTATATTGTGTGTATAGAAGCATATAAGTGCCCAAAAGTGAGTGTTCTTCCCATTTCTTGAGCCTCCACCCTTGATCAAACTTACCGATATTGAAAAGGTGATTCTTGGAGGTGTATTTGGAGCTCCTAAGGCTGGTTTTGGTCCAAGAAGAACCTGTTTTGGTGCAGAGCTTCAAGGGTAAGCTCCTACTTTTCTCAAGCTTGATTTTGTGCACTTGTATAGCTACTTTTGCATGCTTCTTTTGGCCTGATTTTCAACTGTCAAAATCTCTATTTTTATGTGTTAAAAGTGGTAGATTGAAGTCCTTGTGAGTTAAGGGGTGTCCTCCCTTTGTTTGCTCCTTGTTTTGTGAGATTGTGATCCACCTTTGAGCTCTTTTAAGCAAACCTCTTTCGGGCCTAAAAACAACTTTTTTTCAGAGGTTTTTCAGTGATCAAAAACCAGTTTTGAGGCCTCAAATAGGAGGGGTTAGCCCCTCCTCCTTGTAGCTAGTTGTTATGCCTTGTTAGGCTTACAAAGTAGCATCTTTTTGTGGCTTGTTTTAGCTTAAGCCAAGCATGTTTTAGGCTCTGTTTTGCCATGTTTCAGATCTGTTTTGGTCTGGTTGGGGGCTTGGTTGCTTGCTTCATACACTTGTAGTGTAATTTTGCTCCCTAGCCTAGCTTGTTTCATGCCTTAGCCTATCTTCCTAACATGTGCTAGCTTAACTTTGGCCTGCAATAGTCCATATTTTGCTGTGATTAAGCTCTATTTTGAGGTGTTAAGGTGGCTTGTGCATTGCTTTGCATGGTTGTGGTTTAAATGCTTAGAATGGCCTAAAGGAGAGCATGCTTTTCTAGTTTGTTTTGGCTATTTTCCAGCATGTTTTAGGCCCTAAATTACCATGCAAAAATTCTGTTTTAGGCTGGATAAAACTCTCGTGCATTGCATTACATAGTTGTAGTTCATGTGCTTCAAGAGTCCATTGTTTGGGCATATCATTTGAGCTTGTTTTGGTGCATGATCATGGCATTTTCAGCATGGTTTTAGCATATAGAAACACTGTTTTGAGGTGGTTGAGACCTGCATGCATTGTACCATATAGCTATGGTTTATGTGCTTTATTGGCCTCTTGTATGAGCATGCTTCATTGACTTGTTTTTCCCTTTGTTCCATGCACTTTGGCCACTGATTTTAGGCCTAATTAGAGTTGCCTAGATCATGTTTAAGTCCATCTTTTCATTCGTTTGCCTTGCCTCATGACTCACAAGTTTGCTTGCATAGGTTGCATGCCCAGTGTGCATTGTTTGTTCACATGCTCATGTTGCATCCCTAGCTAACATGATTAGGTTGCAATGCATCTTGCATGCATGCCTTGTTCCTTGACTTGGTGATAGGAATTGGGCCTTGGTTTGTTTGTTTGGGTTGCATTTCATTTGACATGAAAGTTGCACACTTGATTCTTTGGGCCATCATGCATGGAAATGCGTGATTGGTGGTCCGAGAATCGAGACACATGCCCCTTTGAGTCACAAACATGATAGGGGACATGATTGGTGCATACATTGCTTGAATTGTATTGCCATGCAAGTTTTACCCTCTGCTGCTGTGAGTTGCAGGTTCTGCAGGCATTGTTTACCGACCGGCAACATTTTCTGTCGGCCGGCAGTAAGTTATCAGGCGATGGGTTCATTTTGTGCCGGTGACCACAATTCACTACCGGTGGTAATCCTACTCAGCCGGTGGTGATTCCCAGTATCCAGAGAGGCATCCTTGAGACTTTGGCAGTCTTCAGAGAGGAAGAGCAGGGAAAACAGAGGCAGACTATGCATGGCCGTGCACTTCCGAGCGGGACCCGAGCATGCGCTGTATCTGGCCCTCCTCCCGAGGCAGTTTACTGCTTTTCCTAGTTTAATTAGTTTGTTAACTGATTAGGCAATTTGTAATAGTTAATTAGCTTTCGTAGTTAATTAATCTGTAATATTTATTTGGTCCCTCCGAGCGAGGGCGAATCTGTAATAAGTGTGGGTGAGTGGTGTGCATGTCTTCCAACCCCCGCCTCTTTCTTCCCTTTTATTTACCTGCTTACGATGGTAGATTAGGGCATATTTAAATTAGCATACAGTATGATAGCATGCGTGCATCCATACATTCGTCTTACATGCACCGGGCTCGGTACATCACGCTAACTACATTATATTTCAATTTCCAAATTGAATACTTGTTACTTGTAGCATTTCACATGCCATGTTTAGGATAGCCGAGCCTGTCTAGATCACACCCTTGCTTGTGTTGCATTAGCCACTTTAACATGAACTAGGACATGCATGTTTGCTAACTAGTTTATTGTTTTGGCACGGAGTACGATGTAAGTATTTATGCTTTAGCATATCGCATGCGTGTGAATGTTGCCATGACAGTATGCTTACCATGTGGCTAAGTGCTTATATGAGATAAACTGTTTGAATGCCTGTGGGTGAAGGTTGGATTGTTTGAGTTGGAAAAACTCGTTGAAATCCGTGTTTTAGCCTACTCGCGAGTAGCAAATTCTAAAGCGCTTCTCAAAACAAACGGATATACAATGCTTGTTTCCAAATTAGGCAATCTAGTCTATACTTGTTTGCTGTGCGCATAACATAGTAATTCTAGGCTAATAACCGGAATAAGAACACATATCGTTTTCAAAATCGGATATCATGGTTAGTAGAGGCCGGTCTTCGGACCGGGCGAAAGGGGGTGCTCATAGCTGACCTTCCCCAATCGTACCCAAGCTCCCGAGCCAAGACAACTTTGGTGATGACGGACACGTGGCCTTCGGCACCGAGTCAGGGTTTCCTAAATTTCCCATTTAAAAAATATTTCGGTGGCGACTCTGTATCTGGCAAAGCAGTCCATGTTTGGCACTTCTTTTCAAAATCTATTTTTCTCAAAACGATTTGCCAGAGTTGGACTCTTTGGTTCAGATTACGAACCGCAACAAACAAAAAAGGGGAGTCCGAACTGTAACCCGTGAGTTCCCTCGCGGACCTGTTACAATTTCTGGCGACTCTGCTGGGGACTTTAGAGAGCTTGACTCGAACTCCGTGATATCCTGTTTTGACTACACTTATGTGTTTCTTTGCATTGCATTTGTATTGGTGCGCCTAGGACACCGTGTTTGCCATCTGCTATTCCTGAACGGTTTGCCGGAGGCTTGTCTTGTCAAGGCATGACCATAAGGCTGACCGGTTGTGGGCTCTGCCAGTATAGGAACACAAACCCCGGTTTTACCGGGGCACCCTTTTTGACCATTCGACCTAGTGCATATTCGGATCCATAGTGACCATTCCAAACTAGGACAGGTTGCTTACCCGATAGGTTGTTTGAAACCGCTGCGTGCGTAGTGAAACCCTAGCTCCTGACAAAATAGGACAGGGAAACCCTACCCCAACATAGGGGTATTTTGGCTCTCACTTATCTGTTATGTGCTTTTAGAGTGCGTCTCTACAGGAATGCATGTACCAGTTTACAAGTTTGGGCATCAGGCCTGCGGGCACCAATTCAGTATTTTGGGATTCAGTTTACCTGAGGGTAACAGTTTACAGGTTGAATTTTGGGGCAGAATTCAGTAGAGAATACAGTCGTTCAGCTTTGCTCATATTCGTTCTAGTGAAGTTGAGCTGAGATGCTGTCTGTTTTCTCTTTTACTAGGTAGTCCTGGAACTATAGCTTCAGAAGGCTCCACTATCCCCCAGGTACATTGGATTTGTGCTGATAGACTTTGTCAGGTCAGAGGCTCAGTTCAAGGGTAATCAGGGCCAGAGAAGGCTAGTCAGACATAGACCACCAGTACCACAGCTACCAGATCAGTGATCTTTGAGCAGTTGGGTAGAGATTTCCGAACTTACAGCAGGCACAGATATACCGGTTGCTTAGTTAGACCAGGACAATATGTCGAGTCTGGAAGAGATGGTGCGCCAACTCCAGGATGGTATGAAAGCCATGCAGCAAGACGCTGTTCGTCAAGCGGAATTCGCCAAGCAACAGGCTGTGGTCATAGCCCAACAGGTAGAGACAATTGCCAGGCTAGAGCAGCAAGCTGGAGTATCTACTTCACACCAGGCTCCTCCCCCGCCAAGGGTTCCGATACCCGAGAAGACACCAAATGTCCAGGCAGATACGGACATTCCAACAGGGCCGGCTCCGCCCCCGGTTCTACCCCAGCTATCTAAAACACCCATCAACTTGCCAGACTCCCCCTTTGAGTTCAAGACGGACCCCACAGCGTTGAAAGTGAGCAAGCTTGAGAAATTGTTCAAAAAGTCTCAGGGGGCTCACTCTACTCCTGATATAGAGGATGGTTATACCGACTCAATGGTGACATTACCGGATCGGTTCAAGATGCCACATATTGATCGATTCGATGGTTCTGGAGACCCAACGGTGCACCTCCACCTGTTTTCTGATATTTTGAGACCAATGGGTTTGACCACAGCCCAGAAATTGTCACTATTCGGCCGAACCCTGTCTGGGATAGCCGCAATCTGGTATGCGAAATTGGAGAACTCTGTGAAACAGAACTGGGAAGAGATGGCTGAGGCCTTTAGTGATCAATACTCCTACAACACACAGATTGAGGTCACCACTCGTGATCTTGAAGTCACCCGCCAAGGGCCAAAGGAGGGTTTCTCAGAGTTCGTGACAAGATGGAGAGCAAAGGCCTCAATGATGACTGCAAAACTTTCCGACAAAGATCAGATCAGGATGATTGTTCGGAATCTGCATGGCAAGTTGCTACAAAAGATGGCCGTTCTACCTCTGTTTACCTTTCCAGCCCTTCATGAAATGGGGGTTCAAATCGAGGATGCCATCAAACAAGGGATCTTTGCAGAAGATAATGAGCCTTTGAAGAGGAATGTTACTCGCAGTCCCAATGCTACTACTGATGGTAGCACAGCTGCAAAATGCTCAGAAGTAGGTACTATCACCACCTCCCTCAATGGCCAAAAACCAACCACTTCAACTCAGCCCCAAACCCGAAAATTCCATCCTCTTTACATGAGTCTCTCTCAAGCTTTGAAAAAGCTGCGAGAAGAAGGGCACCTAGAACTCCTAGAACCCCAACCCCTTCCAAACCCACTCCCAGCCAGGCATAACCCTTCCAAGTACTGTATGTACCATCAGCAGCGCGGTCATGGCACCGACCGTTGCTACCGCCTTCGTCATGAGATCCAAAATCTCATTGACAACCAAACGATAGCTCCACCTTCAAACCCCAATGACCAAATACCTCATCCACATCTCAATCTAATCCACACACTGGCCGTCCCTTATGACCCCAGCATATATATCACCTCAGCTCATTTGCCCAAACCGAAGGTGTTTATCCCAGAGAGCCTGGACTTATGCATGATGGGTGCATCTGAACCCCAATCATCTCAAACCCATGAACCCACTACTTCTGAGCTGATGAGGATGATCGAAGATCTTCAGAGAACTGTGGCAGATCTGGCCTTTGGAGTTTTGGCTCCGTCATCAACCGCATCACATACTAGGGAGTTCATGTCAAAAGGCTCTTTAACCTTGGGACGGGGTGCATTGGGAGAAGGCCAATCTCTTAGCAAAGTGGAGGCCAGTGATAAGAGCAAGGCAGGGGCAAGCATTAGTCCCCATGAACATCTTCAGTTGGCTGTTGAGGCTTTGAAAGCCAAGGGATTGAACGAAGAGCAAGTCCTCACAGTTATGGCAAAAACTGTGGATGACATTTTCGCCACTCAAGTCGGGGGCAGTTTGAATCAAGGGGCAAGCCAGGAGAAGGGTCGTCATGTCAGGAATGTTCCTTTCAGCTCTAACCCTACTCTCGAAAAAGATCAGCAAACCCGGCTAGCACCTGCCGACCTCTTTGTTGGCGCATCTTCTTCAAACCCCCGAACATCGGACTATCTACCTCGGGGCCAGAGGGTATTCACCCCACTGAACATGTCTCTATCAGCGGCCTTGAGGGTCCTGATTAAAAAGGGGTACCTGAAACCCCTGGAGCCGCGACCACTGCCAGATAGACTTCCTCCCTCCCATGATTCGGCCAAGTACTGTGCCTTTTATCAGCAAGTCGGCCATGTCACCGATAAGTGTTTCCGTCTTCGCCACGAAATACAAGATTTGTTTGACAACAAGGTCATTGTCGCACCAGCTCAGTAAAGTCTATCACCACTGGATCAGTGAACTTGGGGGATAGTACGAATATGTGATCAGGGGATGAACCACCTGCGGGCAGCACTCAATTTACTCCGGATGTGGCGTTTGGCACGCACTGCTTTTAGCATTTGCGAATGCTAGTTTTGTACTTTCTGACTTAGGTATTGGGTCAGTCTTGTCATTTTGTATTGAGTCAGTCTTTTCATACTGAGTCAGTCAGGGTCTGTCTTGTTGTATCGAGTCAGTCCTGTTTTGTTAGAGTCGGGTGATTTCGGGGGTGTTACCTCAGACATCACTTGCTTGTTTTGTGTTTGTCTTTTTGCTTCCTTTCGAGTCTGTTTCTGCCTTGGAGCCAGTTATGCCAACAGATCTGAATGGAACAGCAGTGATTTTCACACTCTTGTGTTTGCTTCTGCCGTGTGCCAGTTGTGCCAGAAATTCTAAATGAGATGGCAGTATTTGACTAAGAACTCTGTCTTTTCTGTGCCTTGAAATTATTGCATTGACCTAAGTTTTTCAAAACCTTTTTGAACACTGCGGTGAAAACAAAGAGGGAGGAATTCCTCGGGATTTGCAAAACTTTGATCAAATTGAGAGAAAGAGAGGCGTGCTAAGCCCTTAATGAATGAAATCATGCTTGTTAGTGTGAGTACTGAGAAGGACCCTAGCTTTGATCCAGATTGGTCCTACACTGTCTTCAGCGCGAGCGATTTGTCGCTTTCTTAAGAACTTTCAAAAAAAAAAAAAATGTTTTGCGCGGTCCTGCGAGGACATGGGTGGGATCGCTCTTGAGATTGTGCAGCTTAGGATCGCTCTCGGCCTCGAGACTCAACCCCTTTGCTTTCAAATCTTGAACTTGGATTCAGAACGTTCAAAGGACAATCATGATGGGAGGCATGTGTGGCCAGATTTGAAGTAGCCCTCGAACAAGAGGCACCAAAGTCAGATCAAGAGGATCAGATGTCGTCAAAAGAAGCTTGCAAAGCTAGATTAGAAGCACCCCTCGAACTAGGGGCAAAAAATATCCGATGTGCTCGAAGAGCCAAAGGTGGATCTTTCTGCAAATCAATACAACAACCACTCTCCTGGATACAGAGGGCTTCAATCTCAAAACCATTTGGCATGGACTTGTTACACTTTTACCCTTTGAGAGGCTCGCTGGGCCGAAAACCTGGAAGGGCGACCCAGGCAAAAGTTAGGGCAAGAGAAAAATACAAAAAAAAAAAGAAAAAAAAATGCAAAAAATATACAAAAAAGAAAAATGCAAAAAAAAAAAAAAAAAAGGAAAAAAAAAATGAAAAAATGAAAAAATTGAAAAGAAAGAAGAACAAAGCTCGCAAGGTCGAAAACCTGCGACAGGCGCCTTGGCAAAAGTTAGAGCATAAAAAGGAGAGGTTAATACCCGAGTGTACCTTAACCCCGAACTACGTAAGGCTTGATTCCCATCTTTGGGATACGTAGGCAACTTCATTCTGAAGTCCAGCCGCAAAACACTTCAAATTCGATTATGTCCATGTGATGGTTCTGGTCTTTGTCTTCACTGTATCCGAGGGATTGGTTGTGTTCATCACTCTGAGGACTGCCTACAATGCACTGCGGTGCCATTCAAACAAGGGGCAACTTTCCGTTGCCATTTAATGCACCGCGGTGCCGTTCAAACAAGGGGCAACTTTCCGTTGCCATGCAACTCTCTTCAAGCAAGGGGCAATTTTCCTTCAGATCCGAGGTGGTGCATCTCGAGAGTAGGTTTCATGCTCGCCCAGCAGTGGCCGTTTGCAAAAACAATTTTTGAGAATTTTTACTGAAGTTTACTATTTTCTTGAAAATTGTTCCATCTTTTTCAAAAACTGGACCATTTCTTGGACCCAAAAAAGGAAAATTTTCAGTGCTCATAGCCTAACTTGCATGATCTTCAAATCAAAAATCGAACAAACATGTTAATCTAACTCTCATGTCGATCAAAATTACTTTAGCAAAAGCTCAAAAATAAAAAAATGGTCAAAATGATGAACTAGGGGCATAGTTGAGTCAGGCTTCCTGTCTTTTCCCCATTGTCAACATACTCGCCAAGAAGGGCACTCCACCTGCCAGAAGAGGGCACAACTGAAGTCAACAACAAAGGGCAGAAAGCTCTCTCATCCTCCAAACAACGAGGTTTCAAGCCAAGTGCGAAGCACGCACTGGAATGGGGCCAGATATTCCATTCCCTCATCTGGACAGA
Source organism: Camellia granthamiana (assembly GCA_036172215.1). Lineage (NCBI taxonomy): Eukaryota > Viridiplantae > Streptophyta > Magnoliopsida > Ericales > Theaceae > Camellia > Camellia granthamiana. Next base: position 10,782,364 of record CM069911.1, read on the forward strand.
TCTAACCACGTCCAAACTCCCCAGCAGGGCATCATCAACCAATGTCAGCCACAGATTTGCTACACACCCAATCGTAGCGCAGCCCTTCTGTGGAAGAATCTCACTGTTGTGAACAAACGAAGAATCTATCTGAATGCTAGGGGCAAGAGCCCGCAACTTCTTGTTTATCCACCAACCACCCGGAGGAGGGATGAAAAATGAGAGATTGAAGAATAGAGAGATGTGCGATGAGAGAAAAGGTGAGCAAAAGGGTTTTTGAGAGAAAAACCGAGCCTGAGGGCCGAGTGATGTGAGAATCACAAATGAGAAAGGGTGGGAAATAATACCCGGAGAAACTGGCTCCTCGTGTATTGAGAGGTCTCTCGTCTTTGTAATACGTATGTGTGTCGTGTCTTTTGTTTTGGTTGTCTCGATTCTTGCTTTGAGTCGTTCCGAGCGTTTCTCGATGTGTCTAGGTTGTGTGCCTTTTATTTCCTTGTTGAGTCGTTTTGCTGTGTTCAGTCGTAGGCTCAATACCTGGTCGAAAACTCATCTCTCGATTTCAAAAATAAAATAGTTTTGTGCTCAGAGTGCTATGCCATTCTCCACATTTGTGCAAAAAGGAATTTGTTCTTTCAAAAACTACAGGGTTCAACCCAGGTCGTGCGAGAACAGTAGAACCAGGACCTATCTGAAGCTATAATGGTTCCGGATTGCCAAGCAAAAGAAAAGAGGGAAAATTGAAGCATCTGAGTGTGTTTCACCTTCAGCAAATTCCGTGATTACCGAAGTATGAGTGCGCCTCTACCTTAAGTGTAAGCCTGCTTCAAGTCAGAACGACAATTAAAGCAGCAGCAGATGTTATCTCTTGCCAATATGAACAGGGTATACCTTTTTCGAGCTGAGTGTGTTGCAAAACCCTCTGAGAGGTAAATCGGAGACACCAGAGTACATATTTGATACTCCTCTATTACATAGAATATGAACTTTCATATACACTGTTGTTGTATGTGTGCCGCGCATCGTTATGATTCATGCATAAAATATGCTTGCTTTCAAAATTGCATGGAAAATGCCCCCATACTTGCATAGAAGATGCATTTCATCGCACTATCTTGTGCATTCGCACTGTCTTGTGCACTCGCGTTGTCTAACGCATTGCGCTGTTTAGCGCATCGCACTATCTTGTGCATTCGCACTGTCTTGTGCACTCACGTTGTCTAACGCATTGCGCTATTTAGCGCATCGCACTATCTTGTGCACTCGCATTGTCTAACGCATCGCGCTGTTTAGCGCATCGCACTATCTTGTGCATTCGCACTGTCTTGTGCACTCGCGTTGTCTAACGCATCACGCTATTTAGCGCATCGTACTGTCTTGTGCACTCGCGCTTTCTTGCGCATCGCACTATCTTGTGCACTTACATGCTATATCTCACTCGCACTATCTTGTGCATTCCATTACACTCGCGCTGTTTAGCGTATCACACTGTTCTGTGCAATTCACTTTCGCGCTTTCTTGCGCATCGCACCGTTTTGTACATTACATTGTTTCATTCGCGCTATTTTGCGTATCGCACTATTTTGTGCATTTTACTTGCATTGCACGTGCATTTTATCGCACTATCCTGTGCATTTCATTACATACTCTCATCTTGCATAAAGGAAAATGCTTGTATCTTTCGCTTTGAACTTGCATCGCGCTTTCTTGCGCACCTTACCTGCACTTGTTGGTGCATTACATTTCATTCGCGCTATTTTGCACATCGCACTATTTTGTGCATCTATGCCACATCGCACTCTCTTGTGCACCTGTATAGCACTGTTTCGTGCATTCACTCTTGCATTGCACTGTTTTGTGCATCTTGTTAGCACTATCTTGTGCATTCCAACCTGTTTCGCACTATTTTGTGCATCTCCTTAGCATTGTTTTGTGCATTCACTCTGCATCACATTGTTTTGTGCACACTGTGTTTTTGCATAAATCTTGGATTTTCAAACCGGCTTCGCGTAGCGTATGTGTAAGGACCCACATTTATGGCTTAGTCATGTTCATGTGCATTCATATACTTTGGCCTTGTTAAGTTAACATTTATGAATCTTGTCTTGTTTTGTACGTATATGGTTTGCCTAAGTGGTATGTGTATGCTTTGTTCCTCCCTTGTTATGATAAGCCTAAGTTATGTTAAGACTAAGTCATGCCAAGTCTAAGTCATGTCAAACCTAAGTCATTCCAAGCCGAGGTCATCTTAAGCCTAGGGCCATCTTAGAACCACTTTGATTGACCTCCATCTTCGTCCTGGCATATTGGCCGAGATGATTATCATCTAGGCTGAGGTGTGTGTCACTAAGGCCGAGATGTGTATTATCTAGGCCGAGATGTCATCCTTGAACCCAAGTGATCTTGTTCCTGGACAGGTATGACCTAGACCGAGGTGTGGCACATCTAGGCCGAGGTGTGGCACAGCTAGGCCAAGTGTTGTCCTTCCTAGCCGAGATCATTGTTCCCTAACTTGCCGAAGTTTTGTCCGTAGCCGATGTCATCACTTGCCGGAGTGCCCTTGCCACCAAGCTTGTTGAATACGCTTTGTCTTACACCTGTCTTGTCAATCTATCACCTTTTTGAAGAGAACCAACCGGCCGTTGCCACGTGTCCGAGCTGAGTGTTAAATCAGCCGGCAGAGAGAGAAACCTATCATTTGTTATATCTTTGTTTTGAAGAGGAGAGAGAAGCTCTAGGAGAAGAAAGGAGGAGTTCTTGAGAGAGAATAGATTTCCAAGCTTGATTCCTAGAGATCGAACCGTTAGATTCGTGTTCTAAGGTTAGATTCTTGATCTTCTCATGTTGTTCTTTATGATTATGTTACTGCATTGCACGATTGAATATGATTTGTAAGCCATGCGTTGTTTTGAAGTTCGGTTTTAGAAAGAGAAAATAGCATTTATGTGTTCTTCAAGAAAAGTCATGTTTTGATCCGAAAGCTCATGCCAAGATTCATGTTTTCATGTTTGCTTTTGTATGATCTTCAAGTATGGGTACCCAGGTCCATGTTTTCGAACTCATGGCATGAAATCCCAGATTTTGTAATGAATAAGTTATGATTTTTAGCATTCATGTTCTTCATGTTCATGTTCATGTTCTTCAACCCAGATTTCCAGACTTCACTTCCCGAAGTGTAGTCGCCGAGATCATTCTTACCTAGACCTCACACTTAGGCCAAGCATCGTATCTCACCTTGGCCTACCTTGCATGATCACTTGCACCTTTAGTTTGTCTTGCATGAACACCTCGGCATGCAGCCGCACGCCGAAGCCCGGGTAACCACACCTCGGCTAAGAGCTGTGGGACCTCAGCAAAGACCTGGTTGGTGCCCAGCATGTCTTCCTGACATGTAGAATAGTGTTTTGACTTCCAGCATGTTTCCCGAGATCATTTGCATGCATTTAAGGCTTGTTTTGAGATGAGTTTTCAGTGGACCTTGCCATGTGTTTGTAAGACTTGGACTTTTGCCTTGATCCCGACGTCCCGAGAACTAAGTGAGTGGTATTTTTAATAAAGTTATGTTATAAGGTTTTGATAAGCTTTACTTTGCCTTGTTTTGAAAAGTATTTGTTAAGCATGAATGATTACCCTTATTTTGACGTATCAAGTATAAGTTTTGTTTTGATGCTAAGTATGAAAGTCCCTTAGCTGGAGGACTCTAAACTTTCGCAGCATTAAGTATAAAAGGATACGGTCCTTTCTTGGTAAGACTCTCGTGTTCAAGGGATACGATCCTTTGTAACATAGGTCCCTCGTGCTGGAGGACTCTAAACTTTCGCAGCACAATACGGTGAAAAAGGGCTACGGGCCTAAGTCACACAATACGGTGAAAAAGGGCTATAGGCCTAAGTCACACAAGTAAGCAAGTTTTGTAAGATCAAGATTGATGAATACGGTTCATCTCATGTTTTGATACAAGTTATGCTAAGTATATGTTTTGATATAAGTTATATTATATGTACATGTTTTGAAGAAGCTATGATATACGTATTGTTTTGACAAGGACCTCGGGAAATCATTCATTTAACCCCTTTATTACTTGTACCATTCACTGAGTATCCAAGCTCACCCTCTCTATGTATATATGTAGGTAACAAGCAAGAAGTCGGCTACGCCGAGATGTGTGTTTTGTATGTATGTTATGTCGGCATCTTACTTCGGCCCTATGTTTACGTCGGCAAACCTTAAGGATTATGTAACTTGCGTTTATGTCGGCAACCTTGTATTTACGTCGGCAGTTCTGAAGATCATGTTCTTGACTTGTATTTTATGCATTTTATTCATGTATTTTATTTATGTCGGCTTGAGAAGCCTTTTGTTAAGATGTAATACGTATTTTGTTTTGTTGTGTCCAAGTTGTAAGTTATGTAAAGATGTATGCCATTTCATTGGATCTATGCACGGCTCTTATGGACCACTTGTATCTTGATGTATTGCTTCCGCATTGTGAGCCCCATATATTATACTCTGATTGTGTGTGATCTTTGAAAGTTGGCCTTCGGTAATCCCGGATTACTGGCCATCACGGCACCATCCTACTAGGGGCGGGTTGGGGTCGTGACAGAATGGTATCAGAGCACAAGATCCTTATAGTACGTTATTCACACACTTCGAGTCCTAAAGAGCATAGGATTTCCCTTAGACTTGATGTTAGGATTGCATCATATTGCTTGCTACTTGACAAGGTGTGCATCATCTCAGCATCAGCATTTGTTACATCGGCATGATCATGTTCACTTGCATACATGTCTATTTGTTCATGCATCATCTCGGCATGATCATTCCCACTTGCATACATGTTTATTTGTTCATTTTGGTTTTAAGAGTCGCACTTTGCATACTCCTAGCATCATGAGAAGAGGTAGACCTCCAGTTGGCCGAGATCAATCCGAGGACAGAATAGACAGACTAGAAAGGATGGTAGAAGGTTTGGCCCATGAGTTAAGGCAAGCAAGGCAGCAGAACACAGGTACTACATCCACTCAAGCCGAGCAGACAGAGGGCCGACGTGTAGTTCCGCCTCCGCCTCCTCCAGTACCACAAGTACAGCCGCAGCCAGCTTTGTATGGAGACGACACCTTGACCTTGATCAAGGAATTTAAAAAGATGAAACCACCGAAGTTCCATGGAGGTATAGAGCCGATGAAGGCAGAAGCATGGGTTCTTGAAATGGAAAAGTTGTTTGAGGTTTTCCCTAGCACAGACGCCCAGAAGGTGGCATTGGCAGCATTCACATTGGAAGACGACGCTCGTAGATGGTGGATGATGATCCGAGAAGGCAATCCAGACTTGACTTGGGCCAGATTTTTGGAGTTGTTCTATGACAAGCATTTCCCACTCAGTGTCCGAGATCGCAAGACCACAGAATTCCAGATGTTAACACAGGGTAGCAAAACAGTGGCTGAGTACGATCGTGCATTCACCGAGCTGGCAAGGTATGCACCTCACATGGTCGACGACGAATACAGAAAAGCTAGGAAGTTTAAGAGTGGACTTCGGGGACCAATACAAGATCGGGTAAATTTGTTTAACGTACTGACGTATGCTGGAGTGTTAGATAAAGCCATCTTGGCAGAAGCCAACCTGAACAGGAGTCAGAGTTCAGGAGGGAATCAGAAGAAGAGGCAAACCTATGACAATCGTAAAGAAGAGGCAGACCCGAATGATGCCGAGGAGAAAACAAAGGTGGACAGTCCCAACAACACAAATCAGGAAGGTGACGTCAGGCCGACATGTGCAAGTTGTGGGAAGTTACATTTTGGGGTTTGTCTTCGAGCAACTGGAGCATGTTTTGGATGTGGTGAGATGGGTCATCGCATTAAGGATTGTCCCAAGGTAAAGGCTGGAAAGGATAAGAAGAGATGAGGACCCGATGTTCGGAATTGTTTTGAGGACATGGTAAGTGAAGTTTGGGGACCAAACTTCTTTAAGGGGGGAAGGATGTAAGGACCCACATTTATGGCTTAGTCATGTTCATGTGCATTCATATACTTTTGCCTTGTTAAGTTAACATTTATGAATCTTGTCTTGTTTTGTACGTATATGGTTTGCCTAAGTGGTATGTGTATGCTTTGTTCCTCCCTTGTTATGATAAGCCTAAGTTATGTTAAGACTAAGTCATGCCAAGTCTAAGTCATGTCAAGCCTAAGTCATTCCAAGCCGAGGTCATCTTAAGCCTAGGGCCATCTTAGAACCACTTTGATTGACCTCCATCTTCGTCCTGGCATATTGGCCGAAGATGATTATCATCTAGGCCAAGGTGTGTGTCACTAAGGCCGAGATGTGTATTATCTAGGCCGAGATGTCATCCTTGAACCCAAGTGATCTTGTTCCTGGACAGGTATGACCTAGACCGAGGTGTGGCACATCTAGGCCGAGGTGTGGCACAGCTAGGCCAAGTGTTGTCCTTCCTAGCCGAGATCATTGTTCCCTGACTTGCCGAAGTTTTGTCCGTAGCCGATGTCATCACTTGCCGGAGTGCCCTTGCCACCAAGCTTGTTGAATACGCTTTGTCTTACACCTGTCTTGTCAATCTATCACCTTTTTGAAGAGAACCAACCGGCCGTTGCCACGTGTCCGAGCTGAGTGTTTAAATCAGCCGGCAGAAGAGAGAAACCTATCATTTGTTATATCTTTGTTTTGAAGAGGAGAGAGAAGCTCTAGGAGAAGAAAGGAGGAGTTCTTGAGAGAGAATAGATTTCCAAGCTTGATTCCTAGAGATCGAACCGTTAGATTCGTGTTCTAAGGTTAGATTCTTGATCTTCTCATGTTGTTCTTTATGATTATGTTACTGCATTGCACGATTGAATATGATTTGTAAGCCATGCATTGTTTTGAAGTTCGGTTTTAGAAAGAGAAAATAGCATTTATGTGTTCTTCAAGAAAAGTCATGTTTTTGATCCGAAAGCTCATGCCAAGATTCATGTTTTCATGTTTGTTTTTGTATGATCTTCAAGTATGGGTACCCAGGTCCATGTTTTCGAACTCATGGCATGAAATCCCAGATTTTGTAATGAATAAGTTATGATTTTTTAGCATTCATGTTCTTCATGTTCATGTTCATGTTCTTCAACCCAGATTTCCAGACTTCACTTCCCGAAGTGTAGTCGCCGAGATCATTCTTACCTAGACCTCACACTTAGGCCAAGCATCGTATCTCACCTTGGCCTACCTTGCATGATCACTTGCACCTTTAGTTTGTCTTGCATGAACACCTCGACATGCAGCCGCACGCCGAAGCCCGGGTAACCACACCTCGGCTAAGAGCTGTGGGACCTCGGCAAAGACCTGGTTGGTGCCCAGCATGTCTTCCTGACATGTAGAATAGTGTTTTGACTTCCAGCATGTTTTCCCGAGATCATTTGCATGCATTTAAGACTTGTTTTGAGATGAGTTTTCAGTGGACCTTGCCATGTGTTTGTAGGACTTGGACTTTTGCCTTGATCCCGACGTCCCGAAAACTAAGTGAGTGGTATTTTTAATAAAGTTATGTTATAAGGTTTGATAAGCTTTACTTTGCCTTGTTTTGAAAAGTATTTGTTAAGCATGAATGATTACCCTTATTTTGACGTATCAAGTATAAGTTTTGTTTTGATGCTAAGTATGAAAGTCCCTTGGCTGGAGGACTCTAAACTTTCGCAGCATTAAGTATAAAAGGATACGGTCCTTTCTTGGTAAGACTCTCGTGTTCAAGGGATACGGTCCTTTGTAACATAGGTCCCTCGTGCTGGAGGACTCTAAACTTTCGCAGCACAATACGGTGAAAAAGGGCTACGGGCCTAAGTCACACAATACGGTGAAAAAGGGCTACGGGCCTAAGTCACACAATACGGTGAAAAAAGGGCTACGGGCCTAAGTCACACAATACGGTGAAAAAGGGCTATGGGCCTAAGTCACACAAGTAAGCAAGTTTTGTAAGATCAAGATTGATGAATACGGTTCATCCCATGTTTTAATACAAGTTATACTTAAGTATATGTTTTGATATAAGTTATATTATATGTACATGTTTTGAAGAAGCTATGATATACGTATTGTTTTGACAAGGACCTCGGGAAATCATTCATTTAACCCCTTTATTACTTGTACCATTCACTAAGTATCCAAGCTCACCCTCTCTATGTATATATGTAGGTAACAAGCAAGAAGTCGGCTATGCCGAGATGTGTGTTTTGTATGTATGTTATGTCGGCATCTTACTTCGGCCCTATGTTTACGTCGGCAAACCTTAAGGATTATGTAACTTGCGTTTATGTCGGCAACCTTGTATTTACGTCGGCAGTTCTGAAGATCATGTTCTTGACTTGTATTTTATGCATTTTATTCATGTATTTTTATTTATGTCGGCTTGAGAAGCCTTTTGTTAAGATGTAATACGTATTTTGTTTTGTTGTGTCCAAGTTGTAAGTTATGTAAAGATGTATGCCATTTCATTGGATCTATGCACGGCTCTTATGAACCACTTGTATCTTGATGTATTGCTTCCGCATTGTGAGCCCCATATATTATACTCTGATTGTGTGTGATCTTTGAAAGTTGGCCTTCGGTAATCCCGGATTACTGGCCATCACGGCACCATCCTACTAGGGGCGGGTTGGGGTCGTGACAGTATAAGTCCAATTTTCAAACCGGTTTCGCGTAGCGTATAAGTCCAATTATCAAAGTCTTCCTGCATATCATTTGCATCCTGCCCCCGAACTACGCTGGTTTGATTCCTTGCAAAGGGATACGTAGGCAGCCTGCGGGCACAACCATTTATTTATCAATATTTTGTTTGTCCAAGTCTTCAGCCTTGTCAAAAATGGGTCATTTCTGGGCTTTGACATTCACTCCCGTCATTGTTATGACTTTCGAGTTCTGTCAAAGAGGGGCAACTGTAGACACCCCATTTTTGACCGCCCTCGAGACTTGGGCGTTACTGATGGTTTACTTGTTGGAGAAAGGTGTGCAGGGCAAAGGTTCAGTTTCTTCGGCAAGGGGAGAGGCAAATCTCAACTTCATACCCCAGTTTGGACCAAAATTATTTTGGATGGTTTTTAGACCTTAAAAACCTCTCTTTCAAAACATTTTTGAAATAAAATTCCCACGATGTTCCGACGCTCGCATTGCGGTAAATGTTGCGCTTTTCGGCAAACCGAGCAAGGACAAAGTGGAGATGAATGAAAGAGAGATGAAATCTCTGAAAAATCTTTCAAAACACCTTACTTAGGGGTTTGAAGTTGAAGAGGAGAGGAGAAGAGGGGAGAAAATAAGTTGGAGAAGAAGTTCGGCAAGGATCCGGGTAGAAGGGAGTCGAGCAGTCCTCGCTAAATCAAGCGTATCCATCTGCATACTCGGAGTTAAGCTATGAGGCTACTACCATTGGAAAGAAGACTTCCGGGGCTTCATTTTTCATTCAAGAATCTCTTACATCCAAGTCCGGGTGGGGAAGATATGATTCGTTGAAGTTGGGCATCATCCCGGTTAGATCGAATCTGCGCGGCTTCACCGAAAAGGGCATAACTTTTTGTACAGAAGGAATTTTAATGCAAGGTTTGCGCCATTGGAAAGCTAACTTCCGGGGTTTCAATCTGGACAGCCACTGGCACTTTTTGACCTTACCGGCCACCTACCGGCCATCCATTTAGCCGACCGGCCAGAAAAATTAGCAGACCGGCCAAATATTGTGCCGACCTGCCAAATATTGTGCCGACCGGCCAAAAGCGCTCAAAAACTCAGATTTTTGACAGATATTTATCATCCAGCTGTTATACACTGCATCAGATATTTTTCAATTGGGATATTTCGACCAAAAGCCTTTATTTTGCAATATATAGAGCCTTACATCTCATATTTGAGGGGTGAGAACAAAAAAGCAAGTTTTGGGGAGCTTCTCACTCTAAAAGACCCCTCTCTCTCTAGAAATTCCACAGCCAAATATCAGCCCTCTCTCTCTTCCTATATTGTGTGTATAGAAGCATATAAGTGCCCAAAAGTGAGTGTTCTTCCCATTTCTTGAGCCTCCACCCTTGATCAAACTTACCGATATTGAAAAGGTGATTCTTGGAGGTGTATTTGGAGCTCCTAAGGCTGGTTTTGGTCCAAGAAGAACCTGTTTTGGTGCAGAGCTTCAAGGGTAAGCTCCTACTTTTCTCAAGCTTGATTTTGTGCACTTGTATAGCTACTTTTGCATGCTTCTTTTGGCCTTATTTTCAACTATCAAAATCTCTATTTTTATGTGTTAAAAGTGGTGGATTGAAGTCCTTGTGAGTTAAGGGGTGTCCTCCCTTTGTTTGCTCCTTGTTTTGTGAGATTGTGATCCACCTTTGAGCTCTTTTAAGAAAACCTCTTTCGGGCCTAAAAACAACTTTTTTCAGAGGTTTTTCAGTGATCAAAAACCAGTTTTGAGGCCTCAAATAGGAGGGGTTAGCCCCTCCTCCTTGTAGCTAGTTGTTATGCCTTGTTAGGCTTACAAAGTAGCATCTTTTTGTGGCTTGTTTTAGCTTAAGCCAAGCATGTTTTAGGCTCTGTTTTGCCATGTTTCAGATCTGTTTTGGTCTGGTTGGGGGCTTGGTTGCTTGCTTCATACACTTGTAGTGTAATTTTGCTCCCTAGCCTAGCTTGTTTCATGCCTTAGCCTATCTTCCTAACATGTGCTAGCTTAACTTTGGCCTGCAATAGTCCATATTTTGCTGTGATTAAGCTCTGTTTTGAGGTGTTAAGGTGGCTTGTGCATTGCTTTGCATGGTTGTGGTTTAAATGCTTAGAATGGCCTAAAGGAGAGCATGCTTTTCTAGTTTGTTTTGGCTATTTTCCAACATGTTTTAGGCCCTAAATTACCATGCAAAAATTCTGTTTTAGGCTGGATAAAACTCTCGTGCATTGCATTACATAGTTGTAGTTCATGTGCTTCAAGAGTCCATTGTTTGGGCATATCATTTGAGCTTGTTTTGGTGCATGATCATGGCATTTTCAGCATGGTTTTAGCATATAGAAACACTGTTTTGAGGTGGTTGAGACCTGCATGCATTGTACCATATAGCTATGGTTTATGTGCTTTATTGGCCTCTTGTATGAGCATGCTTCATTGACTTGTTTTTCCCTTTGTTCCATGCACTTTGGCCACTGATTTTAGGCCTAATTAGAGTTGCCTAGATCATGTTTAAGTCCATCTTTTCATTCGTTTGCCTTGCCTCATGACTCACAAGTTTGCTTGCATAGGTTGCATGCCCAGTGTGCATTGTTTGTTCACATGCTCATGTTGCATCCCTAGCTAACATGATTAGGTTGCAATGCATCTTGCATGCATGCCTTGTTCCTTGACTTGGTGATAGGAATTGGGCCTTGGTTTGTTTGTTTGGGTTGCATTTCATTTGACATGAAAGTTGCACACTTGATTCTTTGGGCCATCATGCATGGAAATGCGTGATTGGTGGTCCGAGAATCGAGACACATGCCCTTTGAGTCACAAACATGATAGGGGACATGATTGGTGCATACATTGCTTGAATTGTATTGCCATGCAAGTTTTGCCCTCTGCTGCTGTGAGTTGCAGGTTCTGCAGGCATTGTTTACCGACCGGCAACATTTTCTGCTGGCCGGCAGTAAGTTATCAGCCGATGGGTTCATTTTGTGCCGGTGACCACAATTCACTGCCGGTGGTAATCCTACTCAGCCGGTGGTGATTCCCAGTATCCAGAGAGGCATCCTTGAGACTTTGGCAGTCTTCAGAGAGGAAGAGCAGGGAAAACAGAGGCAGACTATGCATGGCCGTGCACTTCCGAGCGGGACCCGAGCATGCGCTGTATCTGGCCCTCCTCCCGAGGCAGTTTACTGCTTTTCCTAGTTTAATTAGTTTGTTAACTGATTAGGCAATTTGTAATAGTTAATTAGCTTTCGTAGTTAATTAATCTGTAATATTTATTTGGTCCCTCCGAGCGAGGGCGAATCTGTAATAAGTGTGGGTGAGTGGTGTGCATGTCTTCCAACCCTCGCCTCTTTCTTCCCTTTTATTTACCTGCTTACGATGGTAGATTAGGGCATATTTAAATTAGCATACAGTATGATAGCATGCGTGCATCCATACATTCGTCTTACATGCACCGGGCTCGGTACATCACGCTAACTACATTATATTTCAATTTCCAAATTGAATACTTGTTACTTGTAGCATTTCACATGCCATGTTTAGGATAGCCGAGCCTGTCTAGATCACACCCTTGCTTGTGTTGCATTAGCCACTTTAACATGAACTAGGACATGCATGTTTGCTAACTAGTTTATTGTTTTGGCACGGAGTACGATGTAAGTATTTATGCTTTAGCATATCGCATGCTTGTGAATGTTGCCATGACAGTATGCTTACCATGTGGCTAAGTGCTTATATGAGATAAACTGTTTGAATGCCTGTGGGTGAAGGTTGGATTGTTTGAGTTGGAAAAACTCGTTGAAATCCGTGTTTTAGCCTACTCGCGAGTAGCAAATTCTAAAGCGCTTTTCAAAACAAACGGATATACAATGCTTGTTTCCAAATTAGGCAATCTAGTCTATACTTGTTTGCTGTGCGCATAACATAGTAATTCTAGGCTAATAACCGGAATAAGAACACATAACGTTTTCAAAATCGGATATCATGGTTAGTAGAGGCCGGTCTTCGGACCGGGCGAAAGGGGGTGCTCATAGCTGACCTTCCCCGATCGTACCCAAGCTCCCGAGCCAAGACAACTTTGGTGATGACGGACACGTGGCCTTCGGCACTGAGTCAGGGTTTCCTAAATTTCCCATTTAAAAAATATTTAGGTGGCGACTCTGTATCTGGCAAAGCAGTCCATGTTTGGCACTTCTTTTCAAAATCTGTTTTTCTCAAAACGATTTGCCAGAGTTGGACTCTTTGGTTCAGATTACGAACCGCAACAAACAAAAAAGGGGAGTCCGAACTGTAACCCGTGAGTTCCCTCGCGGACCTGTTACAGCCTCAGCTCTGTTCCGAATGATGAAAGATGTATGCATGCTCGAGTCGCCTTGTCGGGAAATTCCTCGCGATGCCCCGATTTGCCTCTGTTTGCAATGGATCCCGGAATATTGTACAAAGCTCTAGAAGGCTGCTGGTTTCTGGTTTGCTGCAACAGAGAGCAAGAAAGGGGCATGGCAAAGTATTTTCAACATATGTATGCATAACCACTCTCCCCGTCATTGCATAAGCTCTAGGGAGTGTAGTCCTTGATCCTCGTGCCATCAATCACGCATCTCGATGCATGATGGCCGAGGAGTCGAATTGCACGACTCAATGTGAAATGAATGCACACATAAACACAACAAGGCCTAAACTCCATCATGGGTAATCCGGAGTATCGGCGACCGAGAGCCGAGGTACGTTTCGTCACTTGGAGTACGAAACGTCCCTCGTTTCCCGTGTTTGGACTAAACCCTATTCTAAACACGATGCAATATACATGGCATGCACGATGCGACTCGGACTATGCAACCTAAATGCAATGCGACTAAATGATGTAAACATGCAGAGAATGACACGCAAACATGCTACTAGCATACACAATGCTATGAATTACATGGCATACTCGATGCAAGACACCTTATGCAACAATATGACAACATATGATTAGCATACATAATACGAATATCAAATGGCATACTCGATGCAACGAACTACATGGCATGCGCAATGCTATGACTAGAATGGCATACACAATGCAAGATGGACTTAAACCAAGATGGGTGAGCCTTAGCCATACCCAAATCAGTGGCCAAATATGATGGAATGAAAGGTAGGAACACTCATGCAAACATGCCCGATGCAAGGGATCGAACCTAAGGCATCAAATGCCACTCTACCAAAGCATGGCAAGGGATGAAACATGGCATACAAACACACATTTTCCAGCTCTGAAACGTGATACACAATGATCCCGAAACATGCAAACACCTCACCCGATGTATGCTAGATGACCCGAATACCGAAACTAGTGGAATGAATTACACTATAGGTATGCAAAACAATGCTCAAATGATAAAACCAACCCCAAACAGTCCCTATGTAGACCAAAATCAGTGGCTAAATGTGTTGGGATAGTGGCTCGGAATGCATTCAAATGAAGCTCATGCAATGGCCGGTAAATGAGGCATTCAAGCATAACTCTCAAACGCATTTAAAGAGTGAAAATCATGGGAATATGGCATACATGTAAGCTCTGAAATATGATGTGCAATGGCCCTAAAACATGAAAACACCTCAGTATATGCATGTGATGGACCTCAAAACTCAAAGTTAAGCATGGATATTGTACTACAAGCATGCAAAACAAGCATCATTCGACCATGAGACCCAAAAATAGAGCTAAGGTAGTCCACAATATGCACGAAATCAGTGTAAGGCAAGGCCAAAATATGCTAGGAAAGGCGGCCAAAACATCATACAAAACAAGCTAGTGAACCATGACTTACACTACAACTATATGAAGCATGTGAAGGACTACCAAACCAGCCAAAAACAGAAACATGGCATGCCAAAATATGACCAAAAAAACCGTTGGAACTCAGTCAACACATGCTAGAATGAGGTGCTCCTTTGAAAGGCTATGCAAGGGGTTACTCTACACGTGCAAGATAGACATCAAAAATGGCAAAACCACCTCTGGACAGAGGTTATGAGGGCCCTAAAACTCATCAAAACGGGCCTAAAAGGGGGCTAAGAAGTATGCAAGTGAAGGCTCCTTTGAAAGGCCATGAAGAGGGTTACTCTACACATGCAAGATGGACACTTAACATGGCAAAACTACCTCTGGACAGAGGTCATGCAGGTCATAAAACTCACAAATAATAGCCTGAAACATGGCTTGAAAATATGCAAATAGGGGCTCCTTTGTAAGGCCAAGAAAGCTAGTAAACAAGACAAGGGGTGAGAGGATCACCCCTCTGCTCAAAAACACATAATAACCACTGAAAATCCGCTGGATTTCAGTGGTCAAAAGGGCCAACAAAGCTCAACACAAAAGCCCTAACGCATGGCTCAAAACAAAGAGAAATGAAGCATGCAAAGAGGGTAGATGACCCCCAACAGAAAAGAGGTCTTAAACAAACATGTTAAGAAGCTTAAAACAAGACTTTTTTCAGTTTATGACAATGCCCAAATATGCTTGCAAATGGAGCTAAGATGTGAAGCAAAATAATGCTTAAAATGGGAAAATGAGCGTTACCCTTGTAGAGAAGACCTCCAGCAGCTTCTGGACCAAAGTAGCAAACCTTCAACCTCTGAAAACCAGCTCCAAGGTGCTTGGATGGATGGTGGGAGAGTTAAGCTAAGGGTTGGTATGCAAAGGGCCAAGAACTATGGAGTATTTGAGCACAAAAGAGAGAGATACAGAGAGGTGTATATTGTATGCCTTAGAAGCAAAGTCTGAACCTTTGCTAATGCGGGAGAGGCCCTCCTTTATAGCCAAAGAGGTTCAAGGCTTCTCCTAGAAGCTTAAAACCAAGCTTGAAGATCCTCCATACATGTGTATGGAGGATCAATTCTGTGTCTTCCAGCTGGCACAGCTGGCAACAACTCACATAGACAAAATAGGGGGGAGTAGGCCGACCAGTTCAAGTGGTCGGCCGACCAGTCCAGGTGGTCGGCCAGCTAGAAAAGGTGGTCGGCCAGCCAGGTCAAAAGGGTCAACTCCAAGAAAGGTGGTCGACAGCCCCATTTGGTGGTCTCCCAATTAAATGCAAGCTAGTGGTATGGTAGGAGACCAGTAAATGTGGCCCAAAGATCAAGGAGACCAGTTTCCCGATAAGAAAATTGGCTGGAGGAGAGAGAAAATGGTCTCCAAGGGAAATACTGGTCTCCCAGGGGTAATTGGTGGTCTCCACACTCAAATAAAGCCAGTGGTGTGGTGGGAGACCAGTAAATGTGGCTCAAAAGTGAGAGAGACCAGTTACCTAACAAGAAAATCAGCCAACGGGGGGAAAAGTGGTTTCTAAGGAGAAATGCAGGTCTCCCACCCTAGTACCACCTTCTAAACAATGAAAACAAGGCCCATGCCAAAAATGAACCAAGACGGATGCAAAACGAGGGTTCGAGGGTCAAAACACGCAACCAGGTGCCCCAAAAATAGGCTGTTAAGCATCGAAAATGGCGTACGACCACAAAGGTGGTCTCCCAGGCCACAGTGTCCCTCTAGACAGAGGAAACAAGGTGTGTGCCAAAAATCGGAGCAAACGGAGAATGTTAAGCGGTCTCGAACCGAGGCGCACAGCCGATGTCTCCGAAAACCGGAAACTAGTCTCCAAACGGGAACAGTGGCCTACGACCATGAAAAGTAGCCTACGGCCACTGAGAGATGGTCTACGAGACCTCTCCCTCCCTTTGGGAAGAGAAAACAAAACCTGGTTCGCAAATCGAGGCAAAGCACAAAAGAGTCCCGAGGTCCGGAGGCAAGGCTCTCAGTCGAGACTCCGTAACCTCATAATGAGCATAACATGCACAATCACCGAGCGCTCAATCGATGATGTCTGAGTCTTAAGGTCGGTCAAAAATGGGGTGTCTACAGGGTGTACTGGGCAACCTCATCTGCAGTAGCTAGCTAAGTGCCGAAAAAGTGCTCTAAGAACCAGTTGTAGCGCACCATCCTGTGGCTAGTGGTGTCTAGGATCACCCAAGAAGCTGGAGCTATGCAACCCTCCACTAGGTCATATCCAGATCAAAGGAGACTGGGCCGCTAACCCCAACTCGCAAACCGGTCAGCATCGATGAGTCGTATGGGGTCAGCATCATCTCCCCAGTCGAGGAGAAGTGGAATGAGTCGGTGGTATCCCACCATCTCTTTACCAGGGCCCTATAGAGCCATGACTCGGCCCTCATCTGTATGAGCCCACAGCAGAAGGGCCTAAAGCCAGCAACATCAACTAAAGTGCAGACCTTTGCGGGAAGCCGCTTGTACCAACATCGTAGGCTAGATGTAGAGCCGTAACCGCCTATCCTCCTAGCAATCACCTATCAATTAAAAGTTTTATCAGTACATGTACAACAGAGACGAATGGTTTGCTCATCAGTTTCAACATGTGTGCAAAGTAAAATAAGGGGAAAAGTTCCGTACCATGGAGGCGTTGGCGAATGCTTGCTCCGTGGGCTTTCGCAGCATAGTGTCCTCATCCATCCCTGGAATGAAACCCTCAAATCTCAAAATGCCACCTGAGGGTGGCACATGTGTACACGGCTAGTATGTAGCTGCATCAAAGGGCCTCTCGACAAGGGGAAGCAATGCAGCAGCCTCCTCTGCCTCCATGTCTGCACCAAGGGCATCACCGATACCTGAGGCGGGGTCAAGAATGGGTACTTCGTCACTAGCCATAAAGAGGAGATGAAAAAAAAAAAAAGTGAGTGGATGAGTGATTTTAGGGGTGGAAATCACAAAACCAAAACAATAGGAGAAAAAATAAAGAGGAGACAAAAAATCAAAGGGAAAATGGGGAAAAGTTAGGAAAAAGTGTGAGGATCTAAGAAAAACCAAGAAAAAACTCAAAGCTTCACCAAATCAAGTTTCAATCAGTTCAAAATGAAGAGGAGAACAAGTTGTTTTAGGAAAATTTTGTGAGGGTTGTTGGGTAACTCAAGAAAAGGAGAAATCTAGAGGGAGAGAGAGAAGAGGGTTTCGGCCTTGGGTGTGTGTGAAATGAGGGTTTATTTGTGTTGCTTATAACCACGGGTGTCAGTTTTACCGATTTTCGCCGCTGCCGCTATCGAGGCCCAGCCTGCGATGCCGAAGCCCGGCTATGCTTCATTGATGCCTAGCCGGCCCTCGGTGAGAATTCAGTCACATTTGTTTTTGTTTTTTTGTTTGCTTTGTTTTGTTTTTACTTTTACTTCTTGTATTGTGGAGTTTGAATACGAATCTGGAAAAAAACAGAGAGAAGGAAGAATAGTGGAAAAGAAAAATAGGAAAGACAATAAAGAAAAGTAAAAAAACAATAGTGAGTAGAAAAAAAAAAAGAAAACAAAAAGAATAAAAGTTGAGGAAAAGTGAAAACAAACAAAAGAGGAAGCTTGTTTGTTTTAATTATTTTGCTTGAATCGTAGTTCGTTCCGTCATTTCGTACCACACGATATTATATGTACGGTTTATTCAGAGGAGTCCCAGATAAGTCATTCGTGTCTCGGTAGGAGAACCTGCACGGCTTTGTGGCCTAGATCACTTTGTGTATCTATCGCACGCATTTACTTTATGCATCTATCGCACTCATTCATTTCGTGCATCTATTGCACACCTCTCTGTTGTTTCTCAAGACGCGTGAAATGCGGCCCTAGGTGGGTTTTATCTCGGGTCGTGTGAAACACAGCTCCGAACAATTTTTATTTCTCAAGACGCGTGAAACGTGGCCCTGGGTAGATTTTACCTCAGAACATGTGAAACATGGCTTCGAGCGGTTTTTGTTTCTCAAGACACGTAAAACGTGGCCCTGGGAGGGT
The DNA here is from genome assembly GCA_036172215.1 of Camellia granthamiana. Taxonomy (NCBI): domain Eukaryota; kingdom Viridiplantae; phylum Streptophyta; class Magnoliopsida; order Ericales; family Theaceae; genus Camellia; species Camellia granthamiana. The sequence goes on from CM069911.1 coordinate 10,800,830, forward strand.
TTTATCTCGGGACGTGTGAAACACGGCTCCAAGCGATTTTTGTTTCTCAGGACGCGTGAAACGCAGTCCTGGGCGGGTTTTACCTTGGGACGTGGGAAACATGACCCCGAGCGATTTTTGTTTCTTAAGACCCGTGAAACGCGGCCTTGGGCTGGTTTTACCTCGGGATGTATGAAACACGACCCCGATCGGTTTTTTTCTACCTCGAGACGTGTGAAACATGATCCCAATCGATTTTTCTTCTATCTCAGGACACGTGAAACACAGCCTTGGGTGTGTTTTCTTTTGGGATGCGTGAAACGAAATCCCAAACAATTTTGTTTCTATCTTAGGACGCATGAAATGCGCCTTTAAGCTATTTTTCTTTCATCTCGGGATGTGTGCAATGTGATCCCGAGCGGTTTTCATCTTCTTGTTTCTCAGGATGCGTGAAACACAGCCCTGAGCGGTGTTTTCTTTCCTCGTCCTGTGTTTTGGCGTGGGTAGAGTGTGTTTTGGATCTTTTCGCTTTAAGCTTGAAGCTGCTCATTCATGTGTTGTTATTTCGTTATCTTGCGTATTGTATTTATTATTGCTTATTACATCATCTTGCATGATCATAAGTTTTCAAAATAGCTGGCTTCGCGAAGCGTGTCAGTCCGTCTTTCAAAGTTGCATCATACATATCATTTGCATCTTGCCCCTGAACTATGTTAGTTTGATTCCCTGCAAAAGGATACGTAGGCAGCTTGCGAGCACAACCAATCTAATTTATGTCTTGGTTTCTTGAGCCCAAGTCTTACGGCCTTGTCAAAATAGGTCGTCTTCGGGCTTTAACATTCACTCACATCATTTTATGACTTCGAGTTCTATCAAAGAGGGGCAACTATAGACACCCCATTTTTGACCACCAACAAGACCTAGGTGCTTGGTTCGATACACTCGATGATGAAAGTTGAATTGTGTGCTTTGATTTCACAATGATTCAAATTCAGTCAGGTTCTCGAAATAACCTAAAATTTTCAACATTTACCTTGTTTGAACCTCTGAGTCCCATTTTTGGACCTTTTTCTATAATGAGTTGAGTTTGACCCAAAAAACAAGGGAGGGCATCAAAGCCCAGCTGGGCATCAGTGATGGCTGGACATGGCTATGAATGGCCGGCTGGCCCTTGGTAACGAAAAACACTATTCTGGGCGAGAGCCCGCCAGCTGTCCATTTTTGAAGATATTTATCACTTTTTGAGCTCAAATTCTATAAAAACAAAGATGTGTTATTGTTTTGAGGGTTGAACAAAATTTAGAAAGCCTATATACACCTTGAGAGCTCCTCATTCCTCCTTCTTCCATTGCAAGTAACCTTTGAGCTAACCTAGCTCCCTTGTGTCATCTCCATACACCATACACAACCTTGTCTCACCATCTTAGGGCCTTGGTTGATCTTGGAGAAGCATAATTCAAGCTTAAGAGTAGGTTGAGACTAAGTTTGGATCACAAACAAAAAGCTTACCCCTTGAGAGGTATAAGCTTGTTATCTTCTCTCTTGTCTTCATTTCTTTCATTTGCTTCATAATTCTTACTATTTTGTGTTGCTTTGAGTCTATTCTAAGTGTTTAAGATTAGGTTTAAAGAGCTACCAAAAGAATAGAGAAAGTTTAATAGTTTTTCTATATCTTTACCTATAGTTCAAACCTTTCTTTTACACTCCTTTTCTTTGCTCCTTGCACTGATTTTCAGAGTTTAAAAAAAGCTAAAAATCATGTTTTAAGGTTTCAAAAGTGGAGGGGTTGCTTCCTAGCCTTGTTTCATCTCTTTGTTGTTAGGTTTTTTAGGCTCTTTTCATGCATTTTTAACCTCTATTTTTCATGTGTTAAGGGCTGTTTTAGGGCTGTCCAAGCCTTTTAAATTGATTCATGGTTTGTTTAATTAATTTGTTGTCTCATAAGTTTGCTTACATAACTGGTTATATATTGTTCTAAGCTTTTCTTCAATTTATTTCCATGTTTAAAAGTCTAATTTTAATAATCAACCCACCATCCATCTCTTTCATTCTTGAGAATGATTTTAATCGATTGAGGTTGTTCAAGATATGTAAGAGAGACTCTTACTTAATGGCTTAATCTTTTCGAAGATTCATTGCTAACGGTATAGTCTCTCTCTCATGCTTTAGAAGAACCTCTCATTTGACATTACTTCTTGTTTAGTGGACTTTAACATCACCATAGTCAAATGGACTAAAGAATGGCAAGGCTTCATAAAATTGGCTTAAAACATGGAACAACCCATATAAAGAAAATGGCTTAAAATTGCTCCAACTTGGCCGGACGTTATGCCAAGTTCCTTGTATCAAGAGTCATCACATGCTAATTCATGGCATTTTGATGATTCTTGAAGCGTTGCAACCTCCCTCTTTGAGTTCATACCATGACAAGAGGGAGGGGTGGTCTTATTCTTTGCATTTCATTGATTTTTGTCCAAAATTGCATCTGAGATCATCATGCAATCAATTTGCTCATTGATGGCTTTGGAATCAATTCCAATCTTCTCTCGAGGTTTTTCCATGATAGAGAAGAAAGATGGGACAAACAGAACTTGAGGACACTCTGTCTGCACTGGTTCACCTCAGAACACAAAAACAGAGTTTTACACCAAATTGATGCATGGCCAGCCATCTGTATACCTGGCCGACCATCAGTGATGCACGGCTGGCCCTCAGTGTGTGCCCAGCAGTGTAGTTTTGTAGAAAATAGAGGCAGTGGTTGAAGGTGAAACAGAGTTAGCTTGGATAGACAGAGTAGCTCTTAGGCGCTGGGCATTCAACCTTCATCCATCTTCATTTACACCTTTGTTGAATACGATTAATTGTTTCGTTAGTGTTATAATTATCATCGTTGTAAATTAATCTTATTGTAATTTATATTGCTGTAGCCATTAGCTTATTGATAATTGGTATAACTAGTTAAATTTTGTAATAAAGTAGTTAATTAGCTTAGCCTAGTTAATTCGCCCAGTTTTGTAATAGTTAGTTTAATTCGGACTTTCAGACATTGATTCACACCCTCCTGCGTGAGGGATCAAAAAGTTGTAATAATGTGTATGTCTTCCAACCCCACGCCTTTCTCCTTTTTTATTTACTAGGTTATGATGGTTAGTTTAGGGACATCATGTATTGATTAGCATAACTCATATTTGCATCCATTTGTATTGCATGCACCGAGGCTCGCTTCATCATTCTAACTGCATTGTTAGTTTAAATACTTCTAAATACATGCTTAGACGCATGCTATTTCATTGATTCATATACCATGCTTATTTAGCCAAGCCTAGTAATTGCATATTACATGTGTTGCATTAGTTATAATTGCATCGTTAGAATCATGCATTTTTCTAACTTTGTTTCTTTTTGGCTTAGAGTACTAGGTATGCTTTTATTTGCTTTAGCATAATCGCATGTGTGTGATTGATGCCATGTTTTGCATGCTTACCATGAGGCTAAGTGCTTAAATGATAAACTGCTTGTATGCCTGTGGATGAAGGCTTATTGATTGAATTGGAATAATTTGAGTAATGTTTATATGCAATCACTTTTTCAAGTGGTACAAATTTCGAAACAATTTTCAAAACAAACATGAGATCAAATGTTTCAATTCTCGTAAGATTAGCCTATACTTGTGTATGTGCGCATCACATAGTAATGCTAGCCTAATAAACCGGAACAAGAGCATATAATGTATATAAGATTCATATCATGATTAGTAGAGGCCGATCTTTGATCGGGTGAGTAGGGGTGCTCAAATGTATTCATGACCTTTCCCTCTCGTACCTAAGTTCCTGAGTCGAGACAATCTTGGTGATGACGAACACATGGCCTTTAGCATGAGTCACGAGTTTCCTAAATTTCCCAAAAATATTTAGGTGGCGACTCTGTATCTGGCAAAGCAGTCCATTTTTGGTATTTTTTATTCAAAATTGATTTTTCAAAAGATTTGCCGGATTTAGACTCTTTGGTATTTATCAATTTCACATTGCACTTGTGAAATCAGATTCAGAACCATGGGAGTTCGAACTGTAGGGCTTATATTCACCTTCCAAAAGGAGGCGCGAAAAAGTCGAGCTATAATGGTCGACCTTTCCACAATTCATAAGGAGTGCTGTTAGTTTTCTTGTGAGGTATTCTATTAAGAACATAATTAGCAAACAATATTGCTTCCCCCCTCCCCCCCCCCCCCCCCCAAGTTCTGTGGTAAGCCTGAACTTAGTAACATGGCATTCATCATTTCTTTAAGTGTTCTATTATTCCTTTCAACAATTCCATTTTGCTGTGGAGAATAGGGTACTGTAGTTTGGTGAATAATGCCATGTTATGTACAAAATTCATTTAAAGGTGCATCATATTCACCAGCTCTATCACTTCTAACCATTTTAATGGCTTTACCAAGTTGATTTTCAACTTCAGTTTTGTTGAGTTTAAACATTTTCAAAGCTTCATCTTTACTTCTAAGTAAATATACATAACAATATCTTGTGCAATCATCGATAAATGTTATGAAATACTTTTTGCCTCATCTAGTTTGAACAAATTTAAGATCACATTCATCAGTATGAATTAATTTTAGAGGTTCAGTTTTTCTTTCAACCTATTTAAATGGAGTCTTAGTTAGTTTCGCTTCTACACAAGTCTCACATTTGTGATTATGATCAATTTCAAACTTTGGTATATAATCCAAACCAATTAATCTACATAAAGAATCAAAATTTACATGTCCAAATCTACCATGCCATAAATTTGACTCAAGAATATAAGCAAAAGATGTGTTATTCTTATTAATAGCAAGTTTTGGTACAACCGTCATTATATTCAACTTGAAGAGACCATCACTCATGTATCCCTTACCAATATACACACAAGCCTAAAATCATTTTTACTTAACAAAGAACCATAAACTAAATTCTTTTGGATGTCTAGTATATACAGCACGTTGTTGAGGGTCAATTCCTTTCCCGATGTCATCTTCAAGACTATCCATTGTCCAGCCACAGCAGAAGTAGATGAATTTCCCATGAATAGTTGCTCACCAGTTGCAGCCTCATTAGGTAGTGAACATCTTCTTGTCTGCGCAAATGTGGCGAGTTGCCTCATTAGAGATGTTATCAAGTTCTGTCACATTGGCTTGATTGGTAGTCTTCTTGCTTGTACTTCCGCGATCCTTCTTAAGGCGGCGACAATCAGATGCTCGATGTCTGGTCATGCCACAGTTATAGTATTTACCTTTGAACTTTTTATTGCCATTATTGTCACCTTGTTTAAGACCATCTCCAACAAACATCCTCTTTTTGTTATGTGGTTTGAGCACATGTTCAACCACATTAGCCTTGGACTCAATAGGATTTTTACCATTCCTATTTTCAACCTTACAGTTATCTTCCTCAATTCTTAGTCTTACAATCAATTCATCCATGGTCATCTCCTTGAGTTTATGTTTTAAATAATTTTTGAAATCTTTCCAAGCCGGTGGTAATTTTTCCACTAACACAGAGACTTGGAAAGACTCGTTCAGAGACATACCCTCAGCATGAATATCATGCAAAATTAATTGAAAATTTTGAACTTGAGAAATTACCATTTTGAATCTACCATAACGAAGTCCAAAAATTTACCAACAACAAATTTCTTTGTGCCGGCATCCCCTGTCGTGCATTTTTTCTCCAAAGAATCTCACAATTCTTTTGTTGTTTTCAGAGAGCTGTAAACATTATACAGCATATTGTCAAGGCCATTGAGGATGTAGTTTCTGCACAGAAAATCAAAATGTTTCCAAGCATCTACAACGGCAACAACTTGCCAATCACTTTCATCATTTTTCAATACTGGAGCCTCTTCACGGGGAAACCATGCCAGATTTAGAGTTGTAAGATTGAATAGCGTTTTCTGCTGCCATCTCTTAAACTCGGTGCCATTAAATTTTTTTGGTTTTTCTCCATGATTTATTGGAACTTGAACATGGTTCTGGATAATGATCGGAGTCATTGTAACAATCGAATTTGGAGTACTACTTTCAGCAGCCATAATATCTTATTACAAAAATCAGAAAAATCAAAACACAAATTAATTTTCTAGTTACTCAAACCAGAAAATAAATTATAACACAAAATAATTTTATTTTTCTAGTTACTAAAACCATAAAAATAAAATACTGCACATTAATTTTCTGTAACAATACTACACAAATGAATATTCTGAAACTGTTAATGACACTAGTATATTACTACTAGTTGTCAAAGAAAATAAACAGTATATTACTACTATTTGTATTTTCTAATCAGAATATCACTTTGTAAAAAGCACAGAAAATAAATACAATGAAAACACCAAAAAATAATATGTCTTAAGATTGTTGGACAATCTTCACTGTATTAAGGCCAAGTTTGGCATCCTCAAAAAAATCCAAAAAGTCAAAAAGTCACTATCTTATTTAAGTCACATCATCTTATTTAAGTCACATCACCTCTCTAACACATCACTTCAAACACAATCCAAATCCAACCCATATTTCATAAAAAGTCAAAAAGTGCACTTATTTAGTCTTCCCAAACTTAATGTTTGTGTACTTCACAACAAACAGAAGAAATAAAGAAAGGAGATAGATTGTTTGATTACAAAAATCAAACCAGTAAAAAAAATAAACTAAAACAACAGATTCTTATTTTGTTACAAAACATAATCAAAATTTGATAAAAATAAATAAATAAAACAAAAAGTAAATTAATTACTAACCTTATGTATTTATTGAACAAAATTCTAATCAAGTCCAGTGTTTAACACTATGTCCTTAAGACAGATTCGTCCTCTCCACGGTGCTTTCAGATTATGGACATCTATCTCCTAAGATAAAATGATCAACAATGAATAATAGCAGCACTACAAATTATTCGCACAACGAACACACTTTATGTTTACACTCTTTCTCACAAGAAAATAATGCAACAAGATGTAGAGAGAGCAATGGCATAATTTGGACGAAAATTCAAGTGAAGAAACCAAATGAGGGACTTTGTCTATTTATAGGTGCAATGGTGGCTTTTTTATTTGAATTCAACAAATGCAGTACCTGTTCGGTTTAAATTAAACTGATACAAATCTATTTGAATTTAAATTAAACAGGTAAGGGTTTTGTTTTGAATCTGTTCAGACAAATTTGAAATTTGTACATAAAGGTGCAAATTTTCCAACCAAAATTTGAATTTAAACAGTCAGAATTTATTTTTACAAAAAATTAAAAAAATAAATTCAAATGTTTTTTGCCCAAAAAGATAAATATTGGGCCGGACAAGCCCAACCCAACCTCACACCACGCACCCGCGCCCAGCCTAGCCCGCCCGACGGCAGCGGCGCACGTATTTATTTTTGGGTCCAATGGGTCTAGCCCACATTGTTCATAATCTCTCCCTTCTACAAACTTAGGGTGCCCTTTAGGGCCCTCCCCAAGTTGCAAACTCAAGCCTTATAAACCTATAAAAGTTTTTCCACCAAACCAATGTTAGACAAGCCTTTAATTCAAACCTTTAGGAAATTTCACCAAAAACATCATTTTCATGGAGTTCAATTTGGCTTCAATTTCTCATTCACTCGATAATGGTTTTGAGCGACCAAATATACTACGTGAATCACAAGGCGGCATAGAACGCGTTACCACTTAGACCTGCCAACTTATGCGAATGGGTCCCACCTAAAAAATAGACCAAAGTTAAGGAAAAAACTATTTTTCCAAAACCATTTCTTACAATATGTACAAATTCCTTTCCACTCCTAGATGATAATAGTTATGAGTTTATGTGATACCAATGCCATTTGTCCTTTTGCTTGCATGTTCTTATAATATTTTTGTCCCTCTTATATGCATATCACAATAGAATTGATAAAGTTGCAGATTTCTGTGTGAGAGTGATTCAATGGAATTAATTTAAGCTGTGGTAAGATGGCAGAGTAAAATGGTAGAGAATTGAAATCTCCCTAGACAACTAGTTGAAACTTGAATGATTGCAAAGACTAGCAAATTATTTTTGTTGGCATTCTTGACAGGTTTTCCTTAGCGGAGTCTATGGACTGGAATTAAATAGGGCCTGTTTGGTAACGTTTACCTTTTCAGTTTATATTTACAAAAATTTTATAAACTGGTTTTTGTTTATTTTTTGTTTATTTTTAGAAAAACATAAATTACAAACGCGTTTGGTTTAGACAAAACGTTTAAAAAAATTTAAAAATATAAAAAAAAGAGTGAGAAATGGAAAGTGGTGGTGGGTGGTGGGTGGTGACGAGTGGTGGCGGCGGAAGACGGTGGTGGAAAATGATGGCGGGTGGTGGTGGCGGAAGATGGTGGTGGAAAATGGTGGCAGGTGGTGGGTGATGGTGGCAGAAGACGGTGGTGGAAAGTGGCGGGTGGTTGCAGCAGAAGATGGTGGTAGAAAGCGATGACGGGTGGGTGGATGGTGGTGGCAGATGGGTGTGATGGATGGCGGGTGGTGGTGGGTGATGGCGGGTGGTGGTGGGTGGTGGCGGGTGGGTGATGGTGGCGGGTGGTGGTGGTGGTGGTGGTGGTGGGTGGGTGGGTGACGGTGGCGGGTGGGTAGGTGACGATGGCGGGTAGTGGGTAGTGGTGGTGGCAGGTGGCTGGTAGTGGTGGTGGCGGGTGGTGCGTGGTGGTGGCAGGTGGCTGGTGGGTGGTGGTGGTGGTGGCGGGTGGCTGGTGGGTGATGGTGGTGGTGGCTGATGGCTGGTGGTAGCAGGTAGTGGATGGTGGTTGCAGGTGGGTGGTGAGTGGTGGTGGCGGGTAGGTGGCGGGTGGTGGGTGGTGGTGGTGATGGTGGTGGTGGCGGGGGGTGGGTGGTGGTGGTGGTGGTGGTGGTGGTGAATGGGTGGTGGCTGGTGGGTGGCTGGGGGGGTGGTGGTAGCGGGTGGTAGTGGCAGCTGGGTGGTGAGTGGTGGTGGTGGGTGGTGGTGGCGGTGGCGGAAGACGGTGGTGGAAAATGGTGGCAGATGGTGGCTAGTGTTGGGTGGTTAAAAAAAAAAAACTGAAAACTCAAAACGTAAACTCATTTTTTGAGTTTATATTTTTTTGGCCAAATTTATAAACTGAGACCACTAATTTATAAATCAAAAATTTACCAAACAAGTTTTTATTTGAGTTTTTTAAATTTTTATAAATATAAATTGAAAACTAAAAACGTAAATATTACTAAACGGCACCATATTGAGCGACATTGGAATCCTTACCATTTGTTTTGAATTGTAACATCTTTAAGTTTGTTTAAAATTGTAATCTGTACATGTTTAGCAACCTCATCATTGAGTTGTAATTTTGGTGCTACAGAGGTACAAGACCACTGGGCAAGACACCATTGTCCTAGCAGGAGCAGAATATGGAAGTAGCAGTTCTCGGGACAGGGCTGCTAAGGGCCCAATGCTACAGGTATTTTATCTCTACATTGAATTTCTTCTTGTTGATATACTGTAATTGGCATTCATCCTCATTTTCTAATACCTATCTTTATCAGGGAGTGAAAGCAGTGATTGCAAAGAGCTTTGAGAGAATCCATCGTAGTAACCTCGTTGGTATGAACATCATTCCTCTCTGTTTCAAGCCTGGTCAAGATGGAGACACACTAGGCTTGACGGGTCATGAATGTTACACCATAGACCTGCCAAGTAAAGTTAGTGAGATAAGACCTGCCAAGATGTTAATGTGACTACTGACACTGGCAAGTCTTTCACCTGTACACTCCGCTTTGACACAGAGGTACGTGCAATATTATTTTTTTCATTTCTTTGTATGCCTTTCTAAGTTGATTGGGTTAATTTCACTTTTATCCCTTAAAACTATGACTTTTTTTCTATTTCAACGTTAAACTATTAATTTCATCTACTAGTCCCTAAACTTTATAATTTCAGCTAATGTAATTTGAGAAGATTGTCCAAATCAATAACCGTTAAAGCTTAATTTGATGGGCAGAAATTTGAAGCTTCTTAAATCATTCAACCACACACATTTTTTTTTATTCACTATTTTAAACTGAGAGGTGGAGAAAAAGATACGTATTTAGTTGTAGGGTGTGGAAGTTGTCTAACATAATGCAAGTGAGAAGATGAGTGTTTGCTCGTCCAAATTATAAAATCACATTTTTGCCCATTAGGTTTTTTTTTTTTTAATTTATTATTACTATTTTTTTTATAGGTGGTTTTGCCCATTAGGTTAGGTTCATAGATTTGGACAAACTATTTCCGATTGGATCATATGAAGCTTAATCATGTTTTTGGTTGCATCTGCAGGTTGAGTTGTCGTATTTCGATCATGGTGGCATCCTTCCATATGTCATTCGGAATCTGATTAAGCATTAAATTGTTGAGCTCTCAGACAAAAAGGTCTCTTCTTCTCATGAGCATATTCAACTTCGCTTTTTGATCAGACTGCTGCATAAAGTTCTTTCTTAGTAAATATGGAAAAATCATCCTTTTTTTTTCCATCTTGAGAGTTCCTTTTCAGTTGAGATGAATGAATGGAAGAGATTTAGCTTTGCTTTGCAATTGTTCCAAGTTTGAATATTCAGAATTACATTTTGTTGTGTTGATCAATGGCTAGCCAGTGTTAGTCTTTCTTTGGGGGTAGTTTAGTTTGTAAATTATTAGGTGTTAAATATCTTTTTCCATCCTAACTTATGCAGATATCGTAGTTTAATTTTTGCTAATATAATGTAATAATTCATGGCATGCTAAGCCGGTGCTTAAAGGAGTAAGCAGGATTATTAATTTGCCGGTAATTTTTGTGGTAGTTTGAAGATTGTTACAGACCTCACACCATAATTGGAACACTCTCCCAACTTTATAAAAAAAAAAAAAAAAAAAAGAAATGGGACATTTTGAAGTTTGTCTAATCGTGGGATTAATAGGGGATAAGAGTACGATTAACAGTAGATCAATGTGTTATTTTAATAGTAAAAGCTATTATTATTTTATTTTATTTTTTGTTTAAATAAAATGATCAGATGTTTTCCTAAACAACTTCTTCAAACCCACCCAAAAAAAAAAAAAACTTCTTCAATAGACGAACATATGTTATGCAATTCTGCACAAAATAAAGTCATAATCCCATATTAGAAATTAAACTAGTAATAAATTTTAAAATTTTAAACTAGAAATTATGATAAATTTAATAAAGGAATATAATTAAAAAAAATAAAGATAAATTACAATATGTCTATGTAGTTTTAAATATTACAAATATCCTATTATTAGAATTTTTGATTTAACAAAAATTTCATATATATTTCTAATATCATTAAAAATTATTAAATGATTTAATAATTTATTAATAAAAGTAACCCGTGTATTTGGTTTTAATTTTTTGAAAATTGAGTTTTTTATTATTTATATTTTTTATTTTTAGTGAATATTTTTAAAATTTTAAATAATTTTTTTACTTTTTAAGATTCACTTTATTGAAATGTATCTAAATAGTAAAATATTTGTGAAATTTTTTTTTAAAAATTAATAAATACACAAAAATATAAAAAATATATTGAATATTAGTTTTATTTTTGATATTTAGTGAATTTTTTAAAGATTTTTTTTTACAAATATTATACTTTTTAAGTATATTTATGTTAAGTGTATCTAAAAATTTAAAAAATTATTTAAAATATTAAAAAAATTTAGTGAAAAAAAAAACTAAAAACGAATTTAAAAAAAAAAAAGTGAATTGTGAAAACTGAAACCAAATTGAGTAAATTATTTTTTATGCGATTAAAAATTTAAAAGAATTTAATGTAATTTTCAGGATTATATGCGCAATTTATATTTTAAGTAAATTTTGAAGGTATATTTATAATTTATCCAAAAAAATAAATGTAAAAAATTAAATCGAAAAACAACCTCCTCTGTCTCTGTCTCTGTCTCTGTCTCAACAATGTGGAAATCGAAATCCATCGTCTCGTGTGTATCTCAAGTTTCAACAATATCGAAGTCGAAATCTTCTCTCAAGACTACCAGTGAAATCTCTGAGCTTTCGATTCAGTTGTGTATCGAAATCGTGGTGGTCTCTATATAGGTTACAAATCTACGTTTCAAGTTCCATTTACAGGTTTCTGAGTAAATGTATCTCTCTATGTTTTCAGAAAATTCTTTAATTTGTTAGTTTAGCATCAAATCACTTATCTGTTTGAGAAACTAGTTTGAGGAGATTCAAAATTTGTTTAGTGTACATATTAGGTTACAATTTTTTTAGCATACTGTACAACTGAAGCTGATTGTTTATAGGTTTCTTGGGTGTTCAATAATGGAAATTTGGTTTGGTCTGATATGTTTGTTGTTGTTAATACTAGAATTTTTATGGCACTCGGTCGGCATCTCCTTAAAAAAGATTGTAATAGTATGCTGAAACTTTGAGATAATTAGTTGTCATAAAAACAAATAGGCCCAGTTGGATGCTATAGAAAGATAACTAGAACAAGAGAGGATACATGTTACACAATGATTTTGACTCGGAGGTGATGTTTCGAGAAAGAAAAAGTCTTGGAGCATGAGAATTGATCACAGAATCGGACATAACTCTTTCACATGGATGTGTAACTGTTCTAGTAATGACAGATCTATTGACTCTGTCAATAGCCGTGCTCTATTTAATTATATTCTGTCCATATCTTAATTCTATTCACTTAATATTCCTTTGGTGTTGGCTTTGTATCGGCTAAGTTTACGAGTTGGAGAGGCTTATCACTGACAGTCTGTTTAGGGTTCCTTGATATGAAATAAATCTCAGAGAAAATATGAGAGTAGAATTTGAATTTAGAGACAACCAAAGTCTCTTACAATTTAACTTCTTCTTGAATGAGACGCCCCCAAACCATGTTGTATTTTTCCTTGCTAGAGCCTAGAGGTATGCCAAAGAATAAAGATGCTTTTTAGTTTTCAGTGTGTTGATTATTTGGAAAATAGTCTAGTGAAGCTGTGCCCCTAGTAGCGTATAGAAAGGACTTGTTAATTGCGGAGAAACTAAGTCTATGTTTGGATCATGAATTTGGATAGGAATATTTGAAAAGGGAAACAAAAAATGTGAAGCAAATATGAATTAAATATAAGTTAAATTTTTTCTCCATTTTTGTTTCTCTATCCAAATCCCTATCCAAATCTATAATCCAAACACAATGTAAAAGTTGGATTCTGAACTGGCCAGCCATTGAGTGGAGCAGTAAGTGTTGTTGAATTGAAAACAATCGATTGTCAAGTATACAAAGGACTAATTAACCTTGCTCAAATATACTCAATTGTTGTTGAATTGAAACCCATTGAATTAAGAAGTATGCAGCAAGTGTCAAAATTTTATAAATGCACTTATTCGTGACATATTAGCTGAGACTTTCCTAGGAACAATTAATCTTTTACTTGCATGCATTATTTTTTATTAGGTCTCATTTCCCTATATAATTAAATGAGATAAGCTTGCAGTTCCTCATATTTAACCCTGGCTAACTTGTTCTCTTAAGATTAGATGGTAGGGAGGATTTCTAAACAAATGCACATGATATCAGGCAAATTTATCTGACAGTAGTTTCACGAGTTGATATGTATCTGAAGTGTAACAGCCTAATATTATGGCTTTATATGACAATGTTTATAATGTAAATTGAAATCCTAAAACTTATCCGCACCGAAAAAAACAAAACAAAAAGACACACAAAAACAAAAAAACTTAAAAGGTTAAACAATCTGCAAAACATTGTTTGTTGAAGTCACCTTTCTTTACCTCGGTCCTGATAGCGTAGATGGAAATAATAGAGTACTAGCACCACCAATGGCACCCTCTTGATGACCAGCACCTGCAATTGTTCTTGGTATCACAGGATTCATGAAGTTATAATCCAAATTGTTTTCAACATCCACAGAACCCTCCAAGACCTTAACCACCAATGACATGGAAGGTCTCTTGGAAAAGTCACTTTGTAGACACCACACGACAACTCTCATCATCTCCACAACTTCAGCTCCATGTAATTGCATTTCATCATTGTTTTTATCAACAATGTCTATCAGTCGTTCCTCTTCTGCTTTCCTCTTAAACAGGCTTAGCAAATGCATGTCTTCCTCTGGCTGAGATCTATCCAAATTTTTTCGTCCACACATCATTTCTAAGACCACGACACCAAAGCTATAAACATCTACTTTCTCCGTGATAATTGAACTCAACCATTCAGGGGCCAAATAGCCTGGTGTTCCCCTCATTGTTGTTACAACTTGGCTTTGGTCTTTGTCGATTAGTTTTGACAATCCAAAATCAGAAATTTTTGCATTGAAGTTTTCATCTAAGAGAATGTTTTGGGGTTTGATATCCAAGTGAAATATTTTCTGCCTGCATTCTTCATGGAGATAAGCTAGACCCTTGGCTATGTCCATTATGATCTTTCTTCTTGATTGCCACCCAAGTACGAGCTCTTGGTTCCTTTGGAAGATCCATTTGTCCAAGGATCCATTGGGCATGTACTCATAAACTAGAAGCTTATGTGATTTTTGAGCACAAAACCCAATTAATCTAACCAAATTGACCTGGTGAATGCTACCTATTGTCTCAACTTCAGCAAAGAATGACTTCTTAACTTGACAGAAACCATTGAGAAGTTTCACTGCTACTTTGGTTCCATCGCCTAATGTCCCTTGAAAAACTGACCCAAATCCTCCTTCCCCAAGCTTATTATTAAAATTGCTTGTCATGTCTCTCAAGGCTTCGTAAGAGAACCTAGTAGGCATCCCTGGTACTTGAATGATAGAGAACTCATCAAGGTCCTCTGATTCTCCTTTCTTTTTAAAAAGAACTAGGCAACATGCAACCATAAAAAATACACCAAAGGAAGCGCCAAGACTGGATCCTAGTATGATTGTGACATGCCTTGGTTTATTTTGAGGAGAATCTGTTGGCAAAGGGTACTGTGCAGTCGGATATTTCTGCACTTTAAGAAATACAGAAATTTTACGCAACCCACCCTCATTGTTTATAAGAGAAAAGACTTCAGACAGTAATAAGCAACCTCGTAATGTACCATAGCCCAAACCCCAATCATATGAAAACAAAACGGCTTTGCATGAACAGTTTGCCAAGCAACTCTTCTTGCAATCCTCTAACTCAGTTTTTTCATCCAAGTAACCGAATGTGTCTTGCGTGTAAAGGTTAAAGTAACTAGTATTGTTAAGCTCCAAAAGGGTGTGATATTGAGAATAATTACAAGAAATGGGTGTAACAGGGGAACATCTATAGTTGGCAGTTTCATTGCTACTGGTTTCGTCAAGACAACTGCACTGCCTATTTGTACATTTGCCATATTTGCCGCACACCATTGGATGCCCACACTCACCGATCCCTGATGTCATAAGATCGAGCACCACCCCCCAATCACCTCCTCTCCACCCGTAAACCTTCAAATGGCCATCAAGCTCCAACCTCATGAATTGAGATATAGGAACTCCTTCCGCTTTGAAGCTTCCATTCTTGAATTTGAAACATGAATTCCCTCCTAAAGAAGATTTATAGTAGGATTGGGGTGGCTTGGATTCTACATAAGCAAACAAACCATCACCATGAATAGCAAGCGAATACAAACCTTGACTCCAATTTGATTCTGATGCCCTAGCGGTGAGCTTCTGCCCAGGAACTAACTTTTGCCCAAGAAGTAAGGAATCTGTTGGGTGATCAAAAGACTGCCAAACCGTTGATTTGTTCCGAGCAAAGAGCACGAGGTTACCCTCTTCAGTCAAGTTTAAGCCTGAGACAGAGTACTCTCCTCCTACCGTGTTTGTAGACCAAACAGAAGTGCCATTAGCGTCTGCCAATATCAAGTCTCCATGTTGAGTTAGCTCCAGTTTTGCATTACGTTTTACAGGATGGTTTCGATTAGCAGACCAAACTAGTTGCAGTTTAAATTCCGTATAATAGTCTTCTACATAATTGTTACGGATTATGACCACAGCGAAGAGGCAAGCAGAGTGAGTATTATCATTGCAGTAGAAGCCGCAACCAAACCCCGCGCGAATGCTTCCTCTAAGAAGGATGGGACTAAATACAGATGAGCCATTGCTTAAGTCAGATGAGGTGGGGCTGTTGATCCATGAAGTGGATAGGTTGGCAATTGGATAATCCACCACAGGTTGGTGATGGGCATTCACCAAATATATTGCAGGATAGACATAGATGAGAGATGTAAAAACCAGAAGAACAATAGCCCAACACAAACTCCTCTGTTGATCCATTAGCTTTTGCTTAATTTTTTTATTGGAAAGGCAAACACAATGCAGAAAACAAAAGCCAGCCAACTAGGAATATTCACATTGAAGAGGCTCGGGAGTGGGAAAATGTATTTTTCTTTCCAAATATTTTCCTTCTAGGCACCTTCGTAATAATCACATTATTGACACGCCTTTGGAGTCAAGCAAGTTGCAATGCAAGCGAACGCCAACCAACTAGGAAAAATGTCTCAGGAGTGGAAAAATGTACAGGTCGGTTTGGTTTAGATTTAGAATTATGATTTGAGTGTAGAGTTGTATTTTGAGTTTTGAGTTTTTGAATTATAATTTGAAAAGAGAAAGATTGCGTTTGGTAGTGCTTTCTAACTATAATTTGAGAGTAGGAGTTGTATTTTGAATTTGTGAGTTTTGGAATTATGATTTGAGTGTGGAAAATTTGTTTGGTGAAAGAGTTTTGAAAAGAGTTTTGAAAGGGTTTTGAATTGAGTGGGGAATTATTGATGTGACATATGATATTTGATACAAAAATTTACAACTCATAACCAAACATATAACTCAAAATTCTATTAAAACATATAAATTTTTTTTTAAAATTCGGAAAATATTTTTTTCGAATATATAAAAATTAATATAGGTCAATTGCAAAAAAAAAAAAAAATGCACTGCTCCGGTCAATCGGCCGGACGACCGATTAAGCCAAATTTGAAATTTTTTTTTTTGAAAACCGCGCCTGAGACAGAGTTTTTTGTAGAGTTTTGTCTTGGTTGTGAAAATACAATTTGAAAGGCGTATCCAAACGTGAAGTTAGAATGTGTGGATAGAAAACTATTTCCAAAATCATTCCAAAGAGAACCAAAAATTGTTTGATTACGAGTTTTAAGAATAATTTTGGGATAATTTGTACTTTTTATTTTTTATTTTTTATTGATTGATGTGTAGAATGCAAGAGGAGCAATGAGAAATGAGAGAGAAGAAGTGTGATTGATTGATTAATAATAATAATAATAATAATAAAAGAAGAGATGAGTTTTGAAAATAATTTTGAATTGTATTTTAAAATTTTATTTGGTTATAAATTTTGCATCAAATCATGATTTGAAAATAGAATTAAGTTTTGAAAATTAAATCAAACCTTAATGTATATTTTTCCCTCCAAATATTTTCCTTCCAGGTAGGCACCTTCGTAATAATAACATTATTGACATCAGGGGTGGAACCCAGATTTCTTTTTTTTGAGGGGGAGGGGGAGATTTGTTTAATTTAAATTTTGTATCACTTGATACAAACAATTCTATTTCAATTAAAGAATGAAAAATAAATGAATATTTAACACTAAATTAATATGTAAAAAATAAAATAAGTTTCTATTTGAACAAAAGAAAACAATTTGCGAAAAAATCATCATCCATTTTGTTACAACACATAATTTTAACAATTTTTTTATAATTATAGTAATAACTGAAAGAATAAGTACAAATGCAATTACTTTGCAAATAAGTGGGTAGATTATTTCATTTTTTATTCCTTTTCAACCATTGATACAAAATTTTCATAATCGCTTTAGTTCTCAATTGTATTTATCGTAAAGTTTTAAAGATAAAACTTGTTTGTAATAAACTTTCTTTCATTTTAAATTTTTTATTTGGTCTTTTTTTATTCTAATAAAATTTGCTCAACATTTTTCGTATGACAATAATATTAACTGTCACAATAGGCAATGGCATGAAAAGAATGACTCAAATTTATTTGTAAGATGTCAAGCCATTAAATAATTTGTCATTTAAACGAAACTAGTTATCTTCCTTTTGGTTATTCCAAATTGTAATGCACAATATGTATTTGTTTGAGAATTTCTCTTTTTCATATGTGTAATGTTGGAGTTATCTAATTTTTCACCTAATAATGTACACACGCATTCACATAGTATAGAATAAGATTTCTCTTTTCATATTTCTAAGATGGTGTTTGGTTCATTGATTTAGAAAAGAATTTGGAAAGATAAAGGAAAAAAGTAGATAAAATATAAATAAAATATAATTATATTTTACACATATTTACTCTTTTTCTTTTCAAATTCATAGAGCAAATATAACCTAAAAATATGCTCGGCATAAATTGTATGATCAATCTTGCAAGAAACAAATAAATAAAAATCCCAAATATGCAGTTGTTTCTTTGTTAATAGAATGACGCGGACGATCAAAAAGAAATTGGACCATATTCATTCAAAGCAAAGGGCCACATTTAATAAAAATTGTATATAACTTTCAAAGTAGTGACACTCTACAGACAGACGGTGGTGTCACGGCTCCTCATGGTCTCCCCGAGTCCCCACAATCCGTCCCTGATTGACATGCTTTTGGAGTCAAGCAAGTTGCCAATTAATATTTTCTTTTTTTTTTGGGTGAATAAATTTTAATATTTTCTAGTTTCTCTTGAATGTTAAGAAACAAATTAATGTTAGGCTGATTGCATTTATTTGTTATGTTTTGTTTATTATTTCATTTAATGTGTCACAATTGAATTGGTTAAATGATTTTCATCACTCATATATTATGTTATTGTATACATATCATAATAAACTGAACATATTACTAAGGTCAAGTTTGGCATATTGTAAAAAAGTCAAAAAGTCAAAAAGTTACTCAAAAAGTTAAAAAGTTAACACTATTCACCAAAAGTCAACAATTATGGCTGCACAACTCCCAATCATAATTTTTTCCTACAAATCAATTTTTACAATTTTTTATTACACATTTTTCCATAAAAAGTCAAAAAGTTAATCCAAACATCCATATTTTCTTCCTCAATTTTTTAGTCTAAAAAGATAAAAAGTACACTTATTTAGGACACCCCAAACAACCCCTAAATAAATGTGGGTAAATTTTTTTTTTTTTTGTGCGGAGTCTCTCGAATATGTCAACTACACTCAAGCGAGGACCTACTAAATATGTTAATTTTAAAATTTATTATTACATTTAAATTTTAAATTTTTTTGCAAAATGTATAATAATAGGATGACCCCCTAACTTTATAAAAAATCACGGAAAATTTATATATATATTTTTTAAAGAATTTGACTCTTATAACAAATCAAATCCTGAAATTTTAATTTTTTTATTTTAAACCTTACACTTAATCTATGATTCCAATTCTAACCATCAATTCATCTCTGTTATCTTATTAACAGAAAAAATGACACGTGGCACTTTTTTTATATTGCACTTTGAACGTGGCATACATTTAGAATTGAACCTAGCCACACTAAGTGGTGTTTTGAAAAATTAATAAAAAGTTAATTTTTTGATTTTTTTGGCAAAAAAGTTGGGAAATTCTATTTCCACGTGCTTTTTTATTTCTGTGCACGCACTTAATGAAAAAAAAAAAAATAATGACAAGTTTATCATGAAACAAAATAACTATAATGGACATCAAAACACACTAAATATAAAATCCTAATTTTCTTTGTACACATTTTTTAAAAATAATGATTCTTAGTGCACATTTTTTGAGAAGAAAAAAAATTGAAACCTAGTTTCTTCATTGTTTCTCACTTCCTCTATTGTCCACCATTACTTGCTACACATTCTATTGTCCTCTATTGCTTGTATACAATATTTGATATTGCTTTATTCTCTAAGCTTATATTCCATTGTTTAAGATTCTTCCCGTTCCACATATTTTCTCATAATCAACTAATCAACAAAGCACAACGAACCCAATTGCGCAATTTTCACAATGCTCCATCAGCACCTAAAATAACCCTCAAAGTCATCAATCTTCATAATTATATATATATACATATATATTAACGAGATCCAAATCAATTTATATCATTATTAAATTTATCAATATTATTCTTTTAATATATGGATCTGGGCTTGGTGGAGAGCCAATCCGAACAAGGCTTTGGTGGCATACTTCTGTGTAGGTGGTAACATTGATGAGATGGCTCGAAATTTGGAAGGAGATGAGATGAATGAAGACTAAAGCACTGGAGTGAGAAAATCACTGAAATGTGTGTGAATTAGGGTTTTGATTTGAAGGTGGGTGGAAACCTATTTAAGTGGTGTGTATACATGATTTGAGTTAGGGTTATAATTAGAATATGTGTTGTGTGGAATGTGAATAATAATATATAATTAAATTCATAAGTGTATGAATTGAGATATAATGTACATAGAGATAAAAGAATGTGTAGAAATAGAATTTCTCAAAAAAGCTGGTTTATTTGGTTAAAAAAACTAAAAAGTCAAAAAGCTGACTTTTTTAACTTCTTTCCAAAGTGTCCCTAAATCACAATTCACCTTATAACCACTCATCATCAAACTCACCGTAACCTTAGAAAAATTATTCGTTGGTTTAGAAGTATTACATGATTGTATTCTTCATTAATCATACATCACTATATCTTCTCATATTTCTTATTTATCCACCACAAAATCTTAGATCATATCTCCTCTTATCAATCACAATGCACATGAAATAACGCTAGTCTTTAACTAACTAATAACTTCTTATAACCTTGACCGTGTGTGGGTTTATCCAATTTGACCACCAATTACATTGTTTGATGAGTTATAATTGTGATATGATGTGTCAATTTGTGAAATAAAAATTAATATTTAAAATGCAAGAGCAAATAACATAGTGCCAAGTGTGCTTCAAAGTTTTTTCCGGTTAGATAAATTAACAGTGATGGATGGATGGTTTTGATTGTACCTATATTAGAAATTTAAGATTTAAATTGAAAAAATTAAAATTATAGGCTTTGTTTAGTTTGTCTCCTGAGAGACAATTTTTAAGAAAAAATTTAAAAAATTTGTTCAGTTGAAAATTTTTGAAAAAAAAGAAGTCAAAATCAGTTTTTTTTCTCACACTTATTTATTCAATTACAAAAAAAAAAAAAAATCTAAACTGTTTTCAAAACATATAACTAAACAAATTTCAAATTTTGTAAATTTTTTCCAGAATTTAAAAAAAAAAAAAAATTATTTCACAAATACAAATCAAATATGGTTATAGAGTTTGATTTGTTATAAGGGTCAAATCGTAAGATTTTTTTTTTTTTTTTTTTTTTGTAAGTTTTTCAAAAATTGCTTTACTCTATTTCATTAATCACAAATTATTTCACATAATACTCAATAGCATCAATTTTATCAATTCAAGAGGTACACGTCCCTTATTATTATTATTATTATTATTATTATTTAAAAAATCAAATGCAAGGTATATGTAAATTGATTCTCTCTGAAAACAAGTAGATGATAAATTCCCCAACTGGTCAACACTGTTGATTAAGCTTAACTACAATTTTACCATCACTGAAGTTTAATTTTTTAAAAAATATCAAATAAGTTTTACTTTTCCAATAAAATTCCCGTCTAACCCTATTAATACATGAATCAACCCTCTTAATTGGACTTAATGAAAATTCCGGAGTCAAGTGTGTGGGTCAACCAATCCATTGGAGTACATAAGCACCAATGGCAAGTGCTTTAGGTTTCGTTTGACTATTTCAGTAGGGACTTAAAAAAATAAAAATAAAAGTAAGTTGTATAAGTTAATATGATAAAATATTATATTTAGACTATAATCATTTTATTCTTTTTTTTTTTCACAGAAGTTTAAAAATAAAATAAAAAAATTTGCCAAACAAATATTTTAATCCCAAGTTAAAAATATTCTAACTCCAAAAAACCAATTAAATCTTTTTTTTTTTTTTTGGTCAAATGGAGATTTATTCGACACCCCTTTCTTTACGCACAAAGTCTTTGTTGTTGCTCATGTTTCAGTAAGGAGCAGTGCTAGAGAGCTTGAATTGAGCCCCCTCCGAATCCCCCTAATCGACGAAACGACGTCGTTTCGTCGTTTAATTTTTTTTTTTTTTTTGTTCAATCAGAAAATTAGAAGAAGAATCAGAAGAAGAAAGAAGAAGAAAGAAAGAAGAGAAGAAGAAAGAAGAGGAGGAGGAGGGAGGAGGAGGACTGGAGGGGGCCCAACAAATCGGGCTGGAGGCGAAGGCGAGGCGGAGGCGGACGCAGAGGCAGGGGGCAGAGGCAACGAGCTGCGATGAGCTCCGACGAGGCGACGGCGGGCGGAGGCGATGAGCTCCTCTTCCCGACGAGCTGCGACGAGCTCCTCTTCCCTCTCTTCTCTTTCTCTGTTCTCTTTCCCCTCTCTTTCTCTCCTCTGTGATTTCGGGGGATTCGAGGGGAAAAAATTAAGGGGACAAAACATTTTCCTTTAGTAAGTACCTGGTTTAAGATATTCATACATCAAATCACAATTAATGTCAAACGGCAACATATTTGACACCCTTTTCTTCATACACAAAGTCTTTGTTGTTGCTCATGTTCCAGTAAGTACCCGGTTTAAGATATTCATACATCTAATAGTCCCCGCTAGGTAGCTCGAATCCATCAAGGCTTGAATGGCTCGAGGTGCCAAAATGAAGTCGTTTTGGCGCTCTTTTTCTTTTCTTTTCTTTTCTTCTTCCTTAGTGTAGATCTATTCTTCCTCTGTTTTTTTTTTCTTTTCTTCTTCCATAACTGAAAATAAAAAAATAAAAAAAAAGAGATAGAGGAGAGGAGAGGAAAAATCAAAAAAATCAAACAAGATTTGTGCTGGTTAGATCTGTGTATACAAAAATCTGCTCCACCACCTCTCCGTTTCTTCTCTTCTTTTTCTTCTTTCTTCTTCTTCTGTATTTTCTACTCCACCACCACAACACCCAAAATCAAAATCAAAATCAAAATCCACAAATCGGAGAATAGAGAAAGAGATACACAGAACAGAGAGAGAGAGAGATCTACATAGATTGGGGAATAGAGAGAGAGAGAGATACACAGAAAGAGAGAGAGATATACATAGATCTATCTGTGTATACACACAAAGTATGGCGACACTGGTGGGTGGAGCTCTCTCTCTCTCTCTCTCTCTCTCTTTCTGTTCCCCCTCCTTGTCCCTTCTCTTTTCCTCTCTCTTCTATCTCTTTGTTTCTCTTCCTTCTTCCCTTTATTTCAGAGATAAAAGAGAGGGGAAAAAAATCCAAAACGATATCCTTTTGGAATTCGGGCCACTCAAGCCTCGAAAATTTCGAGCTTTAAAGCAATTTTCTACATCTAATCACAATTAATGAGACACAATAGAAATAAGAATAAGGAGGATTTACGTGTAAATTTTAATAGGTTGGTTTATTATTCAATAAGTCTTATGATAATTAATCACAATTTTCATCAAATACTATTAAAAAACGTCACTAATTGTTAATTTTCAGTAACAGTTTAAAAATTGTTACAAAAAAATATCACTAATTATAAGTTTTAGACAGTTTAAAAAAACTATCACAAAAAAATATCATTAATTTTCAACTTACAGTGACAATTTAAAAATTTTGTCATAGAAAAATATCATTAATTGTAAGTTTTAGCTATAACTTATAAAAATTATGACAAAAAAAATCACTAATTATTAATTTTTAGCGACATATGTAAAAAAATATTACAACAAATTATTTTTAGCGACTATTTTATTATGACTTATCTTCAATAGGACTTGATGGGAATTAATAACTATTATGACATATTGGTAGTTTACTGTAAGAATAAAGTTAAGAATTTAAATCAAGCACACAAGAATACGACAAGAAGTTATTGGTTAGTCTTGGGACACAACCATATGGTGCTTCGCGTATGTTCTAATTGGTGGAGAGGATAGGGTCCACGATTTTATATTGGGTGATTAAAAAATATGAAGGAGTGTGAAAATTTGTGATTAATTAGGAATATGACCCTGTCGTACCCTGAATCATCTAGTAATTTTTCTAAGAATACATAAAATTAATGCAGTTTCCTAGATTAGGATTATGTCTGTCATCCGAGTCGTTTCACTCTGGTTTAATTGAATCCGTTATCAAGTGAATTAGTGTTCGGTAATTATCTATTCAATATGAATCAAATTTTTTTTTTATCGTATTCAATAATTATTAGGATCTAACACCCAATCGACGGAGGCAAAGAGAAAGACGAAGACTGGTGTTTGTAGACCAAACGAAAGTCCCATCAGCGTCTACTAAGGTCAAGTCTCCATCGTGAGTTAGTTGCAAATTTGCGTTAAGTTTTACAGGGTGGTTTCGATTAGCGGACCAAACTAGTTGCATTAATTTCTGAAAAGCATTTTCATTGAAATACAAATACTCAAGGTAATGGATGGCCACCATAGCAAAGAGGCAGGCAGTGTAAGTATCATTGCAGTAGAAGCCACAACCAATCGCGAATCGGGTCGAGTCGGGTGGCATTCTATCCGATATTTGTTTAAAATTTGAGGGATTGAAAAAAAATCAATCCGTATTCATCCACCGGTTTGGCGGATGCGGATCGAACGGACTGTGGATTGTCGGATGGATGCGATTGCGGTTTGGATTTTACAAATTTTGAATATTTTTTCAGATTATAATTCATTACTTTACAATCACTAATAACTAGTAATTTGAAAAAATATGTATTATTTGTCTATAATAAGCCATGGCACCATGCATTTTTAAGGTATTGTTTTCTATTTTCACAAAAATATGTATTTTATTATTTCTACTTTATGTTGTTAGTTGTTAGCAATTCCTTTTTTATTTTTGTTTTGAACTTTATCTACGGGCATATCGGGTTCATGCGAGTGTGAAATGGTTGATCCATCATCTGAACCTAATTAGCGGATTTGAAATATTTCATCCGCGTCCATCCCCAAAAGACAACATCCGCTCAAAATCAGTCGGGTTAGATCGAATCTATTTGGTTGAGCGGGTTAAACGGATCCATGATCACCCTTAATGCCAATGCTTTCTCTAAGAAGGATGGGATTCAATACAAATGAGTCACTGAAGTAGTTACTTGAGGAGGGGGTGATGATCCATGAAGTGGATAGGTTGGCAATTGGATAATACACAGGCTGGGCATTCACCAAGTATATTGCAGGATAGACATAGATCAGAGATGTAAAAACCAGAAGAACAATAGCCCAACACAAACTCCTCTGTTGATCCATTAGCTTTTGCTTAGTTTTTTTTATTGGAAAGGCAAAAGAAAATGCCAAAAACAAAAGCCAACCAACTAGGAGTGATCAGATGAGATTTAGATTGAAGAGGCTCAGGAGTGGGAAAAGTATATCTCCAAATATTTTCCTTCTAATCATTAATAGCAGCCATGCTGTTGGAGTCCAGCAAGTTTCGAATTAATATTTTTCTAATTTTGCTTTGCTTTAGTTTTTTTAAATAGTTTTTGGATTTTTTTTTAGTGAATTTTTTTCATATTGTAGTTACAAATTTTTATTTCTTAGATACACTTAAAAAGTAAAATATTTGTGTACAAATGAATGGGGGAAAAAAAAAATTCACTAAAGACTGGAAAAAAAGAAAAAAAGAAAAAAAAAGAAGACGGTGAAGTTGTATTTGAATCATGGGTTTAGGTAAAGTTTTGGAAAAGTAAGGAAAAAAAGTGAGTGAAATATAAGTTAATTTTTTTTATTTTCTTTTTCATTTTAAATTTTTATCTAAATTTATAATCTAATATAACACGAAAGAAAAATTCAGCATCTAGTGCTATTGTGTTGTTTGGTGCAACTTATTGTAGATAAAAAGTTGATAATTCAAAAACATAAATCAAAAGCAATCCTCAACCAGCTTTTGAAAATTAAAATTTTCAACTTATTTAAATTACTTTTAATAAATTATAAACAAAAACTCTCCAAATAAAAAAATTATAGATAGCTTGGATAAACTGCACCACACCACCCCTGTATATGGTGCAGTGTGGACACAACCCCTTCTTTCACGCAAAAAGTCTTTGTTGTTGGTCATGCACATGCTTCTGTTAGTTGCGGACCCACAAAGACTCGAGACACAGACTGCTGTGAATTTGATCGACGGAAAATTTGACCATGCAGGTGATAAAGCCCCACTCCTTAATGTTGAGTCAGGAGCCTCTCCTTGCGAGTCCCTCCTCGCGCTCCGTCTTGGCAGGTTTTCGGGTCTATTTTTAGGTTTAATTTTGATAATTCGAATCGTTCATATTTTAAAATTTATTCAGTATATTATACCTGTAAAAAATTAAGTTGATCAGATATCAGAAATTATGTGTTCGAAAAATTGAACTAAAAACTATTTTTTTAAAGAATTTAATAAACAGTTTTCCGAACATATGCTTTCTGATATCCGATTAATTTGATTTTTTACAGGTATGATATACTGAATAAATCATAAAATATGAACGGTTCGGATTATCAAAATTGGGCCTAAAAGTAGGCCCGAAGGCCTTTAAGGACGGAGCGCAAGGAGGGAGTGCAAGGAGAGGATCCCAATTCCTTAATGTTTAGGAATCTCAATTTTTTTTTTTTTAAAAAAAAAAAAGTCCAAAAGTAAACTATAATTATTAAATAGATTTGAAGTAAAAGATGGGTCATTTATGTGGGTCCTTTATGTGTTCCAGCATGAATCTTGTTTTACGTATTATTTTTTATTTAACGTTAATTATGTCAGGGCACCCTGGGTGGTAACAAAGAATTAGGACAATTACAAACAAAAAAATAATAATAATTAAGATTTGAACTTTCTAATAAAATAAATTAATTTTTAATTTTTAATTTTATCAATTAATTTTTAGTTTTTTTTTTTTTTATTTTCAATCTAAATCATTAACTTATTTTTGTTAAGTAAAATAGGAAAAAAAAAATATTTGTGTTATTTTGATCTTATGCACTATTTAATCCTGCCTTTTTTTTTTTTTTGTAGACTAATAAGTCTTATTTCAATATTGATGACAATTTTGGACATTATTGCACTACTTGTTTCTCTCAGATGTGAGGGGTAAATGGGGGATTTCGTGGATGTGAAAATTGCAAATTTGTCCAAAAGCTTACTAAAAAGTTTTTTGGTTTCTTTCCCACCTACTCAAAATGGAAGAGACGAAGATAGCAAGTTCTGTGTTTGCAATGTTAGTTAGTGCAGTGAAAACCCTACATTTCTGCAGAAAACGTTTTAGGTAATGTTAACTCATCATTACGACCTGCACAAATTAACATTTGTTTTTCCTCCCAAACCCTAGAAATAAGAAAACCCTCTTATGTGAGTGAAATTGCGTTGTCGACACACAACGGAAGTGAATAATTTTGTGGTCATGGTTGACTTTAACGACATCACTCCAACGATATTCGAGGTTTCATTTACTCATTGTGGGCTTCTGCGACTGTGTTAGTGAATGATGGCGTTAGTTATGTGGCCTCCAATGTTGATTTCCTTGTTGTTGTAATTGATTCGGTTTGTGTGTTCAATATTAAAAGTGTGTGTTTGTTCTTGATGATATGTAGTAGTGTTAGTTACTAAATAGTGGTTTAGTAGATGTTAATGGTTGGGTGGGTTTCAAACTGCATTGAGGGTATGGTCATGTAATGGCTAATTTCTTTTGTGGTTGGTGTTTTGGTAGTGCAAATTTATGTCTGACATTGGATTGTTGTGGTGTATTTTGATATCAGTTTAATTGTAATGCCATTGATTGTATTGGTTGTGTTATTATTTTTCCTATTTATCAGTGGTATATATGGTGGATGTAACGCTCCGAAAATTTTGGCAGGATATATCTATTTATGCAACAAAACCCACCTAATAGATAAACACATATATATTGCTAAGTAATCCATACACCCATTTCCATTAAATCCCAAACATGCATTTTACAACAAGTATGAAATGGAAGCCAAACAGGTAATAAGTGCCCTACAGGCTTACAAATTTATCCAAGAACATTCTTGGTTACACAAATTGAGTCTCGCTCATTACATCTTAAGCCCTTGGCTATACAAATAACAAACATACACACATAAGACATAATTAAGAAGCTCTTGCTTCCCAAAACTCTATCCACGCTATTGCCTTGGAGGAAGCATCTCACATGTACCTAAAAATGGTATTCCCATATGGGGTGAGCCAACAGCCCAGTGGAAATAATCTAACACAATTTATGAGGTTTAGCAAAGGTATAAATACCACGTACATAAATAATACCGATCCTGAAATATTCACAAGATCTACATATCCATATGCCACTAAGACCAACCTTATTCCATTTTCCTTTAATTTCATTTCTAATTCATATATGTTACTCAATTCATGAGTTAAATTCGTTATCTTTCAACAATCAAAATGAGACTATAACTCAATGATTTTCCAATTATGCAAAACTCACATAAACACTTTAAACCTGCCATTTTACGGATATTTTATCTGAAGGAATCGACACCCATTTATATATAAAATTTCGGGTCTTTCATCCAAGACACTCCGGCCAACTTGCTTTAAATAGAGTTCATCCCCTTTCTCCTCCCAAACAAATATAAATATGCAATGTATTTATAAACATAATCACATATGGAGTACATCCCCTTTCTCCTCCCAATAAATATACATATGCAATGTATCTATAACATGGTCATATTCAATGACACCAACAATGGATTAGCATTAAATCGCCTAATCTTCATGTAATTTCTAAAACAATCATAGCTATCCTCCACCGATAGCCCAATGCAATTATTTCTAAAGAGATGTTCAATATCAAAATAAATAGTTTATTCAAAACTTCCATAGGTGAGATAATACATATCCAATATCACCATTTATAATCACAACCTTCCAATTTCATGTTTTCAATGTTAATCCCAATTATTTATGCAAAATAATAATTTAATCAAAATTAGGGCAGAATCCCCATTTCACCAAATATCAACCCAAACACCAAAATCAACTATTTTGGCACAACATGATCTTATATTCAAGCCTCATACTCGTTTACCTCATATTCATCAAAATCCCTCTTTTCATTTCACACCCAAATCTTAGATTTGTCCAAACCACAACCAAATCTCATCATCTATATGCAATAGCAAATAACTAAGCTAAAAATCATATTAGAGTGTAGAAAATCCCTACCTCAAGTTTTGAAGAAAATCCGAGATGAAACCCCAAAATCTACGGTGTTGAAACTCGATCTCCACCGCACACAATGAAGCCCTCGAGGTGATAACTAACTTTGGTGAAGAACTTAGGCCTAAATCCCAATGGATTTGGAGAAATCAAAGAGAGAAGATGACTTCTAGAGAGAGAAGCTCTAGACTTGGAAATTTAGAGAGTTTTAAGATAGAGGGGGCTGCAAAAAGTGATCTGAAACCCTAATTTACGGACTGATATAACAAGGTCACTTAAGCGTGAAATACACTTTCCCGTAAGCAATTTCGAATGCATTTTTCATTTTTGCTTTCGGCGAGCTGACCGGTCAGCCTGACCCCCGAAGTTGACCGGGTCAAAATCGAGATCGCTATAGTGGAGGTGATGTGAAATGATAGTAACATTAATGTTAGTTAAGTGTAATGTTGATGATTTACATGTTAATAAAATGCAATGTTAATCGCATTTGTTCATTGGGTTTTGTTGTTCTTTTGCTAAATGGTTGGGTCCCCTTGTGGTTGGGTTTATTACAAATGTGTTGGTTTGCAGTTTAAATTGAATCAATGTTACGCAGTTTGAATTGCAATGTTAGTCGCACTTGTTTAGTGGGTTTTGTCCTTATGTTGTTAAATGGTTGGATCCCCTTTTGGTTGGGTTTGTTTATGGATGTGTGGCTTTGTAAAATAAATTGCGTCCCTATTAGGTAATGTGTAATGACAACCACATCCATGTTGGTAAAATGTTCGATGTAGTGGTACGTTGATTGGGCAAATGACATTTAAATATATGCTGGAATAAAATGACACATCATAATATAACGCTATCATTATTAACACCGCATCGACCAAAAATTAAACAACACAACCCGCAACCACATTCATGTTGGTAAAATGTTCAACGTAGTGGTACGTTAATTGGGCGAATGACATTTAGATAGATGTTGAAATTTGTGTTTTCATTACATAATAGTGCACGATTGGTTGCAAAGAGGCGGGTAGCGTGATAGCCTGTAATGGTCTTTTTGGTTTTTTGCTTATAAAATTTTGTATGCGTGGTGGTGGTTTTTTTGTGAAGTGTTATTGTAGTACGGTTTGATTAAAGAACATGCGACAATTGAAACCCGGGACAATATGATCAAGCCTGAACAACTTTGCAAGGCACAACATGTGTGACGACCCCGACCTCCGGACTATTATATTATATTATTCTAATAAGCTTAATTGCATGATTGTATGCTTAATTGCGTGATTACATACTTAATTTTGTAGCTATCTGTTGTTACATAGAATATCTGTTCAAATTGATAACTTAGAGGCAGAAATTAAGAGCCTAGACAACTTCAGAAACTGAAATTGTCCAACCCAATAGGCTAATTAGAATATTTAGAATTTTATGGCAACTTTAATTGAAATTTGATTTGGATCGAAATAATTAGAATAAACTGTTGCTAGACCAACACTTGAATTCACACATTAGGTATAAGATTTATCCTAAATTCATGAACTTGAGTCATGTAGAAACTAAGTGCATGGAACTATAGGATCATTTGCTTGAATTTGAGTAGGTTGAGCATGAATTACCATAAATATGATGAATTTGAATTGAAATATGCACATGCATGCTTAACCTTTCATTTTTGAGTTAAGATTTCTTGAAATTTATACATGCTTGAAGCTTAGGAGGCATGAGGTTGAAGATCATCCATGGATTCATGCATTTCATATCACTCAGTGATGTTTTAACATGATGAGGACTCAATCCATTACATGCATAGTTTTAACTTGCTTATATAAGCTCAAATTTGGTCAATTGAAGCATGATTTTGAATAAATGGTTTCAAATTAGAAGTATTTTCATGTTATATAATGATTTTCTAAGTTTTTGTACCAAAACACAAGTTTTGAGGCTTTGAATATCAACCTTGAAGATTAAACATAGTTTTGGAAATTTCAGAATTCGGCTTGCCCGCTCGAGCGAGAAAAGTTCCACTCGAGCGTGAAAATCGAGCTCCCAGAAGTTTTATAAAACTTTACAGATCGCTCGAGCGACCAAAGTGGCGCTCGAGCGAGGACCCCTTTTCACTCAGTCTTCCGCTCGAGCGACCGTCGAGTGGGAATTTCATACAAACAGCACTTTTGCCAAGTTTGCAGACCGCTTAAGCAACAGAAGTTGCGCTCGAGCGACCACCTTTGTTTTTGAACCCCTGCTCGAGTAAAGGAAGTTACGCTCGAGCGGAGACCATGTTTTCAACAAATTTTGACTAAGGCCTCGTTTGGGAACATGCTTTTTTAGTAATTTTTTGGTTTTTTGGCTAAAATGTGATATAAAAAAAACTAGTATGTTTGGGATGACTTTTTAGCTTTTTACGAAAAGATGTGCAAAAAGTAGAGAGAAAAGGAAATATTTGAATTTTTGGTATGGGTTGTTGGCTTTTTGGTTTTTTTAGTGAATTTTTGGCTTTTTGGCTAAAAAAACCACTTGCCAAACGAGGCCTAACTCTTTTAAGTGTATATTTGCATCCTCATGCCACTCCTAGTGTTCTTAGGCGCCATTTGGACTCATGTAATCATAGAATGAGTTAGAAACACATAAAGAGAACTGAGTTAAAATGAAATGGAGTTTCAACTGTGCTTTGTTATGTGTTTTGTTTAGGTGGACATTCGAGGTTTAGTAACAACACAAACCTCAGTGAGTAATAACTTTATAAAGATATGTCCAAATTATCTTTACTTTCGAAAATGTTATTGCTATCGAAATGGATATGTGATTGATTGAATGAATTATTGAAATGATTTGATAATTGATAGCATGGCCTATTGAAAACGTTATTTTCTTATAATGAATGAAGTTCTGTTTTGAAATGGTTTTGTGGTATCCATCAAATGTAGGCCCTTGCTTGGGGGTAACAATACCATGGCTAGGCCCTTGCCTGGAGGAAACAATACCATGGTTTTCGGATTGATTGACATATGGTTCGTTATCACTGGAATGTTGTTACTTCATGGATGTACCACATAAAACGATATTGAAAGATCTTGATGATGAAATGAAATTTGGTTTGGCAATATTATTGAGCTTCATTCATATAACGTCTTTATTCTATTATTACTCATTGGGCTTTAGCTCACTATATGTAGGTGTAGACACCCCATTTTTGACCGACCTTAAGACTCAGACGTCACCGATTGAGCGCTTGGTGATGTTGCATATTGTGTTCGTTCTGAGGTTGCGGAGTCACGGCTGCGAGCCTTGCCTCCGGACTTCCGGACTCTTTTGTGCCTCGCGTCGGTTTGCGAACCAAGCCCTGTTTTCTTTGTTTTCTCTTCCTGAAGGGAGGGAGAGGTCTCGTAGATCATCTCTCAGTGGCCGTAGGCTACGCTTCATGGTCGTAGGCCATTTTTCCCGTTTGGAGCCTGGTTTTCGGTTTTCGGAGCCGTTGGCCGTGTGCCTCGGTTCGGGACCGCTTAACTACCTCCGTTTGTTTCGGTTTTTGGCACACACCTTGTTTCCTTTCTTTTTACGGACACTGTGGCCCGAGAGACCAACTTCGTGGTCGCACGCCACCTTCGGTGCCTAACAACCTATTTTCGGGGCCTCGGGCCGCGCGTTTTGGCCCCTGAACCCTCGTTTTGCATCAGTTAGGGTTCATTTTTGGAAGATTTTAGACCAAAACAATCTTGATCAAAAGATTTTTAGACCTTAAAACCCTCTCTTTCAAAACGTTTTTGAAATAAAGTTTTTACGATGTTCCGAGGCTCGCATTTGTCAAATGTTGCGCTGTTCGGTAAACCGAGCAAGGACAAAGTGGAAATGAATGAATGAGAGATGAAATCTTTGAAAAATCTTTCGAAACACCTTGTCTGGGGGTTTGGAGTTGAAGAAAAGAGGAGAAGAGAAAGGAAAACTAGTTTGGGAGAAGTTCGGCATGAATCCGGGTAGGACCGAATCTGCGCGGCTTCACCGAAATGGGCATAACTCTTTGCACAGGAGTTGATGCGAGGTTGGCGCCGTTGGAAAGCTAACTTCTGGGGCTTCAATATGGCCACATGGAGAACAAGCAAATCAGATGGCCAACCAGCTTTTTTTGGTCAAAAGTGGTTCAGCATGAATCTGGAAAGGAGAGAAAACATTGCGCGGCTTCACCGAAAAGGGAATAACTCTTTGCACAGGAGGAATTAAGGTATGAGGCCACCACCGTTGGAAAGCTTATTTCCGGGGCTTCATTTTTCACTGAAGAATCTCCTAGAGCCAAGTCCGGGTGGAGGAGATGTGGTTGGTTGAAATCCGTTTGGACCGAATCTGCGCGGCTTCACCAAAACAGGCATAACTTTTTGCACAGGAGGAATTTTGATGCAAGGTTTGCGGCATTGGAAATCTAACTTCTGGGGCTTCATCCTAGGGGGTGGCCGGCCACCTTAACCCTTTTGAACTGGCTGGCCAGCCATGGGAGGTGGCCGGCCGGCCACCTGAACCTTTTGCACCTGGCCGGGCAGAATTGTCTCTCCTGGTGTATTACAGCTGTGCCAGCTGTTTTGCCCTAAACCCCTGCCCGAGGGGTCTGCCCTTTTGGGGGGGGAAATTTGAATTGGTTTTTCCCCCTTTTATTTCACTCCTCTCCTTCTATATAACTAGCACTCCACCACCATTGTTAAGGGTTAGACACTTTTGGCTTAGGCTCATAACCCTCCTCCTCCATTACTCTCCATTTTCAAGCTCCAAACACCCATTCTCTTGCACCACTTGCACTACAACCCCTAGCCTACCCCCTCCATCACTCATTCCAGCACCTTGGAGGACATTTGAAGAGGTTGAAAGTTGTAATAACCCCGACCCTGATTAACGCTAATTGGAACTTAATTATGCCTAATAATAATTAGGAGGGAATTTAGAATTAATTGCATGTGCATTGCATGAATTACGTGTTTCTGTCTGTTCGGTGTCAAAAATCTATTTGTGTTTTAGACTTTAATTTGTAAATTGGAAGCCTTATTGGCACCCGATTCCGAAATTGATTGGGGTGTTAGACTAGTTAGATTTTATGTAAATTTATGGTAGGTTTAATTAAAATTTGATTTGGAATGTTTAAATTAGATTAAAATAAGCTAAACACATAAGTTGCCGTAATTACCCTTTTGCCATTGTAAGTGGGCTCCTTTGTTTCATCTTGTGTGAGGTGTCATTACACCATTTTCATCATTTTGGCTGAGGAAAAACGTAGGCAAGAGGGAGAGGGGAGTGAAAACTTGGGTTCAACAAGGATTACCTTGGAAACTTGGAAGAAATTGAGGGATAGCAACAAATTGAACTAGCACACTTTGATTTCAAGGTTTAAGGTAGGAGATTCTCCTCTTAGTAGTGAGTTTAGATCAGTTCTTGCATGATTCTTGGTTAGATTAGAGTTTAAAGATGGAAATGGGTTTAGCATGTTGGATTGAAACCCATAACATGCATGCATGTACATGTTCTTGGCATATGAAGTTGTTTTGTATCAAATCTCTACATGCATGTTCATATTTTTGCTTAAATCCATGAATTCATCAAAATTCTGAGTTTAATGTTGCTTTGGATCATGTTTTGAAGCTTTGAAATGCACTTAAATTCATGCATGTTTGTTTAAACTTGGTTCTTGAAGATTTATGGCAATGATGCTCAAATTGACCCACTCTTGGCCCATGAATTTACAAATTGGCTTTTGAAACTTGACATACTATGTGTTTAAAGTGTTTTTCCAGAATTTGGGCCCAAGAGGTTGAGTTTTTGGTTGAAGAATGCTTGGTTCGAACTTGGAAGGCAAATCTGGAAATTCCAGATTTGGCTTCCTCGCTCGAGCGAAGGATTCCTCGCTCGAGCGAGCACTTTTGTCCAGGACTCCGCTCGAGCGAGCATCGAGCGACCATCGCGCGTAAAATCACAGCATCCAGTATTTTTACTGTTTCGACAGACCGCTCGAGCGAAGGATTTCTCGCTCGAGCGAAGCCTTTGATTTTGGAAGCTCGCTCGAGCGAAGTAAGGCTCGCTCGAGCGAGGCTCCTATTTTCAGCAACTTTTGAAAATGTTTTCTAAGGCATTTTTGCATCCACATTCCATCCTAGGCATCCCTAGGCCATATTTAAGGCTCCTTAATAAGGATAAGAGGTTAGGTACACACTTAGAATCATTGGTGTGAGTTTTGTACATTTAGAAATGCGTATTTCACGTGTGTGTCTATTATGTGTTATGTAGGTCGTGTGCCGCATTCTGTTTGACCATTTGGCTCCACCTATCGGTTCCAACGCCCACTGTGAGTAATAACATTGTAAAGATATGTTCAATTGTACTTATTTTCTGTGTAATGAAAATGAGATCTGTTTTCTGAAATGATATGTTATGTACAATGAATGATTGTCCAATTTCTGACATGTATCCGTGACATCCTTAGTACCATGTGAGATTTACAGCCTTGACCCGGTATCGGAGGTTCCTTGTGGAACTTTACGCTTTATGCGTCCTGTGATGTTACGCTTTATGCGTCTTGTTATGTGAATTTGTGCACTGTTGCCCGTACCGGAGGCCCGCCATGGGGGCTTAGCTGTCTTGTTACCCGGATCCGGAGGCTCCTTCACCGGAGCTAAGGAGGTTATTCATAACCTTACGCATTGCGCGTTTAGTTAAGCTAATGGATGTATCACGTAAATGAAACTGTGACTTATGATTTCTGTCTATCTATGATCCGATCAAGTATGAATTTGAAAAGCTGAATTATGATTTCGATCTGATCAAGTATGATTTTGATACAATGTGAATTGACTTCTGAAATCTGTGTGGACTCATTCATTGAAACCCTTTTACTCTGTTTATTATTCATTGGGCTTTCGCTCACAGTTTACTATATATATGTAGGTGAGCCGGCACATGACCAGGGCCAGAGTTGAGGGCCTCCTATTCCCTTTTTGTCAGCCAGCTTTTGTGCCTCCCGAGGAGGTTCCGGTCAAAGTCTAACGCTGTGGCTGTTTTGTTTCATGCGAGTCAATGTTTATGTTTGGGTCTTGTAAAGTCGGATTTTGGAACGTACTTATGTAAATATTCTGTACATATTGTTGTACTTTGACTGGCATGCTATGTATATAAATAAGTTTTAAAATTTTCTGTCCCATGTATGTCATCACAGCTCATTGGACCTTGTTTATTTTACATTATTG
This sequence comes from Camellia granthamiana, assembly GCA_036172215.1. Taxonomy (NCBI): domain Eukaryota; kingdom Viridiplantae; phylum Streptophyta; class Magnoliopsida; order Ericales; family Theaceae; genus Camellia; species Camellia granthamiana. Next base: position 10,837,253 of record CM069911.1, read on the forward strand.
CTTCCGCAGCCCCTTAATATTTGTTAATGTCTTCAGAGGCCGTAGGTAATCCACGGATTACTGGCTGGTTACGTCGCTAGACCTATAGGGGCGGGTTTGGGTCGTGACAAAAGTCCAGAATTTTGGTCCAAAAGTTGCTGATTTGCTGCTCTTCAAGGGTAAGTGTCTATTTCCCTCAAACTTGCATGTTTTTGCTTCATTTATAAGCTATACTTGCAAGCATTTCTGGACTTTTTCATGAACTGAAAAAGGTCATATTTTGAGCTCCTCTACATGTTTGATTAAGAACTCTTTGCTGTTTGAGGTCTTTTACTACCTCTTGTCTCCTATCTCTCTTTTTAGGGCCATTTTTGCATGATATTTTAGTCCTATTTGTGATCATTTTCGAGACTTGCTATAAACTGTAAAGTGTCTTGTTTTGAGCCCCTATTCAGCTTTGTTGAAGGGCTCTTTGCTGTTTGAGGTTTTATACTACTACTTGTCTCCTATCTCCCTTTGAGGGCCATTTTTGCATAATATTTTAGCCCTACTTGTGATCATTTTCGAGATTTTCTATAAACTGGAAAAAGTCTTGTTTTGACCTTCTCTTTAAGTTTGTTTAAGATTCCATTTTTTTTTGAGGTCATATGATTCCTTGTATGCTTGATTATCTCCTATTTTGAGCCTTACACCTAAGCCCTTGTTGCATGCTTTGTTTGGCCTTCTAGCCACTAAAATCCAGTGGATTTTCAGTGGCTAGCACACTGTTTTGAGCCTCCAAATCAGAGGGGGGTGACCCCCTCTCTCCTTGCCTTGTTTGGTGGTCATTTTGGCCTTCCAAAAGGACCCTATTTTGCATGCATCAAAGTCTTGTTTCTTGGTGCTGTCCAAGGCCCTTTTGGCCATATTTTACGTCTATGATTCATGTGTAGATGTCACGACCCAAACCCGCCCCTATGGGTTTAGCACCGTAACCGGCCAGTAATCTGAGACTACCAAAGGCCTGCTGGACAGTAATACAATAATACAGAGTACAGGGGCATGGCGGAAGCCAATACAGTAAATAAACAATGTCCAATGAGCTGACAGTCTATATGCAAAAAGATTTTTCATACCTTTATACTTTCAGTATAGAATAGTATGCACAAAATATACAATCAGTCAAAACTGGGACTTAATCCCTATTAAACAGTACGATATGGTGCTATCAGTCTATACAGTAAACAAAACAGTTACAGAGACAAACGGGGAAATAAAACACCCCTAAGCCCCTAAGCCATAGCTTGATAGGCTCGGAACCTCGCAGTGAGGCACAGTGGTTGGCTTGACAGAATTAAAGCTTGCCTGACGCTCCTAGCTACGGTCTGGTGCCTGTACACCTACATATATATATGAGCAGTGAGCTAAAGCCCAGTGAATAACACAATGCGTAAAGGGGTTAAGAATAAATGTCCTTTCAGTATTGAAAACAGTCATTTCAGTCAGTTTATCAGTCATTCAGTTTGTGGCTCATATTTCAGGTCATAACAGTCATTCAGTTAAAGCAGTGATATGTGGTACATTCATTGGCATAACAGTACAGTAAACAGTAGGTCTTAAAAGACCGGGTCTTAACAGACCAAACAGTAAATGATGGCCATCAGTAGCAGTACAGTAACAGTAACAGTAACAGTAACAATAACAATAACAGTACTATTTCAGAGAACAGTACAGTACTTGTGGATTCAAGAGGTGTCTCGCACAGACTCTAGAGGTGGCTCACACTGTAGCACTTAGTTCCGTACAGCACTTTGTTCCATATCAGAAATACAGAATGGCCATCATAACAGCAAACAGTAGTGGTTCCAAACTTGGGAACCGACAGAGATCTCTCTGTCACAGTAACAGTAAACAGTAGGTGCCAAGGATGCCACAGTACAGTTCAGAATATAAGACATACGTTCATTCAGTACACAGTATCAGTTCAGTGAACAGTTCAATTCCGTAAACAGTTTTAGTTCAGTAAACAGTATCAATTCAGTAAGCAGTTTCGTAAACAGTTCAATTTAGTAAACATTTCAGTTCAGTGAACGGTTCAACAAACAGTTCAATAAAGTAGACAGCTCAATAAGGTAAACAATTCAATAAAGTAACAGTTCAGAAGATAATCATTTTTGAACATATCTTTACACAGTTGTTACTCACAGAGTTCTGGGCTACAGTAAGCTAGAGCGTCCCCTCGGTAAGCCAACCCTACACAGTATACAGGATGAACACACACTAAGCTATATAGTTGGGGAAGATCAATAACTTAATCCCTAATTTGCCTCGGTGTGTTCTACATATATATCCTCATTAAGATGTCTTAAACTAGGCCTAAGAATGCCTAGAATGGGATGAGGATGCAAAGATGCACTCAGAAAACATTTTACAAAACTTGCTAAAAACAGGGGTCTCGCTCGAGCGAGCCTTCCTTCGCTCGAGCGAGCTTGCAAAATCAAAGAGATCGCTCGAGCGAGGAATCCTTCGCTCGAGCGGTCTGTCGAAAATGCAAAAGTACTGGATGTTGCAAATTTATGCTCGAGCCACCAATTCTTCGCTCGAGCGTAGCTCAGAGTAAAGGTTGGTCGCTCGAGCGAGGAATCCTTCGCTCGAGCGAAGGAGCCAAATTCTGGAATTTCCATATTTGCCTTCCAAGCTCAAACCAAGCATTCTTCCACTCTATATTCGACCTTTTGAGCCCAAATTCTGGAAAACACATTCAAACTCAATATTCAACAAGTTCCAAAGCTCAATTTGTGAATTCAAAGGCCAAGAGTGAGTCAATTAAATCCAAGTCTCAAACCCATTTTCAAGAACATGAAGAACAAGCAAACATGCATGAATTCAAATCATTTCAAAGCTTCAATTTGATGCTCTAGTGAGCCAAATGTTCCAAAAACAAGTTGAAAACATGGACCATTGCAAGATTATGAACATGCATGTGAGGAATGATGGATTACAACCTCAAAACTTGCCAATATGCACATGCATGCAACAATTTAGCTCTAATTCAACATTATATGGACCAATTCAAGGCTTAAATCACTAGAGGCTCAAGAACTAAGCATGAACAAGTTCAAAGACATTAATAAAAGGTTAAATTCTCTTACCTAAGTCTTCAATTACTAGACTTGAAGTTCAATTTGCCAACATATGCCTCAATTTCCTCAAGGATTATCAAATTATAGCCAAAATCCCTCTCAATTCCCTCCCTCTCTCTCTAATTTCGGTTGAGAGGCCACAAATGAGCTGATGAAGTGTTTTTGATTCCATGAATACAAGTCTCAACAAATGTAGAGTAGTGGCCACTAAGTGGCGTTTTGGTAAATAAGTCAAACTTTACATTTTATCCATTTTTAATCTAATTTAACCATACCAAATCAATTTTCAGATAAATGTGCCATAAAATCACATTAATTATGATGAACACAGAACATTAATCAATTTTGGCTTCGGCCGCCGATAAGGCCTTCAATTTGCAACTTAATGCATAAGACGAGAACAGATAATTTGGCAGTCGAACAGATAGATTATGCATTTAAACAGTTACAGTCAATCGATTCAGTTTCGGATCTCAGTCAGCCAGTTCGGTACTTTAATCAATTCAATTATCAATCATGTTCAGTCTCAGTAAACAGTAATCAGTAGGTAATCAGTAAACAGTGACAAGGGTTGTTACAGTAGACCAATCTCATTCAAGGCCTTTCAAAGAGGCCTTTCTTTGCATGTTTCCTAGACTGATTTCTGGGCCATTTTTGTGGGTTTTAAGGCTGTCATAACTCATTTCCAGAGTTGGTTTGGTCATGCTTCATGTCTATCTTGCATGTGCTTAATAACCCCTTTGTATGCCCTCTAAAAGAACCCATCATTTGTGCATGTGTTGGCTGCATTTCAGAGGTTATTTGGGCATGTTTTGGCATGTTTTATTCACTGATTTTTGCTGGTTTGATGAGTTCTCATCTGCTTCATATACATGCCATGTAAACCATGTTTGCTAGTTAAAGTTGCATGCTATTTTAGTCCATCTTGCTAGCATCTTTTGGCCATGCTTTGAACTAGAAATGTTCATATTTTGGGACTGCCTTGGTTCTGTCTTTAGGCTTCATGATCAAATAATTCATGTTTTGTAGAGCTACAAGTCATTACATGTGCCTAGTCTTGAGGTTCGGGGCTCATTCCATGCATCGGGTGTCATGTTTCTATGTTTCGGGACCTTTTAGCATCATATTTCAGTGCTGAAATTTACATGTTTGTATGCCATCTCGCATCCCTTGCCATGCTTTGGTAGAGTGGCATTTGATGCCTTAGGTTCGGTCCTCGGTTTGCGTGCACGTCTGCACGCATTTCTGTTGCTTCATTTTCATCTAATGGCCTCTGATGTGAGTGTGGCTGAGGTCCACTCATATTGGTGTAAGTCCATCATGCATTGTGTATGCCATTTCAATTCATAGCATTGTGTATGCTAGGTTGCATGTTAGAGCATTGTGTATGCCATGTTGCATCGTGCATTGTGTATGCCATTTCATAGCATTGTGTATGCTAGGACGTATATTAGTCGCATTCATGCATGTCATGCATACTGCATTGTGTTTGGGATAGGAGTTAGCCGGAGCACGGGAAACGAGGGACGTTTCGTACTCCGAGTGACGGAACGTGTCTCAATTCCCGGTCACCGATACTCCGGATTAACCATGATGGAGTTTAGGTTTTGTTGTGTTTATATGTGCATTCATTTCATATTAAGTCGTGCAATTTGACTCCTCGGCCATCATGCATCGAGATGCGTGATTGGTGGCACGAGGATCGAGGACTACACTCCCTGAAGGGTAGTCAAGCATACATATGTGAAAATACATTGCCATGCCCCTTTCTTGCTCTCTGTTGCAGCAAATCAGAAACCGGCAGTCTTTTGGAGCTTCGTGCAACATTCTGGGCTTAATTGTAAACAGAGGCTAATTGGGGCATCGCAACGGATTTCCGCGCGAAACAACTCAACCATGCATCATTCATCATCCGGAACAGAGCCGAGGCAGTCCATAGCTTGCATGCAAATTTACTGCTTTCCTAGATTAATTTGATAATTAATTAGGGTTTTGTACTTATTCGGACTGTATTATTTGTTCTGGACTATATTATTTATTCGGACCCTCCGCGCGAGGGCAATATTGTAATAAGTGTACGTGTGTGTGATGTATGTCTTCCAACCCCACGTCTTTCTCCCTTTTATTTACCAGCTTATGATGGTTAGATTAGGGCATGTTTCAATTAGCATACAGTATGATAGCATGTTTGCATTCATTTATCTGTTCTGCATGCACCAAGCTCGGCGCATCATATTAACTGCATTGTATTTCAATTCCGAGTTGAATACTTATTAGTTGTAGCATTTCATATGCCATCTCTAGAATAGCCGAGCCTATCTTAGCTGCATTTTGCATGTGTTGCATTAGACATTTCTGTATAGTTAGGATCATGCATGGATTTCTAACATAGTTTCTGTTTTGGCTTGGAGTACTCAGTAAGTTTTACGCTTTAGCATCCTTGCATGTGTGTGAGTGACTGCCATGATAGCATGCTTACCATGAGGCTATGTGCTTACGTGATATATCTGCCTGAATGCCTGTGGGTGAAGGTTGGATTATCTGAATTGGAATAATGCATTGACTGTGAGTTTTAAGCCCACTAGATAGTGGCAAAACCATGTTTTTTAAGCCCACCCGAGGGTGGCAAAATCTGCATTTTAAGCCTACTTACGAGTAGCAAACCACTTTCAAAAATAAACATGAAATGTTTTGTTCCAATTCAGGCGATCCAGTCTATACTTGTATGTTGTGCGCATCACATAGTAAATCTAGGCTAATAACCGGAATAAGAACGCATAATGTTTTCAAAACTAGATATCATGGTTAGTAGATGCCGATCTTTGATCGGGCGAGCGGGGGTGCTCACGAAGTGACCTTCCCCAATCGTATCCAAGTTCCCGAGCCGAGGCAACTTTGGTGATGACGGACACGTGGCCTTAGGCACGAGTCAGGGTTTCCTAAATTTTCCAAAATAAAATATTTAGGTGGCGACTCTGTATCTGGCAAAGCAGTCCATGTTTGGCACTTCTTTCAAAAATCTATTTTCTCAAAACGATTTGCCGGATTTGGACTCTTTGGTTCAGATTGAGAACCGTGACAATTTGAGTCCGAACTGTAGTGAGCCCAAAATGAACGGAACGGGACTCATCCTCCTGGGGGCGTTCGGGGACGTCTACAGTTTCTGGCGACTCTGCTGGGGATTTAGAGAACTTGACTCGAACTCATGATATCTTGTTTTGACTACACTTATGTGTTTCTTTGCATTGCATTTGCATTGGTGCGCCTAGGACACCGTGTTTGCCATCTGCTATTCCTGAACGGTTTGCCAGAGGCTTGTCTTGTCAAGGCATGACCATAAGGCTAACCGGTTGTGGGCTCTGCCAGTATGGGAACACAAACCCCGGTTTTACCGGGGCACCCTTTTGACCATTCGACCTAGTGCATATTCGGAATCCATAGTGACCATTCCAAGCTAGGACAGGTTGCTTACCCGATAGGTTGTTTGAAACCGCTGCGTGCGTAGTGAAACCCTAGCTCCTGACAAAATAGGACAGGGAAACCTTACCCCTCCATAGGGGTGTTTTGGCTCTCACTTGCTTGTTATGTGCTTTTCGAGTGCGTCTCTACAGGAATGCATGTATCAGTTTACAAGTTTGGGCATCAGGCCTGCGGGCACCAATTCAGTATTTTGGGATTTAGTTTACCTGAGGGTAATAGTTTACAGGTTGAATTTTGAGGCAGAATTCAGTAGAGGGCACAGTCATCCAATTTTGAGACAGAATTCAGTAGAGGGCACAGTCATCCTGTTATGTTCATATCTGTTTTGGTGAAATCAGGCTGAGATGCTGCATGTTTTCTCTTTTGCTAGATAGTCCAGGAACTATAGCTTCAGAAGGCTCCGATATCCCCCGGGTACATTGGACTAGTGCTGATAGACTTTGTTAGGTCAGAGATTCAATTCAAGGGCAACCAGTGTTCTTTCGCTGAGGCAAGGTAAAGAAAAGGCCAGTCAGGGCTCACCGGTTCATCTGATCCGTCAGTCGCCAGTCACATCATCTTTGTTCGGACTTAGCAGACCGTGATGGCACATGGTTCGGAAGAATTTGTGGCCGTGATAACAGCGCTAAATCAGGGAACTGCCATGCAGGCTGAGACCAGTATTGAAATGCAGCGCCCATCTGGGGCATCTGCCTCACATCCAGCTTTGGGACCCCAGCCGAACTTTGACCCACTTCCGCCAGTTGAAGATTTGCAGTGTCCGAATCCTCGAGAAGGGTTGGCTCAAGCTCGAGTTCTCGGACCCCTGGTGCAGCCTAATGAGAGGCTTTATCCCCTTGATGCTAATGACCTCGATCTGACCGCAGTGAAAATCGCAAACCTTGAGAAGCAATTCAAAAAGGCACAGGGCCTTAACTCCATTCCCGACATTGAGGACGGGCACACTGAGTCTGCCGTACGGCTCCCAGACAGATTCAAAATGCCACATATTGACCGTTTCGACGGGTCTAGAGATCCAATGGTACATATCTGACTTTTCTTGGATGTCCTGAAGCCGATGGGTCTGACTAAGCCACAAAAACTCTCTCTGTATGGAAGAACCCTGTCGGGTGTAGCAGCCACTTGGTACGCTAAGTTGGAGGACACAGTGAAGCAAAACTGGGAAGAATTGGCTGAGGCCTTTGTTGATTAGTATTCTTACAATACCCAAGTTGAAATGACCATCCAAGAACTTGAAGCAACCCGCCAGAACCCAACAGAGCTTTTTGTGGAATTTGTTACAAGGTGGAGAGCAAAGGCAGCACAGATGACAGATCGCCGCCCTTCTGAGAGGGATCAAGTGCAGATGATGGTGCGAAACCTCGAGCATGATATGTTGCAAAAGTTGATAGTCGCTCCGCTATTCATTTTCAAAAGGTTGCACGAACTGGGGGTCCAAATCGAGAATGCGTTCAACAGTGGGATCATTCCCAGAACAAGTGAACCGACAAGGAGGGTGATTTCAGGGAGTACCAACGCTGGTAGTAGCGCTATTCCCAAACCCACCGAAATCAATACAGTCGCCACAGCTGACCCTTTTGCCAAACCAAGCCTACAAACAGCCGGCCCAGCCCGAGCTCAGGGCAGAACTTTCACCCCCCTCTATATGAGCCTGACTAGCGCACTAAAAGCCTTGATGGAAAGAGGGCATCTCAAACCCCTCGATCCTCAACCTCTTCCTGACCCACTCCCAGCCAGACATAACCCCTCCAAGTACTGTGCGTACCATCAGCAGCGCGGCCATGGCACCGACCGTTGCTACCGCCTTCGTCATGAGGTCCAAAATCTCATCGACAACCGGACGATAGCTCCACCTTCAGACCCCAATGACCAACATCTCTTGCCTACCTCAATCTCATCCATATACTGCCATCCACTTATGACCCCAGCATATACATCACCCCGGCCCATCTACCCAAGCCTGAGGTGTTTATCCCAGAAAGCATGGACTTATGCATGATGGGTGCACCTGAACCCCAATCATCTCAAACCCGCGAACCCACTACTTCTGAGTTGATGGGAATGATTAAAGATCTTCAAAGAACTGTGACAGATGTGGCCTCCGGGACATTGGCTCCATCACTGACCACACCACATACTGGGAATTTCATGTCAAAAGGCTCCCTAGTCTTGGGGCGAGCTGCATTTGAAGGAGGCCAATCCCTTGGCAAAGTGGAGACGAGTGAAAAGAACATGGTAGGGGCGGGCATGGAATCCCCAATGAACATCTTCTGTTCGCTGTTGAGGCTTTGAAAGCTGAAGGACTGAACAAACAGCAAGTGCTTGCAGTGGTTGCAAAAACTGTGGATGATACTTTTGCCACTCAAGTTGGGGGCAGTCTGAATCAAGGGGAAAACCGGGAAAAAGGGTCGTCGTACTAGAAATGATCTTGTTAGCTCTAATCCTCCACTCGGAAGAGATCAGCAAACCAGGCCAGCACCTGCCAATCCCTTTGCTGGTGCGCCCAGCAAAAATCCACAAACCTTGAAGTACCAACCCCGAGGTCGGAGGGTCTTCCATGCCCTCTATATGCCTTTGTCCAAAGCTCTCCAAATCCTTGTTGGACAAGGGCATCTCAAACCCCTTAAGCCTCGGCCTCTCCCGAACCCTCTTCCGGCTACACATGATACTACCTAGTACTGCGCGTACCATCAGCAAACTGGCCATACTACCGACAACTGCTTCCGTTTTCGCCATGAAATACAGGATCTGTTTGACAACGGGGTTGTCCTCCTGCCGAGCTCAGCAAAGTCTATCGGCACTGGATCGGTGAACTTGGGGGATAATGTGATGTGATCGGGGAATGAACCACCTGCGGGCGACGCTCGATTAACTCCAGATATGGTGGATGACATGCACTATTTTGAGTATTTGCGAATGCTAGCTTTTGTGCTTTCTGACTTGGGTATTGGGTCAGTCTTGTTGTTTTGTTTTGAGTCTGTCTTTTTGTTTTGAGTCAGTCTCTTTTGTTTTGCGTCTGTCTTGTTGTATCGAGTTAGTCCTGTTGTATAGGAGTCGGGTGATTCCGGGGGGTGTTACCTCGGGCGTCACCATTTTGTTTTGTTTTGTGTTTGTCTTTTCGTTTTGTTTTGAGTCTGTTTCTGCCAGGGAGCCAGTTGTGCCAACAGATTTTGAATGAAACAGCAGTGATTTTCACGCTCTCGTATTTGCTTCTGTCTTGTGCCAGTTATGCTGGAAGTTTTGAATGAGATGGCAGTATTTGACTAAGAACTTTGTCTTTTCTGTGCCTTGAAGTCATTATAATGACCTGAGTTTTTCAAAACTTTGTGAACACTGCGGTGAAAACAAAGAGGGAGGAATTCCTCGGGATTTGCAAAACTTTGATCAAACTGAGAGAAAGAGAGGTGTGCTAAGCCCTTAATGAATGAAAACATGCTTGTTAGTGTGAGTACTGAGAAGGACCCTGGCTTGATCCAGATTGGCTCCGCATTGTCTTCCACCCGAGCGATTCGTCGCTTTCTTAAAGTTTTTAAAAAAATGTTTCGCGCGGTCCTGCGAGGACATGTGTGGAATCACTTTTGAGATTGTGCAGCTTAGGATCGCTCTCAGCCCCGAGACTTAACTCCTCACTTTCGAACCTTGAACTTGAATTCAGAACATTCAACGGTCAACTACAATGTGAGGCCTGAATGGCCAGATTCGAAGCAGCCCATAAATTAGCGGCAAGAAAATCAGATCAAGAAGACCAGATGTCACCAAAAACAGCTTGCGAAGCTAGGTCGGAAGCACCCTTCGAACTAGGGGCAAAGATGTCAGATGTGCTCGAAGAGCCGAAGATGAGTCCTCTTGCAAATCAACAGCCACTCTCCTGGATACGAATGACTTCAAAACCCTACAACCATTTGGCATGGACCAAGCTATACTTTTACCCTTTGAGAGGCTCGTTGGGTCCAAAACCCAGAAGGGCGACCCAGGCAAAAGTTAGAGCGAGACAAAACAAAATATACAAAAAAATGCAAAAAGAAAAGAAAAAGAAAAATGCAAAAAAAGAAGAAGAAAAAGGAATGAAAAGAATATAAAAAAAAGAAAGAAAGAAGAACAAAGCTCGCAAAGTCGAAAACCCGCAACGGGCGCCTTGGCAAAAGTTAGAGCCTAAAAAGGAGAGGTTAATACCCAAGTGTACCTTAACCCCGAACTACGTAAGGCTTGATTCCCATCTTTGGGATACGTAGGCAACTTCATTCTGAAGTCCAGCCGTAAAACACTTCAATTTGATTGTGCCCATGCAATGTTTGATCATTTTCGCCTTCTCTGTATCCGAGAATTTGGTTGTGTTTGTCACTTTGAGGACTGACTACAATGCGCTGCGGTGCCATTCAAACAAGGGGCAACTTTCTGTTGCCATTCAATGCGCCGCGGTGCCGTTCAAACAAGGGGCAACTTTCCGTTGCCATGCAGCTCTCTTCAAGCAAGGGACAATTTTCCTTCGGATCTGAGGTTGTGCATCTCGAGAGTGGGTTCTATGCTCGTTGAGCAGTGGCCGATTGCAAAAACAGTTTTTGAGAATTTTTACTGAGGTTGACTGATTTTCTCTCAAAAACTATTCCATTTTTTCCAAAACTGGACCTTTTTCCTGGACCCAAAAAAGGAAAATTTTCAGTGCTCATAACCTAACTTGGATGATTCTGAATCAGAAAATCGAACAAGCGCGTTAATCTAACTCTCATTTTGGTTAAAATTGTTTTAGTAGAAAACCAAAAAAATGGTCAAAACGATGAACTAGGGGCACAGTTGAGTCAGGCTTCCTGTCTTTTCCCATTGTCAACATACTTGCCAAGAAGGACACTCTACCTGCCAGAAGAGGGCACAACTGAAGCTAACAGCAAAAGGGCAGAAAGCTCTCACATCCTCCAAGCAACGAGGTATCAAGCCAAGTGCGAAGCACGAACTGGAATGGGGCAGGATATTTCATTCCCTCATCTGGACACATCTGATCACGTCCAAACTCCCCGGCAGAGCATCATCGACCGATGTCAGCTACAGATTTGCTACACACCCAGTTGTAGCGCAGCCCCTCTGTGGGAGAAACTCACTGTTATGAAAAAGAATGAGAATCTGGTAGAATACCAGGGGCAAGAGCCCACAACTTCATGCTTATCCATCAACCACCCAGGGGAGGGATTAAAAAATGAGAGATTAAAAAATAGAGAGATGTGCGCTGAGAAAAAAAGTGAGGAAAAGGGTTTTGTGAGAAAAGCCGAGCCTGAGGGCCGAGTGATGTGAGAATCACAAATGAGAAAGGGTGGGAAACAATACCCGAAGAAACTGGCTCCTCGCGAACTGAGAGGTCTCTCCTCTTTGTAACACGTCTGTGTGTCGTGTCTTTTGTTTTGTTTGTCTCGATTATTGTTTTGAGTCGTTTGAGTGTCAATAGATGTGTTTAGGTTGTTTTACCTTGTTTTTCCTTTGTTGAGTTGTGTTTAGATTGTTCTACCTTTGTTTTTCGTTGTTGAGTCGTTTTGGCTGTGGTCAGTTGTAGGCTCAATATCCGGTTGAGAACCCTTTTCTCATTTCAATTTCAAAAAGGAATCGTTTTGTGCTCAGAGTGCTGTGCCATTCTCCACATTTGCGCAAAACAGGATTTGTTCTTTCGTAAAATCGCAGGGTTCACCCAGGTCATGTGAAAACAGTAAAATCGGGGCCTATCTGAAGCTATATGGGTTCCAGACTGCAAAGCAAAAGAAAAGAGAGGAAAATTTGGAGCATCTTAGCATGTTTCAACTTTAGCAAAATCCGAGACTGCATTCCAGGTGCACCTTCTCAGGCCTCGCCGTTTCTCTGGAGTATGAGTGTATCTCGACCCCAAGTGTAAGCCTGCTTTAAGTCAGAATGGCAGTCCAAGCAGCACCCGAGGGTTTCACATGCAGATGCTATCTCTCGCCAATATGAACAGGGTGTGCCCTTTTTGAGCTGAGTGTGTTGCGAAGCCCTCTAAGAGGCAAATCAAAGGCACCAGAGTACATATTTGATGCTCCTCTACTGCATAGAATGTGAACTTTCATATACACTGTTGTTGCATGCGTGCCGCGCGTCATTATGATTCCGCATAGAATATGCTTTGCTTGTTTCATGCATAGAATATGCTTGCTTTCAATATTGCATAAAATGTGCTTCCATACTTGCATAGAAAATGCTCGTATCTTTTGCATGGAAAATGGCCCCATACTTGCATAGAAGATGCATTTTATCGCACTTTCTTGTGCATTTTATCTCGCTCGCACTGTCTTGTGCACTTACACTTTGTATCTCACTTGCACTGTCTTGTGCATCTTGTGGTTGTATCTCACTCGCACTATCTTGTGCATTGCATATCAATCGCGCTGGTTAGCGTATCGCACTGTTTTGTGCATTTCAAATCAATCGCGCTGTTTAGCGTATCGCACTGTTTTGTGCATCTCAAATCAATCGCGCTGTTTAGCGTATCGCACTATTTAGTGCATTTCAAATCAATCGTGCTGATTTGCGCATCGCACTGTCTTGTGCATTTTCGCATTAAGTTTATCATTCGCGCTATTTTGCGCACCTCAATCGCACTATTTTGTGCAGTTTACATTCACGCTATTTTGCGCATCACACTGTTTTGTGCAGTTTACATTCGCGCTATTTTGCGCATCGCACTGTTCTGTGCAGTTTATCACTCGCGCTATTTCGCGCACCACAATCGCACTGTTTTGTGCAGTTTATCATTCGCGCTATTTTGTGCACCTCAATCGCACTGTTTTGTGCAGTTTATCATTCGCGCTATTTTGCGCACCTCAATCGCACTGTTTTGTGCAGTTTATCATTCGCGCTATTTTGCGCACCTCAATCGCACTGTTTTGTGCAGTTTATCATTCGCGCTATTTTGCGCACCTCAATCGCACTGTTTAGTGTAGTTTATCATTCGCGCTATTTTGTGCACCTCTATCGCACTGTCTTGTGCTTTGCATATCACATCACACTATCTTGTGTATTTCAAATCAACCGCGCTGTTTAGCGTATCGCACTATTTTGTGCATGGTATCATTCGCGCTATCTTGCGCACCTCACCTGCACTTATTAGTATATTGCATCGCGCTATCTTGCGCCGTGACCATTACTTGCATTGTGTATGCATTTTATCACGCTATCTTGCGTACCTTACCTGCACTTGTTAGTGCATTGCATCGCGCTATCTTGCGCACCTTACCCGTATCGCACTGTTTTGTGCATTCACCCTACTCGTACCGTTTTGTGCACCTCTAGCTCGCACTGTCTTGTGCACTCTCTGGTCTGGGAGACCTTAAATCCTCTGGTCTGGAAGACCTTAAATCTTGTATCTTCATTCGCACTGTCTTGTGCACTCCCTGGTCTAGGAGACCTTAAATCCTCTAAAGGTGCAATTCCTTTGGTGTTTGTCGTGCCCGAACGACTTCCAGCGTCTGGTATAGCCACCTGCCTGTGTTAGCAGTGAGTTCCTAGGAGATCAACTGAGACGGTGGAAACTAGAGTTCGAATGGCTCATGCCTAGAACACAAAGGTTCGGGATTTCCGAGACTAAGTCTGGTTTAAATACCCAGGGGTATATCCTCGGCTTGAAATCTGTATGGCAGCCCCATAGATTGAGATAGCATCTGTATGCGCCTCAATTCTGGATACTGATCCAACCTAGTCTGTCACCCTGTTGGAGAATAGGGAAAGCTGCGACCACAGTCAGGGAGAAAAGTATTACCTGTGGTTCAATTACGATGCAGAAGCGGGGGATCCCCAACAGCCTGAGGTGAGTCATCACCAATTGCCCCTGTAAGGTACCTCAATTTTCCTAGCTATCACATTGCATTTTAGTCATTACAGTGCATTGCATAAATCCTAAATTTTCAAACCGGCCTCGCATAGCATATAAGTCCAATCTTCAAACCGGCTTCGCTTAGCGTATAAGTCTAACTTTCAAACCGGCTTCGCGTAGCGCGTAAGTCCAATTTTCAAACCGGCTTCGCTTAGCGTATAAGTCCAACTTTCAAACCGGCTTCGTGCAGCGTATAAGTCTAATTATCAGACCGGCTTCGCGTAGCGTATAAGTCCAATTATCAAAATCTTTCTCCATATCATTTTGCATCCTACCCCTGAACTACGCTGGTTTGATTCCTTGTAAAGGGATACGTAGGCAGCTTGCGGGCGTAACCGTTTATTTGTCTATATTTTGTTTGTTTGTCCAAGTCTTTGGCCTTGTCAAAAATGGGTTGTCTCTGGGCTTTGACATTCACTCCCGTCACTTATGACTTCCGAGTTCTGTCAAAGAGGGGCAACTGTAGACACCCCATTTTTGACCGACCTTAAGACTCAGACGTCACCGATTGAGCGCTTGGTGATGTTGCATATTGTGCTCGTTCTGAGGTTGCGGAGTCACGGCTGCGAGCCTTGCCTCCGGACTTCCGGACTATTTTGTGCCTCGCCTCGGCTTGCGAACCAGGCCCTGTTTTCTTTGTTTTCTCTTCCTGAAGGGAGGGAGAGGTCTCGTAGATCATCTCTCAGTGGCCGTAGGCTACGCTTCATGGTCGTAGGCCATTTTTCCGGTTTTCGGAGCCGTCAGCCGTGTGCCTCTGTTCGGGACCGCTTAACTACCTCCGTTTGTTTTGGTTTCTGGCACACACCTTGTTTCCTCTCTTTTTAGGGACACTGTGGCCCGAGAGACCAACTTCGTGGTCGCACGCCACCTCCGGTGCCTAACAGCCTATTTTCGGGGCCTCGGGCCGCGCGTTTTGGCCCATGAACCCTCGTTTTGCATCAGTTAGGGTTCATTTTTGGAAGATTTTAGACCAAAACAATCTTGATCAAAAGATTTTTAGACCTTAAAACCCTCTCTTTCAAAACGTTTTTGAAATAAAGTTTTTACGATGTTCCGAGGCTCGCATTTTGTCAAATGTTGCGCTGTTTGGTAAACCGAGCAAGGACAAAGTGGAAATGAATGAATGAGAGATGAAATCTTTGAAAAATCTTTCGAAACACCTTGTCTGGGGGTTTGGAGTTGAAGAAAAGAGGAGAAGAGAAAGGAAAACTAGTTTGGGAGAAGTTCGGCATGAATCCGGGTAGGACCGAATCTACGCGGCTTCACCGAAACGGGCATAACTCTTTGCACAGGAGGAATTTTGATGCGAGGTTGGCACCGTTGGAAAGCTAACTTCCGGGGCTTCAATATGGCCACATGGAGAACAAGCAAATCAGATGGCCAACCAGCTTTTTTGGTCAAAAGTGGTTTAGCATGAATCTGGAAAGGAGAGAATACATTGCGCGGCTTCACCGAAAAGGGAATAACTCTTTGCACAGGAGGAATTAAGGTATGAGGCCACCACCGTTGGAAAGCTTATTTCTGGGGCTTCATTTTTCACTCAAGAATCTCCTAGAGCCAAGTCTGGGTGGAGGAGATATGGTTGGTTGAAATCCGTTTGGACAGAATCTGCGCGGCTTCACCAAAACAGGCATAACTTTTTGCACAGGAGGAATTTTGATGCAAGGTTTGCGGCATTGGAAATCTAACTTCTGGGGCTTCATCCTAGGGGGTGGCCGGCCACCTTGACCCTTTTGAACTAGCCGGCCGGCCATGGGAGGTGGCCGGCCGGCCACCTGAACCTTTTGCACCTGGCCGGCCAGAATTGTCTCTCCTGGTGTATTACAGCTGTGCCAGCTGTTTTGCCCTAAACCCCTGCCCGAGGGGTCTGCCCTTTTGGGGGGGAAATTTGAATTGGTTTTTCCCCCTTTTATTTCACTCCTCTCCCTCTATATAACTAGCACTCCACCACCATTGTTAAGGGTTAGACACTTTTGGCTTAGGCTCATAACCCTCCTCCTCTATTACTCTCCATTTTCAAGCTCCAAACACCCATTCTCTTGCACCACTTGCACTACAACCCCTAGCCTACCCCCTCCATCACTCATTCCAGCACCTTGGAGGACATTTGAAGAGGTTGAAAGTCCAGAATTTTGGTCCAAAAGTTGCTGATTTGCTGCTCTTCAAGGGTAAGTGTCTATTTCCCTCAAACTTGCATGTTTTTGCTTCATTTATAAGCTATACTTGCAAGCATTTCTGGACTTTGTCATGAACTGAAAAAGGTCATATTTTGAGCTCCTCTACATGTTTGATTAAGAACTCTTTACTGTTTGAGGTCTTCTACTACCTCTTGTCTCCTATCTCTCTTTTTAGGGCCATTTTTGCATGATATTTTAGCCGTATTTGTGATCATTTTCGAGACTTTCTATAAACTGTAAAGTGTTTTTTTTTTAGCCCCTCTTCAACTTTGTTGAAGGGCGCTTTGCTGTTTGAGGTTTTCTACTACTACTTGTCTCCTATCTCCCTTTTAAGGCCATTTTTGCATAATATTTTAGCCCTACTTGTGATCATTTTCGAGATTTTCTATAAACTGGAAAAAGTCTTGTTTTGACCTTCTCTTTAAGTTTTTTTAAGGTTCCATTTTTTTTTTTGAGGTCATATGCTTCCTTGTATGCTTAATTGTCTCCTATTTTGAGCTTTACACCTAAGCCCTTGTTGCATGCTTTGTTTGGCCTTCTAGCCACTAAAATCCAGTGGATTTTCAGTGGCTAGCACACTGTTTTGAGCCTCCAAATTAGAGGGGGGTGACCCCCTCTCTTCTTGTCATGTTTGGTGGTCATTTTGACCTTCCAAAGGGACCCTATTTTGCATGCATCAAAGTCTTGTTTCAGGCCCTCATTCTGTGAGTTTTGAGCTCTGCCTTGGTGCTGTCCAAGGCCCTTTTGGCCATATTTTATGTCTATGATTCATGTGTAGACCAATCCCATTCAAGGCCTTTCGAAGAGTCCTTTCTTTGCATGTTTCCTAGACTGATTTCTGGGCCATTTTTGTGGGTTTTAAGGCTGTCATAACTCATTTCCAGAGTTGGTTTGGTCATGCTTCATGTCTATCTTGCATGTGCTTAATAACCCCTTTGTATGCCCTCTAAAAGAACCCATCATTTGTGCATGTGTTGGCTGCATTTCAGAGGTTATTTGGGCATGTTTTGGCATGTTTTATTCACTAATTTTTGCTGGTTTGATGAGTTCTCACCTGCTTCATATACATGCCATGTAAACCATGTTTGCTAGGTAAAGTTGCATGCTATTTTAGTCCATCTTGCTAGCATCTTTTGGCCATGCTTTGAACTAGAAATGTTCATGTTTTGGGACTGCCTTGGTTCTGTCTTTAGGCTTCATGATCAAATAATTCATGTTTTGTATAGCTACAAGTCATTACATGTGCCTAGTCTTGAGTTTCGGGACTCATTCCATGCATCGGGTGCCATGTTTCTATGTTTCGGGACCTTTTAGCATCATATTTCAGTGCTGAAATTTACATGTTTGTATGCCATCTCACATCCCTTGCCATGCTTTGGTAGAGTGGCATTTGATGCCTTAGGTTCGGTCCTCGGTTTGCGTGCACGTCTGCACGCATTTCTGTTGCTTCATTTTCATCTAATGGCCTCTGATGTGAGTGTGGCTGAGGTCCACTCATATTGGTGTAAGTCCATCATGCATTGTGTATGCCATTTCAATTCATAGCATTGTGTATGCTAGGTTGCATGTTAGAGCATTGTGTATGCCATGTTGCATCGTGCATTGTGTATGCCATTTCATAGCATTGTGTATGCTAGGACGTATATTAGTCGCATTCATGCATGTCATGCATATTGCATTGTGTTTGGGATAGGAGTTAGCCGGAGCACGGGAAACGAGGGACGTTTCGTACTTCGAGTGACGGAACGTGTCTCAATTCCCGGTCACCGATACTCCGTATTAACCATGATGGAGTTTAGGTTTTGTTGTGTTTATATGTGCATTCATTTCATATTAAGTCGTGCAATTTGACTCCTCGGCCATCATGCATCAAGATGCGTGATTGGTGGCACGAGGATCGAGGACTACACTCCCTGAAGGGTAGTCAAGCATACATATGTGAAAATACATTGCCATGCCCCTTTCTTGCTCTCTATTGCAGCAAATCAGAAACCGGCAGTCTTTTGGAGCTTCGTGCAACATTCTGGGCTTAATTGTAAACAGAGGCTAATTGGGGCATCGCAACGGATTTCCGCGCGAAACAACTCAACCATGCATCATTTATCATCCGGAATAGAGCCGAGGCAGTCCATAGCTTGCATGCAAATTTACTACTTTCCTAGATTAATTTGATAATTAATTAGGGTTTTGTACTTATTCGGACTGTATTATTTATTCGGACCCTCCGCGCGAGGGCAATGTTGTAATAAGTGCGCGTGTGTGTGATGTATATCTTCCAACCCCACGTCTTTCTCCCTTTTATTTACCAGCTTATGATGATTAGATTAGGGCATGTTTCAATTAGCATACAGTATAATAACATGTTTGCATTCATTCATCTGTTCTGCATGCATCAGGCTCGGCGCATCATATTAACTGCATTGTATTTCAATTCCGAGTTGAATACTTGTTAGTTGTAGTATTTCACATGCCATCTCTAGAATAGCCGAGCCTATCTTAGCTGTATTTTGCATGTGTTGCATTAGGCATTTTTTGTATAGTTAGGATCATGCATGGATTTCTAACATAGTTTCTGTTTTGGCTTGGAGTACTCGGTAAGTTTTTACGCTTTAGCATCCTTGCATGTGTGTGAGTGACTGCCATGATAGCATGCTTACCATGAGGCTATGTGCTTACGTGATATATCTGCCTGAATGCCTGTGGGTGAAGGTTGGATTATCTGAATTGGAATAATGCATTGACTGTGAGTTTTAAGCCCACTAGATAGTGGCAAAACCATGTTTTCTAAGCCCACCCGAGGGTGGCAAAATCTGCATTTTAAGCCTACTTGCGAGTAGCAAACCACTTTAAAAAATAAACATGAAATGTTTTGTTCCAATTCAGGCGATCCAGTCTATACTTGTATGCTGTGCGCATCACATAGTAAATCTAGGCTAATAACCGGAATAAGAACGCATAATGTTTTCAAAACTAGATATCATGGTTAGTAGAGGCCGATCTTTGATCGGGCGAGCGGGGGTGCTTACGAAGTGACCTTCCCCAATCGTACCCAAGTTCCCAAGCCGAGGCAACTTTGGTGATGACGGACACGTGGCCTTAGGCACGAGTCAGGGTTTCCTAAATTTCCCAAAATAAAATATTTAGGTGGCGACTCTGTATCTGGCAAAGCAATCCATGTTTGGCACTTCTTTCAAAAATCTATTTTCTCAAAACGATTTGCCGGATTTGGACTCTTTGGTTCAGATTGAGAACCGTGACAATTTGAGTCCGAACTGTAGTGAGCCCAAAATGAACGGAACGGGACTCATCCTCCCGGGGGCGTTTCGGGGACGTCTACAGTAGATAGGTAGGCAAGCTGCACAACAAAGTTAGGAAAGTCTCGAGTCTACCCCAGTCAGCCTTTTGAGGAGCTTCCAAGTGAAGTAACCAGGCTCGGGTGGAGCCATGCTAGTCGAACCCCCTTTTTGTGTGTTTTAGTGATTTTGTATTTGTATATAGTTGGGGTTGTATTTTTGTAAGACATGAGTTTTTGTATGATTGCGATGGATGTACTTTTGGAACAAAACTTTGCTTATTATATTAGTTCTCTACATATACACATAGCTCAATGGATAATTTCTATGTCATTTTAACTTCCGCTAAGCCCCATACTTTATATTAAGAGATTCATTTGTATGGAGGCCGTAGGTAATCTATGATTGCTAGCCGGTCATGATGCTACGCCTATAGGGGCGGGTTTTGAGTCGTGACAACATGTTTTGAAAATCTTTGTCACAATCAACCTTGAACTTATTGTATCTAGGAATGACATAAGGCTACCATTACTGACACCGCATCGACCGAAAATTAAACAACACAACTCGTAACGATAGTCAAACAACACCCCCATAATCTCATTGTAACATTAACACATTAAACTCCATACTTCTTGACACACCCATCAACAATGAAACCACAGCCCAACACATTAAACTAACCACAAACAAAATATAAAACTGACTTGTAAATTGCCGCACAATCCGTCAGCAACACAAGCATCAAAGCAACACCCAAAAAAAAAAAAAAAAAAAAACACAATCACTTACACCTCTTTCAACAAACCCCACGATCCAACATCAATACACCCACATCAACTAGGTAACATCAACAAACCCCCAAATCACTCCATGTAATCCCTTATGGAAATGTTATAGGTTCACATCGTATTGTTGTTGTATGTGAATGGTAATGTGGGTTTGGAGTACATTGGGGTTTTGGTGGTGTGGTCATTGTTCTATTTATGGGTTCTGTATTTGTAAATGTCATTTGGGCAAGTTGGTGTAACTTTGTGTTACTAAACAATGATTGTATTGTGTGACTTTGTGGTTTTTGTTAGTCGCATTTTGTTGTTGTGATGTTTGTATTAACATGTGTAATGTATACGTTAAATGTCTACTGTTTTTTGACATTGTTATGGATATTGGAGATATGGTAGTGTTAGTTAGTGATTTTGGTCATTTGGATGTTAACTAATGTCAATGTTATAATAGGGTAGGATAGGTGTGATTGTTTGTAGTGGGTTTGTAGTGGTGGTGTAAGTCAAATTGTTATGTAAATGTTAAATCCCTATGTTTGTTTAGTATTTGAAAATGTAGTGTCTTGTAACACCACAAACTGGAAACATCATCCACCCACGTATCACTCCACTAAATTCTCACAAAAAAATAGAAATATAAAAACCTACCTTATTCACACACACCTAACATCAAGAAAAAAAAATCCAAACAAAATCACACACAAAGGCAAACAAGTAAACTCCCAAACCACCAAATTAAGGAAATACAACATACCCAAAATAAAAATGACTAATTAGTTTGAAAGAAAACTTCTAAGACTAAATGGAATAACTTTTCTTCAAATAGAGTTTATGAGTAATTTTTTCTTTAAAATACATATTTTTTTAATAATTTAGTTTAATGACTAAAATATTAATTTTTATTTAATTTTTTAACATTTTAAAGAGAAAATTGTTGAAAAGTCCAAAATAAAGATGGCATAAGGTATTAGATCTAGTGGATATTTTTTGTTAGTGAGAAGTCCACCCTTTATGAAATAATTCGGTGAGAAGTCTTTTTGTTGATTTTGAAGGACATTTTGTTTCCAATTTTATCCCTTAATTTATCTGTTGACTTTTGGATATTTTTTGTTAGTAAGAACTCCACCATTTATGAAATAATTTGGTGAGAAGTCTTTTTGTTGACTTTGAATGACATTTTGTTTTCAATTTTATCCCTTAGTTTATCTGTTAACTTTTCGTTGACTATCTGTTCAAATTTATACCTTCTGTTCAAATTATTTTATATCTATTTGTTCAAATTATTTTCCATCTGTTTAAATTTTTTGACTATCTGTTCGATTTTTTCAACTTATCTATTTAAATTTTATTATTTGTTCAATTTTTTCATTTATTTGTTTAAATCTATCTATCCCAATTTTATTATCTTTTCATTTCTTTCTCCTGAATTCTGTGTCAAAATCCTATCTGTTGAAATTTTGATTATATCTATTCAAAATCTATTTGTGTAAATGCCATCTGTTTAAAATTCAAATATGATTTACAAGCTTATCTCTTCAAATTTTTATCTGTTGAAAACAAGAAGAGAGAAAAAGAGTTGAGAAAACAGCACCACCCACTTACAATACAAATAAAAAAAATGACCATAAAAAAAAAAAAAAAACTTAAATGCTTTAACAAAAGGACCAAGAAAACATATTCATTCATGAAAAATAAAATTATTACATGTAAAATCTTTATGACTAAAGTCCAAAAATTCTCTTATAGGCTTTTAGGATCTTTCCACTTCTATGTTTCTTTTTTTATCGTCTCCATCGACGTCGTCTACATGTAACAGCCTCGAACTGTAATTAGCCACTAAACCATGATTAAGGATGCTTAATAAGTAATCAAGAGGAAATTCTATGTTAATTACATGTGTTATATGTTATTTGCATTCTTATCTGTTCATGGTAGGGATATCTATCTGTAAATTTGTTTCTTTCTACGAATTGAAGGTCTTATCGGCATCCGATTACGAAATTGACTTGGGTTATGTGTTATTTGAAATTTTTAGAGCCTTGTGGTAGGTTTAATTGAAATTCGATTCGGAACCAAATAATGAGAACAAACTAATGGCCATTGCTTAGGTTAATTAAAGCTTAATTAGAATTTCTTAATGGGGCCTATATAAGGCCATTGATTCTAGAACACATATACACTACACTACATTTTCTTTGTCTTTTGTGACCCCAAATGTGTGTAAGAGAGAGAGAGAGAGAGAGAGACTAAGAAAGGCTTGAGATCAACAAGGGAATTGCTAGAATTTGGAAGAAATTAGCTTGGAAATTCGCGAATTTGGCTTGGAATATTAGTGAATTCATCACCTAGCTTAATTAAGGAGTTGGGGTAAGGATTCAATACTCAGATTATGTAATTATGATATCTAGGACTTGAACTCTAGATAATTAAGTTGAGTGATGCAAGAATTGAGCTTAAAGAGCAAGAATTGAGCTTAAAGAGCAAGAATTGAGATCAATCTATGCATACATGCATATTTTCTTACATTTTGAGTTTAATTCTCACATGCATATACCAATTCTACCTTAGTTTTGGGAATTCATCATGTTTTCCATCAAGTTACCTTATTTGATCATGATTTGGAAAACTTTGAAATCAAGAAAATTACATGCATGACACGTTTTCAACATTTCAAGTTTAATTTTGGACAAGCGGTATGCTTTTGGCCTTGATTCCGTGAAATGATCTTTAATTCTCTATATTTTACAAGTTTAGACATGTTTTCTCAAGTTTTGAGGCCCAAAGGTTGTGTTTTAAGGTATTGAATTCGAGTTTTGAACTTGGAAGTGTAATCTGGAAATTCCAAAATTCTACATCATCGCTCGAGCGACAGAATCTGCGCTCGAGCAACCACTCTTTATTTTGCACTTCTGCTCGATCGATCAAAAGTTGGCTCGAGCGTAAAATGTATGCTCCCAAAAGTTTACAAGTTTTGTAGACCGCTTCGAACGACCAGAGTTGCGCTCGAGCGAAGACTTCAGTCTCACGCTTGAGCGACCGTCGAGCAGGAAAATTCACACAACTAATACTTTTGCAGAGTTTACAGACCGCTCAAGCGACCGAAGTTGCGCTCAAGCGACCACTCTTATGTTTGAACCTCCGCTCGAGCGAAGGAAGTTACGCTCGAGCAAGGTCCCTATTTTCAAAAATTTGACTTTGAACGACATGTTTTTGCATCCTCATTACATCTTAGGCATTCCTAGGCCATAATTAAGACATAATAATAATGAGGATAAGGATTAGAAACACACTAAAATAAGAAATAATTAAGTTAAAGAAATTCCAGGTGTGTGTTTTAATACGTATCCGTTTTGTGTTTGTGTAGGTCACGCGCCATTAATCGCCTGATCTATTTGCTATATTTGTTTTGCTATTGGAGCCACCTGTAAGTAATAACTTTATAAAACTATGTTTATGTTTAAGTATTTTCCTATATGATATGACAAGAAATGCTCTGTTTTCTGAAATGCTATGTTTTGTATCAATGAATAATTGCCCATATATTAAAAAGTATTCGTGGCATCCTTAGCACATGGCCTTTGCCTAGGGGTAACAATATCGTGGTCTATGAGCACAAGGCCCTTGCCCTGGCGTAATAATACCATGGCTTCATGGCCCTCGCCTGGGGATAACAATATCATGGTTTAAGTATGTTATCTGTTCCCAGCACCGGAAGTTCCTTTATGGAACTGGTCAAATATGACCCTTAATGCTCTGTATTTGATCTATTAGCGCTAATGGGTGTACCACGTATGATTATTTGTGAAATTGAATAACTACATGCTTCTGAACTTTGAATAAGCATATGAATTTGTTTATAATCTGAACTCTGCTTTTTGAATATGATACGGGACATCATTCATTAAACTCTTTACTCTGTTTATATTCACTGGGCTTCCACTCACTATTATATGTATGTAGGTGATCAGGTGCTTGACTAGGCTCAGTGATGGCTGCCTGGAAGTCTGTTGTCAGTCAATCTTTACACTTCTCAGGGAGGTTCCCATCTGATGAAGTCAAGTTTTTTTGGATCATGTTAAGGACTTATTTTGTTTAATTTTGTTTTTGTTTATCTGTACACTGGGCTAAGTCCTTTATAATAATATCTGTATGGTGATGCTTGACTTATATAATTTTGACGTCATATGTATATATTTAAGGTTTAAATCTTTGTGTCCTATGTATGTCTACACGACTCTATAGACGTTGTATTTGTATATTTGCTTCCGCAACCCTTTATATTATATGATATTCAGGTCAAAGACTTTTGGTAATCCCAAAATTACTGGCCGGTTACGACGCTAAACCTATAGGGGCGAGTTTGGGTTATGACACTACACCTCTCTTCAACCACACCTTCACCGACTTCTCAGAGATTTAGATCATAGAGATGTGAAATTCAATCATGGAGTTTCGTTCATGGATCATGAAAACAGATCTAGAACATATCTGCTTGGGCTCGAAAAGGTTCTAAAGAAAGGATCTGTCACCCACAGTAGAGCGGAGGGCGAGAAGCTTCCCTTTATTAACAGTGAGGTCTAGTTTTCCGGTGTAAGAGAGAATGAGAAAGAAGAAAATAATGGCGGTGAAAAGGAGATTTGGTTCAATTTTTGGGTAGTTTTGGGGCTAAAAGCACTAGAGTGTGACAAAGAGAGAGAGGTTTGTTGTTGAGTTTGGTGGGTTTCAAATAGATAAAGAGAGAGGTGATTTAGTGTGTGTGTGTGTGAGAGAGAGAGAGAGAAAGAGAAAGAGAGAGAGAGAGAGAGAGAGAAGGAGACGAGTTTGAGGTAGAAGGAACCTGCGTGTTTTAAAATATACGTGGCAGTTTAGTCATTGTACAGAAATTTGTCCTTACGGACATAATATTTTAGCGTCTGGATATTTGGATAGAAAAAATTCAAAATTGAATTTATGTGCCCAATTTTAAACTCTAATTTGAAAGTATTTTCTAAAATGGGGGTGTTTTTGGAAAACAATTTTCTTTTATTTTTTATTTTTTAATATTAATGTGTGTGCTTGGTTTGAGTTTTTGGATTAAGTTTTTTGAAAATTAATTTTTTGGTTTTTCGTTTTTTTTTTTGTTTTTAGTGAATATTTTTAAAATTTTAAGTATTTTTTTAAAATTTTTTAGATACACCTTATTTAGATGTATCTAAAAAATAAAAAAAATTGTGAAAAATATTTTAAAAAGTTAATAAATACATAAAAATATACTAAATTATTTGTATTTTTTATATTTAGTGAATTTTTAAAAGATTTTTTTCACAAAAATTATACTTTTTGTACATTTATATTAGGTGTATCTAACAATTAAAAAACTTGCTTAAAATATTAAAAAATTTAGTAAAAACAAAAAAAATAAAATTTTTCGAAAAATATTTTTTGGAAAATCAAAAACAAGCTAATGAATATATTTTTATACATAATTTTAATTTTTACTCACCACCACCGACCGACCGACTACCCTTTTTGTGCCGGCGAACTGGGCATTGGGCAAGCAAAAATGTCTTCTTCGTCTTCGAGCAAATTTTGAATTCCGGTGAGAGAGAGAGAGAGAGAGAGAGAGAGATTTCTCTCTCTTCAAATTCAAAGATACAAAAATGGCGAAAGGAACAACAGTTGGGGGTGGCCAAAACCTTCCTGCAGACGTGACTCAACTCATCGATCAGTTGGACCGCCATTGCTTGTCTCCCGATGGATCTCTCCTCTCCAAATCTTCCTACTACGATCTCCAACTCGTACTCTCTCTCTCTCTCTCTCTCTCTCTCATATCATGTTTATCTGTATATATATATATACACACACACGCATTGATGGGCTGATTGGTGTTGCAGGCGAGAGAGGAAATGTCGAGAGAGAGGTTGCGGTACTTGGAAGCCATGGTATTTTTATTAATTAGTTTAAATAGATTTCTTTGGAATTGAAATGTTGTCTAGGGTTTTATATATGTAAGTGTGAATTGGGGAATTTAGGAGATTCTTACGTTTATTCATGCATATTTTTAGGCTATTTACTGTGAGGCAATTGCAATGGTGGAAGATTATCAACAGGCTGTTTCAGTGGCTTCACTTGGAGGTATTCGAGACCTCCAGGGTCTGTACCCTCAACTTGGTTTGAAGAACTCTCCTCAGGTTTCAAAATTTCACATTTCAAGTAGTTTGTTTGTGGTCTCTTGCCTTAATTAGGGTTTTGTGGAATAGAATGGTAATTTTATGGCATCATTTTACATATTCTTGCATCCAAAGAAATTGGTTTTGAAGTACATAATCACATTTTGAATTTTGGTTGTCTTGCAAGGTATGTGTGTGTAATAATAGATTCACATGCTATGCTCAAGCAGAATCCTTGTCTTGGTATTTGATTATAAAGAGACTGGTTATTAGGGTTTCGTTAATACATATAGTTATCAGAACAAATTGCATAAAACTAAGCTTTAATAGGAATTTGAAAATAAAATGCTGCTTTCTTGCTGAATGCAGTGTTGATCTCGTTCTTTTGGAATTTTAGTTGTCTTAAATTGACAAGATATTCCAGGTTTACGAGGCGCTTGAGCACCGGCTCGTTGTTGCAGAAGCAGCTCAAAAATTGAGGCTTCCTCTGATTTCCAAAGATGGTGAGATTCATGAGGAAGAAATTGAAAAATGGAGTATAATGTCAAGAAGCTCCCTTGATAGTACCAGTACCAGTGTCACAATTACCTCAAGCTCAAACTCTACAAATTACACAAATATTTCTGCAATTAGCACCACTGGTGGTGCAACTAATGCACTCTCTAGCAGCACTACTGATGCAGCTGAACCTGGAGTTGGTGGTGTTCCTTGTAGATACCTTGGAATAACGCCTGCTTATTTATGTCAAACTCAGCTCCAACAAGCACCATTGTCCATGGTATGATTCTTTGATAGGATAAAACATGTTTTAGACAAATTATCACATGTATTTTTTAAAAGATATATATATATATATTTTAATGCAAAATGTATGTGTTGTGGTTTAGATTGTTGTTCACAGTTATGATCCATATTTATATCAATTTTTATTTCTCTCTTCCTGTTCTTATGAGTAAACCCTTTAATAATGTTGATATAGAAAAAATATATATATCTTATAGTTTCCTTTTAATTGTAGGGCATGGCCAAGTACCAGATGCCACTTTTCCGTGAAATTGATGGTCGTTTAAAAGCTAAATGTGATAAGTTAGCAGATGCCTTTGTGATAGATGATATTGGTTAGTCGTAAATACTCTCTATTCTCTCTGTGCACAGATGAAGAGATATTATGTGGATAATATTACCCCTTGTTTGGTGTTGCAGACATTTCATCTGGTAATCAAAATTCAAGTGCTTGGCTTCCAGAAAGGTTTGTGTTATTTTTTTCATTTTGTCATTATTAATGGTGCAAGGTCTGTTCTGAATGCCAAGGCCATAATGATATACTTTTTTTTGATTCAATACAAAGCGGTATGGTCTATATACTTGTCATGATGGTACCATGTTGTGTATGCTTGTTGCCATTTAGCTGAACATGATTTGAAGCTTTTGTAGATCAGTTTGTGCAAAGAGACACTTTAAAAATTTTAAGCTTTAAAGTTGTTTCTTCATTTTTTTTATCCTTCTTTTACCTATTATTTTTTCTTTTTCAAGTTTTTCATTTGAGTGGAGAGCATTACAAAAATTGTTCTTGAATTTTATTCACTCAGATCTTCTTGTTCTGGAAACGGTTACTGCTGTTTTTCCTATTATGTCATTTCAGTGCAAAATGGATACTCAAATATAGACTCATGAGTCTCAAATCTTACCCTTCAAGATGGAAGAGATTTTTTCCCCCTTTCTTATTTTTCTTCTTAAAAAACTATGAAAGTTTTCTTTAGATGTCAACGTGGTTATTCTTTCTTGAAACTGTCTATACCTACTTTTCCAAGCTACCTAAAGCAGCCATATATCAATTGCTTTGTGTGTACTTTAATAATCAGAAATGACTTTCTGAGGAGTTCATTTACCTATAGCTTGTGTGCTTCTCTCTGTTCATCTGAACAGGGTAAAGTTAATTATTGAGGAGATTGAGAGGGAAGAGGCAGCTCTGAGGGAGGATTTGTATTCTGCGGACAGAAAATTTCCAGAATATTACAATGTATGTGAATATGAGTTTTGTATTATAACTTTCGACTAATTCTTATTTTTATTATTATCAAAGTTTTGCCTTCTACTACAATTCCATTGTCACAAGTATGGAGCATATGCTCTATACTATGATATGTGACTTGTAAACCATTTTGTCTTTGCAAGGTCTTGGAGCAGATACTTGGTGTGCTCATCAAGCTTGTTAAAGATTTGAAGTTGCAACATCAGCATAAATATGTAAGCTCTCTATTTCTTGGTTATTTGAAACATTTTACTGAATAAATGTATGCAACAGTATTACGTTAATTCCCTTTCCATGCAATAATGTTCTCTTCCTTCTTGGGAGTATATTTGAACTAATTTATTTAAATGTTTAATAGGATGAACTGCAAAAAACTTGGTTGTGCAAAAGGTGTGAGACAATGAATGCAAAATTGAGGTTTGTCTCACCTCCTACTGTTTTCTGCTTCTTTCTTTAAACCGTTAATGCTGCTTAGCCTTTAAATCATTCATACTGAGTTTAGAGAACATTAAGAGTAACTCAAGGAGATTCTTCTAGTGGCTAGCATGACAAGCAGCACGTTGCAGTGGAAAAACAGAAAAATCTTGAAGTTTGGAGTTTAATCTTTCAAAACACCAATCAATAACTTTAAATTGTCTACTAATGCAGACTGTCCATTCTTAACTTTAATGTCCATTTTACTTGGTGCTAGAGTTGTGAATTAATACACGCTCTCATCATTCTACTCATACACAAATTTATATATTTATGGTAGCCTTCTTGTATGTGTGAAGGTCGCTGTTTTTTTTTCTCCTTATTCGTATTATGTTTTGTTTTGTGTGCATTTCAAATGACCAAATTTTAGTGATTTTGAATTCCAAACAACAGTTGTTGGATCATGCTATGCAGAATGGGTTAATATTGTGAGATATTGCAGTTCAATTTGGTTAATTTTTGAAGCTGTTGTTATGGTTCTGAATTGAAGCAAGTCTTCTATCATTTTTTGTGAGAGTTGCACGTGATGATCCTTTATAGTATGTTTTTCCTTTGTAGAACACACAGCCCCGAATTGTTCTCATAGTTATTTTTTTGCAAATGTTATAGTATTTTCTCTTACCGCTAGCAATTAAACCTCTTGCCAGTTGCCTAATTTTTAAGCCTCGTAGTAAATCCTGGACAATTTATATCTGATGGAAAATTTTGCTCACTATTTTCTGTGGCCTCTGATATGTTACATTGTTGACTTAGGGTTCTAGAGCATATTCTTTTGCTTGAGACTTATACTCAAGAATCAATTCCAGCTGTCCGTAAAGTAAGGTAACAAATGATGATCAAATTTGTATCAAGTTAATTGTTCAAAAAGGGTTTTTGATTGGTTTATCTTTTGTTCCAGGAAATATCTGGTTGAGGCTACAGAGGAAGCTTCACTTGCATAC
This sequence comes from Camellia granthamiana, assembly GCA_036172215.1. NCBI lineage: Eukaryota > Viridiplantae > Streptophyta > Magnoliopsida > Ericales > Theaceae > Camellia > Camellia granthamiana. The sequence goes on from CM069911.1 coordinate 10,867,546, forward strand.
AACAAAGCAGTATGTTTTCTTATATATCATAGCATTCTTGCGTACCAAATGTGTCATGTTTCTCTTCTTTTCTCTTTTTTTCTTTTTTTCTTTTTTTCTTTTTTTCTTTGTGTGATTTTTTATCTGATGATAGTTAATGGGTGTATATGGAACATTTAAATGGTAGTATCGCAAGGCAGTGATGGTGGAAGTATTATGTTTTTTCCTCTATACTTTAATCACAGTACTTGCCTGGTTTGGATCTGGAAACAATGGTTGACAATTTTCCAATCGGTCAATTATCCCATGTCATTTTTCTGATGCTTAGCCGTGTTAAACTTCATTTCTTTTGACTTTTTATTGTTTTTGCTTCTAGTAAATGAGAAAATCCATACCACTTTCAGGATTTTACTGTTGCTTTGAGTTACCCCAGTTATAATCTTTCCCGCTCTTATTTTTTTTTTTTTTGATTCGAACTTCTCTACTAGTTAAAACTTGTAGAGACAGTACTATTTTAATTACATTTACTATAAGGCATGCTGTGTGTGTGCACTCATGTGTGTTATTATAACATTTCTAATGCTTCAAGTTTTAACTAGGTCACCCGCCTACGTGAATATCAAGGTGTTGATCCCCACTTTGATACGATTGCAAGGCAGTACCATGACATAGTAAAGGTAATATTGTTTTGTATTTAGATCATTCTTATTCAGATATTGGGTTTAACTCTGATTTCATTTTCTTATAAACAGAAATTGGAAAATATGCAATGGACAATTCGCCAAGTTGAAATGGACCTAAAAGGATTGCCAGATCACCCAAGTACCTAAATGTTATCATTCTATTAGCTACCAACAGGGGTTGGTTCAGTAGATAAGACCTTCGAATTTTTTGCTTAAGGCTTGGGTTTGAGTCTCCATAGCCTCTTATTAGGGTTAAACATACTCTTTAGCGTCTAGATCACGCGGGGGCCTAAACTTCGGCCCTGATGTAGGTGCGATGGGGTTTCTTGCAGATATGTTGTAGGTGTCAAGTGGTAATATTCCCTGGTAAATATGTTGAAGTAGCCTCTCTGTATATCTATTTTTATTTTTACTACCTAAAAAAGTTATCATTCTATTAGCTGCTACATTTAAAAATTATGTTCTGCTGTATCCTGGCTAAAGTAATTAATGGATATCGCCATTTTTAAAAAACATTTTTTTGATTTTGTGTAATGTATGTAGTTCATGATATAAGACATGCCTTGTTATTTATTTTCACATGCATGTATACCAACTGGAATATCAGACACTATTTTTATTTTTCTTATGATGTATCATTGTCTATTGAAAGAGGAGCCAAGTTATCCAACTGGTGCTTAATTGTTGAGTAAAAGAATTTTATAATATGTTGTTTGTGAGAAAAAAAATACTAGAGATCTAAAAATTCTATTAAAAATTTTACCAAATGTCTTATATGGATGTGAGATTCATATGGGACTTACACTGTGTAGGTTCCATGCTCATGTGATTTGGTAAAATTTTTGAGATTTATAGCATTATTCTTGTGAGAAATTTTTTTTTTTTTTAGAGAAAGGTGAGAAACTATTTAAAGGCGATATGCATGGTACTAGTTTTTATTTATTATTTTTTTAAAATGTGGCTAAAATGTGATCTAAGAGCATCTTTATTCAAACTTTTAAAATTTGATAAGGTAATTTTTTTTTGAAGGCTTTTTTATAACAAATGTCAATTTGATATGGAAGCTCTTCTTATATGCCAAATTTATTATTTTATAATTTTTTAAATTTGAACTCTTTTATTTCAAAAAAGGTAGGAAATAAGAACATGTCAAAATTGACATAAAAATGTAATATCAAATGTCACATCAATTTTTGACATGCAAAGTGAAATTGATATTTAATGTCAATATATAACTGTTGAAGTGTCACATCATATTTGAAGTATCACATAGACGTGTTCTAAGATAAGTAAAAGTATCCATTTTTGAACTTTAATTTTTTTAAGTAATTTCTATTTAATAACGTGTAATTAGAAGTTGTATTAAACAATCTCACATAGATTTATAAAATATGAGAGTGCTTGGCATATAACTAAATTTTTTTTTTTTTGTCTTCAATGATATTTTTTTAATTATGTCAATTTTATTTTTTTTTTTAACTTTTCAAATCTGTCTAGTATAAACAAATGTAAAAAGTAACAAATATTCGGAAAAAAAAATTATAAATAAAAAAGTTTACAAAAGATTATTAAAAAAAATTTAAAAAGCTTGTAACCATTTGTTTTTACACAACCCGTATAGTCAATGAAGTCAGAAGGGTAAAGTTTTAGGTTGTGTTTGATGTGGAGTTCAAATCATGACTCCATATTTATATTTGAGTATGATGTTTGGTTATAATTTTTAAAAATTAATTTCATATCACTTTTGAAAACTCATTTTAGATGGGATTTGAATTTTGAAATTTGACGTACCGTCGTCCTTCTGGACGTTCGCCGGTTGTCCGGTCGATTGATCGGAACAGTACAATTTATTTATTTATTTTTTTTTTTGGACAATTAGCACATGTTATTTTTTATACATTAAATAAAAATATTTTCTGAATTTTTTAAAAAAATTTATAAATTTTGAATAGAATTTTGAATTGTGTATTTGATTATAAATTGTAAGTTTTTTAATCAAATATCATATGTCTCATCAATTATTCAAAACTCATAACCAAACAAATTTTCCACACAAAAATCATAATTTCAAAATTCACAAACTCAAAATACAACTCTACTCTTAAATCATAATTCTAAAACTCTACCAAACGCAACTTTAAATTTTTTTCATATAAAAAATTCACCAAGAACAAACAAATCAACAGAAAAATTAGTAAAAAAAATCGAATCTCAAATATTCATTAAAATAAGCTATAAACAGATTATTTAAGCCAACAACCAGGAGAAATTACTGGCTGTCATTAACGGTAATGCCCAAATCAATCATACGTTAATCTTTACTCAAAAAGCATGAAGAATTCTAGCATCCCAGTTTTCTTGCCACATCCTCGTAGTACCCTAGACAAAAGTGGATCTCACATTTATGGATGAGCATCCCACAACCTTGTATAAATAATGGGTAACAAAATGTAGGCTAGAGAGAGAAGAGAGAGAGAAGCTACAATGCTGAAGACTTTGGGTAATATTTGTCAGTTCCTTTTACGTGGACTATGTTCTTTTAAGAGAACAACGAACAAAATTGAGCAGCTGAAGAAAGTTTTGTTCACATTGATCAGTAACTAGTTCAATTAAGGGGTTAATTAGCGAATCGATAAAGCTTTAATGAGATTTTGATTTCTCCACCAGAACAATCCGTCCATTCCACTCAGTCTTGTCAAGAGCTCCAATCGCCGCATCTGCTTCCTCATCCCTCTCCAAAGATAGAAAGCCAAACCCACGAGAATCACCCGACCTTGCATATCAACAACAAATACCATGCTATAACAATCGGGAAAAAAAAAGGCAAGTTCCTCTCAAAAATTAGCTGATTCGCTCTAGTTCTGTAGTTCCATGTTTCATATAAGCATAAAGTTGACTGGTACAAGAATAAGATCTCAGTAAAAGTGTCTATTAAATGATCATAGAAAGTAAAAAGTGCATGGCACAGTTACCTCTTATCCCGGACAATGCGAACATGTCTTACACGGCCATATCTAGAGAACTTCTTTTCCAAATCTCTCTCTGTAGTCAAAAAACTAAAGCCTGCAACGAATAGGTTTCTCCCAGGTTTCCCTACTCCAGTGCTCCTATTATGAGGTGGTGACCATGGTCTCCTTTTAGGAGACCTACGGTAAGATCGATAGTGTGAAGGGGAAGATTTGCGCCTTGGAGAATCCCTCCTCCTGAATGCAGAGGAATAAAGAATGTATGTTTCAATTACCAAAAACCAAATAGAAGAGAGTTCACATTTTGAAATTCTATCCCACAACCAGAAAAAGAACAAAGGATACCTCATCAACAAAATCAGAAAAAGAGTGGAAGAAAGAGTTCAAGACGAAATAGAATATTTCAATAATAATAAGCATATACATCGATTTCAAGGATAAAAGCCTCGTATAAAGTCCCTCAAGCACCATATGTCTTCAATGAATAAGAGATTACTTGGAAGTAAGTTTCTAAAAGTTAGCTGGAACTTTGTCATAAAAATTATTAACTTTCCTTGTGTGCCCATGGGTATAAGGAATCAAAAGATTGATAAGAACATAGAAATTCTAATGAATAACAAATTTAAACACAAAACAAGAACTAAAATGAAAAAAAAAAATTTTAATAATATTACCTTGGGGATCTTCTGTAATGATTTCTTGTATATGGGGACCTTCTGTGATGATTTCTTGTATGTGAGGACCTTGATCGAGATCTGTTACTGTAATCTCTCTTGTATCCAGAAGAAGAATCCCTTCGCCTGATAGGCGAAGGTGACTCCAACCTGTCCCCTCTCCTGTCATTTTTGGGTGAGTAACGATTTCTTGGTGACGTAGATACACATTTCAATGAACCACCATCCACAAGACGGGACCTTTGATGAGACTCTAATGGAGAACCTAAATCCTGCCTATTAGAATGTGGTGAATGGTCATTGGAACAAATTTCTTTCCCCAGACCAGAATTCTCAGGTGAAGCAGAATGTTTCACTCTCTGTGATCTAGAAGAATATGACTGATCTTTAAGATCTTGCCCTGAACCAAATTGTCTTTTATCCCTAGGAGACTGGAACATACAAGGAGACCTTTTGGGTGAAACTGTTTTTTGTCTTGCTGTTGCCGGTGATTCAGGTAGTTCAGGAGTCCTTTCAGTTGGGGAGTTTCTTGAATAGCAAATGTTCTCACTCTTAGTTTCATCACTGCTCCTGTGTGACCTTGGAGACGAAGACAACTTTTCTGTATGAATAGTTGAAACTTTCTCTTCTAATTCTTTGAACACAGATTCAGATTTAGTCGACTCATATAGCAATGTCTCTGAAAGGATTTCTTTCACTATGTTGTCATGGGAAGGAGAGCTTACGCTATCCTCCATCTCTTCTCCTTGATTAGCATCCTCCATTGAATAAGATTCCCATGCACATGTAGAAACTTCAGTTTCATTTTCATGATGTAAACATTCTACGTCTAGTTGAGAGGGCTTACAAAGATTAGTGCCACGTAACTCCTCAGCCTCTAGTTGGTAACGGTTATCATTAGATGGAGAATGCAAACTCTCTTGATCATAGATGATTCTTGTTTTGCTCATAAAAACATCATCATTATAAGTTGTCTGCACAGGTGAAAGTAATTTTTCACAAGGAGATGCAGGAATATCAGTATATCTGGAATCAGAAGGCAGTGAGGGGGAACAATCTTGCCCTTGCTCATTATCAACGTCAAGTCCATTACCCTTTGCTAAGTTTTCATAAATATAATCTTCAGGTTTTTCTTTGTGATTTAGCACAAAATTTATGTCTAATTCTTCAACAAAAGAAGGGCTCTGTTCCTTCTGAAAATGACTCATTCCTTCTAGTCCTTTCTCAGGGGAACTGACATCCATCCCTGCAATAATCAAAATGATAAAGAAACAAATTACGAACATATCCTTGGTACAAAAGCTATGAATAGGGTAGAACACAAATAAACTCTCTACACTGCCACATTGCAATCTCCAGAAATCAATCAAATCTAAAACAGAATACTACATTCCTCATTAGATCATATGCATGCATTGAAGGAAATTTATATATATATATATATCAGGCTAATATACTTGACCAATGAGTATATCTCAGTGCATTTGTAATCACTATCGCAATAATATAGTTTGCCCAAACAACCACTATTCCCTCAAAACTTACAATGAAGCATCCTCTTCTATATAAAACACCTTAACCACACAGTGAATCAAACATCTTTAAAACTAACCCTTCTGAAGAAGGCATTCACATAAAATCCATATCCAAAACTTAAAAAATATAAACATTTGTGACAGACCTTAAAGATGCTCCAACTATATTGTTGGTACAAAACATTTATGGAAAGACAAAGATTCAGGAGGTGCATGCTTATATCTTGCTTATATTTCTCAATACATTTTCAGAAGAAATTATCACAACTAAGTTTCTTGAATGCTTCAACTTTGTAGAATTCCTCGCAATCACAGAGCCTTAAAAGTGCCTACATGCATGCTTATATTCAATTCGTTTAAATGTGTCTATGCAATCATGTAATCTATAATATTCTTGCATTGATATGAAAAAGGCAAAACAGTGCTGGTAAGTTCAACTACAAAAATTCTTTTCGTCTCAAAATTTTCAGAAAGAGTACAGAATAGAATGGGATGAAGAATGTAGGAGTGGCTTGGGATTTTTCTGCACTCTCAAATTTATGAAAATGAGAAATGGAAAACATTTGTGACTTATCTGCACTAGAGGAGGAGCTCTTATTTTATAAGGCCGTAACTTCTAATGCACTAAATTGTGTTTTAAAACAATTCACACCAAGAAGAGAAAAATAAAATTATAACTAAAATTACAAAAGAAATACCCAAATTTCAATAAAGTCCATGAGGACAAGTATGTAAGTAAATCCCATCTGCACCCAATATATATATATAGGAGAACCAAATCAAACTAAGCCTTGTGTCTCACTCAAGTGGAGTCTTCTACGAAAAATGTTAGAATCTGCTATTTAGTGGCAAATCTTATTGCAATAAACCCAACACTAATCTTTGAATTAAACCCAAATGGGAAGAGAAAAAAAAAAAAAAAAAGTTCGTTCAAATTGTTTCTGAAAATAGACTTTCTAACAGAACCCAGGAATTGGAATAGAGTTTTGCTAGCACCCAAATAAATTACTAAATTTTTTATCAAATCTCTCCCGTAGTGTGGGACCCGCACAAAATTTGTATTGTCTCACCGACAGGTTTGGTAGAAAATTTGATAATTTATTTGGGTTACATAGTATTTTCCATTGGAACATGAGGCATTTCTGGTCCAATTCATAGTTACAATAGCTTGCAACCCATAAAGCAAATGCCCATAACAACTTATTGTTGAATGTCCCCAATACTTCACCATTCACAACAGATTACAGAGAAAGAAAGAAAACAAAAGTATTGAACATGAAATTTCATCCCCTTTCATTGAATTAAACCCAAATTGTGTAATCAAAGAACGCACTCAAAGATTTGAAGCTCAACATAGTTATAAAATAAAAAATAAAAAATAAAAAAGAAGCTACAAATATAGATATAGCAATTAATGTTACCTTTGCTAACGTGAAGTAAAGATGACTTTTTTATCAAATTTCTCCGAGGTCGTCAATGGCGGAAACGAATAATAAAACGGTTAAAGAAATGAAAAAAAAAAAAAGAGGTGAAAATTGTGCTGTGTTTTGTTGGATTTTTATAGTTTATTGGATCTGAAGAGCAGAATGTAATGAGATTTGCAAACTGTTTTCACGTCCATTTGGCGCTGTGCATGAACTCGGCTCGTAATATGGTGCGCGTGCGAATGACGACCGGGTTATGTTATCACTGCTCTTTAGGTTGTAAAAATGGCCCGCAGCCGTGGGCGGCCCGAGATGGGCCCGGCCCGTTTAAACTGCTTAGGCCCAGACCTGAGTCTCTGTGCTTGGGCTAGGGTTAGGGCCTGGCCATTATTTTGAAGTCTGGCCCGACTCGTGACCCAGTCCATCGGCCCGCTTAAGGCTTACTTAGGGCCCAGCCCGAAGCCCGGCCCACGCCAAGGTCCAGTGTATTTTTTAATGAAAAATAATAAAATTTTGAAAGAAAAAAAATTAAAAAAACAAAAAAAAAATAATTAGGCCCGGCCCACTGGGCCGCACAAGGCTTGAATATCCCTGGGCTTGAGCCTGGGCCTGGGTTTAATTTTTTGGCCCATGAGCCAGCTCAGCCAGAATTTTGGCAGGAGCCCGCGAGGCCCGATATGGACCAGGTCGGGTCAGGCCAGATTTACACCCATGCTGCTCTTCGATGCGGGCTTTTGGTTCGACCCGCAATTAAATTGTCAACCAACCTACTGCTGGGTAGGTTAGAACAACGAACACAAAGGTTTTGTTTGGGATGTTGACTATTTTAATAGATTATTTTAATTTTTTAAATATTTTAATAGGTTAAAATATTCGTGTTTGGAAAAATAGTAGGATTTTTTTGTAATTGAATGTGATATTTGTAAGAGAAATAGTAAAATGATTATAGGTTAATGTGACATTTTGTCTTATTGACTTTTTAAACTTATTTTTGTCTTTTTATGAATTTTAGCTCAAAAAGAAAAAAAAAAAAAAACCTTTGCCAACCAAGGTTTTAATTTTTTAAAAATTAAATTTTTTATTTTTTGTATGGGAAATTTTTTAAAGGTTCCTGCTATTAAGATTTTATAGGATAAATGACATATAATATTTTCATAGTAGTTAGAGTCCCTCAACATTTTTTTAGAGAAATTTCAAACTTGAGAAATTCCAAAATACAAAGAAAATTTCAAAATTTCTCTAATTTACTCAATTTCTATAATTTAAAACACAGAGAAAGTTTCAAAATATAGAGAAAATCATAAAAAATGATCAAACCAGAGAAATTTTAAAATTTTCTTTGTGTTTTGAAATTTTTTTGTTTTTAATTTTCTCTGATTTGCTCACAAATTTTTCTGTGATTTCCTCACAATTTTCTTTGGTTTGCTCATAATTTTCTTTGTGTTTTAACCAAATTAGAGAAAATTGTGTCTTTTCACAAAGAAATTTCAAACAACCTTTAACAAATACATACACAAAAGAAGATTGAAAATTGAAAATGCTCTTACTCAAATTTATACTTGAATCTAAGTTTGTCCATTGAGTAGTCAAATTGAGTCAAATAACAAACTTATAAATCAATCACCATAGTAAGATAGGAGCAAATCAAAATCAAAATAAAAAATCATATTCTTTTTCCTTCACCCATTCAAACCTTATTTTCACACCACTCTTTCTCTTCTTTCTTTTTCTTTCACACCAATCTGTGGAACAACCAAACTTTGATTCTCTCCAGAACACTACACGAGGCACAAGGCAAGGAAGTCAAGATCACGCTTGCTCTTGGTAATTGTCAATTCTCAGATCCTATTAAAAAATTAGCAGATAGGAAAATTGGAAAGAGCTTTAAGTGATCATGAAAAAATTGTTGTTTTGTTAGAAGATGTTGATTTTGCTGATACTCAATTCTTGAAATTTCTTGTTGATGGGTTCGAAATTGGAAAAATCGAAGCGAATCAAGCAATAATCATCCTAACAAAGGGTGATTCAAATTCTACATGCCACGCAGATGATACAAAGGAGGACTCGAATTTTGTAACTCATATCAAATTGGAGGTGATTCTCACGTGGCGGTGTGGTCAGTGGCGTTGATTCGTTGGAGACCGATCACGATCCAACAGGCCTGAACCACAATGGCCTGGCATTCGAACAGGTTGAGTAGGCTCCAACGACTTTTGGATCTTTGGCAACAATAGTCGTAAAGGAAGAGAGAGAAATGATTGTTACGAAGAGATCTGAAACCCTAGAGGAGAGAGAGAGAGATAAAGAGATAAAGAGAGAATGAGAGTGCGGGTGTGGGGGTAAGGGACCTTAGGCTATAGAAAAAAATATTGTGGACCTCTCCTATTATCTAAAGTTGGAGAGAGATGGTAGACTAAATATTCCCAAAAAAAATACAAAAAATAAAAAATTCAATTTTCAAAAAATTAAATTCAAAAAGTTGGAACCAACCTATTTGAGTTTGATTCATATTAGATAGTTTTACAAAAAGAATGATTTATGTCAAAATTCCACATTTTACCATATGTGATAACTTTGATTGATTGATTGTTTTTATATTTAAAATTTATGAATATGTTCTCTCTCTCTTTTTTTTTAAATTTTAAATATTGTAATTAAATACACATGATCATGTTTATGACAAAAATTAAATCATATAGTAATTATCTACAAAATGATATTTTTGGAGATTTCATGTCAAATATTAAAATAAAGGTTTATTTCACTAAATTTTTGAAAAATAAAAAATATGACTAACAATTTTTGTTTCTTTAAAATTTAATAAATATTAAACCACATATTAACTTAGGCCTATTTTGACAATTACTCAATTTATTGGCTTATTGGTTTATTTGAGTCACATCACCTCTTTATTTTTTTATACGTTTTTTTAAAAAAAGTAAAAAATAAAATCAAAAAATTGATTTTTTTCCTATTTCCTAAAATAGGTCTTAGTGTTAAGTTAGGGATATTTAGTCGACCATCCCTCCCTAACTTTTAGTAATGGAAGAAATTCATAATATTTTTTTTGTAGCGTAAGGTTTTTCACACCCACACCCACACCCACACCCACACCCATATATTACAGCCACACTCTCATTCTCTCTCATCTATCTTCCTCTCTCCTCTAAAGTTTCAGATCTCTCCATAGCAATCATTTCTCTCTCCTCCTCCTCTACCACAACTGTCACCGGAGATCCAGAAGTCGCCGAAGCCTGCTCAACTTATTTAGACGTCGGGCCATTGTAGTTCGAGCCTATTGGATTGTGACTGGTCTCCGACGAATCAACGTCGCTGACCACACCGCCACGTGGGAATCAACTCCAATTTGATCTAGGTTACAAAATTCAGGTCCTCTTTTGCATCATCTCCATGGCATGTAGAATCTAAATCACCCTTTGTTATAATGATTATTGCTTGATTCTCTTTGATTTTTCTAGTTTTGAATCCATCAGCAAGAAATTTCAAGAATTGAGTATCAGCAAAATCAACATCTTCCAATAAAACAACAATTTTCTCATGATCACTTAAGGCCCTTTCCAATTTTCATATCTACTAATTTTCCAATAGGATTTGAGAATTGACAATTACCAAGAGCAAGCGTGATCTTGACTTCCCTTGCCTTGTGTAGTGTTCTGGAGAGAATCCAAGTCTGTTTGTTTCACAGATTGGTGTGAAAGAATAAGAAAGAAGAGAAAAGGGTGCTGAGAAGATAAGGTGTGAATGGGTGAAGAAAAAAGAATATGATTTTTTATTTTGATTTTGATTTGCTCTTATCTCACTGTGGTGACTAATTTATGAGTTTGTTATTGTACTCAATTTGACTACTCAATAGACAAACTCAAATTCAAGCATAAATTTGAGAAAGATCATTTTCAATTCTCAATCTCTTTTGTTATATGTATTTGTAGAAGGTTGCTTGAAATTTCTTCGTGAAAAGACACAATTTTCTCTTGTTTGGTTAAAACACAGAGAAAATTATGAGTAAATCAGAGAAAATTGATCGAAACACAAAGAAAATCGTGAGCAAATCAAAGAAAATTCAACCAAGAAAAATTTCAAAACACAGAGAAAATTTCAAAATTTCCTTGATTTGTTCAATTTTTATTATTTTTTCTGTGTTTTAAATCATAAAAATTGAGCAAACTAAAGAAATTTTGAAATTTTCTCTGTGTTTTGAAATTTCTCCCAAAAAATGTATTGAATTTTCATAATTTTTATTAATATTTTTGGTATTTGGTGAATTTTTAAACGTTTTTTTCATAAATATTATACTTTTTAATTATATTTATATTGAGTATATCTAAAAAGTAAAAAAATTGCTTAAAATATTAAAAATAATCACAAAAAAATGGATATTTAGTCTACCATCCCTCTCAAATTTTTAGTAATGGGAGAGATTCACAATATTTTTTTTTTGTAGCCTAAGATTCCTCACCCCTACATCCACACCTATATATCACAATCACACTCACACTCACACTCACTCTCTCTCTCTCTCTCCCCTCTAGGGTTTTAGATCTCTCCACAACAATCATTTATGTAACAACCCCGACCTATGATTAACTGTTAACCATGATTTAGAATGCCTAATAAGTAATTAAGGTGAAATTTTGTATTAATTGCATGTGTTATATGCTATATGAGATTCTATTTGTTTTGCATAGGAATATTTGTTTGTGTTTCTATTCTGTCCTACGAATTAAAGGCCTTATCGGCATCCGAACACGGAATTGACTTGATTTATGTGTTATTTGAGATTTTTAGAATTTTATGGTATGTTTGATCAAAATTCGATTCGAAATGAATTAAATTAGAATAATTAATGCCAATTTGCTTAGTTTAAGCCAAGTTTAATTAAGCTTTCTTAATTGAGCCTATATAAGGCATATGTGGGCTCTAGAATACATTTTTACACTCTCACTTCATTTCCTTGAGAGCAAAAACGTGGGAGAGAGAAAGAGGAAAGCCTAGAGGGAGAGTTTGAGCTCAAGAGATGGTAGAAGAATTGTAGAAACTTAAGCAATTAAACCTCTAGAACACCATTAAGCATCTAAGGTAAGAAATCAAACCCTTAGTTGTGTAATTGAGCTAGTACATGTAAAAATTCAAGTGAAAGAGGTGGATTGACATGAGAATTAAGCTAGAATTAAAGAATTGTAACTCAAACCATGCATGCATGTATATATCATGGCATTTTGAGGAAGTTTTCAAAGAATTCTCCCATGCATGTTATCATTTTACCTTAGTGTTGAGAATTCATCTTGTTTTATACTAATTGATCATGTTTTGGAAGCTTTTGAGCCAAACCATTTCGTACATGTTATGTTTTTAACATTTCAAGTTTGAGTTTGAGTAATTCACATGCTTTTGAGGCTTCGATTCTGTGAAATCGTTTTTAATTATGAGTTTATATATGTTTTCCTAACTTTGGGCTCAAAAGGATGTGTTTTAGGAGGTTGAAAATGAGTTTTGAACTTGGGAAGCAAATCTGAAAATTCCAGAATTCTACTCCTCCGCTCAAGCGATGGATCTTGCGCTCGAGCGACTAAAAGTTGGCTCGAACGTAAAATGCATGCTCTCAGAAGTTTATACATTTTGCAGATCGTTCAAGCGACTAGAGTTGCGTTCGAGTAAAGACCTTAGTCTCACGCTCGAGCGTGCGTCGAGTGGAAAAACCACACAACTAGTACTTTTGTAGAGTTTACAGACTGCTCGAGCAAAAAAAGTTGCACTCGAGCGACCACTAACATGTTTGAACATCTGCTCGATCGAAGGAAGTTGCACTCGAGCGAGACCCCTGTTTTCAACAAATTTGACTAAGTGTTTTGAATCACATTTTGGCATCCTCATTGCATCCTAGGCATTCTTAAGCCATGATTAAGACATAATAATGAGAATAGGACTTAGAAACACACAAGGAACGAAATGAAATAAGTTAAGTATGATCCGAGCGTGTGTTTCAGCATGTGTATCTGTTTTGTTTGTGTAGGTCATGCGCCGTGAGCTGTTGATCCATTGGTTGCTATCAAGCTATTTGTGCAACTATCTATGAGTAATAATTTAGTAAAGCTATGTTTGATATGAATATGATATGAATTGTTTCTGAATGTTACGAAAGGCTATTTTGTGATTCCTTGAATGATGATCCATATCTTTGAAATGTATTTGTGGTATCCTTAGTAAAGACCCTCGCCTAGGGAATATAATACTGTGCCTTATGGTCATGAGGCCCTCGCCCGGAGGAAACAATACCGTACCCCAGGCCCTCGTCCGAGGGGAAACAATACCGTGGCCCACGTATGAGATATGTTACCCGGTACCGGAGGTTCCATTATGGAACTTACTATACTTGACCAAAGTGATATGTTAATGCTAGTGGATGTACCACACATGATTTGAATATGAATATGAACATGACTCTGCTTTTATATGACTATGCTTATCTCTCTGATTGATATGTTACGAAACTGGCCATCATTTATTAAAATTTTTACTCTGTTATTATTCACTGAGCTTTCGCTCACTATATATGTTATGTATGTAGGTGACCAGGAGTGTGACCAGGCTCAGAGTTGATGACCTGGAGTCTTTGTTTTGTCGGCCAACCATTGTGCCTCCCGAGGAAGTTTCAGAAAGAGTTTAGTGGTCGAATTTTGCGAACTTTTGTTATTTTGTAAACAGTTCTTTTGCCTTATTTTGTATTATGACGATGAAGGATGGATATGTAAATGACGTCATACGTGGGTTTATGTTTATTAGTTTTAAATGTTTTTGTTCCATGTATGTCTACAAAGCTCTATGGACTATGTATATTTTTGTATTTGCTTCCGCTAGCTCTTTATAGTTTGTTATTCAGGTCAGAGGCCTTCAATAATCTGAGGATTACTGGTCGGTTACGACGCTAAATCTAAAGGGGTGGGTTTGGGTCATGACAAAGTGGTATTAGAGCACGTGTTATACCGCACACACAAGTCTATATGAGCTATAGGATGTCCTAGAAAAGAATAAAAGACATTTCATTTGCATGTGCGAGTGTGTGTGTTAATTTTGTAAATGTAGAAACTGAATTTGAACATGAACACAAGTAATTGAAATGAATGAACTGAGAATGAATGTGCCTAATATTGTGAAAAGAACTATTTACCTATGTTTATTATTGTCCTATTTACTTATAGTAATGGAAAACACAAGAAGTGATGAAACAGCTGAATCTTCTGAGACTTAGATGAGCCGAATGGAACAAATGCTCACAGTTCTAACTGAAGTAATTGTCACGACCAAAACCCGCCCCTATGGGTTTAGCATCGTAACCGGCCAGTAATCCAAGGATTACTGAAGGCCTCTGAACAGAATAATATATATAACAGGGGTTGCGGAATCAAATATACAAACCTATATAGTCTATAGAGCTGTGCAGACATACATGGGACAGGAAATTTAAACTTTTCATATACATATATATGTACATACAGATGTGGCGACAAAAATACAGTAGCCTTACATCACCCAAACCACTTACACAAGCTTTCAAACATGTTTAGACTAGACACAAACATTTAGAAGGCACAAAATTCCCAAGAATACAAAAACTTGACTAGAGCTACTGGAAGATCCTGTATTTTGCTTCTTCGAAAATGATCGGCCCTTCTTGAAATTAAATCCGGGCCTCTTTCATTTCCATTCGATTGTTGGAGTTGTAGTTTGTTTCTTAGCTACTACTATGGCTTCTGTCATTAATGCCCTGTCGAGTACCTCTACATAAGTAGGCAATTTCAGGACACCTACTCGATAAAATACTTCCAGGTCCAGTCCTCCCTCAAACTTTCGTGCTTTCTTGTAATCAGTGTTTACCATGTGTGGAGCAAAACAAGCTAGTTCAGTAAACTTAGCTTCATATTTAGCCACCGACATTCTGCCTTGTTTGAGTTCTTGGAATTCAGAAACTTTTTGGTCCTTGAAGCATTGGGGAAAGTACTTGTTGTAGAGTATCTCATTGAATTGTGCTTATGTCATGTCCTCATTGTTATTTCGAACTAACAGTCACCATCTCCGGGCTTCATCATTTAGGGTGTAAGTAGCCAAAAAGACCTTTTGAGTTACAGAGCAAGAGAACATCTCGAATAGCTTTTCCATTTCCAATAACCAGGTTTCTGCCTTCAATGGTTCAATGGCACCCAAGAAAGTTGGCGGCTTCATCTTCATAAATTTCTGAGTCAAGTTGATTATATCGTTGCTGTCCTGTTCAACTTGAGCCGGCGGGGGTGGAAAAGGCAAAGGTTATTGCCTCTGTTGTTGCATTACCACTTTAGTTAGAGCTGTAAGCATTTGTTCCATTCTGTTCATTCGGCCCTCCGAGGACCCTGCTGCATCATCACTTCTTGCATTTTCCATGTTGCTATAGAGACACCAAATAATAATGAACATAGGACTAATCTCATTCATTTCTTTCAATTCATTTGCTCAGATTTACATTCAGTTTTCATATCCATTGGGTTACCATACACACACACATGCAGATGGAATGCCCCTGTTTCTTACTAGGACATCCTAAGCTCGTATGGACTCGTGCGTGCGGTATAACTCGTGCTCTGATACCATTCTATCATGACCCAAGCCCGTCCCTATGGGTTTATGTCACGACCCGAACCTGCCCCTATAGGTTTAGCATCGTAACCGGCCAGTAATCCGGGGATTACCGAAGGCCTCTGAACAGATAAGCATAAGATAAGGGGCTGCGGAAGCAATAATACATAATATAGTTGTCCAGTGAGCTGTGTTGACTTATATAAAATAGAAAAAAAATTAAAACTTTATATGCATATCCGATAGTCAACCATACATTATTATACCCACACACATTAACAGACTTTTAAGTACAACCAACATAATCAAATCAAGTCTTATATATACAGGACTAATCAAAACTTGAATCCAAGACACTTCGGGAACCTCCACGTGAGGCGCAATGGGTGGCTGACAACAGAAACACAGCCCTTATAAAGCCTTCGGGCTTACACTCCAGAATGCTCACCTATATACATATATATACAACAGTGAGCTAAAGCCCAGTGAATAACATTAAGGTAAAGGGGTTAGTGAACGAATTCCGAACATTTCATACGTATAAAACAGATCATAGCATAATCATAGTCATCTCATATCAGAACATAATAATGGCATATCCCATAGAACATATCGAACATATCACATAACGTCTTCCGACTAGAGTAACCGGTCCCGGACACCGATTAAACACATATCACCACAATGAAGTGGCTAACGAGATCTCGTAAATGTCATGGACCCGCATTTTCATGCCGTCCCCCATGACTTGGGACTATCTATGGATGCCATAATAGATTTCAAACTTGGAATGTTCGTTCACAGAAACATATATCATTTCAGAAATCATAGCATATCTTATCTCATTTGGAACATAGTTTCATATAAACGTATCTTTACGATAACGTTACTCACAGTGGTTCCAGTAAGCAGTCAATCAATCCTTGAGTCTTGACCTACAATCACAAAATACATAACACAAGCATGTCTTATTATTATACATTCAAGTGGCCATTAGGGCTTAGCTTTCATTACATTGGTTCTTATTCGTTCTTATCATATTGCTCAGAACACACACACCCTTGAATTCTCTTAACTTAGCACATTCATTATTCAGTGTGTTTCTAATCCATAACCTCATTACTAAGTCCTTCTTTTCCAAATAGGTTGATCCTTTACTTGGCTTCTTAAACAATTACCACAAGATCAATGATTCATTCTTTAACTAACTAATCTATGTTGATTGATAGCTCATTAATCTTTATTGAGTCAAAAATCATGTCTAGAATGCCCGAATTGCCAAATTTAGTTTTAATTCATTTTTCTCCATATCAAGCCAAATCCCAAATCCAAAGTGATTAATCTCTAAATTGAACTCCATAAATTTAACATGGCCCCAATTTCTCCTTTTCTTTTTAGTTATATAAAATTGATTTCAAGTTCTTTCTACTTTCCCTCCAAACATGAAATTAAAGTCATAAATTCCTTAGAAAATTATTCACATGCATGAAATTGACATCAAAATTACTAGTTTTATATTCTTATAAATTTTCCAATTAATTTCCATAATCTTAAACTCAACTTAATTTATAACCTCAATTTAATTCATAACCATAGATGTCCCAAAATATGTTTAATTTAAACAAAATCTCAAATTACAAGTATGGATTAAAATCTAATTATAACATCAACACTTTATCTAATATTAGGATTAATTCTAAATTTTCATAACTTGATGTTTATAAAACATTCCCTTTTTCTCTTCAAAATATGAGATTGAATTAATCCAAATTTTTCATAATCTATGATGCATGTATAAAACACTTATCAAAAATCCAACTAATTCTACATTATCAAGCTCAAATTATAATTTGACTTTTTAATTAATATCAAAACTCAATCCCAAACTCACAAGCTTTAAAATATGGATTAAAGTTCAAAAATCTTGAAAATCCACAATGCATGTATGAAATTTCATATTCAAAACTAAGCCAACTCTAGATTGTCAAATTGTAAATCATAATTTATTTCTTGATTTATCCCAATTTAGATTTAATTAATTTTTCTTCATACCTAACCCAAATTTAATCTCATAAATCTTTTTACACATGAATTAAATCTAAACTTTGAAATCCTAACATGCATGTGAGGATGAACCTCAAATTTATGAAGAATGATAAAAATCAAACTCAACTAATTAATTTCTAATTTATTTTCCATAACCATCCACATGCATGCAACCCATTTCAAATCATCTTTTATAATTTTGAATCTAATTCAATTTCACCACCCTTTTACTAATTCCTTTTTATTTACATGCAATTGAACCCAATTTCATTTTGATTCTAGATGTTAGGGAAATTATTTACAAGAATTAAGGTAGAAATTATTGCCTATTGTTCTTCCAAGATGAATTCTTGGGCCTCCCTTGACTACTCTTTACATTCCTCTTTGCTCCTAATTTCTTCCTTTTGTTCCAGCACACACACACAAAAACAGAGGCTTTCTCTCCCTCTCTCTCGGCTCTTTCTCCCTCTCTTGAACCCATATTCTCTTTACTCCCTCTTGTTTTTTTTGTCTTTGAGCTTCACGGTTATACATCACTCACATAAATTTCACTCCTAGCCCAAGAACATGACACGTGCACACATGCACACACTTGATTTCCAACACATACACACGCAAGCACAGATTTCTCAATACACCCCCAATACTAATCTAGTCCATAATTCAATTTATGTCTAGGGATAAATTAATTAAGCGTCACTTAATCTTAATAATTCTTAATCAACACATAATTACATTAATTATAACAAATCATAAATTTCTCATAATTTAGTTAATCTATTTGACTTCCATTAGAGCCTAACTACATATATTTAAATTTATCAATCCGAATCAGATTTTTAGTCAGACTCCCAAAAGGCTCCAAATATTAAGTTAAATTTATTATCATTATTAATTTTGATTTCCCAAATCATTTAGGTCTTCAATTTCTGATCAGATTCAAATTTCCATCAATAAATTACCTATTCAAATTGAGCACATCATAATTAAATTTAACTTATAATAACCACAATTCTCAATCCTCATGACTTAATCAACTCCAAGTAGGACCTAATTAATCAAATCTCAATTTTACGAAACTGAACCGAATATTTAATTAAACTCCCAAATGGGTCCATAATTAAGATTAAATTGATTCGACTTCTTAGCTTCTCTTACTTAAGCCATTTGGACCCTTAATTTCTAATTTCAAAATAAACCTTCAATAAAATCATATACGAGTCAAATTCCACAATTCTCATAAATCCCAAATAAATTATGATACTCGGCAATTAAATCTCAAATCCTCTTAATTAATCAAGTACTAATCATTATACGTGATGGGGCTGTTACAGTTTAGCATCGTAACCAGCTAGTAATCCAAGGATTACCGAAGGCCTCTAAACAGAATAATATATATAACAGGGGCTGCGGAAGCAAATATACAAACCTACATAGTCCATAGAGCTGTGCAGACATACATAGGACATAAAATTTAAACTTTTCATATACATATATATATGTACATACAGATGTGGCGACGAAAATATAGTAGCCTTACATCACCCAAGCCACTTACACAAGCTTTCAAACGTGTTTAGACCAGACACAAACATTTCGAAAGCACAAAAGTCCCAAGAATACAAAAACTTGGGCAGATCTCAAAAGAGAACCTCCGCGGGAGGCGTGATGGCTGGCTGACAACAAAACTCGCCAGGCAGCATCTTAGGCCTGGTCACGTGCCTGCTCACCTACATACATACAAATAATACAGTGAGCTAGAGCCCAATGAATAATAACTAGGTAAAGGGTTTTAATGAATGATGTCCAGCACAGAGTTAGAATTCAGAGTTTATATCAAAAACGTATTCTTATCGGAAACAGAGTCTTAAGCTTATTCGGATTACAAATCAGAATTGGATTCAGATATATGCTCATATTCATATTCAGATTTTGCATAAGATCATACGTGGTACACTCATTAGCTAACATATCAACTTGGTCTTGAGACCCACATGCATAGTCGGTACCGATGACCCTAAAGATCCATATCTTGCGCGCAAGTAGCCATGGTATTATTACCCCTAGGCGAGGGCCACGTGAATATAGGCCTCGGTATTGTTACCCCCAAGCAAAGGCCACGTGAATATAGGTCTCGGTATTGTTACCCCCGGGTAAGGGCCACGTGAATATAAGCCACAGTATTGTTACCCCTGGGCGAGGGCCACGTACATATTGGCCATGGTATTGTTACCCCCGGGCGAGGGCCACATGAACTAAGGGTGCCATAAGTACATTTCAAAAAAATGGACATTCATTCATAATTCATAAAATAGCATTTCAAAAAACAGATCGTATCATATCAGTCAGAAAATACTTGTAATTAAACATAACTTTACAGAGTTATTATTCACAGTTAACAGATGGCTCCAAGTAACCAATTAGAGTAGGCAACTCACTTATCCTGAGGTGCGTGACCTACATAACATGACAGTGACGTACATTGAAACACACACTCGAATTGCACATAACACATGTTCTTGTCCTAAGTGTATTTCTAGCATTTATCCTCATTATAGTGTCTTAAACGTGGCCTAGGAATGCCTAGGATGAAATGAGGACGCAACAATGCACTTGAAAACATTTTTCAAATTTTGCTGAAAACAGGGTCCACGCTCGAGCGTGTCTTTTCTCGCTCGAGCGGACAAGTATAAAGTAAGGGTTCGCTCGAGCGGACTGTAAACTCAGAAAAAGTACTAGTTGCTTGCTTTTCACGCTCGACGGACGCTCGATCCACGCTCGAGCGTGACCTTCGTCGCTCGAGTGTGCTGCAAAACATATGAACTTCTGAATACATACATTTCACGCTCGAGCGGGTATCACGTCGCTCGAGCGGAAGTGCACGCATTCAGAGTGCTCGCTCGAGCGTGAACTCCTACGCTCGAGCGTGGATTCAAATTCTAGAATTTCTAGATTTGATCTCCAAGCTTCAAACTCAACCCAATACTCCAAAACTCATCCTCTTGGGCCAAAATTCTGGAAAACACTTAGAAACTCTCAAAACATCATGATTTAAAGATTATTTCATGAAATCAAAGCCCCAAAAGATGGCAATTAGTCACAAATCCAACTTAAACTTCATGAATGCTCTAAAACATGACATGCATGCATTTCCTTGAACTCAATCATCCCCAAAACATGATCAATTTAGACAAATTGGTAGAAAACATGGTGAGTCCTCAAAATATGATTGAAATGAACACATGCATGAAAGAATTCTTTGAAACCATGCTCAATTTGTGAAGAAAAAAACATGCATGCATGGTATGACTCAATTCTACTCCATTCTAGTGCAATTCCTTCATGAATTCACCTAATTCACTTGAAGTCTTGTAAAGTCTACTTCAATTACACAATTAAGAGTTTGATTCTTTACCTGGAGACTTGGATTCACAAAGGTTGAAGTTGGAACTCCTAATTTCTTTTCAATCTCACAACATTCCTAGCAAATTCTTTGTTTGAGCTCAATTACTTCCAACTCTCCCTCTCTCACGTTTTCTACTAGGATAAGCTCAAAATGTATTGAGATGAAAGAAAAGAGATGAGTGAAAGCTCAATTGGTGCCTTAAATAGGCTTGGATAAAAGTGTAATTAATTAAGGTTAAATAAGTAGACATTAATTTAATTCAATTTAATCGTTCCAATTCGAATTTTAATTAAACTTACCATAAAATCCTATAAATCCTAATTAACATATAAATCAAGTCAATTTCTGAATCAGATGCTGATAAGGCCTTTAATTCGTAAATCGAAACTAAAACATGAATAGATCTTTCTACGTCAAACAGATTGTTAATCATATTATTTAATTTTGATTATTTAATTTTGATGATGTCTAAAATATTATTTGTAACAATTTGGATTTTTCTAATATACATATTATTTGACCCAAAATATTATTTTTTTTAAAATATATATTTGTTAAATATTATTTAAATAAAAATATTTTCAAAAGCTTTACTATTCACTTTTTGAAAAATAGGGTTAATTACTATTCATCTTTTGACAAATCGATTAGTTATATAATTTTGATAAAAATGATTGATTGGTTATATTATTTTGACAAATTTGATATTTATGGGTTGTCTTGTTTTGACAAAATTAATATGGAGTGGTAGAATATATTTAGTTTAAAATCTCTACAACTTGTACAATATTTTAAAGAGGGCATATATTTTCAGATCCATCATAAATATTATTTAAAGAGATTTTTCTATGTATGCAAATATTTTATCAGAACATATATAACGTTATATGCAGAATACATCACGTGCGCTATTAAATTTTTTACATTACATTAATTATATCATATTATAATCAAGCAAAAAGAAAAAGATGGAGTTATATATATATTTATTTATATATGTATATATATATATATTATAAACAAGATGGAGAAAATTATTTGTTTGTTTGAAAGTTGTGAACTTTGTATTAAATTGTCTACAAAAACGGTGGCTCCATGTTTGAAAAAAACAAAAAGAAAAAATTAGTCTTATTTTTATTCTTATCATTTGCTGACTATTTAAAATTAAGGAGTGTACTTATGTAAGCGATGACATCAAGAGCCTGCTTATGTAAGCCATGACATCAGGAGCGTGCTTATGTAAGCGATGACGTCAGGAGCGCGCTTATGTAAGCCATGACGTCAGCAAGGAGCGTCCAACGGGTATATTTTTGTGTATAAATAGAGGTGTTGGATGTGGAGAAGAAACCAAGAACTTGAAGAGAAAAATTTTCTGTGAGCTTCAAAATTCTGAGTATTCTGCTCTTTCACTTTCAGATCTAAGTCTAGCATTTGTTCTTACACTTTCATATCTACTCTTTGTGAGAGAATTATTATAAAAGAGGGTTTAAATTACCCTTATTCTTATTCCTTATTTTTTAGAGAGATTTTGTAAGGGTAAGGCTTTTATTGTTGAGTGAGGCTCAATAGATAAGAGTAAGTCCTGTGCCAAATCCACAAGCTTGGTGGTGTATTTATTCAATTGATAGTAAAGAAATTCTCAAGGAGGTTCCTTGGGGAGTGGACGTAGGCCGGCGTGCCGAACCACTATAAATCGCAGTGTTTGATTTTCTCTCCCTATCTCTCTTACTTTTATTTTGATAATTATTATTCTGTTTTTTTTTTATTTATTAAAATTCTGAATATTGTGTTAATTTTAATACTGTGAAATTTTTAGTAACCCAATTCACCCCCTATTAGGTTGCCTATCTGGGATAACACAGATATAAACACAAAATGATGCAATACACATATAATTAACCCAGGATTTCTTCTTAATTACTTATTTGGCATACTTAAACATGAATTAGCGCTAATCATGGGTCGGGGTTGTTACAGTAATGATACAGCAGCAAAGACAACAACCTCTGCCCTATCCGGTCCAAGTTGAGCCAAATAACAATGATATTATAAATTTAACTCAGAAGTTCATGTAGATGAAACGGTCGACTTTCTTGGGTGGTATCGAACCCTAAAAGAAGAAACATGGTTACTCAAAATGGAAAAACTATTTGAAGTGTTTCCCTGCTCCGAGACTCATAAAGTTCTTTTGGCCACCTATACTCTAAAAGATGAAGCCCGATGATGGTGGTTGTTGATCCAAACTAATAATGGGAACATGACATGGACTCAATTCAACGAGATCTTCCACGACAAGTACTTTCCTCAGTACTTCCGGGACCGAAAGGTTTCTGAATTCCAAGAATTCAAGCAATACAACATGTCTGTAGCCGAGTATGAGGCTAAATTCACGGAATTAGCTCAATTTACTCCTTATATGGTGGATACGGACTATAAGAAGGCACGAAAATTTGAAGGAGGTTTGACATTGAAAGTGTTTGACCGAGTTGGTGTCTTGAAGTTGCCTACATATGTAGAAGTACTAAACAAAGCATTGATGTCAGAAACTGCCTTAGCAACTATGAAACAAAGTAAGGCCCCAACAACAACAGAATGGAGATGTAAGAGATCGGGGAACAAGTTTAGAAAAGACAGCTCTTTTGGAAGCAAGAAGCAAAACGCGAGATTTTCCAGTAGCTCTAGTCAAAGTAGCAGATCAATTCCAAACTGCCCTAATTGTGGCAGGAAGCATAGAGAAGTGTGTTACCGTGTATCTGGAGCCTGTTACCGGTGTGGCAAAGTTGGCCACATGATGAAGGATTCTCCACTTGGGGCTAAGAATGCCAATTACTCCGCAACAAGTTCAACCGGATCTGCTTCTGTAACAAGGTCAAATATCAGAACTAATGCCAGAGGTAACACTGAAAATGAGACGTTAAGGCAAGGAAGAGTGTTCGCACTAGTGCCTAGAGATGTGCAGAACATCGAGTCTGTGGTGTCGGGTATAATTTCCATCTGTGCCCAAAATGCATATGTTTTGATAGATTCTGGTTCTACACATTCATTTGTGTTGCATGCCTTTTATCGAAAATTAACTAGACCTTTAGAACCCATGAACTATTTATTATCTGTGTCTACGCCATCTGGGGGTTCTATGGTATATGCATATGTTTATCCAGCATGTGATATTGTGATTGGTAATGTGACATTGTATGTTGATTTATTACCTTTGGGGATTGATCATTTTGATTGTATATTGGGTATGGACTGGTTCACGAAGTACTATGCAACTATTGATTGTGTGAATAAAACTGTTGTGTTTCGTCCATCTAGTTTACCTAAATTTGTGTTTGTTGGGAATGGGGTAGTTCCTTCCCCATATTTCATTTTTGCCATGAAAGTTGTGAAACTACTTAGGAAGGGATGTAGGGGTTATATGTATTGTGTTTTGACTGAGACTTCTGATAGACCTAATATGGAAACTATTCCTATTGTTTGTGAATTTCCCGATGTGTTTTCGAATGAGTTGTTTAGGGACTTGATTGATAGAGAGGTTGAATTTACCATTGATGTAATACCTAGAACACAACCAAATTCCAAAACCCCATACAGAATGTTAACTTCTGAATTGAAAGAATTAAAAACTCAACTTCAAGAATTATTAGACAAGAAGTTTATCCGCCCAAGCACGTCACCTTGGGGTGCTCCAGCTTTGTTTGTCAAGAAAAAAGATGGATCCTTAAGGCTATGTATAGACTATCGGGAATTAAACAAAGTAACTATTAAGAACAAATACCCATTACCTCGAATAGATGACCTATTTGTCTAACTCTAGGGGGCACAAGTGTTCTCTAAGATAGAACTTAGATCTGGGTATCACCAGCTAAAAGTTAAAGCAGAAGACATAGAGAAAACTACATTCAGAACCAGATACGGGCACTACGAATTTTTGGTAATGCCATTTGGGGTAACAAATGCACCTGCAGCGTTTATGGACCTAATGAATAGGGTTTTCAAACAATTTCTTGATGAATTTATCGTTGTATTTATTGATGATATATTGATTTACTCCAAAAGCAGGGAAGAACATGAAAATCATTTGAGAACTGCCTTACAGATTTTGAGAGAAAAGAAGTTATATACAAAATTTTCCAAATGTGAATTCTGGCTTGACAGCGTAGCGTTTCTGGGTCATGTGATCAACAAGGATGGTGTATCAGTGGACCCACAGAAAATTGAAGCCATTGTAGACTGGCTAACACCGACCAATGTGTCAGAAATCAGAAGTTTTCTGGGACTTGTTGGCTACTATCGCAGATTTGTGAGAGACTTCTTTAAGCTTGCCATGCCATTGACACAGTTGACCCAGAAAAATGTACCATTTGATTGGACTGATCAAATGGAATTAGTCTTCCAAGAACTGAAAACTAGATTAGTAACTACACCAATTCTGACATTGCCCAACGGAACCGATGGGTTTTAGATTTATAGTGATGCCTCATACAAGGGTTTGGGGTGTGTGCTAATGCAGAATGGTAAGGGAATTTCTTATGCTTCTTGTCAACATCGACCACCTAAAAAGAATTACTCAACTCATGATCTTGAATTAGCAGCTGTGGTTTTTGCATTAAAGATTTGGCATCATTATCTGTATGGAGTGACTTGTGAGGTATACACTGATCATAAAAGCTTGAAATATTTCTTTACCCAAAAAGAACTGAACATGAGATAGAAAATATGGCTGGAATTGATAAAGGACTATAACTTACAAATTCTATATCGTCTCGGGAAAGCCAATACAGTTGCAGATGCTTTGAGCTGAAAATCCATTGCCAATTTGTCATGTTTGCTCACTGGTCAGAAAGAACTGTTATGTGACTTGGAAAAAATGGAATAGAAATTGTGTTACGTGAATAAGGTGGAGTCTTAGCTGCTATTTCTGCTCAGTCTACAATCATAGAAGAAATTAGAGAGAAACAACTTGAAGATATGTTCTTGAAGAAAATTGTTGATGAGATTGACTCAAAACCAAGGCCAGGATTTGTGCTTGATAATAATGTGTCGAAATTTCAGAATAGACTTTGTGTACCTGATTGTTCTGACCTGAGGACACGTGCTAACACTGAAGCTCACAATTCTAAATTTGCTATGCATCTGGGAAATACGAAGATGTACCATGACTTGAAGCAAAATTTATGGTGGCTTGGAATGAAGAAAATATCGCTGACTTTGTAGCTAGATGTTTGCATTGCCAACAAGTTAAAACCGAACATCAACGACTTGCTGGATTGCTTCCGCCACTTCCAATATCAGAATAGAAATGGAAGCACATTACCATAGACTTCATTGTAGGATTGCCTCACTATTCTCAAGGTATGGATTCTATTTGGGTAATTGTTGATCGTTTGACTAAATCCGCACATTTCTTACCTGTCAAAACTTTTTATAATGTGGATAAATTGACTAACATGTATGTGAATGAGATTGTGAGATTACACTGTGTGCCAGTGTTTATTGTATTTAACAGAGATCCTAAGTTCACTTCAAGATTCTGGCAGAGTCTACAACAAGCTTTGGGAGTTGAGTTAAGATTGAGTAGTGCATATCACCACAAATAGATGGACAATCAGAAAGAACGATACCGACTTTAGAAGATATGCTTAGAATATGTGTCCTAGATTTATAAGGCAATTAGGAAACCTACTTACCATTGGCTGAGTTTGTGTACAACAACAGCTACTATTCGAGTATCGGTATGGCTCTTTATGAAGCTTTGTATGGTAGAAAATGTCGTTCTTCGATCTATTGGGTTGAGGTAGGTGACAGACCTTTGTTGGGACTGAAACTTCTAGAACACCATGAGAATTGTAGGAAGAGTTTGAGCTCAAGAGATGGTAGAATAATTGTAGGAACTCAAGCAATTAAACCTCTAGAACACCATTAAGCATCTAAGTTTAGAAATCAAACCCTTAGTTGTGTAATTAAGCTAGTACATGTAAGAATTCAAGTGAAAGAGGTGGGTTGACATGAGAATTAAGCTAGAATTAAAGGATTGTAACTCAAACCATGCATGCATGTATATATTATGGCATTTTGAGGAAGTTTTCAAAGAATTCTCCCATGCATTTTATCATTTTACCTTAATGTTGAGAATTTATCTTGTTTTATACCAATTAATCAAGTTTTGGAAGCTTTAGAGCCAAACCATTTCATACATGTTTTGTTTTTAACATTTCAAGTTTGAGTTTAAGCAATTCACATGCTTTTAAGGCCTCGATTTTGCGAAATTATTTTCAATTCATGAAGTTTTATGAGTTTATATATGTTTTCCCAACTTTAGGCTCAACAGGATATGTTTTAGGAGGTTGAAGATGAGTTTTGAACTTGGAAAGCAAATTTGGAAATTCTAGAATTCTGCTCCTCCACTCGAGCGACCACTCTGTGTTTTTGCACCTCCACTCGAGCGACCAAAAGTTGGCTCGAGTGTTAAATACATGTTCCTAGAAGTTTATACATTTGCAGACCGCTTGAGCGAACAAAGTTGCACTCGAGCGAAGACCTCAGTCTCACGCTCAAGCGATCGTCGAGCATACATCAAGCAAAAAAACCACACAACTAGTACTTTTACAGAGTTTACAGACTGCTCGAGCAAAGGAAGTTGCGCTCTAGCAACCACTCACATGTTTGAACATCCGCTCAAGCGAAGGAAGTTGCGCTCGAGCGAGACCTCTATTTTCAGCAAATTTGACTAAGTGTTTTGAATCACATTTTGGCATCCTCAAACATTCTTAAGCTATGATTAAGACATAATAATGATGATAAGACTTAGAAACACACAAGGAACGAAATGAAATAAGTTGAGTACGATCCGAGCGTGTGTTTCAACATGTGTATCTGTTACGTTTGTGTAGGTCACGCGCCGTGAGCTGTTGATCCATTGGTTACTATCAAGCTATCTGTGCAATTATTTGTGAGTAATAACTGAGTAAAGTTATGTTTGATATGAAATACTTTCTGAACATTACGATATGATATGAACTGTTTTTGAATGTTATAAAAGGCTATTTTGTGATTCCGTGAATGATGATCCATATCTTTAAAATGTATTTGTGGTATCCTTAGCAGAGACCCTTCCCTAAAGGACATAATATTGTGGCTTATGGTCATGAGGCCCTCGCCTGGAGGAAACAATATCGTGGCCTAGGCCCTCACCCGGGGAAAACAATACCGTAGCCCACGTATGAGATATGTTACCTGGTACCAAAGGTTCCATTGTAGAACTTGCTATACTTGACCAAAGTGATATGTTAATGCTAATGGATGTACCACACATGATTTGAATACGAATATAAACATGACTCTATTTTGATACGACTATGCTTATCTCTTTGATTGATATGATATGAAACCGGTCATCATTCATTAAAATCTTTACTCTGTTATTATTCACTGAGCTTTCGCTCACTATATATTATGTATGTAGGTGACCAAGCGCGTGACCAGGCTCAAAGTTGATGACCTGGAGTCTCTGTTTTGTCGACTAACCATTGTGCCTCCCGAGGAGGTTCCAAAAAGAGTTTAGTGATCTAGTTTTGCGAACTTTTGTTGTTTTGTAAACAATTCTTTTGCCTTATTTTGTATTATGACAATGAAGGATGGATATGTAAATGACGTCATAAGTGGGTTTATGTTTATCAGTTTTAAATGTTTTTGTTCCATGTATGTCTACACAGCTCTATGGACTATATATATTTATGTATTTGCTTCTGCTAGCCCTTTATAGTTTATTATTCAGGTCAGAGGCCTTTAGTAATTCGAGCATTACTAGTCGATTGTGACGCTAAACCTAAATGGATGAGTTTGGGTCGTGACAATTTATCTGTCATTTTCTACCAGCACTATCGCCGGAGATCCAGAAGTCACCGGAGCCTACCCAAGCTGTTTGGATATTAGGCCATTATAGTTCGGGCCTATTGGATCGTGATCGGTCTCCGATGAATCGATGTCGTTGACTACACCGCCACATAGGAATCACCTCCAATTTGATATGGATTACAAAATTCGAGTCCAATTCTACATCATCTCCATGGCATGTAGAATCTGAATCACCCTTTGTTAGAATGATTATTGCTTGATTCTCTTCGATTTTTCCAGTTTCGAACCCATCAGCAAGAAATTTCAAGAATTGAGTATTAGCAAAATCAACATCTTCCAACAAAACAACAATTTTTTCATATCACTTAAAGCCTTTTCCAATTTTCTTATCTGCTAATTTTTCAATAGGACTTGAAGGTTGACAATTACCAAGAGCAAGCATGATCTTGACTTTCTTGCCTTGTGTAGTATTCTAGAGAGAATCGAAGTTTGGTTGTTCCACAGATTGGTGTGAAAAAAGAAGAAAAAAGAGAAAGGGTGGTGTGAAAATAAGGTGTGAATCGGTGAAGGAAAAAGAATATGATTTTTTATTTTGATTTTGATTTGCTCATATCTCATTATGGTGACTAATTTATGAGTTTGTTATTGTACTCAATTTGACTACTCAATGGACAAACTTAGATCTAAGCATAAATTTAAGTAAGAGTATTTTCAATTCTCAATCTCTTTTTGTGTATGTATTTGTTGAATGTTGCCTGAAATTTCTCTGTGAAAAGACACAATTTTCTCTGAATTAGTTAAAACACAAAAAAAATTATGAGCAAACCAGAGAAAATTAATCGAAACATAGAGAAAATTGTGAGCAAATCGCAAAGAAATTTGTGAGCAAATCAAAGAAAATTCAACCTTGAAAATTTTCAAAATACAGAGAAAATTTCAAAATCTCTCTGGTTTGTTCAATTTCTATGATTTTCTTGGTGTTTTAAATCATAGAAATTGAACAAACTAGAGAAAATTTTGAAATTTTCTTTGTTTTTTGAAATTTGTCTGGTTTGAAATTTTTCTAAATCGAAATTTCTTTAAAAAAATGTTGAGAGAGTCCAACTACTATAAAAATATTATATATCTTTTTCTTATAAAATCTTAATAGTAAAGACCTTAAAAAAAATTCTCATTAAGTTACCTACAAGAAGCATACTTGTAAATTATATTTAGTTATCATATAAATAAATTAATATATAAATATGGTAAAAGAAAAATCGGACATTTTTTTTGTAAATGTCTCTTTACTTGCTTATTTTTCACTCCAAAATATTTTTTTATCTTCCAATAATTCTTATAGACGACATAATTATCAAAATATCTCTAATAATAATAGGGTGAAGTGTGCATTAATATTCACATTAACAGTGTGAATATTCAGAATATTTTGTGATATGAACATTCACACTATCAAATATTAATGTTTATATCACCACCCTGCTAAAGGTTTAAAAAAAATTTGTAAGGGTAATATTGTTTATAAAATACCTTAAATATTATAATTAAAATTTAAAAGATTAAATATCTAAATAATAAGATTTATCATAATACAAAACTATGTTATGAATTAATTGCGATATATTTTTAATAAATTTTTAGAAAAAAAAAATATTCAGCTTGTTTGGTTTTGATTTTCAGAAAATTCTATTTTTTTATTTTTCATATATATTTTTTTGTTTTCAATGAATTTTTTTAATATTTTAAGCATTTTTTTTTAATTTTTAGATACACCTAACATAAATACACTTAAAAAGTATAATATTTGTGAAAAAAATCTTAAAAAAATTCACTAAATATCAAAAATACCAAAAAAAAAAATTCAATATATTTTTCGTATTTTTTATATTTATTAAATTTCTAAAATATTTTTTCGTATATATTTTACTATTTAGATGCATCTAAGTAAAGTATATTTAAAAAAGTAAAAAAATTATTTAAAATTTTAAAAAAAAATTCCCTAAAAAAAAAAAAATCAATTTCACTAAAATATGAAAAATAAAAAATTCAATTTTTAAAAAATTGAATTCAGAAGCTGAAATCAAATCTATTAAGCCTCCATTTGGCATGCCAATTTTTTTTTTTTTAAAACTATTTTAATCAAAAAAATAAAATAAACTAAAAAGATAATAAAATAAAACCTCACATTCAAATCATAATTATTTCATTTTTTTTTTACAAAAGTTAATGAAATTAAAAAAATTAACTCAATCAAAACTTTTTAATCCCAAACTAAAATAATTAAAAAATCAACTCACCCTCCCCCAACAACCCTAAATAAATTATTAAATATTCTAGGCATCAAAATGGAAAGAGAAAGAGAGAGAGAGAGAGAGATAGAAGGTCAAAACTAAAGGGAAGGATCGGTTGAACAACATAGACGAGAGTTCCCAGTCTTCAAGGCTCTGCTGATATAGAGAGAGAGAGAATGGCGTGGTGCGCCGCCGTAAGATCCTTACTTGTGCCGGCGATCGACGTGGGCACACTGCGGACTCGGGCTCCTTTAGCCGTCGGCGTCGGCTGCGTATCGGCGGCGAGCTGGAGCCTCTGGCGATCATCGTCTTCCTCGTTGCCATCGAAGCCCTTCGCTTGCTTGAGCATTTCAACTGATGCCAGTAACACTTCCTTCTTCTCTTCCAATTTTAGGGCTATTATGGTTTAATCACTACTGATTAATTGCTTCTAATTAGTGTGTTCTTTTAATATAATCAAAATTTTAAATTTTGTACTTCTATTTTTTTAAAATTTTTTTACATATTTGTGGTGATTCCCATTGAACATTCATGTATTTTGGTGTTCTAATTTTGTATTTGTAATTTTCTGCAAAACTGTAATTGATGTAATGTAGTGGAAATCATTGATGTAATTTAACAGAAGTTAAAGCAAAATGACACTTATCTAAGGCACTGTTTGGTTGGCCAATTTACTATTTCTGCGTTTGAAGGTGGAATTTTGCTTCCATTATTTGCTCAGAAAGCAAGAAAAGTACTTACCCAAGCCCTAACCAAGTGGTACTTGATGAAATTATGCATTTTCATGTACTGCCATTTTACAATATCAATAGATTGTGAGGCTCCCATATGGGCTGATTGGAGTGTGAGAGGTTGATTGTGCTGAAAATATTTTCTCGTGTAGTAGTCAATGAATGTATGACCTAAATTAAGTGGTCAACATTACCATACTGTGTTTGAATCATGGATTTGGGTAGAAATTTAGAAAGGGAAATGTTGGGTGAAATATAGCTGAAATGTAGCTATATTTGATTCATATTGCACCTACTTTTTCCCTTTTTCTTTCCAAATTTCTATCCAAATTCATCATCCAAACACAGCCTTAGGGTTCTGATTTTCTTCATTTGGTTTCTTAGACATTTTCCGTGTGGATATATCATATATGCTTTGCATTGATTTTAGGTATAAAGGAGGCTGTTAAAACTGACAAGGCTCCAGCAGCATTGGGACCGTATTCTCAGGCCATCAAAGCCAATAACCTTCTCTTTGTGTCTGGTGTGCTTGGTCTCATTCCAGAGGTTGTTCTTATTGCTATTACGTATTTGATTGTTATTTGTTTGATTATTTTCCATCAGTCCAAAATATGAATTGCTGTATATGGTGTCTCCTTTTTTGTATTTTATCTGTTCAAGCTCATAAAATTGTTTGGTGTTCAAAAGCAGACTGGGAAGTTTGTCTCAGAAAGTGTAGAGGATCAAACAGAGCAGGTAACTTACTACTGACATGTAAACTTCTTGTGTGATATATCTATACTATTATATATGTGAGCACATGACTTAGTGTCTAATAGTGTAGTGACTTCTCTTTCTGCCACGTGGCAAATTTTCAAAGTTTCATTAACAACACTCTTACCATTTAGACAAAATACATATTATGATATTAATTTATTTATTATTTATTATTTATTTTTATGCTTACTTATCTGAATTGCACAATGCGTGTGCCACCCACTAGTATATATATATTTCTCACTTGCTTTACAAAAGTATATTTGCATGTGATGTATGGCACACCTTTGAAATTGAGAGGAAGCCTTTGTATGAGTAATCTGTAGCAGTGCTATAGGGATCAAGAAGCTCCAGCTTGGTTTATTGCCGTGTAAATAGAGATCTTGGTTGTTAGTATTACCCTTTTTTTGTGTTATATTAGAAGAAATAATTCAGAGAATTTCAACGTTGATGTATCTAAAATAGACACTGATTATTGTAGTGCACTTGATTGTTGGTAAAAAAATAAAAAAGAAAAAAAAGAAACTTATCCCAAAAAAATAAATTTGTTGGTAAAAAAGAAGTGCCTTTTATGTCTTTCCATTTTTCAATTTGTGAGATGGGTTGCTGACAGATTTGAACATACGAAAAAGCAGGTTCTGAAGAATATGGGGGAGATACTGAAAGCAAGTGGTGCCAACTATTCCTCCGTAGTCAAGACAACAATCATGTATGTAATATTTGTATCTTTGCTTTCTATTCATGTTTCTTAAATATCGAGATCCAAGAAGGTAATGAGTTTCTTATTACTTTTCCTTACAGGTTGGCTGATTTAAACGACTTCAAGATAGTGAATGAAATCTATGCAAAATGTGAGTTTCACAATACCATTAGCTTAAACACTATATCTTTTGTGCTGCCAACTTTGGTGTATCATGTTGAAAATAAACTCCTAAGTGGAACTTTAGCCTGCACACCCTCTAGGTTCCTTAAGATGTGGTAACCACTTGTGTTGAAGGAGTGCGAACTTAGCTAGGGTTGTACCAAAAGAGGATCGGATCCACCTTATTTTCAATTTTCAATCTTATAATCACTTAAGCTAGTTCTTTCTAATGTGATACGATCTCATTATTGGATGATCCTGTCAATTTTTTTTTTTTTGGTTTGAACTTGATCACTAATTTACATATTGAACCACAAAAATTGTAGAGTTTTTTTTCCTTGACATTGACATTATTGGCGGTTGATCTAACTTGGAGTTATGGTTTGTGTTGCAGACTTTCCCTCACCTGCTCCAGCTCGTTCAACATATCAAGTGGCGGCACTACCGCTGAGTGCAAGAATTGAAATTGAGTGCATAGCTGCACTCTGAAACTGTAATATGATTGCGAGAATCCAACTTCCCAAGCTAGCGCTCGAACTAATAAAACACTAGGCAGCGTATCTGGGAAGTGTGTTTCGGAAATGTGATTCAAATCAAAAAATAAAAGGAAGTCCTGAATTTAAGATTAGGGTATCCAGTCCAGTTGTATTTTGTTTGTTTTGTTGTTGGATTTCAAATTAATACATTGATCACTTCGGGATTGTTTGGAGTGTCCTAAATAAGTGTATTTTTTGTCTTTTTAGACTAAAAAGTTGAGGAAAAAATATGGATGGTTGGATTAATTTTTTTACTTTTTATGAAAAAATGTGTATTAAAAAATTGTATAAATAAGTGTATAGGGGAATAAAGTAATGGTATAGGTGTACGGTTGGAAGCAGGGCTGCAGGGGGTGTGTAGAAGATTGATTCTCTATGTTTCGGGCATAAAATGGTCAGTTCTGTTCGGCCCATGGGGGCCTATCATGGGTCCCGTTTTACTAATCGGAACTGTTAAATGTGTAGAGCTCGTCGAGTATTATATATTTGTAAAAAATCACTTTGATTGGATATGGATAGCTATCTAATCGTGTTAATTTTTTTTTGTTAACTGTTAACTATAACACCATTCATTTTTATACAAAATTGATTTGATCATATATTTATCGATATTCGATAGACGTGATTTTTTATAGACATATAGTACTAGACGAATTTTACATATTGAACGGTTCAGATTACTAAAACGGGACCCATGGTGAGCCCTCACGGGTCCAGCTCTACCATCCAATTTAATGAATATTTTACTTATTTTTTTTTCCCTAATCACTGACGGGTCCATCACGTCAGTACCTTTTGATTTGTATTTTTTTTTATTTGTATTATTATGTGGATATTATTTTTTTAATATTTTTTTTTAGTGAATAGTGTTAACTTTTTGACTTTTGAGTAATTTTTTGACTTTTTGACTTTTATAGTGTATGCCAAACCAAGCCTTAGTTTATTTGAAATTTATGCAGTATTGGCAAGTGGGTTTTTTTGTTTTTGGTTAAAATTTACAAAAAAAAATACAAAATAAGTTAAAATAGTTAATAAGATAAAATGTCATATCAAATTCATAATCATTTTATTTTTTTTCTTACAAATATCACATCCAATTATAAAAAAATTAAATCATATTTTTAAACATAAAAATTTTAACTTACTAAAATAATTAAAAATTAAAATGGTCTACTTCCCAAATAATTGTGGAATGAGGAAGGAAAGTTTCTTCCTTTGGAGTACCAGGTCTTTTTAGTTTAAGGCCCAGTTTGGCATATATAAAATAATTCATCTTTTTATCTTTTTTTCATTACATCACCTCTCTATTTTTCTGGAATAATGCTTGGGACCCCCTTTTGGGGGTCACCCCCTCACCCCCTTTGCCACGTGGCGGGGGGTGATTGGAGGAGCAGGAAAAAAAAGAAAAAGAAAAAGAAAAAGTAACCAATGAGAGAGAGAGGGGGTCAAAGGGGGGTGGGGGGAAAAGGGGGGATGAATCATTGTTGATTTTTCTGCACATCTTTTCATAAAGAGCAATGATTCATCCCCCCTTTTAACCCCACCCCCTTTGACCCCCTCTCTCTCTCATTGGTTACATTTTCTTTTTCTTTTTTTTCCTGCTCCTCCAATCACCACCCGCCACGTGGCAAAGGAGGGTGAGGGGGTGACCCCCAAAAGGGGGTCTCAAGTATTATTCTTTCATAAAAAGATAAAAAAATATACTTATTTAGGTCATTCCAAACAACTCTTAAGTAAAATTTCACTTTGGTTCCCTTATTTTCAATTTTATCAATTTAAATTTTACTTTTTTAATTTTGTTTCAATGTAACCACTCCTTTAATTGTTATCAACATTTTGATTAGGAAAATAAAACATGTGAAATTAGAGAAATCAAAATGAGATTTAAAAGAAATTATAAGGATAATTGGTATGATTTAAATTTTTTTTCTTTTTTTTGTGCAAATTGCTAAAATTTTCAGGTGACTTAATAATTGACTGAAAAATCACATTTAAATTAATAAAATTTAAAATTATGTGAATTACAGTGAAATTTTACTTAAATTTAAAATACTTGAACATGACAATATCTTGTCTGTTGCTGGGCAGGGGTGAGTGCGGGTCGGTTGAGGCCACAGAATCTCTAATCCGCCATCCATCTGCCAGATTGGCAGATTGGAGAAAATCAATCTGCATTGGTGGATTGAGCGGATTGGCAGATTTGCGGATGGATTTGAATCGGTTTGGCGGTTTAAAATTTTATAAATTTTCAACATAATTCAACTTGTGCACTTCTTAAAAAAAAAAAAAATTCAATACAGTCAATGACTTAAAAAAATACTACAATTACTACATGCCTCATCCACATATTATAATCACAGCATGCCTCATCCACATAAAGTATTACAATTTGTGATTCTTAAAATATAAAAACAATTCAAACCATCAAAACCATGAACAGAGCAGTAGTAGAGGTTGTATACCTCTGTATTGTTACATCTATATCTATTTTTGAAAATAAAAACTAACCAGCATATATCATCTTTTTTATTTATTATTTTTAGAGTCAGATTTAAAAACCAAAAAAATATAGATAAATAATACATTTATTTTTTTCAATTCAAAAAATATATTCAAGTTGAAAACTCTTTTTCAACAGAATATTTAAACTCTTTTCCAATTGAAAATACAAACAGAATATCTAAATAAATTGAAAATACAAAATCTTACAAATTACTAAGTGTGCTCGCGGTTTGGTAATTCGGTTGCGGTCAAAGAAAACTCAAAGTCGCTATCCGTCCAAAAATAGGCGGATTGGAAAAAATCAATCTGCAACCGTCCGCTCGTCATCACGCATCCATCCAAAATGTGGCGGATCGATTCGGTTTGGTCAGTTTGGGCGGATTGATATATCCACTACTCACCCCTACTGCTGGGAATCCCCAAAGTCAAAATTTGAAAAGTTATTTAGGGTTCGTTTGCCAATGATTTTTTTAATTGACTTTTTTATTTTTTTGACTTTTTTAGCCTTAAATTTTTTTGCTTGTTTTGTTTTCTTGTTTGGCTTTTTTGACTTTTGGCTTTGGAATAACAAATTTTTTTGTTAACGTTTTGACTATTTTGCTTTATTTATTTATTTTTTTTGTCTATGTGTACTTATTTAGCCTAAAATGTTTACCAAACCGGGGCTTAGTTGATTTTTAAGAGTAATAATACTTTATATTAAGAGTAATTACAATTTAGTGTAATTTTTTATAAGTAATTGTAAATAATTACATATTAGCAATAAAATTTATAAATATTAATAATTAAAGTTATAAATTTTTTGTATGTATTTATTATTATTTTGTGAAAGAATCACTGAATTATAAATTCTCTTATTATTTATGTTATGATACTTGTTTTATTATTAAAAAAATTAATATAAAAGTGATAAATTACATTATTTAAATTAGTAAAATTAAATTGAGATCATCATATATATTTATCTTATGAGCATTAAATAATTTTTTTCACATGACGTGAAGACAATTATTAGCCTGCATTATTAAGCAGCATTTAATAATAAAGTCTATTTTGAGAAACAACACTGATTGGCACCCCCAGTGACGTGGAGCGCCTCCACTGGCCAGAAAACTTTTTTTTTTTTTTTCTTCCAATCCCACAGTGCCACGTGGCACTGGGTGGTGGTGGGGGTGATGAATCACTGGGTGTAGGAAGCATTTTTGTTTGAGAAATATGTTAAAAGCTAATTTTTATTTTTTTAAAAAAAATATACCAAAAAAATAGAAAAATAACATGACTCAGAAAAATCAAAAAATTTAAAAACTAACTTTTAACCTAACTTTCAAAATAAGCCTAAGAGAAAATATTTATACATATTTTTCTGAGTGAGGTTTGTAATAAGTTCATAATAATTCATCCCTATCTCTAGGAATGGCAATGGGCTGGGGCGGAGCCGGAGATCACACTCCCCATCCCCGATCCCCGATGGTGGAAACACCCCGACCCCGATCCCCGATGGGGAATCTATTACCACCCCCGTCCCCGTCCCCTAACAAGAATCGGGTTTCTCCGACCCCGAAAATTCCCCGGCAAAAAAAAAAAAAAAAATCAGCTCTACATAATTACAAGAATTCATCAACAACAAATTTAATACATTTATCAACAACAGATTGATTCGTCATCTTCATTTTCTTGATCTTCATCAACACATTTACAACAGATCATCATTTACAACAGATCAACAAATCAGAGAAAGAAAGATATTTTCAACAACAGATTTTCATTTTCTTGATCTTCATCAACAAACAGATCAACAAATCTAACACATTCATCAACAACAAATTTTCATTAACAACATCTTCATCTTCATCTTCATCTTCATCATTTTCAGATCTGAAGAACAAAAGCAAAAGATAGAGAGAGAGAGAGAGAAAGAGAGGATGAGATACCGTGAGAGAGAGATGAGAAGAGACCGAGAGAGGGAGAGGAGGAGAAGTGTCTCGACCCAAACTCGCCCCTATAAGTTTAGCGTCGTAACCAGCCAGTAATCCTTAGATTACCAAAGGCCTCTTAACATAATAATAAATAATTAGGGGTTGCGGAAGCAAATACATAAAATATACATAGTCCATCAAGCTGTGAAGACATACATGAGACTGATAATCTTAAACTTTTATAAACATACGAATGACGTCAAAAGATACAGCATACACGTCACTTCATGTACATAAAAAAAAAAAACAAACAAACAAACTTATTCAGGAAGCAAAAGGAACAAAGTCTTATACAGTCATAAATAACACAGCCACTAGACTTGACTTAATCTGGAACCTCCTCGGGAAGCACAAAGGTTGGCTGACAAAAACTGAAATGCCAGGTCCTCAACTCTGAGCCTGGTCACGTGTCTGATCACCTACGTACATAATATAAATAGAGAATGGGAGTCCAGTGAATAATAACAGAGTAAAGGGTTAAATGAATGATGTCCCATGACTGAATTTGTATATAAATTAGTTTCATGTTCATATTCTTATTCAATTCATATACAAAATTCAAAATTTATGCTTGATCATACATAGTTCATCCGTTAGCTCTAAGAGATCATTTACAAAGCATCTTAGATTATACTTGTCAATTCCATAGAGGAACCTCCGGCCAGGTACGGATAACTTGTCAATTCCATAAAGGAACCTTCAGATTAAGAACGGATAACTTGTCAGTTCTATAAAGGAACCTCCAGCCGGGTGCAAATAACTTGTCAGTTCCATAAAGGAACCTCCTGATCGGGAACAGATAACATACTTGTGTCACAAATACTTATCGAAAATTGGACAATCATTCATAGTTGTAACAACCCAGATTTTTAATTATTCTATAAAATTTATACTAATATTATTTAATCTCAATTCAGAAAATATATAATTTATTATATATTATTATGCGTAATTTTGTAAAATAATATAATTATTAAAAGTTTAGGGGTCAAAATATAAATAATAATAATATAGATAAATAAATAAATAATAATAATAATAATAATAATAATAATGGGTGTGGTAATAAAATAAATAATTAATTTTCTGTTAGTATATGATAAAATATAATCTAATTAAGAATTAATTTATTTATATAATTATATTAAATATTGGGTCCAATGGTAATTATCTTGAATATCTATTAAAGATAGGAATGAATCTACGAAATTATAATCGAATATGTGCAATGATTTCGACCTGGCCACATGTTGGTTAGGTGTTGCGTTCATCTCCCTATAAAAAGGAAGAGGTGATCTAAAGAGAGAAAGAAGGAAGAAAAGGAAAAGAAAGAAGAAACGAAAGAAAGAAAGAAAAGAAAGAGAGGAAATGAAGGAAAAAAATGGGGGAACCTAAAAGGGTCTTTGATAGTGGAAAGAAAGAGTAAGGTATTAAAGTTAAGGTGAGTTATATTATACCCCGAGTTACCAAAATGTATTTTACATATGTTTTGACTTACCAAAATCTGTTTTATACAAGTTATGTTTTATTAGTCTATTAATAAAAGTTATGTTTTATAAAGATTTCAGTTACGTGGATTATTATCTGAACCATATTTGTGAAAAGGAAACCCATGGATATATTTGTTTTACTTTTAAAGAATATTTGGTTATGACCTTATATACAATTATGTTTTGTAAGTACCACCACAGGAGTCCCACGCCTTTGGGGACTTAAATAACCATTGGCCTCTGTTTGGTTACTTTGTGGCCCTTTGATCCATTGACCTCTGTTCTGTGCGGAGCAAAGTGCTGTGCGGAGCTAAGTGCTACACTATTGTGGAAGCCACCTCTAGAATCCGTACGAGCCACCTCTTGAATCCGTACCTCTGTTCTGTGCGGACTAAAGTGCTGTGCGAAACTAAGTGCTACACTATTGTGGGAGCCACCTCTAGAATCCGTACGAGCCACCTTTTGAATCCGTACCTCTGTTCTGACGGTCACTTCTGTGACATCTGTTCTGTTCTGTTCTGTACTGTGGTTATGGTCATTTACTTACATAATTTCTGTATTTCAGTTCTGCTACTTAAATGAGCAGTTTCTGCCACTTAAATGATTTCTGGTACTCAAATGATTTATTCACCAAATTAAGTTATGTAAATATTTTGGCCTAACTAATTATCCATGGTTATTTCGTGTCCTTTATACTCATGGTATAATATTTCTCACTCCGCCATGTGCTTATAGGTTTTTACCAATTTTCAGCAAATAATGCAATTCAGAAATAGTTTTTGAAAAGTCTTAGATGCGGGGCTGCGGAATAGACACACACAGCACTTTCATGATATTTTTCTATGTAAATATCGGCATTTTTGGTCAATATAATTTTGTAATAAAAATAGAAGCTCCAATGATTATTTTGGTACCCTTACTTAAATATTACTTCCGCTCGCGTTTATTTATTTGTTTAAGAATTGGCCGTAGGTAACTCCAGTTACTAGCTATCACGATACTTAATTCTTGGGTACGGGGAGCGGGTCGTGACAATGGTACAAAACATAACATTTCATAAAACATATCTTATTTCATATATAAAAAATAATTTAACTTGAACATAACTTTACTAAGTTACTACTCACAGATAACAGATTGCCCCAAGTAACGGACAGAGTAAGCAATTTAGATATCTCGTGGCGTATGACCTACATAGATATAGATCGAATACATACTGAATTATACACCCAGAATCATAAACTTAGTTCTTTCTTGTCTTAGTGTGTTTCTACTTCTTTATCCTCTTTATGGTGTCTTAAACTTGACTTAGGAATGCCTAGGATGGAAAGAGGATGCAAAAATGCACTTGAAAACACTTAACAAAAATTGCTGAAAATAGGGTCCTCGCTTGAGCGTAACTTTTTGCACTCGAGCGGATATGCAAAATGTGAGTAGTCGCTCAAGCGGTCTGTAAACTTTTGTAAAAGTGCTGGTTGCTTGCTTGCTTTTTCCACTCGATACTTGCTTGAGCGTGAGAGACATGCCCTTACTCGAGCGCAACTTTTGTCGCTC
Organism: Camellia granthamiana; assembly: GCA_036172215.1. NCBI lineage: Eukaryota > Viridiplantae > Streptophyta > Magnoliopsida > Ericales > Theaceae > Camellia > Camellia granthamiana. The sequence goes on from CM069911.1 coordinate 10,909,436, forward strand.
GAGCGGTCTGTAAAACACAAGAACTTCTAGGAGCATGCATTTCACGCTCGAGCATACTTTAGGTCGCTCGAGCAGAAATGCTCGCACTCAAAGTGGTCGCTCGAGCATAGATTTCTTCGCTCGAGCGGAAGTGTAAAATCTGGAATTTTCAAATTGCACTCCCAAACTCAAAACTCGAATCTAACTAATCAAAACACAACTCTTGGCCTCAAAACTTGAGAAAACAAGTTTAAATTTTGAAAACATTAAGAATTAAAGATCATTTCACAAAATCAAGGCCCAAGAGTAAGTCAATTGGGTGAAATCAAACTTGAAACTTACAAAACAGCACATGGACTTACATGCAAGCACTTTCTTGACTTCAAAGCTTCCAAAACATGATCAATTGAAGCAAATTGATGGAAAACATGATGAAGTTTCATAATTAAGTTGAGAACATGACATGCATGGAGAATTTACTTGAAATTAACTTTAAAAATTAACATAAAATGCACATGCAAGCTCTACTCTTCTATTTTCCCACTTCCTTAGTTCATTTTCATGCACTAATCTTTCATTTTCCTCTGAATTCACAACTTAAATGAGTCAGTTACATAATTCAAGGGTTGAATTCCTTACCTACAAGTCTCAATTCTTTGAGTCCTTGAGTGATTCTTCCCAATGACTCAAATTCTAGCTAAGTTCAGGTCAATTCCTTCCAATTCTCTAGCAATCACCTTAGTTGAGCTCAAGTCTTCTCTTTTCTCTCCCTACCTCACGTTTGAGCTATGAGAAGTATGGAATGAAAGTGCAAAATGTATTAAGGAAATCAAAGTGGCCTTATATAGGCTCTACTAGGAGGACTTCATTAATAGCTAATCAATTGACATTATTTATCTAATTTAATCGTTCCGAATCGAATTTCAATTGAACTTACTACAATGTTCTAAAAATTCTAATTAATACGTAAATCAAGTCAATTTCTGAATCGGGTGCTGATAAGGCCTTCAATTCACAAACCGAAACGAAAACATGAACAGATCTTCCTACGTTAAATAGATATAAACATAAATAATGCAATGCACATGTAATTAACTCAGGATTTCTTCTTAATTACTTATTAGGCATACTTAAGCATGGATTAACGTTAATCATGGGTCGGGTTTGTTATAGTCTTCCCCCCTTAAAGAGTTTGGTCCTCCAAACTCGAGTTACTTTCATTCTAGAAGAACACCGGATTCAAAGGAAACAACTCAGGGTATCTTCTCATCATGTCTTCTTCTATCTCCCAAGTTGCATAAGTTCCTCCATGATTCTGCCAATCAACCTTTACTAACGGAATCTCCTTGTTTCTCAATCTTTTGATTCGACAGTTCATAATTTGCATTGGCCTCTCCTCGTATGTATAATCATCTTTTAGAAATATATGAGTTGGCTCAATCATATGTAGTGGATCTCTCAAATAATCCCGAAGCATAGAAACATGAAATACATTGTGCATATGTTCTATGACTGGTGATAAAGCTACCCAATACGTCATTGAATTAATCTTCTCAAGGATTTCATAGGGTCCAACATATCTTGGTGTCAATTCGTCTTTCACGCCAAACCGTGTCTAGCCTTTCATTGGAGTCACTTTGATAAATACGCGGTCCCTGACTTCATATTCCCTGTCTCTTCTTCGGACATCGGCATAGCTCTTCTGGCGGCTTTGTGCAGTTTTCAGTCTTTGTCAAATCAATTTCACAGCTTCAGTTGTTTCTTGTACCAGTTCTGGTCCCAATAAAGGTATGTCACCTACCTCGGCCCAACAGATCGGAGAACGGCATTTCCTACCATACGAAGCTTTATATGGGGCCATATGAATACTTGAGTGATAACTGTTATTGTATACAAACTCGGCCAAAGGAAGTTAAGTCTCCCAACTGCCTTGAAAGTCTAACACATACATCCGTAACAAGTCCTCCAATGTTTGAATGGTCTGTTCTAATTGGCTATCTGTCTGTGGGTGATAAGCACTGCTTAATCTCAATTCAATCCCCAAGGCCTGTTGCAAACTCTGCCAAAATCTTGAAGTAAACTTGGGATCTCTGTCAGATACTATGGACACTGGAACTCCATATAATTTCACAATCTCATTGATATACAAATTAGCTAACTTATCCGCATTATACAAAGATTTAACAGGTAAAAAGTGAGTAGATTTAGTTAGACGATCAACAATAACCCAAATAGAATCCATACCTCAAGAAGAGCGAGGCAATCCCACGATGAAATCCATGGTAATGTGCTCCCATTTCCATTCCGGTATTGGAAGCGATTGTAATAAACCAGCGGGTCGTTGATGTTTAGCTTTAACTTGTTGGCAATACAAACATCGGGTTACAAAATCTGCAATGCTCTTTTTCATTCCAGGCCACCAGAAATTTTGTTTCAAATCATGATACATCTTTGTGTTTCCTAGATGCATGGCAAATTTGAAGTTATCAGCTTCTGTCATGATTCGTTTCCTTAAATCAAAGCAATCCAGTACACAAAGACGATCTTGAAATTTCAACACATTGTTTTCAAATACAAACTCGGGTTGAGGTTTTGAGTCAATTTCATTCACAATCTTTCTCAAGAACTCATCTTGCAGTTGTTTCTCTTTAATTTCTTCGATGATTGCAGGCTGAGCAGAGATAGCAGCTAAGATTCCACCTTGTTCTCACAATACAACTTCAATTTCATTCTTTTCCAAGTCGCATAGTAATTCTTTCTGACTAGTAAGCAATCATGACAAATTTCCTATTAATTTTCAGCTCAAGGCATCTACCACAATATTAGTTTTTCCCAGATAATATAAAATATGCAGATCATAGTCTTTGATCAATTCTAGCCATCTTCTCTGTCTCATGTTCAGTTCTTTTTGGATAAAGAAGTATATCAAACTTTTATGATCGGTGTACACCTCGCAAGTCACACCATACAAATAATGTCGCCAAATTTTCAAAGCAAACACCACAGCTGCCAGTTCAAGATCATGAGTCGGGTAATTCTTTTTATATGGTCGGAGTTGCCGAGAAACATAAGCAATTACCTTTCCATTTTGCATTAATACACAACCCAAACCTTTGTAGGATGCATCACTGTAAATCTAAAACCCATCAGTACCATTAGTCAAAGTTAAAATCGGTGCAGTTACTAATCTGGTCTTTAACTCTTGAAAGGTAGACTCCCTTTGATCATTCTAATCAAATGATACATTTTTCTAGATTAATTAGGTCAATGGCATAGTAAGTTTTGAAAAGTCTTTTACAATTTGTGATAATAGCTTGCAAGTCTCAGAAAACTTCTAACTTTTGACACATTCGTCGGTTTAGGCCAGTCCACAATAGCTTCAATTTTCTGTGGGTCTACTAGGGGTGGGCGCGGATCGGTTGCGGCCACGAAACCTCCAATCCGCCATCCGTCCGCCAAATTGGCGGATTGGAGAAAATCAATCCGCATCCGTCCGCCAATCCGGCGGATGCGGATTGGCGGATTGGCGGATGGATGCGAATCGGTTTGGCGGTTTGAAATTTTACAAATTTTCGACATACAAAAAAAAAAAAAAGAGCCCCCTAGACAAAATGGTTAAAAAAAGAAGAAGAAGGAATTGAACATGCTTAAGTCCCCACTAAGGCATAACCACAGTATCCTTCAGTTGAGGCATCATTTACTACCAATACATTTTATACCATTGATTTCATAGATAAGATTTAAGTTTCAAGGCTGTGGGTATTACATGTTTTGAAAAAGTGAAGCCATTATGAAATGAAACATGGAATATAGCAGTGTTGAAGGGGTCAAACACAACTTTGGTGTAGCAATTAGCAAGGGTAGAAATCATTCCAAGATCTTCAAAGCAGAAACATTGAAAGAAAATAATAACAAACAATAAAAGCAAGTGTTTCACCTTAACTCTCTTCACAAAATCCATAGCAGGCTGGTCTAAGTAACTATCATCTTTATGGAGTGCCAATGCATGCCCAATAAAGTCAACTGTATTGTCATCTAGCCCATACTTCCTATATCAGAAAACTATAGAAGTAAAATAAGTCAAACTACACTGCCCTCATTATCAGAAAGTAAAAAGCAGAACAACAACAATAATAGTAGCAGTAACTCCACACAGCTATAGCTCATCTTGCTCCAGATAAAAATCCTTGGATCACAGATTTGGAATTTAAATAGCATCATAATTGGTCTGAAGAAAATGTCTGCTCCCTTTGCTTAGCAAAATTGAGCAAAAGGAGAAAATTCCTCAAAAGCATTTATATTTGGTAAAATTCACAATCATATATATATTTGGTAAAATTTTTAATAAATTATTTAGGGTCTCTAATATTTTTACAATCATCACTTCTATAATATCTAATCTCAAATTTCAATAAAAAAATTTCAAAATTCACATCATAGATTATGTGTACAGATTTTTTGTTGGAAAGATAATGAGGGAATGCTGCACTAACCTATCGCCCAAAGTAGAGTGCAATTTAATGATGATTTCTTCTTCTTCAGAAGATATGTTGCCTCTCTTCAAGTCAGATCTCAAGTAGTTAATCCATCTCAGTCTGCGGCTTTTCCCACACCTAAGTAACCCCTCAAAACCATAAATAAAAAATATAAGACATACCAATCTATTTGCTTAGCTATTGCACTGCTGTTGTGACATACCAAATCTAAATTGTATTGCATTTTTTTTATAGCACAGAATTAATTCTCAATTTTGTCTAATCCATAGAGTCTCAAAATCAGAATCAGATACATACAGTCTTTACTTAGCTAATGCTTGCTATTTTTTCTTCCTTGTCGCAATGATCGCGAGGATCAACCTCCATATATTTGGTCTGAAGAACAAAGAAAAAGAATATTAGACAACATAGGGAGAAACAAAAAAACTGAAGAAGCCCAAAGGAGAAAAAAACACACCAAACAGAGAATTAAAAGAAGATTACCCAATTGGGGGAAAAAAAGCATATATAAACCCATAAAATGGTACTGACAGCAGCACTGGAGTTTAATAAATAAATGAATTGGGCTGAAGAGGACAAGGGCTGGAAATAGAACTGTGCGGACTTTGTATTGTGAATTTTATTTTTTTTATTTTTTTATTTTTGGTCTGAAGAACAAAGAAGAAGAAAACTCATTCAAATTACAAAATCTGAATCAAATATTAAAATTAAAAAAAAAATGATTCAAACCACAATACCTAAAAAAATCGAACCACAGTATCTACAAAAATTCCAGCAAAACAATTCTTCCCTCTATTGAAAACTTATATTGACAAGACAAAGATGAAAAGCAACCCTCTCAACTCACATATATAAGTTTGATACAGTGAAATGTAAAGAAGAGTAGAAAATCTCACCAGCATTCTTGGGCATAAACTCAAGATCTCATCTTCTTCTGCAGTCCATCTCCCCCTTTTCAACCCCACTTTCTCACAGCAAGGTGCTCTTCCCATTTCAGTCTAAAAAAAACACACACTTGATCACCCAACTCACTCAAGATCTGTACTCCACTCCTCAGATAAATGGTAGAAGAGAGAGAAAAATGTAGTAGAAAGAGAGAGAGAGAGAGAGAGAGAGAGAGAGAGAGAGAGATACCTCAGTGGAGTAGATCGATCGTCATTCAGTGCAAGCAAATCGTCGATCAGAAGTGTAGATCGTCGGTCGTTCAGTGTAGATCGTCGGCCGGAGGTTACCGTCGGACGGTAGAGAGAGAGAGAGAGAGAGAGAGAGAGAGAGTCTCTCAGCGTGTTGGTCTGTGAAGGAATTAGGGCCAATTCTAAACAAAAGGGGACTAGTGCGTGTATAAATTTGGGGGGAAAAACGAAGGAAAAAGGAAAGGCACGGGCGGGTCGGGTTTGTGGAGTAAAATGGCGGATCAACCGCCACCCGACCCGAACCCGAAAAATCTGAAATATTCAGCCCGCACCCGTCCGCCAGGTACCGCGCATCCATCCATATGCCGTCGGGTCGGGTCGGGTCGGGCGGTTATGGCGGGTCGGGCCATCCGCTGCACAGCCCTAGGGTCTACCGATATGCCATCCCTGTTGATTATATGGCCCAGAAAGGCCACGTTGTCCAGCCAAAATTCACATTTGAAAAATTTTGCATATAACTTCCTTTCCCTCTGGATTTTTAAGGCAGTTCTCAAATGATTCTCATGTTCTTCCCTACTTTGGAGTAAATCAATATATTATCAATAAAGACAACAATAAATTCATCCAGAAATTTTTTGAACACTTTATTCATTAAATCCATGAACACTGCAGGTGCATTAGTTACCCCAAATGGCATTATCAAAAATTCATAATGTCTATATTTAGTTTTGAATGCAGTTTTCTCTATGTCTTCTACCTTGACCTTTAACTGGTGATACTCGGATCTAAGGTCAATTTAAGAAAACACTTGGGCTCCCTGGAGTTGGTCAAACAGGTCATCTATTCGGGGTAATGGATATTTATTCTTTGCAGTTACTCTATTCAACTCACGGTAATCGATACATAGCCTCAAAGATCCGTCTTTCTTTTTAACAAACAACATTGGGGCTCCTCAAGGTGAGGTACTTGGACGGATGAATTTCTTGTCTAAGAGTTCTTGGAGTTGAACTTTTAATTCTTTCAGTTCGAAAGTCAACATTCTATACGGAGTTTTAGAGATAAATTGTGTTCCAGGTACTACATCAATGGTAAACTCAATTTCCCTATTAATTAGATTTCCAGGTAAGTCATTAGGAAACACATCAGGAAATTCACAAACCACAGGAATAACTTCTACACTGGTACTATCCGAAGATATAGGCATTACACTACACAAGTAACCCCGACAACCTTTTCTCAATAATTTTCTAGCTTTTATAAATGAAATCAAGTATGGTGGAGAAACTACTCCATTCCCAGTGAAAACAAACTCAGGCATACCAAGTGGTTTAAATGTGACAGTTTTATTTACACAATCAATAGTGGCACAATATTTCGACAACCAATCCATGCTCAATATACAATCAAAGTGGTCAATGCTCAAAGACAGCAAATCAACGTACAACGTCATATCACCAATCAAAACATCACATGTAGGATATACATAGGTGCACATCATAGAACTTCCCAATGGTGTAGGCATAGATTGTATGCAATTCATAGGTTCTAATGATCTAGCCAGCTTCCGAGAAAAAGCATGCGATACAAATGAATACGTATAACCAGAATCAATCAGTGCATAGGCATTCTATGCACAATAGAAATTATACCTGACACTACTAGCTCAGTATTCTGTACATCCCCGGGTACTAGAGCAAAAATTCTCCCTTGCCTTAGTGTTTCATTTCCGATGTTATTCTTGACATTAGTTCTTGCATTGGGCCTCGTTACAGGAGTAGATCCAGCTGAACTTGCTGTTGGATGATTTGCATTGTCAAACCTCATTGGACAGTCCTTAATTATGTGACCGGTTTTGCCACAGTGAAAACACGCGCCCGATGCACAATGACACATGCCTTTATGTTTCCTTCCACATTCTAAACAAATTGGCATAGACCCACTACTTTGGCTTGAGCTGCTTGAAGATCTAGTATTTTGCATTTTGTTTGTGAAGAAGGAACAACCCTTCCGAAAATTAGACCCAGATCTTTTGCTTCTCCATTCTGTTGTTGGTGCCTCAGCTTGTTTCGTTGCTACTATTGTGGCTTCTGCCATTATCGCTCTATCTAAAACTTCCACATAAGTAGGCAATTTCAAGATGCCTACTCGGTCAAACACTTCCAGATCTAGTCCGCCTTCAAATTTCCATGCCTTCTTGTAATCAGTATCCACCATATGTGGAGCAAATCGAGCCAACTCAGTAAATTTGGCCTTATATTCAGCCACGAACATCCTGCCTTGTTTAAGTTCTTGGAATTCGGAAATTTTCCGATCTCAGAAACATTGAGAGAAGTACTTATTATAGAAGATCGCATTAAATTGTGCCCACGTCATATTCCCATTATTGTTTCGGATTAGTAACCACTACCTCCAGGTTTTATCTTTCAGAGTATAGGTGGCCAAAAGGACTTTCTGAATTTCAGAGCAAGGGAATACTTTAAACAATTTCTCCATTTCAAGCAACCATGTTTCTACTTTTAACGGTTCAATGCCACCCAAAAAGGTCGGCGGTTTCATTTTTAGGAACTTCTGAGTTAAATTTATGAGATCATTACTATCCAGCTCAACTTGGACCAACGGAGGAGGTAAGGGTTGTTGTCTCTGTTGTTGTTGAGTCAATGCCTCAGTTAAAGCTGCAAGTATTTGTTCCATGCAGTTCATTCGAGCCTTAGATGATTCAACTGTTCCATCACTTCTTGTATTTTCTATTTGCTATAGGTAAACGGAACGTCATAAACATAGGCAAATAGTCATTTTACAATATTCAGATTATTTGTTTCCATATCATGTAGTCATAATCAAATTTATGCTTTCACTTTCAAAAACTGTGACAACCCTTACCACTGATTAGTGCTAATCTATGATTAAGCATATTAATAGACTGATTGACTGAAATCCTGAACCGATTGATTGAGTATATTAGTTTAATGCATTTCTATCTGTTTGTCATCAAATTATCTGTTCATGTATTATGTTTAAACTACAAATTAAAGGCCTTATCGGCAGCCGAATCTGAAATTGATTAATGTTTTATGCTAGTTGGAGTTTATGTGATTTTATGATAAATTTAATTGAAATGTGATTTGGTATGATTAAATTGGATTAATTACAGCTAAATTACATTAGTTTGAAGTATTTACATGTTTGCCACTTAGTGGACAAATCTAGGATCTTTTAGTTGACTCTTATGTTAGCATTATAACATTTCTTCAGCCACTTCTAGAGAGCAAACCGACTAGAGAGAGAGAGATAGGAGTTAGCTTGATTTCATCTTGTTTTGGCTTGGAATTGTAGAGGATTTGCAACATTAGACTCCCATACTTTGAATTCAAGGCATAAGGTAGGAGAATCATCTTCTTGATTGTTAAATTAAGTCACATATTGCATGGTTCATGGAAGTTTAGAGTTTTAAGGGTCTTGAATTGGTTCTAGCATGTTGAATTGAAGCTTAATCATGCATGCATGTGCACATTTGTGAGTTTTAAGGTTGTTTTCATGAAAATTGTTACATGTATGCTCATATCTTGATTATAGTTCATGAATTCATCATGTTTTGATAGATTTGACTCATTTGGTCATGTATTTGAAGCTTTGAATTTGGTTGAACACATGCATGTTTCATACACTTTGTGTTCTTGAAGTTTATTTGAAAATGGTGTTTAATTGAACTACCTTTGGGCTTTGATTTCTCAAAATTGATCTTTGAAACATGTAATATTATGGGTTTTGAAGTGTTTTCCAGAAAATTAGTCCAAGAGGATCGAATTTGATGCCTTAAAAGTTGGTTTTGAGCTTGAGGTTCAAATCTGGAAATTCCAGATTTTAGACTCACGCTCGAGCGGGGAACTCCACGCTCGAGCGTACACACTGAATTCATGCAGTTCGCTCGAGCGGAAAAAGTGACGCTCGAGCGGGAAATGCGTGTATCCAGTACTTTCATGTGTTTTACAGTCCGCTCGAGCGAGGGAATACACGCTCGAGCGAGGACTTGTGTCTCACGCTCGAGCGTGGGTCGATCGCCCGTCGAGCATGAATTTCATGCATCCAGTACTTTTGCCATGTTTTACAGTCCGCTCGAGCGGGGATCCTTTCTCTGCATGTCTGCTCGAGCGTAGAAAACCACGCTCGAGCGTGACCCCTGTTTTCTGAAAATTTTGTAAAGTGTTTAAAAGTGCATTTTTACATCCTCTTTCCATCCTAGGCATTCCTAGGGCATGTTTAAGGCATCTTAAGGAGGATATTGATGTAGAACCACATCGAGACAAATTAGGGATTAAGTTACTATTTTTCCCAACTATGTAGCTTAGTGTGTGTTCGTTCTATAACTGTGTAGGGTTGGCATCCGAGGACGCTCTAGCTGCTTATAGCCCAGTGCTCTGTGAGTAACAATGTTGTAAAGATATGTTCAATCATGAATATTTCTGAATGAACAACTGTACTGCTTTCTGAAATGATATTTCTTACTAAATGAATGTTTGTCCTATTTGTGAACTGTATTTGTGGCATCCATAGCAATTTACTGTTACTGTACTGTACTACTACTGTCATAGAGATCTCTGTCGGTTCCCATGTTTGGAACCACTACTGTTTACTGATATGATGGCCATCAACTGACTGTTCGGTCTATTAAGACCTACTGCACTGTTTTGCTATTGGATGTACCACATATGACTATTATAGTTTCTGAATGACTGTTATGGCATGAAATATGAGCCACAAACTGAATAAGTGATATACTGTTCAAATGACTGTTTTTAATACTGAAAGGACATTCATTCTTAATCTCTTTACGCATGTATTATTCACTGGGTTTTAGCTCACTGCTCATATATATATGTAGGTGTACAGGCACCGGACCGTGTAGACGTCCCCGAACGCCCTGGGGGGATGAACCCCGTTCTGTTCATTTGGGTTTACTACAGTTCGGACTCAAATTGTCACGGTTCCTAATCTTGAACCAAAGAGTCCAAATCTGGCAAATCGTTTTGAGAAAAACAGATTTTTTGAAAAAGGAGTGCCAAACATGGACTGCTTTGCCAGATACAGAGTCGCCACCTAAATATTTTAAAATGGGGAAATTTAGGAAACCCTGACTCGGTGCCGAAGGCCACGTGTCCATCATCACCAAAGTGGTCTTGGCTCGGGAGCTTGGGTACGATCGGGGAAGGTCAGCTATGAGCACCCCCTTTCGCCCGGTCCGAAGACCGGCCTCTACTAACCGTGATATCCGGGTTTGAAAACTTTATGCGTTCTTATTCCAGTTATTAGCCTAGAATTACTATGTTATGCGCACAGCAAACAAGTATAGACTAGATCGCCTAATTTGGAAACAGGCATTGCATATCCGTTGGTTTTGAAAACGCTTTGGAATTTGCTACTCGCAAGTAGGCTAAAACACGGATTTCAACGAGTTTTTCCAACTCAAGTAATCCAACCTCCACCCACAGGCATTCAAGCAGTTATATCACATAAGCAGCTAGCCTCATGGTAATCATGCTATCATGGCAACAATCACACACATGTGATATGCTAAAGCGTAAAAGCTCACCTAGTACTCCAAGCCAAAACAGAAACCAGTTAGTAATCATATGCATGATCCTAGTTCATGTTAAGTAGCTAATGCAACACATGCAAAGATGCAATCTAGACAGGCTCGGCTATCCTAAACATGGCACGTGGAATGCTACAAATAACACGTATTCAATTTGGAATTGAAATACAATGCAGTTTGTATGATGTGCCGAGCCCGACGCATGTGTGACAAATGTATGGATGCACGCATGCATTGCATAAGGTATGCTAAAATAAACGTGCCCTAATACTAACCATCAAAGCAAGTAAATAAAAGGGAAGAAAGAAATGGGGGTTGGAAGACATACACACTCACCCACACTTATTACAAATATGCCCTCACACAGAGGGACCAAAAGAATAATACAGTCCCAAAATAATACAGTCCAGATACAGAATAAATTAATTATTACAGAAATTTCTAATTATCAAATTAAATTCAGTATATAACAAAAAAGAGAGGCCTCAGCCCTGCCTCGGGATGCGCGAATGATGCATGTCCGATCCAACTTGCCCGGGAACCCGTACCATACCACTGTTGGCTCTGCTTTTACTGCCCTGCTTCTCTGGAAAACTGCCAAAGTCCCAGAATACCTTCTATATGAACTGAAGTACCCCACCGGCTGGAGAAAGTAACCACCGGCTGCTTAAATTGGCCACCGACTTCTTGTAGAGTTTATCGGCACAAAAAGTGTGCCGGTCGGCAGAAAGTTCCTGCAGAGGACAGTTTGGCAGCAGCAGCAAACCAGCAGTGCATGGCATGGATTTTGAGCATATGTAAGCATGGCCAATGCCTCCTATCATGCTTGGGGACTCAAGGAGGCATGACTCTTGGCTCTTGGGCCATCAATTATGCATCTTGACGCATGATGGCCTAAGGAACCAAGGTTGCATTTTAATGGTAATGCATGCAAACAAACAAATGAAATCCAAGGCCTTATCATGTGTTAGTCAAAGGTCTTGGTGACCAAGAATTGAGACGAGTTGCACCACTTGAAGTGTGAACTCTTCTCAATCCTATGCTTGGCTTGACAATCCCCAAGCCAAGCCATGGAATGCATGTATGCAACATAGCTCAAATTATGCAACAATGGGACTAAGATGCAAGGCATACCAAGTGTCATGCAACTATCACAATAGGCATGCAAAATGCTAGAGCATGCAAGGTATAAGTGGCATGCAAACATGGGCCAATCAAGCAATGGGACCAACCTACTACAACACTCGATGAACCAAACATGCATCAAGCATGTAATGAACATACAATGGTGGCCTTAACTTCAATGGGGCAGCCCTCAAACCACTCCAAAATAGTGGCAAAACAAGCCCTAAATGATGACCAAAATACTACCCAAACATGCAAGTTCATGGGCCTAAACCTAAGGCACCAAAAGGGCATTTTACTACCACTTACACAACCACTCATGACATGAATCTAACAACCAAAAACAGATTTTTAGTATGCAAAATGACACCCAAATCCCCTCACATGGCACCCCCAGAATGCATTGATCATGGGAGCATACACAAGGCCTATTCTTAAGCATAAAAGGACACACCTTTAAAGCATGAAAGAGATGACAAGTACAAACATATGAGCATGGATTAGGGTCTGAAATAGCATGTCAAATGATCCCAAATCATCCAAATAGACTATCTAATGCATGTACATAGATCACCTACCTAAGGCTTACAAGCCATCATGCAAAACAACCATGTCAAGCATGTTAAATATGACGAAAACAGTGGCCCACAGCCCTTATACATGGCAAAATGATGTTAGTATCTCCATGAAACTAAGCTAAAACATGCAAGGAAACATGGCCTCAAAGCATGGCATATTTCTAAGCATAAGAGAGCATTTCAAAGCAAACATAAGAGGCATGTTAAGGACCATAAAACCAACCTAAAACAGAGGCATAACATGTCATATGAACCACAAATATGCTCTGAAATGCAGCCAAAACCAACCATGCATACATGCTATTATTTGAGCTCAAAACAAAGGCAAGCAAGGGGCCAAGGGGAGAGGGGTGTCCCTCCCCTATCTAAGACTTAAAAATACCTTCCTCACCACTGAAAACCCACTGGTTTTCAGTGGTGAGAAGATCAAAAACACCAAGTACACAAGGCCTCAAGAAAAGGCTCCAAAATGGCCAAAACAAGGCCTAAGAGGGTGTGACTCTACCCAAACCACAAAACAACCTTGATGAATGTTCTTAAGCAAGGAAAAACAAGTCTTTTTTATGTTAAACAAAAATCCAAAAACACAAAGCAAGAGGGGTAGAAAGCTAGTGCAAGAATGGGGAAACTAAAGTAACAAGCTCACCCTTGAAGATCCTTTGAAGAACAGGTGGAGCAGCCACTCTCTAGTGATCAAAGTCAGTCCAAAATCACAACAATCAACCTCCCAAGTCCCTCAATCGCGAGCTAAGGTGTAATAGTGTGTGTAATGGTGCAAAAATGAGGTAGAACTACACTTTTAGGCCCAAAAACACACACACAAGAGGAGAGAGAGGGAAAAATATAGAGAGAGAGTGTGTATCACACAGATATATAGATATAAGCTCTGGTTTTTGACCTAAAATGGCTAACCCCTAACTCAAGGGGAAGAGATGAGCTTATATAGGCAAAATAAAGCTCTTAACTTAGTGGCTAAGCAAAGAGAGGGGGGTTCAAGAGGTGCAAGAGGGTCTTGGCTTCCAAGGGAAGCTAAGACAGCTGGCCAAGCTTCTCCAAGAAGCTTGGCCAAGGGTTCAACCTTCTAGAAGGTTCATGGGGTTCAAGGGTGCAAAGGGTGCAAACCCGAGCATGTGGAGTGGTGATGGTGCACCCCAACTGTCACAGCTGGCATGCACCATCCCTGGGGGTGCAAAGGGGTCACACCGACCAGCCAAAACAGTCACCGGCACAAAATAGTGCCGGTCGGCATAATACAGTGCCGACCGGCCAAAGGTTTTGAGAAATAAGTGCCGGTGGCCGCTAGGGGGTGCCGGTGGAGGTATGGGGCAGCCGGTAGGCTTCAGGGATGGCTAACAAGCCTTCCCCTACCCTCAGATGCAAAAACACACAAGCCTTGGTACAAAACCAAGCACAGAACAAACCGATTGAGAGGTCTTGAGGCACGGCGCGTAGCCGGGACCTCCGGGAACTCAAAACAAGCACCAACATAGATAATCACCGAATGTTCAAGCGGTGACGTCCAAGTCTTGAGGGCGGTCAAAAATGGGGTGTCTACAGACCGCTGCTAGGAGCGTCAGGCTAAGCTCCCGTTTTGTCAAAGCCAACCACCGTGCCTCACTACGAGGTTCCAAGTCCTTCAAGCTAGGGCTTTTTGGGGTGTTTTAGATTTCTCCCTTTTTGTATCTGTTTTTGTATTACTGTATAGACTGTACCTGTACTGTACTGTTATGGTAGGGATGTGGTCGCTAACCTGAATGCCTGTAAATGATGTATGTATATACTGTTTTTATTCTGAATGTGAACATGTTATGAAAAGTTTTTTTGCATAGAGACTGTCACAGCTCATTGGACATCTTTTAATTACTATTTTGGCTTCCGCCAGCCCCTGTACTCTGTATTACTGTTTTACTGTTAAGCAGGCCTTCGGTAATCTCGGATTACTGACCGGTTACGATGCTAAACCCATAAGGGCGGGTTTGGGTCGTGACAAAAACACACACTTACACATGCAGATTAAATGCCCTTACTTTTTACTAGGACATCCTAAGCTCGTAGGGACTCGTGTGTGTGGTAGAACACGTGTTTTGATACCACTCTGTCACGACCCAAACCCGCTTCTATAGGTTTAGCGTCGTAACCGGCCAGTAATCCTTAGATTACCAAAGGCCTTTTAACATAATAATGAATAATTAGGGGCTGCAAAAGCAAATACATAAAATATACATAGTTCATTGAGCTGTGAAGACATACATGGGACTGATAATCTTAAACTTTTATAAACATACAAGTGACATCAAAAGATACAGTATTTATACGTCACTTCATCTACGTAAAAAAAAAGAAAATAAAAGAAAAACTTGTTCATGGAGCACAAAGAACAAAGTCTTATGCAGTGATAAATATCACGTGCCTGATCACCTGCATACATAACATAAATAGTGAGCGGAAGCCCAGTGAATAATAACATAGTAAATAGTTAAATGAATGATGTCCCATGACTAAGCTTGTACATAGATTAGTTTCATGTTTGTATTCTTATTCAATTCATATACAGAATTCAGAATTCATGCTTGATCATACATAGTTCATCCATTAACGTTAACAGATCATTTACAAAACATCTTAGATTATACTTGTCAGTTCTATAGAGGAACCTCCGACCGGGTACAGATAACTTGTCAGTTCCATAAAGGAATCTCCAGACTGGGAACGAATAACTTGTCAGTTCCATAACGGAACCTCCAGCTAGGTGCAGATAACTTGTTAGTTCCATAAAGGAACCTCTGGACCGGGAACAAATAACATACTTGTGTCACAAATACTTATCGAAAATTGGACAATCATTAATAGTATAGAACATAACATTTCATAAAACAGATCTTATTTTATATACAGAAAATAATAACTTGAACATAGTTTTACTAAGTTACTACTCACAGATAACAGATAGCCCCAAGTAACAGACAGAGTAGGCAATTTAGATATCTCGTGGCGCGTGACCTACACAGATACAGATCGAATACGTACTGAATTACACACTCAAAATCATTAACTTAGTTCTTTCTTATCCTAGTGTGTTTTTACTTCTTTATTCTCATTATGATGTCTTAAACTTAGCCTAGGAATGCCTAGGATGGAAAGATGATGCAAAAATGCACTTGAAAACACTTAACAAAAATTGCGAAAAACAGAGTCCTCGAACGTAACTTCCTACGCTCGAACAGATATGCAAAATGTGAGTGGTCGCTCGAGCGCAAGATCTATAGCTTGAGCGGTCTGTAAACTTTTGTAAAAGTGCTGGTTGTTTGCTTTTTCCGCTCGATACTCGCTCGAGCGTGAGAGATATGCCCTTGCTTAAGTGCAACTTTTGTCACTTGAGCAGTCTATAAAACACAAGAACTTTTGGGAGTATGCATTTCACGCTCGAGCGTACTTCAGGTCTGTAATAACCCTCACCACTGATTACCGTTAAATTGAACTGATTATG
Organism: Camellia granthamiana; assembly: GCA_036172215.1. Classification (NCBI taxonomy): domain Eukaryota; kingdom Viridiplantae; phylum Streptophyta; class Magnoliopsida; order Ericales; family Theaceae; genus Camellia; species Camellia granthamiana. Next base: position 10,925,824 of record CM069911.1, read on the forward strand.
ACTGATAATTGAGCTGGATAAAATACTGAATTGACTGACTGAAAACTGGAACTAAATTGACTGAATATATATATGTTAATTTGCATTTTATCTGTTTGATTGTTTAATTATCTGTTCATGGTTATATGCTTAAACTGCTAATTGAAGGCCTTATCGGCGGCCGAACCGGAAATCGTTTAGTGTTTCATGATCATCATAATTTATGTGATTTTATGGTGTAATTATCTGAGAATTGATTTGGTATGATTAAATTCGATTAAAATAAGCTAAATTACATGAGTTTGACTTATTTACCAATTTGCCACACCAGTGGCCCACTATCTCAACACATATTGAGCCTTATACACACTTGACAAAATATTTCTTCAGCCCATTACTTGCTCTTGCCGACTAGAGAGAGAGAGAGAACTAGGAGAGTTGATTTCATCTTGCATGCTTGGAATTTGAGAGGATTGGAAGAGTTCTTGAGAGATTGAGCCTACTTACCTTTAATTCAAGACTTAAGGTAGATTCATTGTCCTCTTGTTTATGTTTTGAATTTAGTCTTGCATGGTTTAGAGCAAGGTTGAAGTCTAGAGCCAATTTATGGCTCAAATTGTGATGTTGAAGCTCAATTGTTGCATGCATGTCTATATATTGAAGTTTGGAGGTTGTAATACATCATTCCTCACATGCATGTTCATAAATAAGCTTAAGTCCATGTTTTCAACTTGTTTTGAAAGGAATGAGCTCAATAGAGCATGTTTTGGAAGCTTTGATTTGAGTTAATCTCATGCATGTCACCTTGTAGCATGTTCACGCATGTTCATGAAAAATGGGTTTGAAAATGAGTTTAATTGAAACACCCTTGGGCTTTGATTTTTCAAATTGACCTTTGTAACATATTATTTTATGTGTTTACAAGTGTTTTCCAGGTTTTTAGCCCAAGAGGATCAAAAATTTGGCTTTTAAACTTGATTTTGAGCTTGGGACTCAAATCTGGAATTTCCAGATTTTGGGCCTACGCTCGAGCGAGGAAGTCTACGCTCGAGCGTACACTCTGTGATCGTGCCTTCCGCTCGAGCGAGGAAAGTTACGCTCGAGCGTACACTCTGTGATCGTGCCTTCCGCTCGAGCGAGGAAAGTTACGCTCGAGCGTACACTCTGTGATCGTGCCTTCCGCTCGAGCGAGGAAAGTTACGCTCGAGCGTGAAATGCGCGCATCCAGTACTTTGCATGAGTTCACAGTCCGCTCGAGCGAGGACCTGTGTCTTACGCTCGAGCGAGGATCGAGCGTCCGTCGGGCGTAAAATCTGAGCATCCAACATTTTTACTGTAGCACACAGTCCGCTCGAGCGACGAAGTTCACGCTCGTGCGGAGCCCCTTTGTCTGCATGTCCGCTCGAGCGTAGAAAGCCACGCTCGAGCGAGACCCCTGTTTTCTGAAAATTCTGTTAAGTGTTCAAAAGTGCATCTTTGCATCCTCTTTCCATCCTAGGCATTCCTAGGGCATATTTAAGGCATCTTTAAGAGGATATAGATGTAGAACACACCAAGGCAAATCTAGGGGTTAAGTTATTATCTTTCCCAACTGTGAAACTTAGTGTGTGTTCAATCTGTTAACTGCATAGGGTTGGCATTCCAAGAGGACGCTCTAGCCTACTGTAGCCCAGAACTCTGTGAGTAACAATTGTGTAAAGATATATTCAAAATGATTATCTTCTGAACTGTACTGTTTTCTGAACTGTTTATTATTTACTGAATGAATGTATGTCCTATATTCTGAACTGTATTGTGGCATCCTTAGCACCTACTGTTTACTGTTACTGTTACAGAGATCTCTGTCGGTTCCCTCGTGGAACCACTACTGTTTACTGACTGATGGCCATCACTACTGTTCGGTCTTTGAGACCTACTGCTTACTGTACTGTTATGCTAATGGATGTACCACATATGACTGTTTACTGTACTGAATAACTGATACACTGTTTGAAATGAACTGTTTTCATTACTGTAAGGACATTCATTCTAAACCCCTTTACGCATCATGTTATTCACTGGGCTTTAGCTCACTGCTCATATATATATGTAGGTGTACAGGCACCAGACCGCAGCTAGGAGCGTCGGGGTAAACTCCAGTTTTGTCAAGCCAACCACTGTGCCTCACTGCGAGGTTCCGAGCCTGCCAAGCTTTGGCTTAGGGGTGTTTTATTTCCCCGTCTGTCTTGTACTGTTTTTGTAACACTGTCACTGTACTGTTTAATAGGGATTAAGTCCCTACACTGTATGTTGTAAATGATGTATGTACTGTTCTGCACTGTGAATATATATATATGCATGAAAATCCTTTTGGCATACAGACTGTCACAGCTCATTGGACATAGTTTATTTACTGTATTGGCTTCTGCCATGCCCCTGTACTCTGTTTTACTGTACTGCTGTTCAGTAGGCCTTCGGTAATCTCGGATTACTGGCCGGTTACGGTACTAAACCCATAGGGGCGGGTTTGGGTCGTGACAGAGTGGTATCAGAGCGAGACTTAACCACGAGTTATACCGCACACACGTGTCCAAATGAGCAATAGGGTGTCCTAGAAAAGCGATTAGGGCATTCAAGAGCATGATAATGTGTAGTGACTGAATATATGTTAATGTGTTAATCTGTTTAAACACATGACTGCTTATGTGATAAACGGTTTAAGTATGTAACTGCTTATGATTGAACTGTTATAACTGTTTATAGTGAAATGAATAATGCAAGCACTGCAAATGAAACTGAATCCTCATCCTCTGAGGCCAGAATGGCCAGACTGGAAAGAATGATGGAACTGATAACTGCTAGACTGGACCAACAACTGAATCAACAGCCCCCACCTCCTCCTCCTCCGGCTGTACCCGAACAGAATGTAAATGTACAAAATGTGAATGCTAATGATGGGGATATTATTGCTCTCACCCATAAGTTCAGCAAGTTGAAACCGCCATCCTTTCAGGGAGGCCTTGAACCATTAAAAGCTGAAGCATGGATTCTGGAGACTGAAAAATTATTTGAAGTCTTTCCGTGCTCTGAAGCACACAAGGTACTGTTGGCCACCTTTACTCTACAAGAAGAGGCCAGAAGGTGGTGGATGCTCATCCGTGATGAAACTACCGTAATGACTTGGGCTCAATTCAAAGGAGCCTTCTTTGAAAAGTATTCCCCGCAATGTGTCAGAGACAGGAAAGTAACTGAGTTCGAACAACTGAAACAAGGCACCATGTCGGTAGCAGAATATGAGACCAAATTTACTGAACTTGCTCGTTACGCACCGCACATGGTGGACACCGACTACAAGAAGGCCAGAAAATTCGAAGGTGGCCTGAATGTTGTAATCCTCGACAGAATAAATGTCTTGAAATTACCGAGCTATGTGAATGTCCTTGACCGAGCCTTGATGGCTGAAGCAAACATCGAGGCACTGAAAACTGAAACACCAGCGTCTGAATGGCGTGGTAAAAGGCAGAATTTTAAATTCAAGAAAGACAAGCATAACCCATTGAGCAAGAAACAGAATATGGGGTCAACAAATAGCCCCAGCCAAGGGAGTGGTTCCGTACCGCCCTGTTCCGAATGTGGTAAGAACCATAAGGGAGTTTGTTATAAAATCTCTGGTGCTTGTTACAGGTGTGGCAAAGTGGGCCACATGGTGAAAGATTGCCCTTCCACTACACCGGGCAATAGTAAAGCTGCAGGCAGCGCCGCAGCATCAACTGTAGCACAAAAGCCTAACCCCAAAGCTACCGGGAAAGAGCCGATGAGGCAGGGCCGAGTGTTTGCCCTAGTACCGGGAGACGTGCAAAATACTGAAACTGTTGTGTCAGGTATCCTCTCTATTTGTGCTCAAAATGCATATGTACTGATTGATTCGGGGTCTACACATTCTTATGTATCACATGCTTTTTCGCGAAAATTGAATAGACCCTTAGAACCCATGAACTATCTGCTAGCTGTATCATCACCTATTGGGGGATCCATGACATGTGCTTATATGTATCCTGCTTGTGAGATTATTGTTGGGGATATGCATCTGTTTATTGATTTATTGCCATTGAACATTGATCATTTTGATATAATATTGGGGATGGACTGGTTGCAAAAATATCATGCTACTATTGACTGTGTGACAAAACAAGTTGTTTTCCGTCCACCTGGTTTACCTGAATTCGTGTTTGATGGGGTAGGAGTAGTACCTCCTCCGTATTTGATTTCTTCCGTGAAAGCTATTAAATTGATTAGAAAGAGGTGTAAGGGATATCTGTGTTCTGTTTTGACTGTATCTACTGATGATAGTGCTAATGTGAATAGCATTCCCATAGTCAGAGAGTTCCCAGATGTTTTTCCAGAGAATCTGCCAGGGGATTTGATTGACAGGGAGATTGAATTCACTGTAGATGTGATTCCGGGAACACAGCCAGTATCTAAAGCTCCTTACAGAATGGCTCTAACTGAACTGAAGGAACTGAAGGTACAACTACAAGAACTGCTAGACAAAAGGTTCATCAGGCCCAGTACTTCACCGTGGGGCGCACCAGTTTTGTTTGTGAAGAAGAAAGACGGCTCACTGAGACTGTGCATTGACTACCGTGAACTGAACAAGGTAACTATGAAAAACAAATATCCATTACCGCGTATTGATGACTTATTTGATCAGTTACAGGGTGCCCAAGTGTTTTCCAAGATTGATCTCCGATCGGGATACCATCAACTAAAAGTTAAACCAGGGGATATTGATAAAACTGCTTTTAGAACGAGGTATGGACACTACGAATTTTTAGTTATGCCTTTTGGAGTTACCAATGCACCTGCAGCATTTATGGACCTCATGAATAGAATCTTTAAACCGTACCTTGATGACTTTATTGTTGTATTCATTGATGACATATTGATTTACTCCAAAAGTATAGAACAACATGAACATCATCTGAGACTTGCCCTACAGACCCTAAGAGAACAGAAACTGTATGCTAAACTGTCTAAATGTGAGTTTTGGCTTGATCATGTTATGTTTTTGGGGCATGTTGTTAGCAAAGATGGAATTTCTGTTGATCCGCAGAAAATTGAAGCTGTAGTGAACTGGCCTAGACCAACAAATGTGACAGAAGTCCGAAGCTTTTTGGGTTTGGCTGGATATTACAGAAGATTTGTCAAAGATTTCTCCAAAATTGCCTTACCATTGACTCAACTGACTCAGAAGGGGATATCATTTGACTGGACTGACCAAAGGGAATCAGCGTTCCAAGAGTTGAAAACTAGACTTGTGACTGCACCTATTCTTACCTTGCCTTCGGGTACGGATGGTTACACTGTATTTAGTGATGCTTCTCATAAGGGTTTGGGATGTGTTTTAATGCAGAATGGGAGAGTTATCGCCTATGCTTCCCGACAACTGAGACCGCATGAAAAGAATTACCCAACCCATGACCTGGAACTTGCCGCAGTGGTATTTGCCTTAAAAATCTGGCGTCACTGCCTGTATGGGGCAACATGTGAAGTATATACCGACCACAAGAGTCTGAAATATTTCTTCACCCAGAGGGAATTGAACATGAGACAGTGGAGATGGCTAGAATTGATCAAGGACTATGACCTACAGATTCTGTATCATCCAGGAAAAGCCAACACCGTTGCCGATGCTTTGAGTCAGAAATCGATTGGGAACCTAGCCTGTTTGCTTACCGGGCAGAGAAAGTTGCTTTGTGACCTTGAAAAATCTGGAATTGAAGTTGTTTTGCGAGAACAAGGTGGAACCTTAGCTGCTATTTCTGCTCAACCGGCTTTGATTGAAGAGATTAAAGAGAAACAGCAACAGGATGACTTCTTGAAGAAGATCATCGAAGAAAGAGAATCTAAACCGAGGCCGGGATTCAAGTTTGAAAACAATGTATTGAAATTTCAAGAAAGACTGTGTGTGCCGAATGAGGCTGAACTGAAAAGAAGAATTCTGCAAGAGGGCCACAACTCAAAATTTTCTATCCACCCAGGGAATACGAAAATGTACCAAGATTTGAAACAGAACTTCTGGTGGCCGGGAATGAAGAAAGAAATTGCCGACTTTATGTCAAAATGTCTTCATTGCCAACAAGTTAAAGCGGAACATCAGCGACCCGCAGGCTTACTGCAACCCTTACCCATACCGGAGTGGAAATAGGAGCATATCACGATGGATTTTATCGTTGGATTGCCTCGCTCCAATAAAGGTATGGACTCAATTTGGGTTATTGTTGATAGACTGACCAAATCTGCTCACTTCTTACCTGTCAAGACAATTTATAATGCCGACAAGTTGGCTGTAATTTATATTGATGAAATTGTTAGACTGCATGGAGTGCCTGTATCCATTGTTTCTGATAGGGATTCGAAGTTTACATCGAGGTTTTGGCGGAGCCTACAAACTGCATTGGGTACTGAATTGAGGTTGAGTAGTGCCTATCATCCTCAGACAGATGGACAGTCAGAAAGGACCATCCAAACTCTAGAGGATTTATTGAGAATGTGTGTCCTTGATTTTCAGGGAAACTGGGAAAACCATTTGCCATTGGCTGAATTCGCTTACAACAATAGTTATCATTCGAGTATCGGTATGGCACCTTTCGAGGCATTGTATGGCAGAAAATGTAGATCTCCGATTTGCTGGGCAGAAGTTGGAGATGGGCCTTTGCTTGGGCCCGAGATTGTTTATGAAACAACTGAAAAAGTGAAACTGATACAACAGAGACTGAAAACTGCACAGAGCCGACAGAAAAGTTATGCAGATGTCAGAAGGCGAGACAGGGAATATAAAGTGGGTGATCATGTGTTTGTGAAAGTGACACCGATGAAAGGCCAGACTCGTTTTGGAGTCAAAGGCAAATTAGCGCCAAGATATGTCGGACCGTATGAGATTATTGAGAAAATCAGTCCGGTGGCGTATCAAGTTGCGCTTCCTCCTGAAATGGAGCATATGCATAATGTCTTCCACATTTCGATGTTGAGAGATTATCTCCGGGATCCTTTCCATGTGATTGAGCCTACTCGGATAGTGTTGAGTGATGACTACACTTACAAGGAGCGGCCTATACAGATTGTAAACTGACAGATCAAGAAATTGAGGAACAAGGAGATCCCGTTAGTAAAAGTTGACTGGCAAAACCATGGTGGCATGTATGCCACTTGGGAAAGAGAAGATGACATGGCCAAGAGATATCCTGATTTGTTTCCACTGGATCCTGTTTTCTTCCAGAATGAAGATAACTCGAGTTTAGAGGACTAAACTCTTTTAAGGAGGGGAGACTCTAATAACCCTCACCACTGATTACCGTTAAACTGAACTGATTATGACTGATAATTGAGCTGGATAAAATACTGAATTAACTGACTGAAAACTGGAACTGAATTGACTAAATATATATATATGTTAATTTGCATTTTATCTGTTTGATTGTTTAATTATCTGTTCATGGTTATATGCTTAAACTGCTAATTGAAGGCCTTATCGGCGGCCGAACCGGAAATCGTTTAGTGTTTCATGATCATCATAATTTATGTAATTTTATGGTGTAATTATCTGAGAATTGATTTGGTATGATTAAATTCGATTAAAATAAGCTAAATTACATGAGTTTGACTTATTTACCAATTTGCCACACCAGTGGCCCACTATCTCAACTCATATTGAGCCTTATACACACTTGACAAAATATTTCTTCAGCCCATTACTTGCTCTTGCCGACTAAAGAGAGAGAGAGAACTAGGAGAGTTGATTTCATCTTGCATGCTTGGAATTTGAGAGGATTGGAAGAGTTCTTGATAGATTGAGCCTACTTACCTTTAATTCAAGACTTAAGGTAGATTCATTGTCCTCTTGTTTATGTTTTGAGTTTAGTCTTGCATGGTTTAGAGCAAGGTTGAAGACTAGAGCCAATTTATGGCTCAAATTGTGATGTTGAAGCTCAATTGTTGCATGCATGTCTATATATTGAAGTTTGGAGGTTGTAATACATCATTCCTCACATGCATGTTCATAAATAAGCTTAAGTCCATGTTTTTAACTTGTTTTGAAAGGAATGAGCTCAATAGAGCATGTTTTGGAAGCTTTGATTTGAGTTAATCTCATGCATGTCACCTTGTAGCATGTTCATGCATGTTCATGAAAAATAGGTTTGAAAATGAGTTTAATTGAAACACCCTTGGGCTTTGATTTTTCAAATTGACCTTTGTAACATGTTATTTTATGTGTTTACAAGTGTTTTCCAGGTTTTTAGCCCAAGAGGATCAAAAATTTGGCTTTTAAACTTGATTTTGAGCTTGGGACTCAAATCTGGAATTTCCAGATTTTGGGCCTACGCTCGAGCGAGGAAGTCTATGCTCGAGCGTACACTCTGTGATCGTGCCTTCCGCTCAAGCGAGGAAAGTTACGCTCAAGCGTGAAATGCGCGCATCCAGTACTTTGCATGAGTTCACAGTCCGCTCGAACGAGGAAACCTACGCTCGAGCGAGGACCTGTGTCTTACGCTCGAGCGAGGATCGAGCGTCCGTCGGGCGTAAAATCTGAGCATCCAGCATTTTTACTGTAGCACACAGTCCGCTCGAGCGATGAAGTTCACGCTCGAGCGGAGCCCCTTTGTCTGCATGTCCGCTCGAGCGTAGAAAACCACGCTCGAGTGAGACCCCTATTTTCTGAAAATTCTGTTAAGTGTTCAAAAGTGCATCTTTGCATCCTCTTTCCATCCTAGGCATTCCTAGGGCATATTTAAGGCATCTTTAAGAGGATATAGATGTAGAACACACCAAGGCAAATCTAGGGGTTAAGTTATTATCTTTCCCAACTGTGAAACTTAGTGTGTGTTCAATCTGTTAACTGTATAGGGTTGGCATTCCAAGAGGACGCTCTAGCCTACTGTAGCCCAGAACTCTGTGAGTAACAATTGTGTAAAGATATGTTCAAAATGATTATCTTCTGAACTGTACTGTTTTCTGAACTGTTTATTATTTACTGAATGAATGTATGTCCTATATTCTGAACTGTATTGTGGCATCCTTAGCACCTACTATTTACTGTTACTGTTACAGAGATCTCTGTCGGTTCCCTCGTGGAACCACTACTGTTTACTGACTGATGGCCATCACTACTGTTCGGTCTTTGAGACCTACTGCTTACTGTACTGTTATGCTAATGGATGTACCACATATGACTGTTTACTGTACTGAATAACTGATACACTGTTTGAAATGAACTGTTTTCATTACTGTAAGGACATTCATTCTAAACTCCTTTACGCATCATGTTATTCACTGGGCTTTAGCTCACTGCTCATATATATATGTAGGTGTACAGGTACCAAACCGCAGCTAGGAGCGTCGGGGTAAACTCCAGTTTTGTCAAGCCAACCACTGTGCCTCACTGTGAGGTTCCGAGCCTGCCAAGCTTTGGCTTAGGGGTGTTTTATTTCCCCGTCTGTCTTGTACTGTTTTTGTAACACTGTCACTGTACTGTTTAATAGGGATTAAGTCCCTACACTGTATGTTGTAAATGATGTATGTACTGTTCTGCACTGTGAATATATATATATGCATGAAAAATCTTTTGGCATACAGACTGTCACAGCTCATTGGACATAGTTTATTTACTGTATTGGCTTCCGCCATGTCCCTGTACTCTGTTTTACTGTACTGCTATTCAGTAGGCCTTCGGTAATCTCGGATTACTGGCCGGTTACGGTACTAAACCCATAGGGGCGGGTTTGGGTCGTGACAAGGTCGCTCCAGCGGAAATGCTCGCACTCAGAGTGGTCGCTCAAGCATAGATTCCTTCGCTCAAGCGGAAGTGTAAAATCTGGAATTTCCAGATTACACTCCCAAGCTCAAAACTTGAATCTAACTCATCAAAACACAACTCTTGGCCCTAAAACTTGAGAAAACAAGTTTAAATTTTGAAAACATTAAGAATTAAAGATCATTTCACAAAATCAAGGCCCAAGAGTAAGTCAATTGGGTGATATCAAACTTGAAACTTATAAAATAACACATGGACTTATATGCAATCACTTTCTTGACTTCAAAGCTTCCAAAACATGATCAGTTGAAGCAAATTGATGGAAAACATGATGAAGTTTCATAATTAAGTTGAGAACATGACATGCATGGAGAATTTACTTGAAATCAACTTAAAAAATTACCATAAAATACACATGCAAGCTCTACTCTTCTACTTTCCCACTTCTTTAGTTCATTTCATGCACTAATCTTTTATTTTCCTCTGAATTCACAACTTAAATGAGTCAATTACATAATTCAAGGGTTGAATTCCTTACCTACAAGTCTCAATTCTTTGAGTCCTTGAGTGATTCTTCCCAATGACTCAAATTCTAGCTAAGTTTAAGTCAATTCCTCTTAATTCTCTAACAATCACCCTAGTTGAGCTCAAATCTTCTATTTTCTCTCCCTATCTCACGTTTGAGCTATGAGAAGTATGGAATGAGAGTGCAAAATATATTAAGGAAATCAAAGTGGCCTTATATAGGCTCCACTAGAAAGACTTCATTAATAGCTAATCAATTGACATTATTTATTTAATTTAATCATTCCGAATCAAATTTTAATTGAACCTACCATAATGTTAGAAAAATTCTAATTAACACGTAAATCAAGTCAATTTTTGAATCGGATACTGATGAGGCCTTCAATTCGCAAATCGAAACGAAAACATAAACAGATCTTCCTACGTTAAACAGTTATAAACATAAATATTGTAATGCACATGTAATTAACTCATGATTTTTTCTTAATTTTTTGTTATGCATACTTAAGCATGGATTAACTTTAATCATGGGTCGGGATTGTTACAAAAAGTCGCCAGTGAGGGAGAGAGGAGGAGCGGCGGTAACGGAGGAGCCGCCGCCGACCAAACTAGTAAAGGAACGACAGTCATGTGTGTGAGAGAGAGAAGAAGGCGATGTTTGTGTGTGTCAAGTCAACCAAACCTAAACACACATATATTTATATATAAACACGGTCGGGGCCTAAATAGGGCGGGGTGGGGCCTAGTCCGGGGCTAGAAATTGTATCACCGTTCCCGGCCCGAATATCATCGAGGATTCATTTTTAAATATCATCCCCGGTCTATCAGGGGTATTTTTTGGGAAAAAACTACTCAATTTGGAATTAGGGAGTCGGGTCCCCGTTGAGCCGAGTTCAAATTACCATCCCTACCTATCTTTATCTCATATCATATCGAATGCGAGATGAGAGATCGATTAATTTTATAAATAAAAAATATAAAAAATAAAATATATTACGAAAGCTATCTCACATGGTAGGGATGTATTATAATTGGTCTGTCTTGAGACTTTTTCAATTTATCGTAGTCTCGTGTACACGGGAACATTTCCAAGGTGAGGTGGACAGTGTCCGAAACAAGATAAAACGGCGGCGTCCGAGACAGAAACGCATCAAATCGAAACCATCTCTCTCTCCAAAACCGCATTCTCTGACGAAAACCCGTTTGAACTCAACAACCACACATTATACACACGACACAGACACAGAGATTAAACGAAAGAAAAGTATGTAATGGAGTATCCAAACTCTCTCTCATATCTATCTCGTACACTCTTGTGTCCCCTCTTATTCTTTTCTTATCTTTGCAATTTTCTTCCTTTTCTTTACTTCAAAAAGCAATTCTTGGTTACGTATTCCATAGATCTAGAGCTTCCCTTCAAGCCTTGTACATTTTTTTTCCTTTAATTTTTCTGGGTATGATTCTTACAGTTTTAAATTCCATTTTTATCGTTTTTTGAATCTGGGTTTGCTTTTTTCTTGTCGAATTCTGCTTGCATTTGTTCACCCAGAGACGTTATACTTCATTATTCTCTATTTTTTTCTTGGTAAAATTCTATAAGGGTTAGATGGGTTTTGGATACATTTCTGTTTCTTGTATGTGTTCGATGTCATTCTTTATGTGAATCCGAATGTGTTTTTTAACCCGAATTTTACTTATTTAATTTTGGTTTTATGCTGTTTGCTTTTAAGGTTCCGAAATTAGGTTTTTTCACATGTTATTGTCAATTGTCTATTGAATTTCCATATTTGATTGTTGATCTTTTTTTCTTTTTTTTTTCTCTCTTTGTTTTCCTTTCATAGGATAATCTTACTCTAATCATATGGGTTTTGGCTCTGTAACATTTTTAATCAATTGGCTTTATCATCTATTTGCAGTGATCATGAAATTTCCATTAATTTTACTTCTACATTGGATTGTTGAAGTAGTAGCTCACACAACTATTATTGTTTTCAGGTGCATATTTAGTTTTAATATGGAAGGTACTGTCATTAGGAGGGTCATTCCTTCAGACAACAGTTGCCTCTTCAATGCTGTTGGGTAAAGCTCTAATTTACAAAACAAGCCTTATTTTTCACTCCTTTTGATTTGGACACACATAGGTTTTGATGTGTTTTAACTGTTTTTCCTTTGTGTTGTTTCTTCATTTGCAGGTATGTTATGGACCATGACAAAAACAAAGCTCCCGAGTTGAGACAGGTTAATCCCACACCAATATGTACATCTAGAGACAATTTCGTAACAGATTGTATTACAGCCAGTATAATGTGTCTGTGTATTAGGGTGAATCTGTTTATGAAATTCTTAACACACAAGTTTTGATCCATGGCATTTGAAACTCGTGTCAAATGTGATCTGGAATTGTTTTGTGTACTTGGCTTTCAGAAACAAAACGATTTCTATTTTATTTCATATTGCTTGAATTTACTGCATTTATGATCCATGACATGGAGGTATCTTAATAAAATAACAAGTCAAATTTGATGTATATATCTATTTGCATTGTTACTTGGTAATTGTATATTTATTTTGATTTAAATTGAGTTTCTTTGTATTTTCGGCCAATTAATAGTACTTTTATTTAGATCACTGAATTGACAATCAATTATAACCTAATTGGGTTGTTTCAAGTTTATCTTTCCTTACTTCGCATGGATTGACTTCACTCATAAAATGGAGGTCACTAGGGTTGGTATTCCCTGTGAACATTGATTTGTTTTTGAGAATTTATAATCGGAATGAATCGAGAGAAATGAAGCTAGTGGTGTATATGGCTATAACTTCTGAACCTTGTAAAAGTGGTGATCATCCAAAACTTGAGTAAATTAAAAACAGGATCTCCTATTGCCGCGACTTTTTTTGCAGGGTCCACAATCCCCTAGCTACTGATGGGAGGGGTCCACCTTTGTGTGAGTTTTATAACAGAACTGAAGACAGCTCACAATATAGTTCATTTATATGTGAGGATACAGTGATTATAGCTTTAGCTTGTAAGCTATTTGCATTTATGATGCCACACCAAATGCTTTTAGAAAGTTAGCTTACGTTACACTGATAGTATTATTGATATATATATATGTTCATATTGTTTGTGCAGTACGTAGACATATTTTTTTGGGCACATATACACTTAACTAACGAAATAATTAATGCCTTCTGTTTCTTTGTTTCCTTTCCATTTTGTGGCCTTACCATTTTTGAAGGTTATAGCTGCAACAGTGGCAAGTGATCCGACACAATATTCTGAAGCATTCCTTGGGAAGACAAATGAAGAGTACTGCACCTGGATTCTTGACCCAGAGAAGTGGGGAGGTGCGTTTTGAACTTCTTTTATCATCTGTTTGTTTATGATCTATCTAGAATCAATGAGAATTTATGAAAAACAACATGGGTCCATGAGATGAAATTGCTTGCAACTGCTTGCCTTCTCGGTCCTGCTATTACCACAGGATCAATGTTCACTGAGGCTGTTTCTCATTTTTTTGCAAAGTGATATATGTCTTCCTATTATGTGTGCGTCTTGTCTTGCCTTGCTCCTTCACTAGGTCTATAATGAGAGACTTGGCCAAAAAGTATTGCTTGCATGCATACACTTGCAAAACGATATTACAGCAATGCAGAACGTGCTGGTTTTTATGGTCTCTGGTTGCTGTTTGAGGGATGAGTTAATTTTTCACTTTGATATCTTAAGCTATTGAGACAATTTTTGGTTGGTGGTATAGACTCGGTTCCCAGATTATTCCCACAATGGATAAAGTTTTTTTGCTCGGCAAGAGTACCCGAGGGGAGCAAGTTCTGAATAGTTCATCATACCCAGCCTAATTACAGTCGGATTGGTGACGCACCTAGTGCCCGGTGGGGTGCCCCCTACCCAGGCGGCCTGTCCTCTTGTATTCCTTTGTTCTCCTAAACATAATCTGAGTTTTGAATTTCATTTTTAGTTCCATTTCATTCCAAAGAAACTATTCTTGAAGGTTTCTCGAATTATGGTAATGCATGGTGCCATGATAAAAAAGAAACAAAGAAAAATGCATGGTACCTAGGTTTAAGGTTTCCTTTTTTCTTTTTCTTTTTTTATTCTTTTGATGAGATAACCGAATTTTGTTACATCTCCATTCTTTACCTTTTTAGTTTTTTGGCACTATTACTATCCTTTATTGTAGAGATGTAAATCTTTTTTCGTAGAAGTCATCGCAGTTTTTTTTCCATTGCCTAATCCACCCGCGAGGCTTCTATTCTATTGTAATTCATAAATAATCTTTGTGTTGTGTGTGGTGGGGTGGAGTGGGGTGGGATGGGGTGGAGTAAGGTTTGGGGGAGAGCATTGGTAGCATGCCAGATGTCAAACCTATTTGCAGTTGGTGTTGAGTCCCACGGTTTTGAATATGCTTTATCCTAAAGTTTTATTGTTTCTACTGTAGTTCATTTATGCCTTTATGCTTGGATGTAAGCCATACTGGATGAACTGGGTTACCATTTGGTGTTTCTATTCTGTTTTCTTCTATCTATTCTTTGGGGTCTTGGTTTTATTATCTTCTAGGCGGCTTTCAATTAGATCTGAAATAATTTCACTTTTGGTTCAGAGCTTACAGGAATCGTGCAAGAACGAAGATAAACATACTCTATTTAACTTCAATTTTCTCTTGACAGCCATCTCCATTCGAGTACATGGACCTTTAGGTTGGCCCACAAAAAAATCTGGTTGAGGTGATCATAATCAAATGAGAAGTTATGGGATAACTGATATTTGATTTTGCATGCATTGACTGAACATCAAGTAGTAACTAGATGTTCCATTGTTGACATTCGTAAAAAATTTAGAGAGTTACCCCTGAAAATCTGTTTCTTTAGGAATTCTAACTTGTTCATTTTTGCTGTCTTGGCAATCAAATACATTGTGATATCTGCATAGATTATTTGTTTGTCAGAATGAAGCACTAGGATATTGTTTAGGTTAGTTCTTTCTGATCTATGCTGCTAATTCTTTTCATATATTTTATCTCGTGAAGGTGCCATTGAGCTTGCAATATTAGCAGATTATTATGGACGTGAAATTGCAGCATATGATATCCAAACCTTGAGATGCGATTTGTATGGACAGGTTAGCATGGGTGATGTGCTGTCATTCAGCTTAATCTTGTAAGCTATTATGACTTGAAATTTTTATATCCTTTTCTTGGGTTACTGTTTTAAACAGGGAAAGAACTATCATGAAAGGGTTATGCTCATTTATGATGGGCTCCATTATGATGCTTTGGCTGTATGTTCTCTCTCTCTCTCTCTATATATATATATACACATACTAATATATATAGATGTATGTTTTAATTAACTTGGATTATCAATTTGCTTTTTGTTATTTTGGAAGAATTAGCAATAACAAGGAATGATATTTCCGTTTTATGCCTCACTCCTCAGTCTTGCCCTATATGATGATTTACTAGATTTTAACTTCAGATGGTTTTCATGTCCGTGATCTCTAACTGTCATCACAATTGGATAGTTATCACATTCAACCATGAGCAAAGTAGATGAATTATTATAATGGAAGTTATATTTTATATTAGGGTTCAGATGACCAAACAATGTTATTTTAACTAGCTGTGCTTCTATTATCTGGAGCCTCTTCTAACATTGAGACTCTAGTGAAAGATATGTTATTCAATATATTTTAGCTCATTAGTGTTTGATTTCATGTCTTGGATTGCAGATGTCTCCATCTGATGGAGCTCCAGAAGAGTTTGATCAGACAATTTTTATGAAGGATGGAACTGTTGGAATGGTCGAACGGCTTGCTCTTAATCTTGTTAGGGAACAACAAAGGTAGTAAATGTTGTATTATTGACGCATACAGTACATTATTATTTTCATTACTTTCCTTTTTCAATTTAGAATACCAACACTGCTATAGCTGATAAACGTTGTTTTACTGTATTTAGAACATGCATAACCGAACTTTGGAAAATTCAGTGGCTGAAAATTTTAGGTGGTTTGCTTTATAATTAGTTCTTATTGCCCTTGGAATCTAATCAATCTAATATTTGTCATTTGAAGAAGGGGGTGGGATTTATTAACATTCAGCTTGATCTTCTACATTGCATGCCATGTGTCAACTATATGATATGTCAAGGACATCTGAGACAAATTGTCGATACTCAACATATTTTTTGCTGTCTAATTATACTCGCGGCATTGTATGTCTTAAAAACCATTCACTATTGGGCACAATAGCTAAGTTGAACCGAGTACGGAGCTTCTTGAACCTAGCCTTGTTTATAGATAGTTCAGCTTGACCTCCTTCTGAACTATAGTAGGTTTCCCATGATGTTTGGTGGAGTTCAAATTTATTCACAATTTAGCTGAGCTTGCCAAATACCCATCATTTATTGAAAATCCGTCACCCCTAACTTTTCAAATGCTAATTAATGATTACAAATTGACATATACTGGAAATATTTAATTTTTTTCCCTTCTATTTTTGTTTTTCCTTTTTTGTGGATCAAATAACAGAAGAATCCTTAACTTACTTTATTGCATCCCTTTTATATAATGTTCTGAACCCTTTACCTCTGTCAATCGAGTGTCTCATGGCTATTCCCCCATCACAGAACTTTATCAGTAATTTTCACTACAATTTACAGGCTTTATATTGTTTTCTCACTTTCTTTTATTGGTCGTTTCCTTGCACAAGTTCATTAAGAAAATTGTTATCACAATTGCTTACACCCCTTTAATAGGTGTTTATTCCCTTACCTGACTCTCATCAAGAATGAGCTTTTAAAATAGCCTAGCTTGGCACTTGTGCTTGATCAAGAACATAGGTATGAGCTTTGCTGGCCAAGCTCAAGTTGTAATCTTCAGCAGCTTGGCATGTTTTGTTTGCAGCCCTAGTCTCACACCCCTTAGGCTGTGTTTGGACCTCAGATTTGAGTGGGTATTCGCGGAGGGAAAGGAAAAAGGAAGGGAAAAGTGAAGAAAATTTAACTTCTATTTCATTCACTTTTCCATTGCCTCCACAAATCTCTCCTCAAATCCTTAATTCAAACACAACCTTAGTGAATATGGTAAAGTTCAGTGAATAGTTTTGCCCTTATCTTAGACTAATTAATAAATGCCTCTATTAAATTACTAGTTATAGCACATAGGTCTCATTCATGCTCATGTATTGTTTTTATTCTGCTGCTGCTTAGGAAAAGAAGTTACACCGACACTGCCAACTTTACTTTGCGATGTGGGGTCTGCCAAATTGGAGTCATTGGCCAAAAGGTTCACTTTCTCATTAATACAATTGATATACTGCCTCATATTTATCTGTGTTCTTTCCATTTTAGCTCAAATTTCAAATTGGCCATTGTCGCTATGTCAAAAATTGCAGGAAGCTGTGGAGCATGCACAAGCAACAGGACATGTGAACTTTCAAGAATACAAATGATGATTGAAATTGAGAGTGATAGGGAACAGAAATGAACAAAATTTCTTTCATTGAGCTTGTTCAAATTTTAGTTTGTTATTTTGTATGGTCTAGTGAAAATCTGATTGAATTGTTATTGTGGGAACCAATAAACTTGTGTAATTTTATGTTGTTGTAACCAAAATGGAAAACAGTTTTCCCTTGTTATGAATCATGTTGGAGAATTTCATAGTATTCCTGCTCTTTATTGACTCTTTCAGAATACGTTTGATTTGTAGATAAGAGAGGGCGGGATATGACTATTTTATTTCAGGATAAAATTATCTAACTTTTGGTGCAGATTTTGTGTTGTGGGATAAAATTATTCCAATTTTATCCTGGATGCGTAGGACTATTTTATCCCTAGAAAAGTGGGGCAATTTATTTCAAGATAAGACTTGTATTGAAAAATAAAGCGAAACAAACATGGCCTTAGGAGTTAGGTTTGCAGTATACCAACAAGTATGCATGTAATATTTTACCTTGGCATGATTTCTTCATCAAGAAATAGCATTTTTTCTTTACCTCTACCTTCTCTCTTCTTTTTTTTGGGATAAAATCCTCTTCTCAAAATTATTCTCTTCAATGAGGTAGATATACTTACGAGAGCGTAACAATATTTAACTTAAATAGTAGCATGCGTGATGAGGGTGATAAAGATTATAAACGGGCAATGCATTTGATTTAGATTGATGATTATTGTAGTGATTGAACAAATGCTCAGATTTGGGAAAGAGGGAGGGAAAAAAAAAATTCATCACCTTATTCATGAAATTTATTTTCCTTCTCCCTTCTTTATTTCATGTATCTCATTGCTTGAAACATCTTTCATTAAACACACAAAAATAAGAACAGAACACAGAGAAGAGAAATTTATCATATTATATCATCATTCTCTGCTACAAACTAATTTTCCTTCATGGTGCCAATAGATTTTTGGTAAATAGTACAGTACAAAATACAAATAGCATAAGCTCCTTTTATGAGTCATTTCGCAAAGAGGACCCTACAATGTAACCTAAACCTAAACAACCAAAATGTGATGCTGCGGAGCCACAAGTAGCCTCCCTTGATTGATCAAGAGCAATATTGCCATGCCAAGAGGCTAACAGAAGCAATGAGAGTTCAAACTCTTACCAAAGCATGGTTGAATTGTGCGAAAATGGCAGTTTCAATCAAGCAGAAGATGGAAAAGCCTTGCATGGTTCGAAGAAAAACCACACATTTCCATCTCAGTTGATGAGAAAATTCACGAGGCAGCAATGAATATGCAAAACTTGCTACTTCTCAAATCTTCTGTTTAAGAACTTGCCGCAACTGGATCTTTTGACTTTCCATCCTCGCCTCCAAAAGCTTCGATTTC
Organism: Camellia granthamiana; assembly: GCA_036172215.1. Classification (NCBI taxonomy): domain Eukaryota; kingdom Viridiplantae; phylum Streptophyta; class Magnoliopsida; order Ericales; family Theaceae; genus Camellia; species Camellia granthamiana. Next base: position 10,944,970 of record CM069911.1, read on the forward strand.
AAACTGCTCTTCTGCATGCCACGTGGCCATTCAATGCACCCTTTCATCCCTCGAGTTATGTGTGGATTCCCCGATTCAGGTGAGCTCCATTGCCCACCAGAACCCCGATCTGGAGAAATGATGGCTCCATTTGAAAGCCTTCCATTCATTCCTTCAACTGACATTATCTTGAAGTTCTCACCAATATTTGGGCCTGATCTCAAAAGCCGGGATATGGATGAAACTTTCTTCAACTGCGTCTTTGGTGCATCACAAACTTCACTTATTTCAGTAATTGGCGTCTCACTGCATGCATTTTCTTCAAATTCTGTTCCACTTCCTGACATATTGCTGTCTCCACGAATCTTGTTGACAGACGGGTCACTACCCTCAGGTGAATAACTTGAGGCCTGATCCTCAAGATGGCTAACAGTTTCCCACCCACTCCCGTCTTCTTCTATATCACCATTCTGATCGAAATATGCATTAGAATGCATCAGCATGCCGTCTTTATTAAAAGCATTAACTTCGGGACTCACAGCATGAACCTTTGAGCCATGGCTAGCAGGACTGTATCCAACACATGGTTCAATATCTCTCTCATTGGCTTCACCGAAATTAATATCTTCAAAAACAGAGAGAATATCTGGATTTGGTGGCTCATATTTAAATTCATTGATGTCTTGAAAATTCACAGAGGCAGCAGCCTGTCGGAGGAACTCTGCTGTTCTCATCTCCTCCATATCTGGGGTTGCACTTCTTGAACGTAGAAAAGTCTGTAGATCTGATACCAGCTTGTTCATCTGAGAATACTTCTCTTCGACCATCACTTTTGCATCAATTAACTTCATCTGAACCCGTTCTTCACGCCAAACCTCGGCCATCTGCAACATCTTCCTCTCCTCTTCCACTTCGTCACGGAATTTCATGGATTCCCTCTTTAATGCTTCAGCTTCAGCCTTGTCTTCTCCAAATTCGTTAGCAAGCTCATCACACACTTCCTCTATTAACTCTCTAGACTTCCGCTCCTTTTCATAGTCCTGCAAATAGCGCTTTGCCAATAACTTGGCATCAGACAGCTCATTGACCAACTTGGAATTAACAATTTCCAACCTTTGGCGGTTTTTTCTCTCTCGGTTCAAGTCAGCTTTGACATCATCAATAATTGCACGGACTTTCTCATGTTCTCTGCTCCGCCAAGTGGCCCTTTCCTCACTAAGTTTTCTTAAGAAGTGCTCCAGTTTCTTTTTTGATGACTGTTTCTCAGTCTCGAGCCCATGGATACGGGCTCGGGCTTGTTCAAGTTCTACCTCCATTGCAGATATGGCTGAGATAGCATTTATTTGTTGGTCAAGATGCTTTGAGCCACAAGCCTGGTTGACCTCGTCTGATGTTTTCAAACATTTAGGGTCCCATTTCGTTGCACCCTCCATAGCGGAGTTGGAAAATTGAAATGAAGGTTCAAACTGGAAAACATGAGCATAGTTAGGATCCAATGAGTAGAGAACGAAAACAAACAGGAACTTTAACAACAATAATACAGAATGCCACATAAAGAAAGTTAGTTCTTGCAACTAGATAAGAGTAAAAAACCGTAGTTGAACATCGATAGACCATTTCAGATCACTGTTTCTTTTCAAATTTTTCACTTTTCCATTTTTCCCCTTTCAGTCCCACAGATCAATGTTTGATAATTTGATAGATCAGACGGTTAGAATAACTATATAATTTGATTGATCAGATGGTTAGAATAACTATATTAAATAACCTAGGGGAAGCCATGTTCAGATAAACAAAGCCTCCTCATCAGACCAAAATCCCAAAAGCAAGGCCTTGCCTTGTTCCATAATGCCACCCAGAATATTCCATTCAATATTATGCGAATTAGGTCTGCAAATTCCATTTAATATAATGAGAATTAATATTTTAAAATTTCATTTAATTTTTCAGGGAACCTTGACAGCACTGAGGGAAAATTATTATTAGTAGTCAACAAAAAGGTACAGAAAGAGAGGGGGACATAATGAACCTGACCTCTCAAATCAGTACAAGCCAACTTGGATGCATTTTTTTTTTAAAAAAAAACAAAAACTGATGAAGATCATGGAAAGAAGAAAAAGAACAAATCTGAAATTTCACATGAAACACATTTAAGGCATCAAGAATTAAAGATTTTGAATAATTTTGAATCTTCATGTCATTATAGTAGGTTTTAGTAATTATGGGTATAATAGTAATTCCAATAATTGTTGGACATGGGTCGTAGGGGTCACCCATGGATTTTATTTTGGGTCAAGTTATTAAATGGGTTATTATATATAAGTTTTATTATGTCTAAAATAATCTTAGTGGTCAAAAGTTTAAGTTTCCTATTTTGATGTGAAGTAGAATTAGAAGTCATTAAAGTTTCCTATTATGATTGAAGTAGAATTGGAAGTAATAGTTGGTCTAGAATATTAGTAGTTGCTAAATATTTTTAGTTTCTAAATTTGAGAAATAGTTTTTATAGAATTAGGAAAGTTTTTAGCCTATAAATATATGTGTAATCTCAATGATTCAATAGCAGAGTTAATATTATGAAAATTTGAGATTGTGTTTGTGTGATTGGCCTATCTCTTGCAAGGGTGAAGCACTTCTCTCTCTCTCTTTCTTCTTCTTCTTCTTCTTCTTCTTCTTCTTCTATTCAGCAAGGTTACTGTTCACAGTGCTTAGAACAAGCACCCAATTGCCCCTAAATACTCGTGTTTTCATTCCCAAAACCCTATCTTTTTATGAACCCTTAAACTCTTATTTTTTTAAATACTTTTACAGCCACAAAATCCCACCAAATCCAGCCCTACAAGTCTACTGTTGCTACTGCCAGTATACTTAACTCGGGCTCACTACTTGTAGAAAAGTAATCCCTACTTGTCCTACATTAGTTTGGTTTCAGAGCCTCAAGATCCTACTTTTAGTCTCCACCGTTTTTTGATTTGTTTTTGACAAAGTTGTTTTATTGAGTACGATGGTGACAAACGCTAAATTGAATTCCAAGTTTGAAGCCTCCTCAAAAGATTATGAGGCTACGAAGGAAGATGTTGTGATGTTAAAAGAGGATTTTGCGATAATTAAGGAGGATGTTGCCACAATAAAGAGTGATGCGCATACTATCAAAACAACTTTGAATGGATTGAAAGCTTCCATAGAGATGTTATTGGCCGCTGTTTTAGGGAAGACTAATATTCAAGAGCAAGAGGATGATAGTGTTAAAGATTTTGAAGAAACTATAAAAGAACAAGATGAACATGCTGCTAATATTGAGGATATTGAAGAAAGGAAGGCGAAAATTAATTTGCTTGCTAAAAAAAGTATGAAAAATCATCATGACCAATGATCTAAAGCCAAGGAAGCCAAAGAGAATGATGAGAATGCCTGAACTTTCTCCTCTTCACAAGAAAAATGAAGTTCGCATTAAGTTTATTATTCCTGACAAATTCAATGTGGTCCATAGAGTGATGACAACATTGAACTTTTTGATTTTCTCATCGTTCGTTCCAAACAATCAAGTTGAATGGTCGCAAGTGCAAGATTCCATAATCATTATACTTCAACATTATAAAACTCGAGGTCGAGTTGTTTCGAATGGAGGAGAGAATGATGAAGATCATGGAAAGAAGAAAAAGAGCAAATCTGAAATTTTACATGAAGCACATTTAAGGCATCAAGAATTAAAGATTTGGAATAATTTTGAGTCTTCATGTCATTATAGTAGGTTTTAGTAATTATGGGTATAATAGTAATTCCAATAATTGTTGGACATGGATTGTAGGGGTCACCCATGGATTTCATTTTTGGTCAAGTTATTAAATGGGTTGTTATATATGAGTTTTATTATGTCTAAAATAATCTTAGTGGTAAAAAGTCCAAGTTTCCTATTTTGATGTGAAGTAGAATAGAAGTCATTAAAATTTCCTACTATGATTGAAGTAGAATTGGAAGTCATAGTTGGTCTAGAATATTAGTAGTTGCTAAATATTTTTAGTTTCTAAATATGAGAAATAGTCTTTATAGAATTAGGAAAGTCTTTGGCCTATAAATATATGTGTAATCTCAATGATTACATAGTAGAGTTAATATTATGAAAATTTGAGATTGTATTTGTATGATTAGCTTATCCCTTGCGAGAGTGAAGCACTTCTCTCTCTCTTTCTTCTTCTTCTTCTTCTTCTTCTTCTTCTTCTTCTATCCAGCAAGGTTACTATTCACAGTGCTTAGAACAAGCACCCAATTGCCCCTAAACACTTGTGTTTTCATTCCCAAACCCTATCCTTTTATAAACCCTTAAACTCCTATTTTTTAAAATATTTTTGCAGCCACAAAATCCCACCAAATCCAGCCCTACAAATCTACTGTTGCTGCTGCCAGTATACTTAACTCAAGCTCACTACTTGTAGGAAAGTAATCCCTACTGGTATTACATCATAAACCCAATCGGCCAAAGCATCTGCCGCACAAGTTGCCTCTCTGAAACAATGCCCAACTTCAAAATGAAAAGCATCCAACATGTTCTGAAGTGAAGACACTTGAGCTAAGAAACGAAAAATTCTATTCAATATTGTGGGAACTAAGATTTGAAAATTTCCATTTAATATGATCTGGATTTAGATTAAAACGATGTAATTAACAAATTGGGGGCATAGAAAATTGTGCTACCAAATGAAGGCTCTTAAAAGTGTAGGCTCTTATTCAGTTCCAACCTTCAGTACAATCTTAACTCCATCAGTTCACCTAGTCTCAAACAGTTACACCTCTTGTTAAGGATCTTAAAGAAGAAATGTACCTTACACAAATGCCCATTTCTTGGGCCAGTCACTGATCTAGGACTCTGCATCATATCCTTTGTATCATAACTATGTCCTCTGCTATTGTGATTGGCTCTATACTGCAGAGAGAAACAAAACCAATAAGTAAAAATCTCAATTTTCCAAAGTTGGCTACATTGGCCCCAAAACCAATCCTAATCTGATCATCAGTACAAGAATAACAGACACCCAAATCTTATTGGTCAAACCATGATTTTTGGAAGGCATTACAGATACAGCATAGGTGTCCCAGAAAAATATGAAAATGCCATTGATCATTGACATTATATTCCAACCAAGAAAATAAAATAAAAAATCAAAGTGTGCAAGGAAAAGATTTAGAGAGTTCAACAGAATGAGAAATAGAAATGTATCTTTTCTGTGAATAGTCAACCGTTGGAGCATAATTGCTCTTAACTATAGACGTTAAAAGATCAATGGTCTGAAAGCATCTTTCACAATTAATTCAATGAACAAACTAAAAAAAAAAGAAGAGAGAGATGGGTTTTAGTGTTTTTCTTACTAATCATGCAATAAAGCAACTTTAAGAATCAAATTAAAAAAATTGATTCAAAAGATCAGACATTTATTCATATCGTTTGATTCAGAACACCGTAAATAAAAAAAACAACCTGAAAGTACAGATCTCGAGAGTAAATGTACCTGAAACCCTAACTGGTCCTTCTTCGGAAGTACGGCGGGAGTGACCTCCGGCAACTGTAAACGCCACAGTACGGCGGCGAGCTTCCTCGAAGATACCACCACCTCTTTCCCTCTCCCTCTCTCCTTCCGGCGACTTTTCCGACCCAAATCCGGCGGAGGCTTCTGTTCCTTAGCTCCGTCATGGAACTTCCAGCGGAGGAGAGGGGTTTCCGGTCTGCTCCTCCTAGCCGCCGGAGCAACGTCCCTCTTTAGCCTTAGTCCGGCGGCGGAACAGCCGGGGCTCCTGGATTTCCGGCGAGGTGGTCTCTGAGACTTGGATTTGTGAAAAAGATCTGAATCTGGAGATGGGTTTAAGGGTTTGGAAGAGAGAATCGATGGGAGGTCAGTGTTGCGAGTGATCTTCATCGTCAAAGTGGTGATTGAGGCATTGGAGAGCCTCGACTGAAGTTTTTGGAGAGATAGAGAGCTTTCATTGACCCACCCCTTTCTCTCTCTCTGTCTATGGCCTCTGCTGCGGCGATATGAAAGTGTGCCGTGTGGGTGTTTGTGGAAATGCAGAGAGAGAGAGAGAGAGTAGAGAGAGTACAGACAGAACAGAGCAGAACAGGGCGTACAGAGAGATGTGTGTGTGTGTGATGGATTGTGTATATTTGCACGGTCAACGTTATTTACAAATTTTAATCCACGTACATGTTCTTTCGTGGTTGCCTTAACTGTTCTTTCGTGGTTGCCTTAAATGCCGCACAAAACGATGTTTCAGAATCAGTCCAGCCATGCACCGGTAAATCTTTTTTATGTAAATTACAATTAGACTTATTGAGAATTAAAATATAAATTATTTTTCATAATTTTAAAAATTATATTTTATTTTTTGAAATTTTTAATTTTATAATAAGTTGTCTATTTTATTAATAAATTATCAAGTCAATTAAATTTTTTTAATGATATTATAAATAAATTTTAATTAATAATTTTATTATTGTATAAATAAGTAATTATGAATTTTTTTAGTTAATTGTATTAAATAAAAAAATTTAACAAAGGGGTATTTATAATTTTTCAAACTATAGAGACAATTTATACTTTAAGCAAACATCGATGATATATTTATAATTTACTCAAAAATTTACGTTAGAAAAGATTTTGAAATATTTTATAATATTTCATATGGTGGTAGAATTTATACCATGTGAATCTTATGTGGATTTTATATTTATATGAGATATTTAATAAAATTTTAGATAAATCTTTTAGATTTCTAATATTACTCTTACGATTTATTTAGTTCATTAGAATGAAATAAAATTGAATGTAATAATCATTTGGCTCTCTTATAAAAGATAATTCTCTTATAATAATGTATAATAATTTTATTTTTAAATATTTTTTATTATCTTTTCAGTCAAACTAAACATGTGATGATCATTTCATTCTAATTTATAAACCAAAGCCTACCGTACTGCATTGCTTGCAGGTGCGAGTAATTATTGTTTATATTTTATTTATTTCGGTGGCGAAACTTTGGCCGGGAGGAGCCCCAAATCAACTTTATTTACAATATAATTAATATTATTGATTTTTAAATTCTAAATAATTTGGTTTTATCAAAATTTGAATAATTTGTGTCCTTGCTGGAGACTAAGAATTCAAACAAAAAATACACAAATTTTTTTCAGTAATATATAATTTAGATTCAATTTTTACATAGGTAAATTCAATTTGGACCATATGTTATTTTTTTATATACTATTTTTCTATATACTTTTTGGTTATTAGCATTGTTGCATACTTCATATTATCATTTTCATTCATCATTTATATGTTTTTATATTTTTTATTATATCATTGTTTTTCATTCACCCCTCCACATTTTAAGTGAGAGCGATGTTAATGAATTCATAACAAAAATTCATTTTCCTTAACTTAAAAAGAAAAAAATATATCATTGTAGTCACATATTTCATTAATATCATGTTTGGAATACATGTGTTTCAAAAATAAATTAAAAATCAAAAGGTGAGATGGAATGGTTAGAGATGGTTACTCACTAGTGGATGGGATTAGTGGTTTGATTTAATTCGAGAAGTAATGGTTGAAGGTGATTATGGATAGTGAAAAATAAAGGACAAAGATAGTTGTTGAGTGCTAGAAATAAATTTTTTGGTAAAAAATGATGGTCGGAGGAGATTGATGATCAAATGAGTGCAGTGACCAGTGATAATGATGAGTGAAAGGAGGAGTGGAAGACGGACGAAGAGATGAAAACTTATTTTTTTAAACAAATTAAATTAAATTAAAGATAAATACTTCTGGGGGGCATCTTTCATCATGAATTAAGAATTAAGTATGATCATAAGATAATAAATTACAATTTTAGCATCGAAGTTATAATTTTATTGACTATCAAATAAATGTTACTTGTGACGGTGAATGGCTCGTGCAGTGAAGTAGCTTTTGTCCTTTCACTGTTTGTTCTTCTCTCCTTGATGTTCTAAAAAAAATTTACTATACATATTCTTAAAACTCGAGGTAAGTATGTGTTTATAATTTTATATCAAATTTTTTTTTTTTATTTATAATTTTATGAATGGAGAATATAAGTTGAATTTGAGTTCACTTTTATAATCTAAATTGTAAATTTTACAAGGCATACTATGTAGATCATCTATATAATAAATAATAAAAAAAAGATTAATTGAATATCATATCACATTTACCTTTAAAAATAAAATAACAAGTGCAATTTTCATAAATTGAATATTCATATTTTTAAAGATAATTATGATATAATAATATGGTAATTACCAAGCTAGATCCCGAGACCTACCTGTAACAAATAAACAAACCATCATAAAAGTTGTTATGATAATAAAGTTAAATTGTTAAAATTAAAATTAATTTTAACTCATTGTTATAGTGTTTAGTTATGTTTTAAAATAATATGAATTACGACGGCAAGGTGAAAACTTTGATAAAGATGACGAAATAATTTTCAATTGTATTTACAACTCAATATAACCATGTTTGGTAGCTCAATTTCAACTTTTCTAATTTTTTTTTTATCTAAATATTTTTATATTCAACCATTAAAAATGGTATCCTATAAAATAAAATAAAAAAAACTACTAAAAAATATATATATTTTTTTTAAAGAAATGGATTCTCTCAAGGAAGAAAGGGCATCCGAGGGATTGACCACGTGGTTGCACATGAAGCTTCACACGTGACAACCACTTATTGGACAATTGGGCTTGTAAACCGCAAGACTGTGAAGTGTTTTGGGTGTGTAATGTGTATGCCATATGTATTTGCGTAGATTCTTATATATATATATATATATATTTAAGTTATTTTATAAAATTATGTAAATTCTTATAAATATATATAAGTTGTGATTTCTTAATTTTTTATAGGTTAATTTATACATGTCTGTAATTTTATCAAAAATTTTACGTAAAAATTTATACAAATACATATAATATGTATTTGTATACTTAAAAATTATCCATACTCTGTATATACTACAGATTTTTCATTGTTTGGATGGTCAAACTTGATTAAAAATTATTAGTAAACCACAAAGATAACCAATGCAGAGAATCTAGCCCCAATAATGAAATTTAAGATTGTGATTGATTATTAATCACTTAAATGACAATGAAGGGGCTTGAAATTAATCTATTTATATTTTAAAACACAGTAATTTTTAGTTCTAATTAAGTGGCTTCCGACCACAACACTAAAGTTGCTATTTTTTTCATAATTTTTAAATAAAATATTCAACGAAAATGATGTATATTATAGTGATCCTTTTTTTTTTTTTTTTTTTTTTTTTAAATGAAGTTATCTTGATATTTGTTTTGATTTTAAATATCCGGATTTAGATTTGTCAACTTATTTTTGTGTGGAATATGTTTAATTTTTTGTTTACATATTATTAAACATGAGAAAAGCAAAATTTTAACAAGAGTAACTAATCTTGAAATATCATATGACATTTTTACATATTGCTTCCAACTAATAATACATTGACCAAACTTATGGGTGGAATAATACTGCCCCTTAATATGTTTTTACGTTTCTCATTTGTCAAAAATATCACAAATACTTTTTCATCTTTGTTAAGCAATTGAAAAACAAAAATGACTCACTTGATGTCTTTTACTCATTGTTTATCATTTGTGGACGTTATTACTTAATCAATGTCTTATGGGTATCTCAACTTAAAGTTGAAATAAAATTACGTTGGATGTGATTTTAATATTATTTTATATTTTATTAACGTATTTTATTATAATACAAATATAAAAAAAATAAAAATAAAAATTGAGAGTGAGAGTTCGGTAAGGAACATAAGAGAGTGTTGAAAAAAAATAGTTTTATGGTGATTTTAATGTGAAATTAAAGTATGTCCCAATTATTAGTTGAGGTAGGATTAAATGAGTTTAGATTCTTTGTAACAAGATCTTTACACCACAAAAGGAATGATAAAAAATCATTAACAATTGAATGAGAAATTATCTCATAAAGTTAGCCTCATGAATAAGGTATTGAGAATTGTATATAACTATCAATCTCACATTGAGGCCTCGTTTGTCAATTATATATTTTAGCCAAAAAGTTAAAAAGTCACTATAAGTTGTCACATCACTCTATTTACTTTTCTACACATTTTTTCGTAAAAAGTTAAAAAATTATTAAAACAGTATGTTCCCAAACAAGGCCTAATTGTAGAGAAAAACTTTGATGGGTATTTAAACCTCAAGATTTTGACAAGGGCATAAACCCTTTGGGACATCCAAATTTCTTGAAGGAATAGAGTTATGGATGCTCAATGGACTTGGGCCAAAACTATGGTTCAAGTTGGTTATGAAAAAATTGCTACACGCCGCTCGCCCAGATCAGATTGGGTCTGAGTCCCTGTATCCGTGGATCGTGGATCTTGGGCTGGGCCAGATTGGTGGTCCACCAACCTAATCTTTTTGGATTAAGTCTGCTGCAGATGTACACACATATTTACATAGAGTATATAGCTGTAACACCCTATATTTTGAAGTATTAATATTTAGTGAGTAGTATTGGTGGTTTATTATAATAATTTAGTGGTGAAATTTTTAGATAAGAATCTAATTTTAAATTATTTATTTATATTTATCTCATCTCTTTTACATCAATCATATTATTATTTATTCTCATTTAATAATAAACTATTTTCCTACCATTCCCCACCCCATCACGCGAAACAAAAAACAAAACCGTAACCAACAACCCGCAGCTTCCCTTACCTACCAAACCCATTATTTCATCCTTTCATTTATTTTTAATTTTTTAATCTTCTTTCTCTTGTTCATTATATAAACGAGTGGAGTGAAGGAGCTCCTCACATTCCTTTCTTCTTCTTCATTCATTCTCTGCATTCAACTCTCCCCCTCTTATAGATTGTGTAGAGTAAAAATATTAGATTTAGAGTGAAAGTAAGTATTTAAAAATAAAATAAAAATTTAAAGTTGTAGATTTTATTAAATCATACATACTTTGTGCCTTAGAAGTTTAATCAGAGTTATTTTTGGAGACCAATGAAGCAATTTCAAATTTATGGTGACGAAGTTAATTATTTTGAGGTAAATTCGGATGGTATACAATATACTCTATTTAAATATCTTTGCAAAGAGTTCTCTATTTTTAATTATTCTCAATTTGTAATCCACTTGATTATTGTAGTTATTAATAGATTTTGTAAAACCATTTGTTGTCGAATCGTTGATATTTTGATCATTTAGTAAAATTCCCTACAAATATTTCTGTGTTAAAATGGTGATTTGTCTGACTGAATGACATGGAAAAACTCTGTACATGAATCGAGTGAATCTTGTTAAATTATTTACATCAATATGCCCGGATAAGCTTGGAGCTTGGGTGAGGTGGTTGAATAAATGAATTTGTTCACTGGTCATGTACTAAGTAGGATCGGGTATTTGGTCAAGATAAATTATGGTTGATTTGTTGTGCAATTTGGTAAATTACTTGACTATCGTATCGTTGATTTAATATCATAAATTGTTGGATTCTTATTAATTTATTTTGTATCCGAGCCTTGTATTCCTGTCGTATTATATATTTCCCGAATTAATTTATTTTTCAGGTGGGGAACAGATTTTAACGGAGATCGAAATTGATATTAGAAAAATTTATTAATATAGAGATTTGGGACCTACTACTATAATTATTAAATTTGAAGATAGTTGTAATATTGTTTATTTCGAAGATAAATGTACTATAAAAAATTTTGGAGAATACAATACAATTTGGAGACAATTTTGTAGTTATTATTTTTGGGAGTAAAACTTGTATATTTTTTGACTATTTTAATGTATTTAACAACCTGGAAGTGGGGCATTACAATAACTTATATACTAATTGACCCATCAGTTTTGGTGCATTACTTGAGCAATTTGCAAGAGTAATGGCTTGCATTTGGTGCCAACCTTGATAGTTGGAGGTTCCTCCTCTCTCTCCCCCATTGTGTATAAAAGAAGACCTATCTTCTTTAGTTTGATGCAGAGTTTTTTGCCTTCCATACTATACAGAACTTCTGCTCCTATTATTTTTTTCTTCCTGTGTGAAAGAGTGCTGTTATTGTCAGTTCGCCAAAGCTAACAAAAAATGTTTCTGCGTTAGCCGGTCTAAATTGTCGTATCTTGGGAGACAGAAGTCGACGTACCTCCAGCACTCACGGTGAGGTGATTAATCTATTTTAAGGAGACTGTGATATCACACATGTTCCAATTTGATTCATTAGCTTTCAATATTTCTATTCTGTATGTATTTCTGTGCATCATATTTCATGTTGCATAATTTACTTTATTAAATAACAATCTATTTATTTTATTTAATTGCTTAATTTTTTACAACATAGAGGTAGGTAACCATATCTCATAAGGTTAAAAGGGCGTGTCAGTGAACTACAAATCGAAGTAAAAGATAACAGAAAGTATTTAAAGAGAGAGATCACTATTATTACAAAGAAAGGGGCAAACAGTGAAGTAGTTGACTACGCTTCTATTTATTTATTTATTTATTTTGGTACATCGGAAAGGAACTACTCTTTTATTTACATAACCCCATTAAGTATTGGTTCCCTCAATTTGATCAAAAAGAAAAGGAAGAAAAAAAAAAAATACTCAGTGTATTTGCTTTGAGTTTTTTAGATTAAGTTTTTTAAAAATTGAATTTTTTAATTTTTGTATTTTTTTATTTTTAGTGAATATTTTTAAATTTTTAAATATTTTTTTTACTTTTTTAGATGCACCTTTTAGATGTATCTAAAAAGTAAAAAGTTTATAAAAAAATATTTTAAAAAATTTAAAAATACATAAAAATATAAAAAAATGTACTGAATTTTGATATATTTTTTTATATTTTTGGTATTTAGTGAATTTTTAAAAGGTTTTTTTCACAATTTTTTTCCTTTTTAAGTATATTTATATTAGCTGTCTAAAAAGTAAAAAAAAAAACTTAAAATATTAAAAAAATTCAATAAAAACAAAAAAAAAATATGAAAAATAAAAAACTAAAATTTTCTAAAAAATGTTTTTTTTAAAAATCTAACCAAGCAAGCTGGTTCTCAAAAAAAAAAACCCAAGTAAAGTACCACTTGTCTGCTCATACTATACTGAACTAACACTTTCAAAGGGTATTAAAAAGGGTCACTTTGAAGGGACAATTCTAATAAAGAGAGAGCTCACTTTGAAGAAAAACCTCATTTCACTTTGAAGAGACAATTCGAACATGACCAGTCCCTTCACCTTTACTTGATGCAAGAAAGTATAATATCACACTAGTTTTTCACAAACTCAAACACACTTGCGTGTAGGTTTATTTTTTTGTGAGATTTATTGTTTTGCGCTCTTGAGAGACAATTCAGATTAATTTTGGAGTTATTGCTTTGTCATTAGGATCCATTTTGAACCCATCAACAGTCGCATAATTTGATTTTTTTTTTTTTTTTAATTTTATCGGAATCTCAGGTCGGGTTTATTTATGATTCGATCTTACAAGCCAATTCAGGAAAGATGTCGAGAAATCCACCCTTCACTTCCTAATTTCAGTCAAAGGCTATGAGGAGGTTGGTATAAATTTCGAACCTAAGATATTTGATTACGTAGGTCGTTACCTTACCAACTCATCTAACCCTAAAATTACATTTGAATGTCAATAGTTATATAATTTAATTATATTTATTTTTTTAAAAAAATTGATAGTTTAATCTTAAAATCACATTTGTAGTTTATTTTTTTAAAACAAATATATTGATATCCGACTAATTTAATTTTGTATCTTGATAATTTGTTTAACAAATTTTATAGAGCAAATTACACAAATAGTTCATGTAGTTTGGAGCTTATATCAATTTAGTCAATGACTTTTTAATAGTAATATATTTGACCATAAATTTTAAATCTCGTTTCAAATAAAGATAATTTAGAACACCATTTCCTTTGCAAACAAAAAATACTCAATTTTAAAAACAAAGTAGTCAATTTGATAAAATATAAACTAGTTTAACAAAAATAAATATCAAAAAGATATTTTTGAATTTTAAAAAATTATTTGTATCCACCAAAGATAAAATTATATAAAAATGCTAAATCTTTTACATTTTTTTTAATTTTTTTACCGAATTAATTTTTAGTATATGTCTGGATGATAATCATGTAATGGGTGATTTTTTTTTGTTGATATTTTTTAATGGTCATCATGTAATGAATGATTTTTTTTTTTTTTTTTTTTTTTTTGTTGCTAACAGATATCTTTAGTTAGTTATCATGTAATGAATGGTTATTGATCATGTAATTGATATATTTAATATATAAAATGTTTTTAATTTTAGATTTCTTGATTTAATGGATTAATTTAATAATAACATTAAAGTTGTTATCATGTTTGACTTGAGTTTTTGAGACTATTTTTCAAAATTTTTTGTTTTGAAAAAATAGAAACTAATTTAATGAAAACAAATATTAAAAAATTTTAAAAAAAATTTACCCTCCCAAAAGATAAAATTATATAAAAATGATAAGTGCTTTAAATTTTTTTTTCACTAATTTAATTTTTATTTTCTTAAATTTTTTTTTCTTCTGAAAATAGATTCAGAAAATCAAATCAAACAAAACCTTATAACCAAGAAAATATCAGCATTATTTATTAAAAAAAATGTCATTACATTTTAAACAATATACAAGTTAACGAGTACAAAATAAGTTGTATGAGACCTTTGCCTTTAAAATGAAGAATTTTTCATATGAAAATAAAACATCTTTAATTGTCGTTATTTGGTATTAAATTCAAAATATAGAATTACATGTATCACAATTAAAAAATTATGAATCAAAATAACACAAATTCTAAACTATAGTAACTATTAATGTAATTCATCTAATTTTATAAGATGAATAATTCAACTCATAAAATCGGAGTGAGATTCAACATAGTTGCCATTGTTCATCGATTTTTTTTTTGTGCATATGATGGATCTTTGCTCACCTCAATTTACAGATGTAGGGGTAGTTTAGTTTGTTTGCATGTTTGGAGTGACACTGTCCCACGTTGTGTAGAGACAGCTTGTCCACAATCAAGGTTCCCCACCCATCTAAGCACTTCCACCATGCCCACCACAATTAATAAAAGCAAAATTGAGTGTTATATATATAATATTTTTTTAAAAAGTAAATGTTATGGTAACAAAATTATGAATATATATATATATATAAAAAAAGTGTTTGAGATAAGAATGACAATAAAAAAACTAGGGCGTGCACGGTTCGGATCAGTTCGGTTATGAAAAAATCTAAGAATCGAACCGATACTAATGATTCTGTGATTTTGAGAACCAAACCAAATCATTACACTTGTAAAACCAGATCAGAACCAAACCAAAATGACGGTTCGGTTTCGGTTTGGTTCACGGTTCTAAAAATTTCTATTTACAAGAATAAATTGTTAATATTAGCAAATAATTACTCAAACTAATTATATATTTAACTCATGATAAAAACTAATAATATTAAGGTATTACTCAATATTACATATTTATATCATCTTTATATATCATCAAAATTACAAAAAATCAATTAATAAAAATAAAACTTGATATTATATATATATTTTTTTTAAAATTCGGTTCGGTTCGGTTCGAACCGTGATTTTTTCATAAAATCCATTAACCAAATCGTTTTTACGGTTATTATATTTCTTAAATCGAAACCGAACTAATTCTTAATAGAACCGAACCAAACCGTACGATTTGATTTGATTCGTTTCAGATTACCGATTTGAAAGGATTTTTGACCAACCCTAAAAAAAAACAGTTTAGAAGATTTACGAACCTCCAAAAAGGGCTTCAAAATTGTATTGGGAATTGTTGGATTGGTTGCTTTTTTGTTGTTGGAGCTAATAATCAATGAGCATAGGCCCCATTACTTCGGACCGTTGGATGAGCGGCTCAGAACAAAAAGGGACCATGCAAAGTCAGGGTTTCAAGATGAATTTCAATACCACCGCTTATTATTGGGGTTGGAAATTTAGGACAACTTGAGGCCGGTTATTACGATATTTTAAATTATTTATTTTATAATTTTTTTTAAAAAAAATATGATTATTGAATTGATTTAATATTTTTTTTATAAATGATACATATAAAATGAATATGTTATAAAATAAACAATTTAAATTATCAAAATAAGACATGGGTTGAATATTAATAAGAGTACCAAATCCTATTTGGGAGTTTGAATGTTACCCTCAAAATCTTACGTGTAAGTCTTTGCTTTTGTATTTTTTATTTATTTTTATGTGTGTCTTTTTCATATATGTTGAATATTTAATTTAATATAATTTTCATAATATTTTATAAATATTTTTAAACGGGGGAAAATAGAGTAGAATTGCATTTTCAAGTTTTTGGACAATCAGCCCAACCTGGTTTTATTTTGGTGTTAGGGCAAGCCCGTATTGAGTAATCTTCTTTTATCTCACATGTCATCTCAGATCTAAAGATGATTGTGGGCTTAAGCCCATAATAAAAGTTATTCAAAGCCCAACCCATGCATTTGATGAGATTATATATCAAAATCCATGGGCCAGATCCACATCTTCGATGACTGCCTCAACACTATTCCCACAAAATGCTTTCGTACAAAAACAATTAGGTGTTGGAGTCTGTTGAAAATGGAAAATTCCATCAGAATGATATGACAGTCTTGTTGTTTACAAATTATATATATATATATATATTTTTTGTCTGTTTGTACAGCATCAACCGTTGAAAAATATCCTAATTTTAATAATTTTTACGAGTAAGTTATTATTATTGGTTAATTATACGAGCGCATCTTAATATAAAGGATTATTTTAGAAAAATAGTTAAAAGTTAATTTTTTTATTTTTTAAACAAAATCGTGTAAAAAATGTGAGAGATGATCTGACCAAAAATTGATTAAAAGGTAGAAGATGATTTTTAACCATCTTCTCAAAAAGAAACCGTCACATATTATATGATGGTTACATAAAAATCTTGTTTATTAAAAACAAATATAGAGCTTAAAGTATTTACTCATTTCAGTCATGGTCTTAGTAAATATATTTTTTTGTGTTGTGGTGAGATGATTAGAGAAACTCAATTATGATGACATAATTTCTTGAAATTTGATCTTCTAGTCACTTGTTGAAGTAGAAACAGAACAAAATGAAGTCAGTCAATCTAAATCTCAAACATCATCAGCTGAAACTACTATCAATTAAATTTGTTGTCATTGTCACTGAAGCTTGAACCTAATCTTCAAATATGAGATTTTCATAATAGTGACATCATTTCAGAGTTTATCCTTATCCCTTACACCTCTAGTGCATTTTATTTTATTTTTCATTTTGTGTAGAAATGAAACAATTCATAACTGAAAAAAAGTTAAAAGAGAGTAAAAAGTTTGGACTCCTCTAGCATCATTCATGAGTTGATTAGTAATACAACTTGGAATATTAAAATAGAAATAATCTTAATTCTCTACTGGTTCTTCTTTTGCAAATCACATTTATTTCTTTCACAATAGACATAACTAGTTTAGGAGCAACTTGTTGTCAGAAATGAAACTATTAAGGTGTTGTCTGGTGTAATTTATTAGAGTTAATTATAATATTTTAAATAAAAAAAATTATGTCAATGTATTTAATGTCATTTTTACTTATATCTTATTATGCAAAAATTAGGTAAAACTAAAACTTATAGCTTACTATATATAACATCAAGTATAAGATTTAAGTCAAAGCATTAAAAAAAAGAAAAACTAAAATATCTTCATCACAACACCACGTCTGGAGCAGTGGTTTGATTTAATATTTAGATTGTCATTTTAAAAAGAGATAAATTATTAATTGCATGCAGGTTAAGCATTAAACTTTGGTACCAAGATGCTCAACAATACCATATTATATAATGAGTTGAAATTGAATTGCTTAGGTGAGTAACTAAAATAAAATCATTTGTACTTATCTATTTTTTACGAGTAACCAAGCAAAAAATAATCAGTGTGTTTGGTTTGAGTTTTTTGGATTAAGTTTTCTGGAAATTGAATTTTTTAGTTTTTGTGTTTTTTAGTTTTTAGTGAATATTTTTAAAATTTTAAACATTTTTTTTTTACTTTTTTAGATGCACCTTACTTAGATGTATCTAAAAAGTAAAAAATTTGTGAAAAAATATTTTAAAAAATTAATAAATACATAGAAATACAAAAAATGTACTGAATTCTTTTTTTTTTTTTTTTGTATTTTCGGTATTTAGTAAATTTTTAAAAGATTTTTTTTACAATTGTTTTACTTTTTAGGTGTATTTATGTTAGGTGTGTCTAAAAAGTAAAAAAAATTGCTTAAAATATTAAAAAAATTCAGTAAAAACAAAAAAACACGAAAAATAAGGAAATAGAATTTTCTAAAAAGTGTTTTTAAAAAAATAGAACCAAGCAATTCATAATATTTTTTTAACAAATAAATATTCACTTTTCTAATGTGACCAAGCAAAGAAGAAAACATTTAACATCTTTCACTTTTATTTTATTTTTTTTAATAAATTTAAGATTGAAACATAAAATTAATAAACTAATGCAAAATTTGGCTAGAGGTTGCTTCCGTGTATATAGAACTTTGAAATGTTGGAGATTAAACAATTTAAAATCCTGTAGACAGACGGCTAATTAACGTCATGATTTGTTGCTAGCTTACCAACTAATTCTTTGATTAAATATTTTCAAATTCACATATAGGGATTTGCCACCTAAACATAATTCCATAATGATTAATGGTATACAAACACAAAAATTGTATAAAAAATTTATGCAAAATGATATTGCAAATTTATAGTCATTCATTTTAATTTGAAAAACCCGTTAATGTAATTTATTATTTTTAAAAGGGTTTTTTATTGATAAATCCCATTTAGAGGTGTTTTAACCCAATAAGTCCACCAAGGAAAATTATAACCTAATTAGTCCTATGTATTTATACTTTTATTCCATAAGGTCTTTTTTTCCTAATTTATATTATTTATTGGACTATTATACCCTTATGTCTATTTGTTGATATGTATTACATAGAAAAAGGATACACATTTCATATATATATATATATATATAATTTCGTAGCACAGCATATACCAACTCCATTATCTCAAATTGCTTCAGAGAACTTCATAGCACAGCAACTCCATAAATGGCAGTAAACCTGCATTTGATCACGTTCCAAATAGGCAGATTCAATCTCTAACATTAGCAAAGCTCGAGCAACAGAAATTTCACATTCAGAAAATCCATGCAGTCAAACCCTAGCAACCTGAAATGCAGGGCATTAATAAAACAAAGGAAAAGCAAGTAGATCCCTACATCAATATTAAAAACACACCTCAGTAAGAATTGATTTTAGGGCCTCAATAATAGTCCCTTTCTCTTTACAAAATGAAGTCATTATATAGGCTTTCACTGGACGAGCTACGACATCAGCAACAGCAGAGCATGAAAAATATGCAAAATCCTTTCTACGAGATATTTTAAAAAACCTCTGATTTAAAGCATGAAAGAACATCGACTTTGCAAGTAAATTTCTGTAGTCCTTCACAATTTTTAACTCATCCGCAGGCATCTGACAACTGATCATCACTGCAGACTGTTATGCAGAAATTAAAAGTAAGATTTCTAAAACTAAAATTTTCATATGCTAGTGTAATGCACTTGCATGTTGATGTATTCAGGAGTAAACCAAAATCTACACAATTAGATAAAAAGTCCAGTGGCTACTAACCCCAGCAGCTTCAGATTCAACAAAACATAAAAAACGGGGTTCTTCATGAGATGGAACTGGAAAGAGAGGTATAAGTGGAGGATCTGGTGATGAACTTTTATCTCCAAAGTGGGTCCTTTTCAACTCAACTACACTCTGAGAGAGAGACAGAGAGTTAACAAAAGTTCGACAACAAATAAAATTCTTTGTATAAAAGGAAAATCTAAATGTTAGCATATTAAAACCTGTGTATCAGAAAAATCTCCAACAGCTATCACAGCCATATTGTGTAAATGGTACCACTTCCCATAAAATTGCTTCACAGTATCAGCAGAAACTGCCTGGATTTCCCTTTCTAACCTAATTGGTAAACGCTCAGCATACTGCAATCAACAAATGAAATTTTACAAGGGCACGAACTTGATAAAACTCCGCAAAAAACCAACTATCAAGTCATCAATCAAATAAATATGCATTTATAACTGACTCAAGGATGCTCAATGAAGCAATGATATTAGTAAAACACAAAACTATAATACAATACAATTTGAAAAACCCAGAAACCATTTTTTGCAAAGAAGAAAAAAAAAAAAAAAACAACAACAACAACAAGAAGGCAAAAAATGCAACAGCCTTTTCTATGTGTGTGAGTATTGCTACATACATAGTTGAAATGACAAATAGCAACTGAAATAACATATTGAAGATGTTAATATTAAACAGAAGATGTGAGCACAATATTAACATTACAAGGGAGCAGTGATCTTTATATGAAGGCGATTCAAGTTAGTTTGAAAGTAAATGGTCAAACAAGCTCCAACCATCAACAATCAACAATATCAAAAGTGATAGTAATGTGAACATTCACATCATTATACACTGATGTGAATGTTCACATCAGTGTCTACTAATGTAAGTTTATCCAGTAATGAACAGTAATGTGAATGTTCACATCATCTATGTTTGCAAAATCCATTCTGAAAACAACAACAGTTATAGGGCAATGTAAATGTTTACATGGGTGATCACATTATGTTATAATTGGCTGAAAAACAAAGAGTGGAACCAACAGCACCAAACAACACCCAACAACACCAACAAGTCTGACATTGATGTCACAATGTGAATGTTTATATCATATTCCATCACATTGTTGAGTGAAGATTGGGGGTTCTATGGACATCAACAATCAACAATATCAAAAGTGACAGTAATGTGAATATTCACATCATTTACTAATGTAAGTTTATCTAGTAATGAACAGTAATGTGAATATTTACATCATCTATGTTTGCAAAATCAATTCCGAAAACAACAACAGTTATAGGGTAATGTAAATGTTTACATTGGTGATCACATTATGTTATAATTGGCTGAAAAACAAAGGGTGGAACCAACAGCACCAAACAACACCCAACAACACAATCAAGTCTGACATTGATGTCACAATGTGAATGTTTACATCATATTCCATCACATTGTTGAGTGAATATTAGGGGTTCTATGGACATCAAAAATCAACAATATCAAAAGTGACAGTAATGTGAACATTCACATCATTATACACTGATGTGAATGTTCACATCAGTGTTTACTAATGTAAGTTTATCTAGTAATGAACAGTAATATGAATATTCACATCATCTATGTTTGCAAAATCAATTCTGAAAACAACAACAGTTATAGGGCAATGTAAATGTTTACATTGGTGATCACATTATGTTATAATTGGCTGAAAAACAGAGGGTGGAACCAACAGCACCAAGCAACACCCAACAACACAATCAAGTCTGACATTGATGTCACAATGTGAATGTTTACATCATATTCCATCACATTGTTGAGTGAAGATTGGGGGTTCTATGGACATCAACAATCAACAATATCAACAGTGACAGTACTGTGAACATTCACATCATTATACACCGATGTGAATGTTCACATCAGTATCTACTAATGTAAGTTTATCCAATAATGAACAGTAATGTAAATGTTCACATCATCTATGTTTGCAATAATAGATATAATATGAAGTTCACACATTGAATGAATAAGATCATATACTATGAAGCTCACTACTGTACAAGTTCATATTGATGAAATGGGTATAGGAGATTCACATGATTAAAACATACAACAACAACAACAACATCTGAAATAATTGGCTTGGCCCAACATTTTTCATTTCTATGTAAATGTTCACAGCTTTTGACAACACAACGTAATTGCCACTGCATTATTTTTGGGTGAACAAAACCATATACTTGGAGATTGGGATTGAGGGTTCACATTAACAATTAGGGCATGAACAGTAAAAATATGAAGTTCCACACATTGTATGAATAGAAACAGGGGATATTGGAAATTCACAATGGTGTAATTTGAACAAGAGATTTAGGGTTTACATACAAGATTGGTGAGATTACTTACTCTTTTTCCATATTGACGGTTGGGTTGTCACAAATGGTCATCGATGGTGATTTTGACGAAGTTGGAACTTCAGGATGTTCACCAATGGTGATTTCCACGTTTTCGTAGACAGATGGCGGAGGTATGACGAAGCCGACCATGAGACATTGCGACGATGGAACAATGAGATGCGTATGGGTGTGAGACGATATGGAATATGATTTTGGATTTTCAGAAGGGTGGAGATATTGTGTGTGATTTTCTGCAAAAAAGAGAGGGAAAGAGGGACAGTTATTTGATTCAAAAAGAGAGGGGAAGAGGAGAAGGGTGTTTTGGTCTTCTAATATAAAATAGGACCTGATGGAATAGTAGAAAACACTATGGAGTTTATGGAATAGGATTCTTAGAGAATTGACTTATTAAAAAAGCTCCCTTTTTAAAATATCAATATCACATCATTTTGTAAATATTTTTTGGATAAATTACAAATACACCTCTTGCTTAAAATACAGATTTCTCTATGTGATTTGAAAAATTACAAATATATTCCCCTGTCATAATTTTTTATTTAGCAGAATTAACTAAACAATGAAATTCATAATTACTCTTCTATACAATAATAAAATTACTTAAATTATTAATTGAAATATTTTCTAATATCATTAAAAACTGTTAATTGATTTGATGATTTATTTATAAAAATGCGATTTGTTATGAAATTACAAATCTTAAGGGATGGAATGTAATTTTCAAAACCACAAAGGAATATTCATATTTTAATCAAATCTCGGGAGGTATATTTGTAATTTACCTATATTTTTTTGTATGCAATTTCTATTTCACATAATTTTTCTTTTATATGATTGTTAGTGTTGGAGTTATTGTTGTTTTTATTTTATTTTATCAATTAACAGATAAAAATATATTTTTAATTTTCAAAAATTATATGTCTACTCTCTAAAAATAAAATCATATAAAATAATAAATACTTTTATTTTTTTAGGATAAATTACAAATACCCCTGAGATTTGCTTAAAATATGAATTGCCACCTATGATTTGAAAAATTACAAATACCTCCATGTCAGAATTTTTTATTTAACAGAATTAATTGAAAATGTGAAATTTCTAACTGTTCACCTATACAATAATAAATTATATGAATTATTAATTGAAATAAAATTTTGACATTATTAAAAACTGTTAATTAACTTGATAATTTATTAATAAAATGACTTATTTGTTATGAAATTAAAAATTTTATGAGTATAATGTAATTTTTAAAATTATAAAAATAATTTATAATTTAAGTAAATTTTAAGGCATGTGTTTGTAATTTATTTATTTATTTTTTTAAATCTGAACTTTTACAATTTTTAGCTGTGACACCGACACAGAAATTAACGGGCCCAATTTCCGATTGCCACCCGTACCTTAGGAGGAGTGTGTTTGTAATTTTTATTTTTTATTATGTAAACTTGTACAATTCTTAGCTATGACACCGACGCAGAAATCAACGGTCCCAATTTCGGATTGCCACGCGTACCGACCGTTGCCAGATGTACGCTGATTTTCACCTCCGTCGGATTTCCTAGAAGTAGTATTAGGTATCATTTTATGACATGTTTGTTTTTAGAGGTACAATGAAATAAATTATTAATAAAGGATTAAAAAAAATTATGTTTGGATAACTAATAGATTAGTAAGGTGCCGTTTGGTAACACTTACGTTTTCAGTTTTCTGTTTATATTTACAAAAATTTTAAAAACTCAAATAAAAACTTGTTTGGTAAAACTTTTGATTTATAAATCAGTGGTCTCAGTTTATAAATTTGGCCAAAAAATGAAAACACAAAAAATGTGTTTCCGTTTTGAGTTTTCAGTTTTTTTTTTTTTTTTACCACCCAACACTAGCCACCACCTGCCACCATTTTCCACCACCGTCTTCCGCCACCACCACCCACCCCCTACCACCACCTGCCAGCACCACTCACCACCTACCTGCCACCACCCGCCACCACCACCCACCACTCACCTGCCACCTACTCGCCGCCACCACCACCCACCCCTCGCCACCACCACCACCACCACTACCACCACCCACCACCCACCTGCCATCCACCCGCCACCCGCTACTACCATCCACCACCCGCCACCACCACCCACCCCCTACTGGCCACCACCACTCACCACCCACCTGCCACCACCATCCGCCCACAACCACCACCCACCTGCCACCCACCCGCCACCACCACCACCACCACCACCATCACCAACCACCCACCCGCCACCTACCTGCCACCACCATCCACCACCACCACCCACTCGCTACCACTTACCACTCGTCACCGTCACCCACCCATCCACCACCACCACCACCACCCGCCACCTACCCACCACCTACCCACCATCCGCCACCCACCTGCCACCACCACCCGCCACCACCACCCCCTACCCACTCGCTACCACCCACCACCCACCCATCATCACTCGCCATCACCTACCACCGCCACCCATTTGCACCCACCCGCCACCCGCCACCGTCACCCACCCACCAACCACCACCACCCGCCACTGTCACCCACCCACCCACCACCACCACCCGCCATTTACCCGCCGCCACCACCCACTACCATCCGCCATCCGCCACCCACCTGCCACCACCACCCACCACCTGCTACCACCACCACCACCACTACCACCACCCACTCGCTACCACCCACCACCCGCCACCGTTACCCACCCACCCGCCACCACCAGCTACCCACCACCCACCGTCACCACTTTCCACCACCATCTTCCGCCGCCACTACTTGCCATTTCTCACTCTTTTTTATATTTTTAAAATTTTTTAAACATTTTGTTAATTTACCAAACGCGTTTATAGTTTATATTTTTCTAAAAATAAACAAAAAAATAAACAAAAACCAGTTTATAAAATTTTTGTAAATATAAACTGAAAACGTAAACGTTACCAAACACACCCTAATAGTTCATGTTTATTTTGAGAAATAAGAATAAAATTAATCATGTGAAATTTCACAAATATCTTTTTTACATTATTATCAAATTTAGATTTATATCAACTAAAGAATAAATTTTTTTTTACTCAATGCTATTATTCTTCTTTTTTTTTTATTTTTTTAAATATTAAAGAATCTGACTATTTAAAAAATTTTAGTCAATGTTATTTGTTTATTTAATTTTTTAATATTAATGAATCCACCAATCAATAAATTTTTAGTCAATGTTATTCTCTCTTATTTTTTTCTTTTTTTATTTATTTATTTGTAAATATTAAAGAATTCAACTATCAATAAATTTGTATTCAAATATTTGTGTTTAATAATTACATGAGCTATAAGTCTCACTCCAAATATTAAGACCCTTATTGCATGAGTTATTTTTCATAAATAGTCCCAAAAAATCTAATAATCTTTTTTTGGATAAATAAGTCATAAATTAAAAGACAAAATCTATAACGATTAGAAGGGGTATATGTTGAGTCGATGGACCCTATTAAGGCCTTGTTTGGCATGATCTAAAAAAGTCAAAAAGTCACTGTCCTATTTTAGTCACATCACCTCTCTAACACATCACTTTAAACCCAACCTATACCCAACCCATATTTCATAAAAAGTCAAAAAGTACACTTATTTAGATCATTCCAAACCACCCTTAAGTATTGTTCACTCAAACACTAGCCGACCAATATATCTGCTGGGCCAAAAGATTTGTTCAGCCAACCAAAATCCTCTACAGCCTGCCAACTTTTTTTCTGGTAGTTCTGGAGCTGTTTTGCTACTATTTTGGGCCTATTTTGGTCTTGGAATATATCTGTTTAACATCATTTGAGCCTTCAAAGAGAGATAGATTAAATTAATATGGATAAAACATAATATATTGCTCAATTTAATTTATCAAGAACAAAATCAAAACATAATCAAAATACAATATGACTGAGAAAAATGATAAGCCTAAACAAGGGACATAACCTGCAAAAAAGCCCAAGACAACAAAATTTAAGTCCAAATAATAATATCAACTTAACATCCTTAATTTATAAAAAAAAATCAAGCTACAAAAACTAGTCTTACCTAGGCCAACACAGCAGCAACATCTAAACAGATTGCAGCAGTAGTAGACAATAATAATAGCTTAACAAAAAGACCATCAGACAATATATTGCAACAGATAAACAGATTACAACAGCAAACAATACCTAAGCTATAATATTTATGCATATTACAAGTCATGTGGCAAACAAAAAGACCATCATACAATAGATGCCACATTCAAATATGACCTTCCAATAGCAAAGAAACGCATTCCATCTTGTCATTCTCATCTAAATTGAAGAACAAGTCAACTTTGTCTTTATCTTTCACTATCATAGATGATGCCATCAATCTTTGGGTATTACTCATTGGCAACTTTAGAAGTTTTACATTAACTAACCTCCTTTCTTGGGATAGGTCATGTGAATATCCTATCCTATGAGCAATCTCCACCATCGTAGTATTAGTATTCTTAATGAATGATCCAAGATTTTTTGTCATCTTTGATAGTTTAGTGGGAATCTGTCACGATCCAAACTCGCCCCTATAAGTTTAGTATCGTAACCGGCCAGTAATCTTTGGATTACCAAAGACCTCTTAACAAAATGACATATAATAAGGGGTGGTGGAAGAAATCATAGAAACATATATTGTTTATAGAGCTGTGACAACATATATGAGACAAAAATTTTCAAATATATATGTGTGTCATAACACAATAGTCTTACGTCACCCACATACACAGATGTAACCTAAAAGGAAAACTTATCCCTATATACAGATAAGCAAAACAAACAGCAAACGCATTCTTATCAGGTTTACAAAACTTGACTTCTTCAAAAGGAACCTCCTCGGGAGGTACAGTGGTTGGCTGACTCAAACACTCCAAGCAGCAGCTTAAGCCTGGTCACGCGCTTGCTCACCTACATACATAAAATAAATAGTGAACGGGAGCCCATTGAATAATAACAGAGTAAAGGGTTTAAATGAACGATGTCTACATCAGGTTCATAAATTAGAGTTCATATCAGATATAGATTTAAGATCATGTTCTTGTTCACACTTCATACTGAAATCAGAGTTCATGCTTAATCATACATGGTACATCCATTAGCGTTATCATACTTGTTAATTTCTTAAAAGGAACCTCCGGTACTGGAAAACTTGTAACTTATTTGAACCACAGTATTATTACCCCCGGGCAAAGGCTTTGTACTTGTATACCATGGTATTATTACTCCCGGGCAAGGGCCTTGTGCTAAGGATGCCACGATTATATTTCAGAAACTTGGACTATCATTCATTGTACGAAATATAACATTGCATAAAACAGATCTTAATTCATATCATTCAGAAAATAATTAAAGTTAAATATAGTTTTACTAAGTTATTACTCACAGATGGCTCCACTTGTAGAACAGGCAAATCAGATAACTTGGGGCACGTCATCTATATACACACAGCAGAAACACATAATGAAACACACACTCGGTCGGTACTTAATCTCTTTCGTTTCATTCTTAGTCTGTTTCTAGGTCTTAACCTCTTATTGAGTCTTAATTATGGCCTAGGAATGCCTAAGATACATTGTGGATGCTAATTGCATGCAGGTTATGAACTAAACTTTGGTACCAAGATGCTCAACAATACCATATTATGTAATGAGTTGAAATTGAATTGCTTAGGTGAGTAACTAAATTAAAATCATTTATACTTATCTATTTTTTATGAGTAACCAAGCAAAAAATAATAATATTTTTTTAACAAATACACTTTTCTAATGTGACCAAGAAAAGAAGAAAACATTTAACATGTTTCACTTTTATTTTATTTTTTTTAATAAATTTAAGATTGAAACATAAAATTAATAAACTAATGCAAAATTTGGCCAGAGGTTGCTTCTTTGTATATAGAACTTTGAAATGTTGGAGATTAAACAATTTAAAATCCTGTAGACAGGCGGCTAATTAACGTCATGATTTGTTGCTAGCTTACCAACTAACGGCAGTGATTGGTAGCTCGACACTTGAGGCTCGAGATTTGGCTCGAGGGTCAAAACGACGTCGTTTTGACCCTGTTTTTTTTTTTTTTCTTTTCTTTTCTTTTCTTATTTTCGACTTCATCTTCTCTAAATTTTGTTTTTTTGCAGAAGAAGAAAACCAGGAAGAAGGGAGAGAGGAGGAGGGAGGGACGGAGGGAGGAGGAGGAGGGGGGAGGAGGGAGGAGGAGGAGGGAGGAGGAACTGGAGGGGGCCATTAAAATGGCGGTGGAGGCGAGGCGAGGCTGCTGCGGCGGAGGCGAGGCGAGGCGAGGCTGCTGCGACGATCGGCGAGGCGAGGACGACCCACGGCGGGGCTGGGCTGCGACGAGGACGACCCACGATCGGCGAGGGGAGCAGCGGCAGACGGTCCTCTCCCTCCCTTCTCTTTCTCCTCTCCCTCTTTCGAGCCTCTCGAGCCTCAAAAAAAATCGAGCTCTGAGTCATTTTCCACCAACTAATTCTTTGATTAAATATTTTCAAATTCGCATATAGGGATTTGCCACCTAAACATAATTCCATAATTATTAATGGTATACAAACACAAAAATTGTGTAAAAAATTTATACAAAATGATATTGCAAATTTATAGTCATTCATTTTAATTTGAAAAACCTGTTAAAGTAATTTATTATTTTTAAAATATCAATATCACATCATTTTGTAAATATTTTTTGGATAAATTACAAATACACCTCTTGCTTAAAATACAGATTTCTCTCTGTAATTTGAAAAATTACAAATATATTCTCCTGTCATAATTTTTTGTTTAGTAGAATTAACTAAAAAATAAAATTCATAATTACTCTTCTATACAATAATAAAATTACTTAAATTATTAATTGAAATATTTTCTAATATCATTAAAAACTGTTAATTGATTTGATGATTTATTTATAAAAAGGCGATTTGTTATGAAATTACAAATCTTAAGGGATGGAATGTAATTTTCAGAACCACAGAGGAATATTCATATTTTAATCAAATCTCAGGAAGTGTATTTGTAATTTACCCATATTTTTTTGTATGCAATTTCTATTTCACATAATTTTTCTTTTATATGATTGTTAGTGTTGGAGTTATTGTTGTTTTTATTTTATTTTATCAATTAACAAATAAAAATATATTTTAATTTTCAAAAATTATATGTCTACTCTCTAAAAATAAAATCATATAAAAATAATAAATACTTTTATTTTTTTAGGGTAAATTACAAATACACTCCTGAGATTTGCTTAAAATATGAATTGCCTCATATGATTTGGAAAATTACAAATACCTCAATGTCAGAATTTTTTATTTAACAAAATTAATTGAAAAAGTGAAAACTTTAACTGTTCACCTATAAATAATAAATTATATGAATTATTAATTGAAATAAAAATTTGACATTATTAAAAGTTATTAATTAACTTGATAATTTATTAATAAAATGACTTATTTGTTATGAAATTAAAAATTTTAAGAATATAATGTAATTTTTAAAATTATAAAAATAATTTATAATTTAAGTAAATTTTAAAGCATGTGTTTGTAATTTATTTATTTATTTTTTTAATTCTGAACTTGTACAAATCTTAGCTGTGACACCGACACAGAAATTAACGGTCTCAATTTCCGATTGCCACGCGTACCGTGGAGTGTGCTTGTAATTTTTATTTTTTATTATCTAAACTTGTACAATTCTTAACTGTGACTAGGGATGTGCAAAATATCGCATAATCTGTTAAAATTGTATCGATTTGCATCAATTCATACCGTTCTAATCGCTAACCGCGGTTTAAACTTTAAAATTTATAATCCGCCAACCGAACCGCTTCGCTCCGCTATAATTAATACATATATATTTTTTAACTTTTAGTGAAATATCAATGTAAAAATGAATGTGAGAGATATTTAAGATATAAAATTTATTACAAATTAGTGGTTATATATATGAAACATATTATGTAAAATTATTTTGTGTTACATATCTAAAAAATATTATACAAATTAGTGTTATATATTATGTAAATGTATGATAATTAGTTAAAATGTTCTTCAATCCGCCAATCCGCCCAAAATCGCCCAAACCGCAATTTGTCAATCCGCTAACCCGCCATTCGGTTTGTAATTTTACTCTCCAACCGCCCGAACCGCACCGCGCACAACCCTAGCTGTGACATCGACACAGAAATCAACGGTCCCAATTTCCAATTGCCACGCGTACCGACCGTTGCCAGATGTACGTTGATTTTCACCTTTGTCGGATTTCCGTCGGATTTCCTAACAGTAGTATTTGGTATCATTTTATGACACGTTTGTTTTTAGAGGTACAATAAAAAAAAATTATTAATAAGAGATTAAGAAAAATTATGTTTGTATAACTAATGGATTAGTAATAATTTATGTTTATTTTGAGAAATAAGAATAAGATTAACCATGTAAAATTTCACAAATATCTTTTTTACATTATTATCAAATTTAGATTTATACCAACTAAAGAATAAATTTTTTTTTACTCAATGCTATTATTCTTCTTTTTTCTTTTTCTTTTTAAATATTAAAGAATCTGACTATTTAAAAAATTTTAGTCAATGTTATTTATTTATTTAATTTTTTAATATTAATGAATCCACCAATCAATACATTTTTAGTTAATGTTATTCTCTCTTATTTTTTTTCTTTTTTTATTTATTTATTTGTAAATATTAAAGAATTCAACTATTAATAAATTTGTATTCAAATATTTGTGTTTAATAATTACATGAGCCATAAGTCTCATTCCAAGTATTAAGACCCTTATTCCATGAGTTATTTTTCATAAATAGTCCCAAAAAACCTAATAATCTTTTTTTAGGTAAATAAGTCATAAATTAAAAGGCAAAATATATAACGATTAGAAGGGGTATATGTTGAGTCGATGGACCCTATTAAGTATTGTTCACTCAAACACTAGCCGACCAATATATCTGCTGGGCCAAAAGATTTGTTCAACCAACCAAAATCCTCGACAGCCTGCCAACTTTTTTTCTAGTAGTTCTGGAGCTGTTTTGCTATTATTTTGGGCCTATTTTGGTCTTGGAATATATCTGTTTAACATCATTTGAGCCTTCAAAGAAAGATAGATTAAATTAATATGGATAAAACATAATATATTGCTCAATTTAATTTATCAACAACAAAATCAAAACATAATCAAATAATCATCAAATACAATATGACTAATAAAAATAATAAGCCTAAACAAGGGACATAACCTGCAAAAAACCCAAGACAACAAAATCTAAGTCCAAATAACAATATCAACTTAACATCATTAATCTTTAAAAAAAAAAATCAAGCTACAAAAACCAGTCTTATCTAGGCCAACACAACAGCAACATCTAAACAGATTGCAACAGTAGTAGAGAACAATAATAGCTTAACAAAAAGACCATCAGATAATATATTGCAACAGATAAACAGATTACAACAGTAGACAATACCTAAGCTATAATATTTATGTATATCACAAGTCATGTAGCAAACAAAAAGACCATCATACAATAGATGTCACATTCAAATATGACCTTCCAATAGCAAAGAAACACATTTCATCTTATCATTCTCATCTAAACTGAAGAACAAGTCAGCTTTGTCTTTATCTTTCACTATCATAGATGATGCCATTAATCTTTGGGTATTACTTATTGGCAACTTTAGAAGTTTTACATTAACCAACCTCCTTTATTGGGACAGGTCATGTGAATATCCTATCTTATGAGCAATCTCCACCATTGTAGTATTAGTATTCTTAATGAATGATCCAAGATTTTTTGCCATCTTTGATAGTTTAGTAGGAATCTGTCACGACCCAAACTCACCCCTATAAGTTTAGTATCGTAACCGGCAAGTAATTTTTGGATTACCAAATACCTCTTAACAAAATGACATATAATAAGGGGTTGCGGAAAAAATTATAGAAACATACATTGTTTATAGAGCTGTGATGTAACAACTCAGATTTTTAATTATTCTGTAGAATTTATACTAATATTATTTAATCTCAGTTCAGAAAATATATAATTTATTATATATTATTATGCGTAATTTTGTAAAATAAGATAATTATTAAAAGTTTAGGGGTCAAAATATAAATAATAATAATATAGATAATATAAATAATAATAATAATGGGTGTGGTACTAAAATAAATAATTAATTTTCTGTTAGTATAAGATAAAGTATAATTTAATTAAGAATTAATTAATTTATATAATTATATTAAAATATTGGGTCAAAAGATAATTATTCTAAATATCTATTAAAGATAAGAATAAATCTTTATAATTATTATTGAAATCTGCCACGTAGCGCGTTTTCCCCTATAAACACGGAGGGGCCTGGAGATAACGGAAAGGAGAAAGAAAAGAAAGAAGAAAAGAAAAGAGAAAGAAAAGAGGTAGAAGAAAAGAAAGAATGATAGAAGTTAAAAGAGTTTTTGATGGTAGAAAGAAAGAGTAAGGTATTAAAGTTAAGGCGAGTTATATTATACCTTGAGTCACCAAAATGTATTTTATGTATGTTTTGACTTACCAAAATTTATTTTATACAAGTATGTTTTATTAGTATATTAATAAAAGTTATGTTTTATAAAGATTTCAATTACGTGGTTTTATATCTGAACCCTATTTGCTTAAAAGGAAACCTATGGATATGTTTGTTTATATTTTAAAGAATATTTGACTATGACCTTATATACAATTATGTTTTGTAAGTACCACCACGGGAGTCCCACGTCTTTGAGAACTTAAATAACCATTGGCTTCTGTTTGGTTACTTTGTGGCTCTCTGATCCATTGACCTCTGTTCTGTGCGGACCAAAGTGCTGTGCGGAACTAAGTGCTACACTATTGTGGGAGCCACCTATAGAATCCGTACGAGCCACCTCTTGAATCCGTAACTCTGTTATGTGCGGATCAAAGTGCTGTGCGGAACTAAGTGCTACACTATTGTGGGAGCCACCTCTAGAATCCGTACGAGCCACCTCTTGAATCCGTACCTCTATTCTGACTGTCACTTCTGTGACCTCTGTTCTGTTTTATTCTGTTCTATATCGTGGTTATGATCATTTGCTTACATAATTTATGTATTTCAGTTTCTGCTACTTAAATGATTTGTTTATGTAAACGCTTTGGCCTGACTAACGATCCATGGTTATTTCGTGTTCCTTATACTCTTGGTATAATGTTTCTCACTCTGCCATGTGCTTATAGTTTTTTTACCAATTTTCAGGAAGCATGCAATTCAGAAATAGCTTCTGGAAAGTCTTAGATGCGGGGTTGCGGAATAGACACACACACAACACTTTTATTGATATTTTTCTATGTAAATATCGGCCTTTTTGGTCAATACATTTTGTAATAAAAATAGAAACTCCAATGATTATTTTGGTACCCTCATTTAAATTTTACTTCTGCTTGCGTTTATTTATTTGTTTATGAATTGGCCGGAGGTAATTTTAGTTACTGGCCATCACGATGCTTAACCCTTGGGTACCGGGAGCGGGTCGTGACAAATGGTATCAGAGCAATGATTTTTTTTTTTTAAAAAAAAAAAAAATCATCATTGGAGCATAGGACACATGCATATTTAAGAAGTAGGATGGCGGGTAATTAGTACCGAATTATTATATTTTATTCGTCGATTTAATTGTATTATAATTTTATATGATTATATGTGTATAATAAATTTTTTTTTTAGTGTGCTTAATTTGTGAAGGATATTAGATATAATTTATATTTGTTAGAGTAAAAGAAGGACAAAAACAGAAGGATGTCGGGTTCAATCACCTACCAAAATTATAATATAATTAAATATATATAATATTCAGTTCAGTATTCAAAAAAAAAATTATTATTTTGATTTTTTTTTAAAAAGTGGGTTCAAATTATAAAGATACTAATTTTGAAACTATTTCCCGTCAATGAAAAGTTCATCTCAAATTTTGTTCCACTCTTGCATATGATTACGTCATTGTATTCTCATTTTTATTTATTTTTATCGTAAACAAAACGAGAGAAAATTTTTCAAGTCACCTATTATTTCTCATTTTGGCCCAAATTAATTTTTGACAACTAGACAGTGAGTTATTTTTGGTAAAAAAATTTTTAAGTACTATTTCTATCAGATTAATCATCTAATATATATTTATCAGAGTGCGCAGCGAATAGCTTACACATGACAAATTTCGAGGACGAAATTTTTAAAATGAGGGAAGATTGTAACAACCCAAATTTTTAATTATTCTGTAGAATTTATACTAATATTATTTAATCTCAGTTCGGAAAATATATAATTTTATTATTTAATCTCAGTTCGGAAAATATATAATTTATTATATATTATTATGCATAATTTTGTAAAATAAGATAATTATTAAAAGTTTAGGGGTCAAAATATAAATAATAATAATATAGATAATATAAATAATAATAATAATGGGTGTGGTACTAAAATAAATAATTAATTTTCTGTTAGTATAAGATAAAATATAATTTAATTAAAAATTAATTTATTTATATAATTATATTAAAATATTAGGTCAAAAAATAATTATTCTAAATATCTATTAAAGGTAAGAATGAATTTTTATAATTATTATTGAAATCTGCCACGTAGCGCGTTTTCCCCTATAAACACGGAGGGGCCGGAGATAACGGAAAGGAGAAAGAAAAGAAAGAAGAAAAGGAAAAGAAAGAAGAAAAGAAAAGAGAAAGAAAAGTGGGAGAAGAAAGGAAAGAATGATGGAAGTTAAAAGAGTTTTTGATAGTAGAAAGAAAGAATAAGGTATTAAAGTTAAGGTGAGTTATATTATACCTTGAGTCACTAAAATGTATTTTACGTATATTTTGACTTACCAAAATCTATGTTATACAAGTATGTTTTATTAGTATATTAATAAAAATTATGTTTTATAAAAATTTCAGTTACGTGATCTTGTATCTGAACCCTATTTGCTTAAAAGGAAACTCATGGATATGTTTTTTTATATTTTAAATAATATTTGACTATGACCTTACATACAATTATGTTTTGTAAGTACCACCACGGGCACCACGGGAGTCCCACGCCTTTGAGAACTTAAATAACCATTGACCTCTGTTTGGTTACTTTGTGGCCCTCTAATCCATTGACCTCTATTCCTTATACTCTTGGTATAATGTTTCTCACTCTGCCATGTGCTTATAGTTTTTTTACCAATTTTCAAGAAGCATGCAATTCAGAAATAGCTTCTGGAAAGTCTTAGATGTGGGGTTGCGGAATAGACACACACACAACACTTTTATTGATATTTTTCTATGTAAATATCGGCCTTTTTGGTCAATACATTTTGTAATAAAAATAGAAACTCCAATGATTATTTTGGTACCCTCATTTAAATTTTACTTCCGCTTACGTTTATTTATTTGTTTATGAATTGGCCGGAGGTAATTTTAGTTACTGGCCATCACGATGCTTAATCCTTGGGTACGGGGAGCGGGTCGTGACAAATGGTATCAGAGCAATGGTTTTTTTTTTTTTTTTTTTAAAAATCATCATTGGAGCATAGGACACATGCATATTTAAGAAGTAGGATGGCGGGTAATTAGTACCGAATTATTATATTTTATTCGTCGATTTAATTGTATTATAATTTTATATGATTATATGTATATAATAATTTTTTTTTTTAGTGTGCTTAATTTGTGAAGGATATTAGATATAATTTATATTTGTTAGAGTAAAAGAAGGACAAAAACAGAAGGATGTCGGGTTCAATCACCTACCAAAATTATAATATAATTAAATATATATAATTTTCAGTTCAGTATTCAAAAAAAAATTATTATTTTGATTTTTTTTAAAAAGTGGGTTCAAATTATAAAGATACTAATTTTGAAACTATTTCCCGTCAATGAAAAGTTCATCTCAAATTTTTTTCCACTCTTGCATATGATTACGTCATTGTATTCTCATTTTTATTTATTTTTATCGTAAACAAAACGAGAGAAAAGTTTTTCAAGTCACCTATTATTTCTCATTTTGGCCCAAATTAATTTTTGACAACTAGACAGTGAGTTATTTTTGGTAAAAAATTTTTTAAGTACTATTTCTATCAGATTAATCATCTAATATATATTTATCAGAGTGCGTAGCGAATAGCTTACACATGACAAATTTCGAGGACGAAATTTTTAAAATGAGGGAAGATTGTAACAACCCAAATTTTTAATTATTCTGTAGAATTTATACTAATATTATTTAATCTCAGTTCGGAAAATATATAATTTATTATATATTATTATGCATAATTTTGTAAAATAAGATAATTATTAAAAGTTTAGGGGTCAAAATATAAATAATAATAATATAGATAATATAAATAATAATAATAATGGGTGTGGTACTAAAATAAATAATTAATTTTCTGTTAGTGTAAGATAAAATATAATTTAATTAAAAATTAATTTATTTATATAATTATATTAAAATATTAGGTCAAAAAATAATTATTCTAAATATCTATTAAAGGTAAGAATGAATTTTTATAATTATTATTGAAATCTGCCACGTAGCGCGTTTTCCCCTATAAACACGGAGGGGCCGGAGATAACGGAAAGGAGAAAGAAAAGAAAGAAGAAAAGGAAAAGAAAAAAGAAAAGAAAAGAGAAAGAAAAGTGGGAGAAGAAAGGAAAGAATGATGGAAGTTAAAAGAGTTTTTGATAGTAGAAAGAAAGAGTAAGGTATTAAAGTTAAGGTGAGTTATATTATACCTTGAGTCACTAAAATGTATTTTACGTATATTTTGACTTACCAAAATCTATGTTATACAAGTATGTTTTATTAGTATATTAATAAAAATTATGTTTTATAAAAATTTCAGTTACGTGATTTTGTATCTGAACCCTATTTGCTTAAAAGGAAACTCATGGATATATTTTTTTATATTTTAAATAATATTTGACTATGACCTTATATACAATTATGTTTTGTAAGTACCACCACGGGTACCACGGGAGTCCCACGCCTTTGAGAACTTAAATAACCATTGACCTCTGTTTGGTTACTTTGTGGCCCTCTGATCCATTGACCTCTATTCTGTGCGGACTAAAATGCTGTGCGGAACTAAGTGCTACACTATTGTGGGAGCCACCTCTAGAATCCGTACGAGCCACCTCTTGAATCCGTACCTCTGTTATGTGCGGATCAAAGTATTATGCGGAACTAAGTGCTACACTATTGTGGGAGCCACCTCTAGAATCCGTACGAGCCACCTCTTGAATCTGTACCTCTATTCTGACTGTCACTTCTGTGACCTCTGTTCTGTTGTGTTCTGTTCTGTATCGTGGTTATGGTTATTTACTTGCATAATTTATGTATTTCAGTTTCTACTACTTAAATGATTTGTTTATGTAAACGTTTTGGCCTAACTAACGATCCATGGTTATTTCGTGTCCCTTATACTCTTGGTATAATGTTTCTCACTTTGCTATGTGCTTATAGTTTTTTTACCAATTTTCAGGAAGCATGCAATTCAGAAATAGCTTCTGGAAAGTCTTAGATGCGGGGTTGCGGAATAGACACACACACAACACTTTCATTGATATTTTTCTATGTAAATATCGGCCTTTTTGGTCAATACATTTTGTAATAAAAATAGAAGTTCCAATAATTATTTTGGTACCCTCATTTAAATTTTACTTCCGCTTGCGTTTATTTATTTGTTTATGAATTGGCCGGAGGTAACTTCAGTTACTGGCCATTACGATGCTTAACCCTTGGGTACGGGGAGCGGGTCGTGACAAATGGTATCAGAGCAATGGTTTTTTTTTTTTAAAAAAAAAAAAAAATCATCATTGGAGCATAGGACAAATGCATATTTAAGAAGTAGGATGGCGGGTAATTAGTACCGAATTATTATATTTTATTCGTCGATTTAATTATATTATAATTTTATATGATTATATGTGTATAATAATTTTTTTTTTTAGTGTGCCTAATTTGTGAAGGATATTAGATATAATTTATATTTGTTATAGTAAAAGAATGACAAAAACAAAAGGATGTCGCGTTCAATCACCTACCAAAATTATAATATAATTAAATATATATAATTTTCAGTTCAGTATTCAAAAAAAAAATTATTATTTTGATGTTTTTTTTAAAAAGTGGGTTCAAATTATAAAGATACTAATTTTGAAACTATTTCCCGTCAATGAAAAGTTCATCTCAAATTTTTTTCCACTCTTGCATATGATTATGTCATTGTATTCTCATTTTTATTTATTTTTATCGTAAACAAAACAAGAGAAAAGTTTTTCAAGTCACCTATTATTTCTCATTTTGGCCCAAATTAATTTTTAACAACTAGACAGTGAGTTATTTTTGGTAAAAAAAATTTTAAGTACTATTTCTATCAGATTAATCATTTAATATAAATTTATCAGAGTGCGCAGCGGATAGCTTACACATGGCAAATTTCGAGGACGAAATTTTTAAAAGGAGAGAAGATTGTAACAACCCAAATTTTTAAATATTCTGTAGAATTTATACTAATATTATTTAATCTCAGTTCGAAAAATATATAATTTATTATATATTATTATGCGTAATTTTGTAAAATAAGATAATTATTAAAAGTTTAGGGGTCAAAATATAAATAATAATAATATAGATAATATAAATAATAATAATAATGGGTGTGGTACTAAAATAAATAATTAATTTTCTGTTAGTATAAGATAAAGTATAATTTAATTAAGAATTAATTTATTTATATAATTATATTAAAATATTAAGTCAAAAGATAATTATTCTAAATATCTATTAAAGGTAAGAATGAAATTTTATAATTATTATTGAAATCTGCCATGTAGCGCGTTTTCCTCTATAAATACGGAGGCGCCTGAGATAACGGAAAGGAGACAGAAAAAGAGAGAGAGAGAAAAAAGAAAGAAGAAAAGGAAAAGAAAAGAGGGAGAAGAAAGGAAAGAATGATCGAAGTTAAAAGAGTTTTTAATAGTAGAAAGAAAGAGTAAGGTATTAAAGTTAAGGTGAGTTATATTATACCTTGAGTCATCAAAATATATTTTACGTATGTTTTGACTTACCAAAATCTATTTTATACAAGTATATTTTATTACTATATATTAATAAAAGTTATGTTTTATAAAGATTTCAGTTACGTGGTTTTATATCTGAACCCTATTTGTTTAAAAGGAAACCCATGGATATGTTTGTTTATATTTTAAAGAATATTTGACTATGACCTTATATACAATTATGTTTTTTAAGTACCACCACGGGAGTCCCACGCCTTTGAGAACTTAAATAACCATTGGCCTCTGTTTGGTTACTTTGTGGCCCTCTGATCCATTGACCTCTGTTCTGTGCGGACCAAAGTGTTGTGCGGAACTAAGTGCTACACTATTGTGGGAGCCACCTCTAGAATCCGTACCTCTGTTTTGTGCGGACCAAAGTGTTGTGCGGAACTAAGTGCTACACTATTGTGGGAGCCACCTCTAGAATCCGTACGAGCCACCTCTTGAATCCGTACCTCTGTTCTGGCTGTCACTTCTGTGACCTCTGTTCTGTTCTGTTCTGTTCTGTACCGTGGTTATGGTCATTTACTTACATAATTTATGTATTTCAGTTTCTGCTACTTAAATGATTTGTTTATGTAAACGTTTTGGCCTAACTAACGATCTATGATTATTTCGTGTCCCTTATACTCTTGGTATAATGTTTCTCACTCTGCCATGTGCTTATAGTTTTTTTACCAATTTTCAGGAAGTATACAATTCAGAAATAGCTTCTGGAAAGTCTTAGATGCGGGGTTGCGGAATAGACACACACACAGCACTTTTATTGATATTTTTCTATGTAAATATCGGCCTTTTTGGTCAATACATTTTGTAATAAAAATAGAAACTCTAATGATTATTTTGGTACCCTCATTTAAATTTTACTTCCGCTTGCGTTTATTTATTTGTTTATGAATTGGCCGGAGGTAACTTCAGTTACTGGCCATCACGATGCTTAACCCTTGGGTACGGGGAGCGGGTCGTGACATGTGATAACATATATGAGACAAAAAATTTCAAATATATATATGTGTGTCATAACACAATAGTCTTACGTCACCCACATACACAGATGTATCCAAAAAGGGAAACTTATCCCTATATATAGATAAGCAAAACAAACAGCAAAAGCATTCTTATCAGGTTTACAAAACTTGACTTCTTCAAAAAGGAACCTCCTCGGGAGGTATAGTGGTTGGATAACTCAAACACTCCAAGCAGCAGCTTAAGCCTGGTCACGCGCTTGCTCACATACATACATAAAATAAATAGTGAGCGGGAGCCCATTGAATAATAACAGAGTAAAGGGTTTAAATGAACGATGTCCACATCAGGTTCATAAATCAGAGTTCATATCAGATATAGATTTAAGATCATGTTCTTGTTCACACTTCATACTGAAATCAGAGTTCAAGTTTAATCATACGTGATACATCCATTAGCGTTATCATACTTGTTAGTTCCTTAAAAGGAACCTCCGGTACCGGAAAACTTGAAACTTATTTGAAGCACAGTATTATTACCCCCGGGTAAGGGCCTTGAAATCACGGTATTGTTAACCTCGGGCAAGGGCCTTGTACTTGTATACCATGGTATTATTACTCCCGAGCAAGGGCCTTATG
The DNA here is from genome assembly GCA_036172215.1 of Camellia granthamiana. Taxonomy (NCBI): domain Eukaryota; kingdom Viridiplantae; phylum Streptophyta; class Magnoliopsida; order Ericales; family Theaceae; genus Camellia; species Camellia granthamiana. The sequence continues at coordinate 10,985,984 of CM069911.1, forward strand.
CTAAGGATGCCACGATTATATTTCAGAAACTTGGACCATCATTCATTGTACGAAATATAACATTGCATAAAACAGATCTTAATTCATATCATTCAGAAAATAATTAAAGTTAAATATAGTTTTACTAAGTTATTACTCACAGATGGCTCCACTTGTAGAACAGACAAATCAGATAACTTGGGGCACGTGACCTACATACACATAGCAGAAACACATAATGAAACACACACTCGGTCGGTACTTAATCTCTTTCATTTCATTCTTAGTCTGTTTCTAGGTCTTAACCTTTTATTGAGTCTTAATCATGGCCTAGGAATACCTATGATGCATTGTGGATGCTAAAATGCACTTTAACATATTTAACAAAACTTGTTGAAAACAGAGGTCACGCTCGAGTGCAATTTCTCTCACTCGAGCGAACATGCAAACATGTGAGGGGCCGCTCGAGCGCAACTTCCTTCACTCGAGCACTTTGTAAACTTTGCAAAAGTACTGGTTAGGTGGAATCTTCGCTCGATGGCCGCTCGACTCATATCCTCACTCGAGCGCATCTCTTGCTGCTCGAGCGGTCTGCAAAACATGCAACTTCTGGGAGCATGCATTTCACACTCGAGCAGACTTCAGGTTGCTCAAACGGAAATGCAAGATCACAGAGTGTGCACTCGAGCTCAGATTCTGACGCTCGAGCGGAAGTGTAGAATCTGGAATTTCCAGATTGTACTCCCAAGCTCCAAACTTGAATTCAAAGCCATTAAACTCAACCTTTGGGCCCCAAAATTGGAGAAAACAAGCCTAAACTTGGAAAATATAAAGAATTGAAGATCATTTTATGAAATCAAGGTCCAAAAGTATGCCAATTATCCAAAACGAAACCCAAATCTTTGACAAATATTATCCAATCATCCAAAAGTAGGCCAAAGTAACTTCAGTACTGTCATTGTTTGAATCATCTGATATAGGACCACCAAGCTGTAACGCCCCCAAAATAATACAATAAATCTAATTCATAAGCGGAAGAATAATAGAAATAAAATGCTTTCATTCATCAGAGTTCGTTTACAAAAGTTAACACATGTGATATACATTCACAAATATTCATCTTGAATCTACAACATGTGTTGTAATGATAAGCGAATTGAAACTAAACAGATAGTCAAATGCCCTATAGGCTTACATCTTTCCAAATTGTTGCTTAGTGACACAAAAGTGAGCCTAGTTTAATATAATTTAAAACCCTTGGCGATACAAAAATATAACAAAAGCAAGAAGCTCTCGCTCCCAAAAGTCTCTCCAAGCTATTGCCTTGACGGAGGCATGTCACCAGCATCTGAAAATGGTTTTCCCCAAATAGGGTGAGCCAAAACCCAGCAGGAACAATCTAACACAATAGATGAGATTTAACAAATGTATAAATACAACGTGCATATACAATGCCCGTGACAAAACATTCACATTTTATATGATCATGAAATACCAAAGTTCATATTTCAAACCATTTTTCTTCAATTCATTTCAAGTTCATTTATTCTTCTCCGTTCATGAGTCAATTTCATTATCTTTCAACAACCCAACTGAGACTACAACTCAACGGTTTTCCAATTTAACACACTACCACACAAACACTTCAATCTGTCATTTTACGGAAATTTCGTCTACAGGATCGGCACCCATGTATACATGTGGCTTTGGGACTTTCACCCTAGACACACAGGCTAACTTAATTTTCAATGGAGTCCATCCCCTATCTCCTCCTAAATATGGAGTATATCTCATTTCTGCTCCCAAACATCATACATATACAATGTATCTAAAACATAGTCATATTCAAGACAGGAGATTAGATTTAATTCACCTACTCCTCATGCAATTTCTACAACAATCATAGCTATCCTCCACCGATAGCCCAACACAAATATTTCTAAACAGATATCCAATCTCAAGACAGATAATTTATTCAAATTATTGTAGGTGTGAGGTAATATATACCCAATCCCACTATTTATGTCAACATCCCTCTAATTTCACATTTTTAATACCAATTTCATTTATTTATACGAAATAAATATTTAAACTATTTTAAGGCAAACTCCATTTTTTTTCAAATATCAACCCAAGAGCCAAAATCAACTATTTGCCACAAGATACCCTTATAGTCAAAACCCACAACATCTATACCTCATCTATACCTTATTCACTTGGAAACCCCTTTATTGATTTTAAACCCAAACCCTAGGTTTGTCCATAATATTTCCAAATTCCACCATTGTTACACAACGACAAATAGCTAAACTAAAAACCATATGATAGTGTAGAAAACCCCTACCTCAAATGTAGAAGCCCAAAGGAAGAATGAAGAAACTTCAAAGATGCCCAAACTCGACTTTGTTCGGATCAAATGGAAACCCCCGGAATGCTCTATCTTTTATCAAAGAGAGTAGGGTAGAGAGATCCTTAAATCGATGTGTATTTGTAAAGAGAAATCAAATTTTAGAGAGAAAGGGAGCTGGTCTAGGGTTTGTAAGTGAAAAGATATCAAAAAGTGATGTAAAAAGGTGCTGCTGTGAACTGATATACACGAGGCTCGCTCGAGCGTAAGAGTTGTTGCTCGAGTGACCAGATACAACAAGTGACCTCGCTTGAGCGCAAAAAGCGTCACTCAAGCTTAGAACACATATTTCCAAAAGTTTTACAAACATAAGCCATCGCTCGAGCGAAAAACACTACCCTCCCAGTATCTCTGCAGGCCTGCAAAAGTACTAGGAGTTCACAAAGCTCACTCGAGCGCAATAAGCCTCGCTCGAGCAAAGAAGCAAATTTCTAGGCCACAACAATTTGACCAACTAGCAATCAACCTTTTCCAAACATGCCCAAGACATTCCAATACTCAAACTCAAAGGGTGAAAGGAAGAAAAAGATATGAATAACAATATTTAATCATGAGACCCGGGTCTGAAATACAACAAAGGTTAGGTCAAAATTGGAACCGCTAAATTGCATAAGAAAAATTTTGACAAATATAATTTTTATAGTTTTCACAACATATCCCACCCATAAAAGAAAAATAATAATAAGAAGAAGAAAATAATGATGAAGAACAAATCAAAATAGACAAGAGTTGGTGTGGGATATGTTATTAATAAAATCTTGTAATCAAAAAAAAAAATCTGAATCAATTGATAACTTGATTGAAGAAAATATTTCAGCTTGCTTGAAACCCAAAAACAATGGATCAAATCACAGATGATAAACCCAAAAATAATAAATAAAAAAAAAGAAACCCATTTACAAATCATAAACAACAGAAAAACAAGAGAAATTTTGGGGTGGAGAAACCCATTCACAAATACAAAAAACATTCCAAATAAATTGATAGCTTGCTTAACAAAAAAAAAATAAAAAATTACCGATGCAGCAGATGCTATGACACCCTAACTATTTAATTAAATACCATATATTTATAATTATGGTTGTATGTGATAATAATAATAAAAAAGAAAAAAAAAAAAGGTTTGGACCAAAGTAAAATGACACCAAAAAGCTAAATAAATAATAATAATAATAATAATAATAATAATAATAATAAATAAAAATAAGAATAAGAATAAGAATACTAATAATGATAAGGCCAAGTTAAACATCAATTAATTGAATAGATTTGCAAATTTCTGAAAAAATGAATATTGGGCCATTTGTGCCATCTAAGCACTTAGGGGGGTGAGTCACCACCCAGGGTGTGCATATAAGGGGAATTCGGATCTTCGGTCGCACTTTCCTGCGGCCCTCCCTGCGGCGCATCAAAACGACGTCGTTTTGATGCATATATATATATATATATTTTCAGCTCTTATTTTCCAGCCCCTTTTCGTGCCCTAGCCCCTCTGATAGATAGAGACGAACAGAGCTGGGCAATCTCGAACGGGAGAGGCGACGAAGAGCTGGGCAATCTCGAACGGGAGAGACGAACAGAGCTGAGCAATCCGACGAGGTATACTCCATTCGCTTTATTTTCAATCTACTCCATTCGACAGTGGGCTCATTCCCAAGCTGCACAAAGTGAAAATGATGAATATGATGTAATGTTTGTGAGTCTCTCTGTCTCTCTGTGAATATGATGAATAAAAATTTGCTAAGAAAGGCTCAATCGATGTGAGTCTCTCTGTCTTTCTGTAATGTTTGTGTTGTTTCATTTGCAAATATGTTCTATTTATTTGAACTTTTTGATTTTAGGTTGCTTTATGAATTTTGTCATGTGGGTTTTTAGATGAATTTATATATGTCCTCAAATCTGCTTAAAGAAAAAAGAAAAAAAAAATATGTTGTGACATTGTAATGGAATAATTTCAATCAACCAAAAAAAGAAAAAAGAAAAAAAAAATAGTGAACTTAAAAGCAGAGGTGGGTGTGTGTTGGTTATGATTCATTGAACAATAAGTTGTAAGTAGTTATGTAAAACTGCTGCTTCTACATTTGCTGCTTTGAAAACATGTCCTTGAGTTGTGTAAACATACAAGCCTCTTTCTATCTATTCAGGCTACAACTTATTGTTCAGGAATGTGATATAAGCCAAATCTTAGGAATGTTGATCAACTCATAATTATATATATTTTTTTGTCCTGCAAAATGAAGTTTGTCTTGTTAGTCACTGATTGTTGATGAAAACTGATGTTGAACCATGAATGTGATATAACTGATGTTGTTAGCAGTTTATTTTTTTAGAAAGGAACCATGAATGTGATATAACTGATGTTGAACCATTCCTTTGTGAAGATAATTATTCCTTTGTGTTGAACCATTCCTTTCTGATATAACCATTCCTTTGCACAGATTTTTTATTTTTTTAGAAAGGAACCATTCCTTTGTGAAGAGAATTATGCTTGTGAAAACTGATGTTGACATTGATCTAGTCTAAAGATTATGGTAGTTGGTACTCTTTTGCCATGGGAGAGAGAACTTAAATAAGCTTAAAACATGAGTCTTAACACAAATAATTTAGTTCATTTTATAGTGCCTACACATAGAGCAAGGAAGCTTTTTATTTTCTTTTTAAATTTGTATCTTTTGTAGTATGAATGCTCATTTCATTACCATTGCCATTGCTATGTTATTTGTAAAAACATATGGCTTGTATTAAATTGCCAATTAAATGGAACAAAATTTTCAATGACATGTTTTGAACAATGTAATTTTTGTTAGAAGATAATAATTATTGCTTCACACACATTCAATTACTGATATTAGTATTCAGTTGTTAAGGTCTTGAATTCAATTTTTTCATGTATGATATATATTGTGATTGTTTTTCCCTTTTATGAAATTCACTCTTGAAAAACCATTGACCATTTTTCACAACATTTCCAAACACTTAAGGTGAGAAGACAAAGTCCTTACCATGTCAACGAGTTCAAACAACGATGCTGGATTCTTTCAAAATCAAAGATGCAAATGTGGGAAAAAAGCAGGAGTGTACATATCAGAATCAGAGAAAAATCCAGGGAAGATGTATTTCAAGTGTGCAAGTAAGGCTTGTGACTACTTTGTGTGGGGAGTGCCTCCAACTGGGAATGGATCAAATATCCAAAAGAGCGGGGATGATTATGATTTTGCGAGAAACAATGAAGTTATTAAAATCTTGGAACGACTTGAAGCTATCAAATTCATGATGTTGACAACCATAGTGATGCTTGGTGTTATCATGCTAGCGGTGCTGCTCAAGTGAACTTCTATTTGTACTGAGTGTAAACAATGTATGAATGTAATCAGTACTTGTTTGGTAGTTTTTTGAACTTGTATTTGAACTTCTATTTGCTCAAGTGAACAATGTTATGAATGTAATCAGTACTTGTTTGGTATTTTTTTGTATTTCGTATTTTGTAATCAATAGAAAGTTGTGGGATGATTATGATTCTGAAATCTGTTGCCTTGAATGAGAAGCATTGATAGACTAATATAAAGTTATTGATGATGGCTTCAATGAAAAGTGTACACACAGATTTGACTCATGATATGTTTACTTGAATGACATGCATACACAGGTTTCAACAAATTCACTCATTCCATGGTTTCATGTTCAACAGGTTTCTATTTTTTGGGTCTGTTTTGGTCTTACGTCTGTTTGGTCTTGCAACAAGTTTCAACAGGTTTGGGTCTGTTTGGTCTTGCAACAGGTTTCAACATGCATACACACAGGTTTGGGTCTGTTTTGGTCTTGCAACAGGTTTCAACAGGTTTCTATGTTCAACAGGTTTCCCAGCTGAATTCTGTCTGGGTCTGTTTGGGTCTGTTTTTGTCTTGCAAAACCTGTAGTGAGAACCTGAGAGGGCAAAACTTGTAGTGATAACAAGATACCATAAATGCAATTTATTTTTTTCAGTCAACCACATCAACATTAAGTATGAAATAATTGTTTAGGTCAACAAAGTAATTGAACCTGTCTACATATTGATCAAACATTACATATCGTTCATGATTAACCAAACATTACATATTGACACAAGTTTAGTACATCACAAATTACAAAAGATATCCATCAAAAATTCAAAATCCCACCAAACATTAAATACATATAGAAGGTATTCATGAAAAATATCCAAATCCCACCAAACATAATAAAATACACCCAACTTCCGTAATCACCAACCACTACAAAAGATGTCCATCAAAAATTCAAAATCCCACCAAACATTAAATACATACAGAAGATGTTCATGAAAAATATTCAAATCCCACCAAACATAATAAAATACACCCAAATCCACAAATATAATGCATTTTCATCGTTCGGTGCAAGCCTTCCAATGATGTCCATCCACATGACTGTCAGCAGGACTATGTGAGGCTTGCGACAGTTGGACACTAGTACCTCTAAGCAACTCCTGAAACGATGTGGGAGTGGGATACACTAAAGGCATTGAATGAGGCGGCATTGACTAAGACGTGTTATTTCCCTACAATAGTGGTACATTTATTAAAATATTTATAGAATCTATAGTACCATTTCAATGTAAAGTTTGTAACCAATTACAACTCACATCATATGTAGGATATATGACATCATGAACACTTGTATGACCCATGGCAAAGGGAGGTTGAGATTAGGATTCAAGTCGAGATTGGGATTGACATTGAGACATATAGATTGCACGACCATGACCCTAAAGTAAAATAACATAAAGAAAAGAATAATTAGATGAAAAAAAAGTAATAATGCATTTTCATTTAAAAAAACCAACAATATGATATATTACCTCAACATAATTACTACCCATGGGAAAATGAGGTCGAGCTTGACCTTGTGCAATGTAAACACCCTAAAGTAAACCAATATAAAGAAACGCATAAGTGAAATGAAAAAAAAGTAATAATGCATTTTTATTTTAAAAAACCAACAATATGATATATTACCTCAACATAATTACTACCCATGGGAAAATTAGGTCGAGCTTGACCTAGTGCAGTGTAAACACCCTAAAGTAAACCAATATAAAGAAACGCATAAGTGAAATGAAAAAAAATTAATAATGCATTTTTATTTTAAAAAACCAACAATATGATATATTACCTTAACATAATTACTACCCATGGGAAAATTAGGTCGAGCTTGACCTTGTGCAGTGTAAACACCCTAAAGTAAACCAATATAAAGAAACGAATAAGTGAAATGAAAAAAAATTCACATGAGATTCAATTTCCCTAAGGTCTATGCATGTCAAAGGTTGCTTAGAAAATTAAATATTACCTGTATTGAATGATTACCCAATGATAAAGAAGCTTCAGATTGAGCTTGAGAAGCAGAAAAAGAACCACCCTACATGTATCAGAAAAGACCCAAATTAAATATTACTAGTTGCATTAACTACCAATCCAACAAGATTGACACAAACTTGCACACAATAGTAAATATTACCTGACTACAAATATTACCCATGGCGACAAGAGGCTCAGATTGACCTTCAGGAGTACAAAAACCATCACCCTGCAAACAACCAATTTATTTAATTCATTATTTTCCAAACACACATAACACAAAATTGTGAATATGTATCACATAACACATAACAAAATTAATTACCTGGTTATATTGCATTCTTTTCTTCTTGGCAATAGATTTTTCCATCCGGCCCTTGATCCTCCTTCTTCCCTTACTAGTTGCTTGTCTTTTCTTCAGTCCCTTAGCTTGGATTGGACAATCTACTTCATCACTCTGTGGGCATGTGTTAGTTGAGGAATTTCTCAATTCAGTGACCTCCACTTGACCACAAGTGTGCACACTTAATTTTTCTTCAACCATTACACTCAATTGTTCACCTTTTGCAAGTGACAAATGATAAGTTTCTTCACTTTCAGCGGCTCTACTTGCTATTGCTCTAAACATATTCATCAATGACCTATATCGATCACTTTGATGTAGTTTCACATCGGCCTTCGCATCATACCCACGACTGTCTTTCACACTTTCAACCCTTGCTTTTTTAGTCCACCGTTTCAATATGTATTGTGCAGGAAAGTCCTTTGCATTAAATATATCTCTAAGCACTTTCAAACAATGTCGACACACTATGCCCTTGACTTCAAACTTCTTGCAACTACAACTCAAACAACCATGTGTATCCATTATCACATTCTTATCTTTTTTCCCATCTACCATTGTTCGAATTGTGAATATGGTACTCTCACCATCATTACGAGTGCCTACAATGGATGCTTCAATGGACTGCACATACTCATTTTGGAATTCCTCAAAAATTGTTTTCGTGTAAATATCTGCCATTTGCTTTAACATCAAAGTTGGAATGGAAACCTTTGGCAATTTTTGGGACAAATTATATTCGGCTTCCAATTCTTTATACCTCTTGTTATAGAGCACTCTCTCAAAATGAGTGAAAAATTCCATCAAGTTATGATTACAATTGATATAATCCTTCAAACATGCATTGAATGATTCACTTAGTTGAGTAGTACTCATTCCAGCTGCCCAAGAATTCATAATATATGGCCATCCCCATTTGTCCTTCACACCAAAAGTTTGCTTTAACCAATAATTGTTGTGTGCATCATACCTATCAAGCATTTGGTCCCATTGTATTCTGAATTCTTCTTCATCATCAATTTCATGCATAAATTTTGAAAACACACCCTTCAACCCTACATCTCCAAAAAGAGAACTTACATGCTTCACAGCATTTTGCATCAAATGCCATGTGCAAAGTCGGTGGTTTGTATTAGGCATGACAATTGGAATGGCCTTAGCCATCGCAGCATCTTGATCTGTGAAAATTGTTTTTGGAGCTTTGTTCGGCATTGCCTCCAAAAAAATCTGAAACAACCATGTGAATGATTCGGTAGTCTCATCATACATCAACGCTGCACCGAATATAACTGTTTCTCGATGATGATTAAATCCAACAAAGGTCCCAAAAGGTCTATGCTCATTATTTAATTTGTAAGTAGTGTCAAAGGTCACTACATCACCAAATTGAGCATAGTCCATTATCATTTGCGCATCGGCCCAAAAGATGTTAGTTATTTGCTCCTCACAATCTAATTGGACCGCATAATAAAATGATGGATTTTCCACAGTTTTCTTACGAAAATATTACAACACACTACCCGCTTCTCCATATTCCAAATCTTTTTGTCTCTTCGATCTCAAATAATTTTTTTGGTCCAATTTGGTGAAGCCAAGTGATGCTCTTCCACCAGATTCCCTACCCAATAGCTCATAAGCAGACCTAAGAGGAATTCCAGATTCTGAAGCCAATTCTACTGCAATTGCTTGGGTGGTAGATATTTTTCTTTGGGATGGCAACATATGAATGCACTCTTGACGCACAAGCTCATGATTATGATTTTCAACAAAATCAATTGCAACATATTTTCCTACATTTCTATCTAACTTGATACTCAACCGGGCACCACAACCACATCTCACCTCTTGTCTCGAAAATTTGACTAGTGGATCTCGCTTGTCAATACCCCGACTTCCCTCTTTATAACATACAAAAGTCCGTGAAGTTAGTTCCTTAGTTTGTTTGTTCTTGTGTGCATACGACTTCCTAATACTAAAGCCCACCTTTCCACCATAGTTATTGTAAAACTCATACGTAGCTTGTTCAGAGTCAAATAACATGCCCAATTTTGGCTTCCAACCACAACAACCCAACTCTTCAACAACGTTATTTTCTTCCATTACCTACAATTGAGTACCATACAACTAATAAATAAGCTAATTCCCAAAAATTGATGGATATGAATTTTTAGAAGCGGGCCTACAAATAAAGCAAAACATTATGTAACTCTATTTGCAAGAAACAATTCAGAAGAAATGGGGATGAAAGAAAAGAATAAACTGATGAACTACTTTTCATGGTCCACTAGTGGAACTCTAGGCTTGACATTGATTCTGTTCAGATTACTACTTTGTTGAAATTTGTCATTAAATTGTTTTTGTCTTGTGTTTGTAGCCACATTCACATAATTGACACTCAACCATATCAAAAGAGCTCATCACAAATAGAGCTGAAGCATAGTCAAACTGAGCTGAAATATCACAAATTTATTTGAATATTATTACATTTTAGTTCATCAGAAATTTATTTCAATATTATTACAGCTGAAGCTTATCACAAACACTCAAGCCATTTATTTGAATATTATTACACTGATATTCAGTTTTACTTTGTATAACAGAGCTCAACCATAATTAATATATTATTTGAATATTATTAATAAATCTTACCCAACTCTTGAGCATAATTAATAAATTTATTCCACAAATCAAAATGTTATTTGAATATTATTATAGTATTAAAATAATGGAATATATATATTAATTAGTGCTTGAGCTCTGTTTTTTTCAAATGGGAAAGTAGTGCTTGAGCTCTGTTTTTTTCGGTGGATATAATGAAACAATAGCTTCGGAAATATAATGAAACAATATAATGAAACAATACCCATGAATGGCGATCACAAATAACACAGAAATTTCAGAAATTTCCCATGAATGGGGATCACAAATAGCTTCGGAAATCTCAGAAATTTCCAACAACAAAGACATGTATATATATGTATATGTATATATCAGCGATAACAAACTGAAATGATGTCGTGATTAATGAAATGAAATGGGCAGAAATTTCTGTTGCTTATTTTACCTCCTCATCGCAGTGATGTCGCCTCGCTGTGCTGTCACCTCCCTCCGCCATTCTCCGTCCTTCGCCATGGCCATCTTCTCCTCCCTCCGCCATCCTTCGCCCTTTGCCCTCTGTAAAACGCCTGTCCACCATCTCTCTTTCTCTTCCGAATTCGTCTCTCAGTTCGTATTAGGGCTAAACAAAACAAAACATGAGCAGGTTTGGGTGAATGAAGATGAAAAGAAGCGAGAAATTCAATTTTTGGGGAACCAATTTTTATATAAAAAAAAATTAACAACTAACCAAAACGACGTCGTTTTGGCCAAAACGACGTCGTTTTTCAGAGGGCGACAGGGAGGGCCGCAGGAAAGGGCGACCGGTGATCCGTATTCATATAAGGGGGAAGGGGCTGTGAAAGCCAGTGAAGGAACGAAAATAAAAATAAATAAATAAATAAATAAATAAACACGAGAGAGAGGAGTAAGAGAATTGTCTCGAAAAGTCAATAAAAATAGAAGGAAAATAGTAAGAATTAAAATAAAGGTGAGTTATATTATTTTTTGAGTCATCATAATATATTTTACGTATATTTTAAGTTACTATAATTTATTTTATGCAACTTGTATTTCAATTACGTTAATTATTTTCTGAACTTTATTTGTTTAAAATGAAATCCATGGATATGTTTGTTTAAATTTTAGAAAATATTTGACAATAATTTTATAAACAATTATGTTTGGTAAGTACCACCACGGGAGTCCCATGCCTTGGGGAACTTAAATAACTATTTGCCTATGTTTGGTCATTTTGTGACCCTGTATTTGTCATGGATCCAGTGATCTATGTTCTGACTGTCACTACGGTGACCTTTATTCTGTTCTGTTCTGTACTGTGGTTATGATTATTTATTTCTATAATTTCTATATTTCAGTTTCTGTCACTTAAATAATTTGTTTATTTAAATTAAATTATGTTAATGTTTTAACTTAAATAACTATCCATGGTTATTTTGTGTCCCCTATACTTTTGGCATAATATTTCTCACTCTGCTGTGTGCTTGTAGCTGTTACCCTTTCGGGTGATGAGATATAAAGAAGACCCGTAACCTTGTGTAATAGAATCTGCACAAGAATTTGATGTTGATTTATTATTTTGTTTTTCTTTTCTCCCTTTTGTTTTTTTTACTGATGGTCGGTCACTGAATAATAAAATAATAAAAGCTCTATAGATGTATTTTCTTTTATCAAAACAGTAGAATGAAGTAAATTTTCTGTTTAATTATTTTCTTACTCCGCCTGCGCCATTTAATTTACTAAGATTAAAATTATTTAGTAAGTTGTGATTCCAGCCCTAAGCCCCTGGGTTTGGGTCGTGACAGATGCTCAGCTGAATCTATGAAGATCGGAAATCTGAAGATGAGAGAGAGCTTCACTATTGTACTTGAGCTTCTCTTTAGATAAAAAATTTGAAGAAGAGAGCTTCTTTTTGCCTCTCCTTCCTGATGCTGCTACTTCTCCTTAAGGATGAGCTAGGGTAACGATGGGTAAACAAGTAAATCACTTTCCTAATACCAACGAACTAATTTTCAATACCAGGTGTTGGGGCAAACTATGAATCCCATATGCAAGGCTCGTCTGAAGCCCTTCGGCTTATGAATCCCTTTCCCAAACCTGCAAACAAACAAAATATTAAATGGTCTCACCTCTATCCTAATCTCATCCCTCCCTCTACGATCCAAAACAAAAGAGACCTATGAGTAATCTTACAGATTTAGACTTAGTTCTCGTTTGGAATGAATATTTTTAAAGTTAAAAGGTTATTTTAGTCATAAAAAGATAAAACAAAATAAAAAATTAATAAGATAAAATATTACATCTAAATTTTAATTATTTCGAATCTGTTTGGTTTAGTTTTAGAGTTCGTTTGGGATACGGGTTGATTTTTTGACTATTTTATCCTGGGGCAAAAAAATCTCGTTGGGGATAGATTTTTTTAATTTTTTTGACTTTTATGAGAGAAAAAAAATAAATGATCATGGATTGGATAAGACATTTTGTCCTATTTGACAAAAATAACCAATTTTGTCCTGTATGGCTATTTTAGCCCAAAGTGACATCCCAAACGGAGCCTTAGAATAATGATTTGAGTGTAGAGTTTTGTTTTGAGTTTTAACTTTTTGAATTATGATTTGAAAAGAGAAAATTTGTTTGATTGTGTGTTTTGAAAATAGTTTTAGAGTGATTTGTAATTTATTTTTATTTTTTTTATTGATTGATGTATAGAATGTGAGAGGAGAGAGGACAGAAAAAAAGTGATTGATTGATTGATTAATATTAATAATAATAAAAAAAGGAGAAGAGAGGAGTTTTGAAAGTAATTTTGAGTTGCATTTTGAAAATAAGTTTAGTTAACATGCTTTATCCAAATCATAATTTGAAAATTATTCCAAATGCTAATTTCATTTTTTCTCTCACAAAAGTCAAAAAAGTTAAAAAAAAAAACTCATCTCAAACGAGGTTTTTTAGTCTAGGCTAAAATAGCCAAACAGTCAAAAAGCTAAAAAACTTACCAGCATCTTAATGTCTCATAAATTATTTAAAATTATCATCATGTGATTCAGATTTATTTTACACATATACTCCATACTACACAAATTCAATTTTCACTATACAACCACTCACCCAGAAAATTCTTGGTGGTTATGTTTGGGTTAGAAGACTTTTCCATCATTTTATTTATTTTGTAAGATTTTTTATACTCTATTCATCCCAAAATGTTAAATTCTTTTGAAGAATTTAACCTTTTTGGATAAATTACAAATACACTCTATGAGGTTTGTTTAAATTACAAATTACCCCCTGTGGATCTAAAAATTACATTATGCCTCCTAAGGTTTCTAATTTCATAACAAAAAGGTTATTTTATTAATAAATTATCAAATAAATTAACAGTTTTTAATAATATTAAAATTTTATTTCAATTAATAATTCAGATAATTTTATTATTATATAAGTGAACAATTAGAAATTTCACTTTTTCAATTAATTTTGTTAAATAAAAATTTTTGATAGGGAGATATTTGTAATTTTTCAAACCACTATTCGTATTTTAAGTAAATCTCAAGGGATGTATTTGTAATTTGCCCTAACTTTTTTTGATAGTACAATTATTATACTTCAAAAATATTAATTTTCTAAAACTATCCCTTGGTAGTACATTTTTTTAAAAGTATCAATTATCATAAATATACTTTTTGTATTGTTAATTAATTTTAAAAAATGACAAAATAGGAAATACATGTTATTTTATTTCTTATAGTTCTTAATTTTTAAAAATGGACTAATATTTTGGGACGGATGACATATATCTTCTAAATATATTTTAATAATTATAATATTTTTATTTTATTTGTCTTAAAAATAATACTTATATATTTTAAATAAATTATTATTTTTCAAACAAATGTAATAAATTAAAAATATTATGATTATTAACTTTGATCTAATTTTTTCATAAATAATATATACAAAAAAATCTTATAAAATTAACGACTTAAATTATTAAAATGGAATCTGTTTACTAAACTCTCACAATTCCAAATTCGTTTATTGAATTTGTTTAGCTCAAATTCAACCGAATAAGTCTCTTCTTAAAAAGAGACTCCCGTGTGCGAGTCTCTGCCCAAAAAAAGACTCATTCAGACGAATTCGGACTAAATAAATTCAATTGATATAACAGTATTATTCCAATTATGATGGTCCAAGTTTACCACACAATCAATTACCCATACAGGATGGTTAAATTATAATTTGAGAGAAATTTAACCCTTAATAATACTTACAATAGGGCAAGAGCCCAATTTTTTTCAAAAATAATTTGCGGACTTTATAAATACTGATATTAATAAAATATAATATAACACAAAAAGTGAAATACGAGAAGTAAATCTCGACATCATGTTATTGTGGCGGGACATGGTGTAATCAAATTGTCAATGGATCACCACTGCTCAAAATCCCAGAAATCACACATTCATATTAGACATTTATCACATCAAAATAAACATATATAATTTTTCTTTTTCTTTATTAATTAAAATATTATTTTGTAATAATGTAAAATAAGACTAAATTTTTTGAAGTACCAAGAAGTTGGATAATAGATATTTTAAAAGATACATGATAAAAAGTGGGTGCCATTAAATCAATATTAAGGGTTGTTTGGGTGCCATTAAATCAATATTTAGTGACAGATAGGATGAAATTCTACTTTTTGATTTCATAAGATTAGTGTATTTTCTTAACTATCACTGATTATGAGATGAAAAAAAGAATAGGTCGGATAGGAGGAATGGTCAGTAAACAAGAGAGATTAGTAGGAGACAACTTAGACCCCCTCCTTAACTCCAAAAAGTACACGTTACTTTATTTATTTATTTTTTGACTTAGCTACCTTTGTTTTGTTTGTGCCATTAATTTAAATTTTTTTCCCCCCAAAAATGCACGTTGGGTTGAATACAATTGGATAAAGCCTAACAAAATGATAGAAAAGTATTAGGCAACATAATTTATCACGTAAAATAAACATATACAATTTTGCTTTCTCTTTATTAATTAAAATATTATTTTGCAATAATGTAAAATAAGACTATCAAAAGTTGGAGAATAGATATATTAGTACATAATAAAAAGTGGGTGCCATTAAATCAATGTTAGTGACACATAGGATGAATGTTATTTATTTGGTAGGAAATTTAGTATTTGTAGCATTATTCTTTATTAGAGGAAATGTTACAGGTTTTCAAATTTTCTATCAAATAAATGACTAAATGTCTTACATGGTTGTGGACTCCACACTTTTGCAGACCCCACACCCATGCGAGATATTTGGTCATTTATTTGGTAGAAAATTTGATATCTCTAGCATTACTTTTCATTAGAGGAAATGCTACCGGCTCTAAATTTTCCATCAAATAAATGACGAAATATCTCACATGGATATGGACCTCACATTTTTGTAGACCCTATACCTATATAAAATATTTAATCATTTATTTAATAAAAAATTTAATAACTCCAACATTACCTTTTTTTTCACCAGTGTATTTTCCTAACTACCACTAATTATGAGATAAGCATAAGACTGGGTCAGATAGGAGAAATGGTCAGTAAACATGAGAGAATAGTAGGAGACAACTTAGACCCCCTCAACCCCAAAAAGTACACTCCTTTATTTTGACTTAGCTACCTTTGTTTTGTTTGTGCCATTAATATTAATTTTTTTCCCCCCAAGAATGGACGTCGAGTTGAATAAAATTGGATAAAAACTAACAAAATGATGGAAAAGTATTAGGCAACAAAATTTTATAAGAATATGTGTTCTCATGTTAATTCATTAAACACGTGTTTGGAGTAAGAATTTAAAAGGAGATTTGTGAAGAGAAAAAAAGAAAAAAAAAAAAAGAAGAAGAAGAAAGAGTTTACTATCTTTTCCTTTCTACAAATTCAATTTCAAATCCTTGATATAAACATAATCTTAAAAAAATGACATTAAAATACATTATAAATAGAATTATTGAACACATTTATAAGATGATGGTCATTTTATAAGAAATTATGTGATGATCATTTTATTTAATTTTACTTTCATTTTAATAAAACAAATACTAACTTAGTTATTAGGGATTAGATATAAGATAAAATATGACTTTAAAATACATTATAAATAGAATTATTGGACACATTTATAAGATGATGGTCATTCTATAAGAAATTAAGTAATGATCATTATATTTAATTTTACTTTCATTCTAATAAAACAAATACTAACTTAGTTATTAGGGATTAGATATAAAATAAAATTTGACACAAAACTAGTAGTTATCTTTTTATCATGAACTAATCAACCAAACACAATATATTGAAACTATATTATAAGAATAATAATAATAATTTAAAAAAAAAAAAACAGTTTTGTTTGAAGCCAAAGGTAGCCAACTTTGACTACCTAGCCACTTGCTTAGAAAGAACACATTTTTAGCCAATTATATATGAATTAGTCTCCCAGTACAGACACTCCTACTAAACACAAACGGACTAAACATGATTGTTGACTGAGAAAATAAACCCATAATATTAACATTTGATCATCAATCATAATTGGTTATATATGTATTTAGGGCTATTTTGGGAAGGTGGTAAAAATCAGCTTTTTCGCTTTTAATCAAGATTTTTTAGAGTGATTTGGGAAATTGGTAAAAAGTTGTTTTTTTTTTTGGATTAATATTTATTTATGGTGTCACATCACACTAAAATGACTAAAATACCCTCACCCAATTTAAAAAATTACATTTTACCCATTTATACAAAATATAAGCATTGAGGGTAATTACGTAATTTTTCAGCCTACTGTTTGGTACTTCCCAAACGAGCGTCCAGGCTTTTTTGCGTTTTGCTCAAAAACACAAACGTGGCGTTTTTCTTCTTTTCTCAAAATAAGCCTTAGTTAAAATTTTAGTAAAATTATAGACTTATTATTCCTATGAAAAATATTTCATCCACACTATTCCTCCCTCCAAACCCTCCGAATGACGTGGTAAGTAAAGGGTCCTACACTCCTCTCTTCTTTCAAAACATTCCAGCTAATCTTGCCATGCCATTCGGGAGAATTTGTGAAAAAAAATTGTGTAGGTATTATAGTGTTTTATTCCTATAATCCTAATTATAAACAAATTGGGTTAGCTCGGTGAGTCACTCATATTTGGGTGGTCAAATAGATCAATTATTATTAAAGGTAAATATTAATTATTTATCTCTTATTATGACATCGTATTGTTATTTCTTCACTTTATGGGCTATTTATTGCAACAATTTTAGGCTCGAGTTGTTTCATTCTTACCACTGTAGATTATTCTTTTTATTTTAATAATAGATTGTTTCTTACCACTGTAGATTATTCTTTTTATTTTAAGGGGAACTGACCCAAAGGTCCAAGCCCAACATATCCTACCCTGTTTAAGCCCAAAACAATTTTAGTACTCCATTAAGTCCTCAAATTAACAATAAGACAAAAATACCCACAATACATCATCCAATTTACACGCGCGCAACCATCACCCACGTCCCAAACATCTCAGACTGATCACTACGCTGTCACGTCTCCGCTGTTCGAAATCGACTCCTCAGTCCTCCATCTCTCTTCCGTTCAACTCCATCGCCTCTGAAAACCCTAACCCTAACCCTAACCAGAAAACGTAACAGTTCATCTTCATCACCCACAATCATCTCACTCTGATCAGTACACTATCACATCTCCGCCGCTCGAAATCGCATTCTCAATCCTCCATCTCTCCTCCGTTCGATTCCATTCCCTTTGAAACCCTACCCTAACCACAAAACCAAACCGTTCATCTTCAACACAACACCAAGCCGTTCATATTCTCCAATCGGCGACTCTCAACAACACGAAGAACCATCACTACTGTGAAGAGATTTCATAGTTCCTGACTTCAAATTCACAAAAATGGGGAAAAAAAGTAACATCTCTCTTCACCTATTCACTATTTTTCATTCACATTTGTACATATTTCTTATATACACATTTTACATACTTCAAAATGTATAACCCTCTTTTATATATAATCCCCTGTTTTCAAACATTCTACTCCCCTGTTTTTCAACATTCTAAAACACTTTTTTTACACATAAATCCCTATTTTTACACATTCAACACCTTATTCTTATTCTTGTTGTTCAATATTGGCGTCTCTTATTCTTATTTTTGAATTTTTAATCTTCTCATTGTTATTGTTGCTTTTTACAAAATACAAAGGGCTGTTACTATTGTTCATACTATTTATAAACTGCAACATCATAGTGTTTCATTTCACCACTACACAAGTAACATATCTCAATTTATTCAAACTGCAAATGAAACTGCAAAATTACACAGTTTAACCACTACTCAAAACAAGTAGATAACTTATTATAAAGTGCAAATCAAACTGTCAAATTATACAGTTTCGTAACTGTTACCAACAAAATACATATAACTTCATATGAAACTGCATATAAAACTTCAAAATTATACAGTTTTGTCACTATATTACTCATACCGTCCTGTCGCTTTCATTTTTTCAGAAACAGCTGTTGGAAGATATTGGAAGAAACAAACCCATATGCCCACAAATCCAATCAGGGATTTAACCATCTCCCCTTTTCAAAGTCCATCTCCTGTATCCATTGAAAAGCCACCACCATCTCCCCATCCACAAAAAACCAAACCACCACACCCAAAAACAACCAAACCCAACAGACCCCACCAAAAAACCCACAAAACAACCACACCACCAACAAGAAAAAGCCCAAGAACTGCACCACAGACCCCACCCACACAACAAACACCAACCACACCTCCAACCACAACAAGAACAAACAAAAGAAAGCCAACAACAAAACAAGAAGCTCCTCCGACCAAAAAAAGAAAGCTCCAAGAAAGCCAATCAACTCCCAAAACAAAAACCAAGGCATCAAAAGAAAAAAAAGCAGCAGTCCCTGCAAAGAGAGTCCAACAATTTAATTATCGTTCCAACATCGGAACAGTAATCAAACTGTTGAAGGGGGTCAAATTCACAAAAGCCCAACAGACAGAGCTGCAAAAAACCCCTTTTTGGCACCTCATAAATGCTCTCTCCTCAACACAACTGAAGGCCTCTTGGTGCAGATGCTACAACTCCATTGTAGCAGAAATGACAACACTCTACAACAAAAGAAAAAGATCATTTCTACTTGGCAAAAAGCAAATGAAACTCAGAAGCAGTGATGTGAAGCTCATTTTTGGTATTGACTGTGGAGAAGACAGCATCACCACCAAATCCTATGCAACACCAAAGGATTTTGAGCTTCCATTTTACAAACGAAGATGCAAATCAGTCAAGAGATTGGATGGCAAGTCTTTGGCCAAAATGTTTCAACAAACAAAAAAAGGAAAATCAACCAATGATTGTCAAGATCTTGCAAGGGTAATCACCCTTTACTTGTGCTTGAAACTTCTCATCCCCACAACAGGCCATACACTCAGTTGGAGTTTCCTCAACTATGTCGACAATCTCAACAACATCAAGAAATACAATTGGGTTAAGGCAATAAAAGACACACTGATGAATTCAATGGCAAATGCAAACAACAACCCAAGGCATGTCACTGGATGCGTCATGTTACTCTTGGTAAACACATTGCTCAACTACTTCCCACAAAAATATCAGACATCCACCTATTTCTAACTATCTAACATATTTCAATTTTTTCTTTTTAACAGTACTGGTACTGTGAGTACAGTAAACTCCTCCGACCATCCAACAAAGAAGGCTTCCCAAGGTTTATGAAATGGAACCTTGGCAGAATGTACTCCAAGTGGAAACACATCAGCCTTGCTCACTTTGAAATGGTATTCAAACTCTTCTATACTATCATAGCACAAATCTATTCAACTCTCCTTGCACATTCATTGTAGTACAAATCATATTATGAAACTGTGAAAATTTTCAGTTTCAAATAACACACTTATTTAACATCACTCATGTTATGAAACTGTAACATTTTTCAGTTTCCAAAAACATATTTTGACACTTAACCCACATTACTCACAGTACAAGAAACTAACCAAATTTACAGTACTACTCATATATGCCACATTGTTCCAATGCAGGTTAACCAAAGTCCTTTAACCCCAACTGAACAAGAAATACAGTTATTGCATATCAATTAAAGCACATCAACAGACTTTTCAGCAAAGAAACATGACCACAAAAAGGACAATAAGCGAAAAAAGAAAACAAAAGAAACAAAAAAAAAAACACTTCTAGAGAGTGATGAGGATGACTTTCTCGAAGAAGAACATCATTCAGAATCAGAATCAGAATCAGAACAAGAAGAACAACAAAAAAAAAAGAAAAGAAAGCAAAAACCACAAGAAGAACCAGAAAGTGATGAACAAGAAGAAAAGAGTGATGATGAAAAAAATCAAGTGACTGATGAAGAGGAAACTGATGAAGAAGAAACTGAAACTGAAGAAGAAGAAGAAAAAGAACAAGAACCTGATGAACAACATGGCAATGATAAAGCAGAAGAAAGACAACAAACAAAAGGTGATCAACAAGAAGACCTTCATGAAGAAGAAGACCAACAAGAAGAAGTCAATGAACAAGAACTGACAAACCAACAAGAAGAACTGCAAGAGAAATCTGACATTTTTCATGTACAAGGTAAACTATTGTCTAATACTAAAGCATACTGCAAAATTTCATTAAACTAACCAAAACACAATCCAACATTTTATAGGTCATGACCAACCACAAACACCAACCAAAGAGGATGACAAGGACAAGCTCATATCAGACATGAGAGCACAAATGCAAGAAATGGAACAAAAATTCATGGCTGAACTGCGTAAAAAAGAAGATCAACTGAAGGAAATGTCCATCAAAAAAACTGGCAGTCCCCAACAAAGATCCATGGTCAAGAGAATCAAACAAAAATCAAGAAAACAAGCGCATCACCCAGATTTTGAATACCAACCAATGACCAAACCCAAAGAAGTTGCAAGAAACAAGACACAAACTGCTGCTGATGTACCCAAACCAACACAGGGTACCGATGAAGAAAAAGAGAAGGAGAATGACAACAACAAAGAAGGTGCTCATGAAGCAAAACAACAGCAGAAAGAAAAGATGCAAGAGCATATTGGCCAAGAGAAAGCAGTTGCTCCTGAAACAAACCCAAAAGAGCATGCCAATCAAGAAAAGACAAAACTTCAAATATTGGAAAGTGATGATGATTTCCAGGAAGAATCAATCCCAAACAAGCCACTCACCATTTCATGCCGCAAAACAAACAAGGTTTGGCATAGCCTATCCAAAAAAGACCAAGACCAAATTCAACTCATCAACAACACACAATCAAGTGCTTGTGTCTGGTCTGGCAGCGAAGATGAAAACTGCGTATACTTTTCAGATATATGCAGATTGACCAACAGGGAACCCTTATATGGGAATGTAGGTCTCCAACTGCACAATTTTACAGTTTCTGTACATATTCAATAACCTATTCCACAAAACTAACACATTCTCATATATAACATGTTTCAGGTCATTGATGCCTTCGCAGAAAAGCAATTGGCACTCCAACCAACCATTGAAGAATTTGAGAAAAACGATCTACTCTTTGCAAGCAATCCATATTCAGGAAGATCTTACGTTTTCTCAACACTCATCAATGTAAGCAAAACTTAACATACCTTACAACTGCAAAATTTTCTACTTTCTCAACATGTATTACTACATAGTTTTATAACATCTTTCAAACATATATTTAACTTACAGACTCCACTACAAAACCAAGATCAAGCACTCAGAGAAAAACTCATCGACAACCATTTTCCAGAAGCAATGAAAAACAGATATATCCATTTCCCAATCAACCACGACAACCATTGGACAATTGTGGTCTTTGACAATGCTGATGGAATATGGAGACACTATGACTCTTTGAGACCTGCAAAAGATTGCCACAACAAGCACTTTGAAATTGCAAAACAAATTGTAAGTTAAAATAAAATTTCATACTTAGTTCCATTCCTTTACAAACATATCAACTCGCCACTATAACTAACAAAAACACCCACTAACTATTTTGTAGCAACAACATCAACTGAGATAGAATAAAGCATTACTCAGCAAACAGGCAAACATGTTTTCATCTCAAGAGTGCGAGACAGAAATTGCATCAATTGAGGAATGCCCACAACAAACCCCACACTCGTAAGATACAAAATCCATAAACTAATCTTCCAATATGCTAAATTTTGCAGTTTCACCTAACTAATTAACTTAATCTCAAACACTGCAGGAATGATTGTGCAATCGCCGTCTGCAATGTTATCAACCAATATCTCAACTGGCAACCTGTGCAGAAAAAACTTCGTCCAACTGAGTGGGTCAAATTTCGAGCACAAATCATCAATCAATTCCTCAATGATAAGAACCGATCCTGGAAACTCGAGCACTACCAAATGTTGACAAAGCATACCAAACCATAGAAATAATGAACAAACTTCTTGACAATACAAATTTTCAAGGGAACATATCTTTGTACCTTTTTTTTTTTTTTTTTTTTTTTAAAATTTTTCTTTTTTAACATGTGACAAGTACTTTATATACTTTTGGGAATGATCATTTTCTGGTTATTATGCTTATGGTGAAAATGATAGATGTTGTTGTTGCTCTTCTTCTCCTTATTATCATTATTGTGGATGTTATTCTGATTGTTTGCCTACTTGTTTCTGGTTGCATATATTTTCATACAGTAAAGGTTGTTTCTAATAATTCTTCAAACTGTAAAATTTTGCAGTTTCATCAGCTTGTTTCTAATGATTTTTAAAACTGCAAAATTATGCGGTTCCATCAGGTTGTTTCTAATAATTCTTAAAACTGCAAAATTATACAGTTTTGTCGCTATGAAATATCAACTGCATTTCAATAAGAAATTTTCAACAACCTTCTCTACATTCCATAAAAATTAAAAACAAAACCAGACTGTTACAAAACAACTTCAATAAGTAAAGAACACATCAACAAACAAAAAACAATTCAACCAACTTTATTCATTACTTCCATAATACCAAGTATCACATTTTTTATTCTCATAATTCCTCAAATTCAAATACAAATAAAAAAGAATAGATTGTGGCCTCAAATAGCAGCCTTGCACGTCTTCTTATTGTGATTCCCATATTTCAAGCACCTCCCACACTTGATTTGCTTCACATTCTCACCCCTAGAAGGTATCCTCTTCTTCTTGTTCCGCCCGGGCTGCTTCTTCATTATAGGAGGTTTGATAACCGAACTACTGGCACCATCAAAACCAAATCTCTCACTTGAAGGCACTGGATAAACAGATTCCTTGTATGACTCTCTAAAACAATCTACATGAAAAAAAGGATCAATGAAATCATACACATCTCTACCACTACTACGCAAAGCATGCACAGCATGACAACAAGGAAAACCATTCAATTGCCATTCATGGCAAGAACAAGTCTCTCTACCAATATCAACATAAAAAGAAATAGAAGAATGAACCTCAAGCACAGTATCACTAGCAACAATCACATCCCAAGACTTAGCTAGCTCCAAAGAGTCCACCAACTTCTTTTCCATAACTGGACACAATTTCGTACTCCATCTTCTAGATTCAGCTCTTCTATCCGACAATTGAGTCATGATTTGAACCCTAATCATATCAACCATACAAGTAATAGGCAACTCACGAGCCCCACCAATCCAATTATTGTAAGACTCGGCAGCATTAGATGACATCTCACCATATCGTTTCCCTCTAAAAAATGCATTGGCCCACTTATCATTTTGTAAACCATCCAACATACTATCAACTCTACCATTCCCAGCAATACGCCTCAATTTCTCCATATAATGTTGGAAAGAAGCAACCGTTGGTGCATAAGCACATTTGACTAATATTTTCATCAAACACAGCTTATAGGTAGTACGAAGTCCCACCAATTTGTCAATCAAATTTCTCTTCAAATGATTCAAGCAATAAGCATGATGTGCATTGGGGAAAACCACCGAAAGAGCGTCTAGCAATCCATGTTGACGATCCGACACAAAAGTCAATCTCCGGCCTGAACCAACAGCCTTTAACAACTGACTTAAGAACCACATCCAATTATCTTGATTTTCAGCGTCAACAATCGCAAAAGTCAAAGGAAACAGACCTGCAAACAAAATCACATGAAACTGCAAAAATTAGCAGATTCACAATACAATAACACACTGACAAACCAAACCTATACTAACTGCAAATAAATACATACCTTGATTACCATCCTTTGATGTTGCTGCAAGCAAATGCCCCTTATAACGCCCCTTCAAAAATGTATCATCAACAAACAACAACGGACGACAAAATTGAAAGCCATACAAACATCCATGAAATGCCACAAACAACCTCCGAAAACACCCACTACTTTCATCCACATCTAATTCAAACACACTTCCTGGATTCGTTCTCATAGCCGTCTCAAGGTACCATCGAAGCTGGTCAAAAGAACTTGCAAAATCACCAAACAACCCACCTCTTGCTTTATCAACTCCTAACCATGCAACCCGATAAGAAACATCTATACCATATTGCTTCTTCAACTTTTTTTTAACTTCAATAGGACGAGTCAAGGGATTATCACTAATATCATTTTGCACAATATCAGACACAAGTCTAGAACCAACCATTTTGCTACAAGATCTACGAGCCACAACCCCACAAGTATGCACATTATCCAACTTCATTATAAAAAAAACACCGGAATCCATCAACACCCTTCCATGCACAAACCATTTACAACCCGTAGACGACTTCATCACACATTCAGCGGTTACTCTTGTTGCATCGTTCTTCAAATAATTCACTACAAAACCACACTCAACTGCATACTTAGCCAATGCAATGCGGAATGCCGGCACTCCACCTTCAAATTCTTGACCAACACTATGTATAATCCCCTTCCAACTAGCAGACAACAAAACTCTCTCTGGTTCTGGATAAAAACTACGCAACAAGCCACCAACATCATCACAATCATTCACAAAAGAACTCTCACAAGTTACAGAATCAATCCTACAAGAATTACCATCATCAACCTCCACAACTCTCTTATCCCCAACAATAACATCAACAACATGACAACCACTACTACCTACCATTGACAGCATATTCCCCAAATCATCATCACATTCAACAATACAATTAGAATATTCAGGAACAGAGAAAAACAAACAAAAGTTACCAACACTCAACTCCTTGAACTTCGCACATATTTTCTCAACAACTTCATCATAACTACATCCCTCACTAATCTTGATAGCAGCACAACAATTACTGTATTTGCACATTAACATGAAACACCCCTCCATACTACAAAATCACAAACCAACAAACAATTGTTCACCTATTCCAAACTGCAAAATTATACAGTTACAACATATCAATACCAACACTGCACAATTCACAATTCCAAAATACAACTTCAAAATACATTACACTATACGACAAAAAAAATCAACAAAATCAAAATCAAACAAACAAAATTTCCCAAACACAAACCACATACCACGCAAATTTGCTTATCTATATATACATACATATATGTATCAACAAATACAAACTACATACACACACAGACATATATATATATACATATATATATATATCTATCTATCGACACATACATACATACACATACATATATCTATCACCAGATACAGAGAGAGAGAGAGAGAGACAGAGAGAGAGAGAGAGAGAGACAACGTACGCAAATATAGCCTGTACACAGAGATTCAGATCGCACAACCAGATCAACCTCACAGCACAATCAGATCGACCACACAGCACAATGAGATCGCCACAACGAACAAAAATCGAGATCGCAGAGACGAAGATTTGATTTTCTTTTTTTTCACGCAGCAAAAATTTGATTTCTCACGTATATATAGATCTCAAAACAAAGGGTAATACAGTCATTTAAAAATACAAAAATAAAAAACGGGACCTCTGGGTATAAAACTTAAAAAACTGTGGACTCATTAATCTATTAAAAATAAATTGGGATTAGAAGGGAAATAGATCTCCTACATAGGACTACATGGTAATTTTCCCTTATTTTAATAATAGATTGTTTGAGTTAGTTTGCGCACATTTTAATTAATGTTAAAATTTTAAAGTTAACAACTGGATAAATTTTTAGTGGCTCTTTGGGAAGAGTCAAACTTGATATTTTAGAGTGAATAAAATATGACCAAAAAAAAAAAATACTAAAGACAAACAAAAAATTGTCTAAAAATAATTTTTCAAAAATCAAACCAACAAAATTTGTTAAAAAAAATTGATGAGTCAGGAAAATGTTAAAAAAGCCAAACATAAAGAATTTAGGTTAAAGCTTTACTTTTTTAAGTAGCTTTTGTTAACTTCATTCATCTTTTAGTGAATTTAAAAAAAAAAAAAAAAAAAAAAAATCTTTCTAAATTAGATAAACCTAAAAAATTATCAAAAAGTCCTATTTACCAAAATGTTAATCTATGTAGTTCCACATCTATTCTATTAGATGGCGAGTCCTGTATGTTAAGTCTTTTATACAGCTTGGTTCATTTTAAAATTTCATAATATTGTGGCAAACGAGTCTTCCCTTTTCATTATGGGTAAACTACCAATAGGTCCTACTTTGGAGACTTATTACTCAATAGGTCATATTTTGGAGACTTATTACCAATTAAGTCCTATTTGATAAATTTATTAAGTGATAAAGATAAATTCATCAGTCTTTTATTTTTATGAATAAATTTATAGTGATAAATTTATCAGTCTCTTTGTTTTTATGAATAAATTTTTAGTGATAAATTTATCACTCTCTTATTTTTATAGTGTTAAATTTATTAGTTAGGACCAATAGGTAAATAAGTCTAGTTAATAGGACTAATTGGTAAGTACCCCTTTCATTATTGTCCTATATGGGTTAGGGGGTTGATCGGAGATTTTGGTAGATTTTGGTAAATCGGATCCCAATGAGATGGGTTGCGAGAATTCAGGGGAGGGGTTAGGATTTGTGAGCGGCAATAAACTAGGGACACTCCTAGACAGGTATTAATGTGACATTTTAATATGGTAAATATTAATATGACATTTTAATAATGGGACACTTTAAAAAAATTAAGGTTTTGTTTGGTATAGTTCTGAAACTATTTTAGAACTTATTTTGTATGCGATGTTTGTTTAGGTGTTTCAAATCATAATTCCATACTTACTTTTGAAAACGCGGTCGAAATCGGAAAAATTTGAACTAACCAGTCATCCTATTGGACGTCCTACCGAACGTCTCACCGGTTGACCGGAACAGTGCAATTTTATTTTATTTTATTTTATTTATTTATTTATTTATTTATTTACAATTGACATATGTTAATTTTTATATATTCGAAAAAAATATTTTCTGAATTTTTAAATTTTTTTTATTTGCTTTAATAGAATTTTGAGTTGTATGTTTGGTTATGAGTTGTAAATTTTTGTATCAAATATCGTATGTCACATCAAAAATTTCCCACTCAATTCAAAACTCTTTCACCAAACAAATTTTCCACACTCAAATCGTAATTCCAAAACTCACAAACTCAAAATACAACTCCTACTCTCAAATCATATTTAGAAAGCTCTACCAAACGCAACCTAAAAATTTCTTAGTGTGCTTTTCCTAAATATGACAGCGTGATAGGTATGATGTGACACTTCAAAATTTTTACTCATAGTTAGTATATTTTTTCCAAATGTGACAACGTGGTAAGTATGATGTGACACTCAAAAAAAATAAAAAAACTCCATAGTATACTTTTTCTAAATGTGACAATGTGACAGGTATATAGTGACACTCTAAAAAAAATTAAAAACTCCATATGCTATGTTTGGTTGGGGGATTTGAAGAGGGAATTGAAAGGAAAATGAAAAAGGTAAGTGAAATGTAAATAAAATATACCTATATTTTACCTAATTTCACACACTTTTTCCTTTTCCCTTTTCCCTTTCCAAATTCCTTTCCAAATCTCCCAACCAAACACAACATTAGTATACTTTTCCTAAATGTGACATGTGACATTCCAATGTGGCGGACCCAATTTGATTGAATTACTATGTGGGTGTTTGGGAAGTGGGTTTTTTGTAAGTTTTTTTAGTTGTAAGAGCATCTCCAGCAATCTCCCCAAACACACCCCTTATCTATTTTAAGGAGTTGAAATCGTTTTATATACCTCCAGCCGAACCCTTAAACAATTCCCTAAACTAATATTTGCTACAATGACTCCCTATTTGTAGGGAGTCACTGTAGCTCCCTTATATCTGCAAAACTTGCTTCGCCGGTCATCCATCCAGATGTCCGGACCGGTCAACCCCTCGGACATCTAGCCGGTCGACTTCCCCGTCACTGGCTCTGTCTGCTCTCCATTCTTGTCAAGCTCTTTATTATGATCATCATCATTTTCTTCATTTGGGTCATTGTTCCAAAACCGTTTGGGTCTTCATTTGGGTCACTGCCCTGAACATCACCATCTTCTTCAACCCCTAGATGTTGAGGTCGAATTGTTTCATGGGATATAGAGTTTAAAAGGAAAAAGTGAAACAAGAAGATGAAAAAGTGAAAGAGTAGGAATAAAATATTTTAATAATATTTTAGGAAAAAGAATAAGGAGTTTGATGGGAAAAGTGTATGAAAAAGTGATTCCTAAAATAGGGAATGAATTTTTTAATAATATTTTAAGGTAAAATTTAGGTAAACTGATGGGGATGCTCTAAGATATTATTGGAGAAATTTTTTTTTGTGTTTGGGAAGATAGTTAGGTTTTTTTGTGGTTGGATGTGATATTTGTGAGAGAAAAAGTAAAATGATTATGGGGTTTGATGTGATATTTTGTTTGAATTTGTTTTTTTTGGTTTTGTAACTAATTTGTCTTTTAGTGAAAAAAATCAAAAAAAACCAAAAAATAAACTTCCCAAACACCGCCTATGTCTCTTCATGTCACGTACCAAAAAACAATTAGTAATGAATTCACGTTTCACGCTGCGCGTGTTAAAAAAACCAAATTTTTATTTTTTTTTATTTTTTACAGGAAAATCCTCCCACTCTCCCGCAGGTCCAAGGCAGCGCCCCATGAGGAGATCATCAGGGTGTCCTGTTGTCCGTTCGGAGTAAGAGACTATAACCTGGAAGCTTGTCCCGACCTCCCATGGCAAGCTCCGCTTAAGTCAGGACTCGCACAGCGGGGGAGAATTAAACCCACACCAAGTAGCTGATAAGGCATCCTTGAAGTCAACCTCCTAACCAACTGTGCTACGCCTAGGAGATTGGCCCAGAGGGGAGTTGAACCCAGGACCCAGGGGCTTAAACCCCAGGCCCTTACCAAGTTGCCACTCACCCCTGAGTTAAAACAACCAAACTTTAAAAAGCTAGTAGTGCGTTTTTCGAACAACGTGACACACAAATATCCCACCACATTCCTCATACATAACCACGTCAAATGTCTTTTAACTGTACTAACAATGACAAAACAATCAACAAATAATTTAAAGAATCACTCAATCATCAAAAAAATATTTAAGATCTTATGAATTATAAGTTCACAAAACAGAATTTATTAGTCAATTCCACAAAAAATTAAACAAATAAAAAATTATAAATGCACAAATAAAAAATAAAAAAAAAAGTTAGAAAGTTATTTTTTTTTTGATTTTCAGATCGGACTCAAAAATTTTAAATTTTTTTGATACAATTTAAAAAAAATATATATATATATATATTATGAAAGATTTTTTTTAAAAAATGTAATTTTTAATTAGGTGGACAGTGATGTAGTGGGACAGGACTACAGTGAGAGGGTCGCACGTGAATAAACAAAGCACGAAACTAAAGTGGAGAGAGAGATTCCCTTGGTTTTGCCGTGTTCACACCTACTTTAATCTGTAAGATCCGTTTCTAAACCCTTTTCACACCTAAACAGATCCGTTTCCAAACCCTTTTCACACCTAAAAGGTCTCGCTAGGTGGGTTTGTCTGCTACCCTGCTTCCCAACTAATTCGGCTTCGCTCACACTTCTCATTTGGCTTCGCTACAATTTCATGGCTTGGTTTTCTACGTAAATGTTGTAGGACCCACATAATCTTGACCTCATCACGGTGTAATCCAATTGTTAATCCAATAGAGGTGTCACTTCCCACAATTTTTATCTATAAAAAAATAAAAAATAAAAAAATTAATTCTTAGCCGTTCCATTTCAATGGTAAAATTACAAGAAAATGAAATAATTGAATTAAGGTCTCGTTTGAGAATATATTATTTTAATAATTTTTTGATTTTTAATTAAAAAATATGTAAAAAAATAAAAAAAGTGATATGATAATTTATAATAACGTTTTAACTTTTTAATTAAAATTTAAAGTTGTCAAACAACCATTAAGTTTTAGGCCAAGTTTGGCAACCTAAAAATAATTTATCTTTTTATCTTTTTTTCATCACATCACCTCTCTATTTTTCTGCACATCTTTTCGTAAAAAGACAAAAAGTACACTTATTTGGGTCATTCCAAACAACGCCTTAATTTTATAATGATCATATTTATATATCACAAAGTATTTATCATCTTATGTATGATTATTGTATTAATTTAAGAGGTCTTGCAATTCATTTTTATTATTAATACAATAATGACATTTGAGATGATAAATTTTTTATATTATACTAGAGATATACAATATCTGTTATATTTAAAAAATAATGAGGAAGAATGAGAAAAAAAAGGAGTATCGTTCGAGAAGAAAGAGCCAAGGAAAGTAAAGAATGGCTGAAAATAGCGCTAGGGTGGTAAGGATAGGTGGGGAAGCCTAGTATACGGTGGAATTGGGAATTAATCGATCCATTAAGTTGAATATCGAGTTATCAAAAATTAGAAAAAAAAGAAAAAAAGAAAAATGAGATACATGATACGGGGTTGAGCAATGACAAAGAGAGAATAGTGCTATATTCTTTAATTTTGTCTTTCTAATTTCACTTCTATTCTAACGACGTGATCCACTCTTATGTGAAGTGATTTCATACTCATTTCTCTCAAAAATCTATTTAATTTTATTGATAAAAGTAGGGAGTAAAATTTGGAGATGAATTATTATTTAAAAAACAATAATGATAAGAGCAAAAGAGTAAGTAATGACTAGGCAAGGCAAGCCGAGCCACTTCAGTGCTTTGCAACTGCTAAAGTGTTAGTTGGCGTCACCACATGCCTGGAGCTGATGAGACCCAAAAATGCTTGAGAGCTCTACAATAAGAGCTCTAAACCATGCACTAATGACATGGAAGTGTGTGGGGTCCAGCCTGATGTGATGTTTTAGCTTGAAAATTTTTTTTTTTGGGACATGCCAACTCATTAGAGCTCTTTTAGAGCTCTACTTTTAGAGGTCTATAGCATTGTTGAAAACCGAAATAGGTGGGTGGGCTGAGGTCAACCACACGTCATCCTTCCCCCCCCCCCCCAATTACTCTCTCTTATGTGGCAATCCATATTGGCTTGACCCTTTCCTCCCACCCTTCACCCGTCACTCTCTCTCTCTCTCTCTCACTCAAGAGTTAATTATTCAATGAATTTGAGTTTATTATTAAGGCCTATTTTGGCAACATGGTTTGTAATCACTTTTTTTGATTAGTAATAAAAGTTAAAAGTTAATTTTTTTGTCTTTTTTTTTCATTTGAGAAGTTGGTTTTTAGCCAACGGTGAAATTATAATTTTACCACTCATTGGTCAAAATGTGTCACATAGGTAAATATTTTAAATAAATGAGGGTAGTTTGGTCATTTTATTATGATTTGACATCATAAACAAACATTAATCAAAAAAGTCAAAAGTCACTTTTTACCAACTTCCCAAATCATTTTTCTAAAAAAGCCAAAAGTTTGATTAAAAGCCAAAAAATCACTTTTTACCATCTTCCCAAAACAATCCTAAGTTTTATTTCAGCATTGTTTGGAATGTAGGTAAGTATTTTTTTTTAGTATTTTAATTTGAAATTAAAAATTCTTATTTAGAATAAATTTTTTTAAATATTTTGATTTTTGTAAAAAAAAATTATTATAATTTAGATGTGATATTTTATTATATTAGTTTTTAACTTTTTTTTTTTTTTTTTTTTTGACTCTTTTAACTCTAAAAATTCTCATGCCAAACTAGGGTTTTGATAATTTTATCAATTGATTTTATAAATATATATATATATATATAAATTATCCAAAGTAAAAACAAATTTGTATAACAATTATAGTCATTTTTCTCATATTTTAAAAAAATAAATCACCTAATTTTTTGAATATAAGTACAATATATAAGCATCCGATCAATATAATTTTTTTTAATAAATAATTTGCACATAAAAATTTACAAAATGAGGAGAATTTTCATAATGAAAGTCGTGATATGCCTTGCCGGCATAATTGGACTGGAGTTAATTATATTCTGATTTAATAAATTTTATAATTAAATAATATTAATAAACAACTTTTATTAGGTCCACTTGATTGTCGGAGACTAAGTAATAATTTTCTCTATTTTTATTCCACTTAACCACCAAACACCCCCTATCTCACCACCTTCCTCTCCCTCCTCTCTATATAAATACCATACCACAAACCAACCATATCCTAGACCTTATTCTCTCTTAAAATCTCTCAAAAAAAAAAAAAACACAAACCAAGAAAATGGGAAATTGTATAAAAAAAGAGTCTTCCATGCAATGGGGAGGCGAAGATTGGGGCTCTCCGGCGTCGGAAACACTCTTTTCTGGCGAAAAATCATACAACAAAGCCACCAACATAGAAGAGAAGTCTGCAACTCCGGCATCGGTGAAGGAGGTGAAGATCAAGATTACAAAGAAACAGTTGGAGGAGTTACTGGGTAAGATGGACGTGCAGGGATTGTCTGTGCAACAGATGCTATCCCAGTTGTTGATGAACGGTAGTGATCGGTTTGAGACTCATCAACGGTCGTGGAGACCTGCTCTGAAGAGTATTCCTGAGGTGAATTGAGTGCGTCTGTAGGGAGATCAGTGAAGGTGCGAGGTTCTGGATCGAAATTTTCGGACTCCATTTTCGATATTTGGGTTTTGTAGGATAGGGTTAGATTTTTTTTTGTAAATTTGTTTTTGTTGGGATTTGATTTCATGCGTACATAGTAAAGCCAAGTTTGGCATCACCAAAATAATTCATTTTTTTATTTTTTTACCTTTTTTCCATCACATCACCTCTCTATTTTTCTGCACATCTTTTCGTAAAAAGATAAAAAGTACACATATTTAGATCATCCTAAACAATCCCTAAATTTATGGATTCTTATTCTACCTTATCAATTTTTAATCCTTTTGGTTATGTTTGATTGGGTGTGGGTGGATTAGAGTATGGAATTGAGATTATTAATCCGTGGGTCCAATTATCCTATGTTTGTTTTAATATTTTGATTTAGGATTATTAATCTAATGGATAATTGATCCAACAAATTTGTAGTATTATTAGTAATGGGGTAGGGGTGAGATTATTAATCCAATGGATATTAATCCAATTGGATAGTGAATATCACATTAATTTATTAGAATTATTAATACTTCATTATTAATCTTGTGAATCAAACATGACCTTTAAGGTTTACTTGGGATAATTATTGACAACGATTGATTGCTTGAATTTGGATGTTTAGTTGGGTTTTGAAAACTTTAGAACTTACGGTTAATTTTAAATTGAATGATTTGAGAAGTGAAGAAAATAAATACATTTTAGTTCATATCACTAGTTTAGATTAGTGAAAATAAGAGAAATGAAAAAAGAAAAAAGAAAAATTAAATTTTCTTCGAAATTCTTATTTTGAATCTTTTTAAATTGCAAAAATTTAAAAAGAAAAAAATTAGATGAAATATAATTACATTTTATTCATTTTATTTATTTTATTTTTTAAATTTTTACATAAATTCATAATCAAAATACAACTTAAAAATCAAGAGATTGAAAGAGTAAATAACTAGCATACTTTTTTTTCCTTTTCCCACAATACTAAAAATGTCTTTTTAAAAGGACGTCAGTCATTGAAACAAATTATTATTATTTTTAAACTTTTAAGGATTAAAATGAGCAAAAAATAAAAATAAAAAACAATTGAAAAAATTATGTTGTGGATTGAATGAAACTTACAGATTCCAACCTGGCCGAATGTTTCATTTTAGGGCGCTCGGATCAAAAGTTTAAAATTAAATTTTTTTGTCCAAAAGATCAAGTGTTGATTTTCTTTGTTCATAATGATAAATTTAGATAAAAGAAAAATGCTTGGGAGCACTAATTAGTGCTCCCACTAATTAGGTGGCAGTGGGTTCCGCCAGTAATGATGTGATGTTTTGGTCTTGGAGTTGTATTTTTTTTTTTTTTTTTTTACTTTTTTTAATGCATTAGTGCTATTAGTGGTGGTGTTTTTAGTGGGATGAATCATTGTTGTAGATAAAATGATCAAAATATCATTCCTTATATATACCATATTGTTGGCACCATAAATAAATAATTTATTATTATTATTATTATTGATAAATTACATGATACGTGACACTCTCCTACTCATTTGGAGGTTATGAGTTATGAATCATTAAACACATGTGAAAAGATGATGGAGAATATGGAGGATCATGGAGCATGAATTGGAAGTTAAAAGAAGTTATAGAGACATAAAGATGAAGTGGAAGATCATGGAGTGTCAAGTATGAAAAATGGAAGAATGTGGTAGTTATTAGGTAGTTTTTCCTACATATGTTTACCTATAAATAGCTATTCATGGCTATATTGTACAAGGATTCAGAACTCAAATAAAAGACAATTGATTTTTATTTTTCTTGTCATTTATATTTCATGTACTTTATTTTATGCACTTCATTTTCGAAGTATAGGAATATATGTAAATTTTTTGCACTTTATTTTATGCATTTTCTTTTCGAAGCATAGGAGTAGAGGTAAATTAATGGTTAGTTTGATTGTTCACTTAACCACCCCGATTGTTCACTCAATCATCTTTCTCCGTCTCCCTCATTCTTCTTTTAATTTTTCTTTTCTTTACACTTGGCAATTTTGAAGTCCTCTTCATTGAGGCAAAAGAGCCATCAACACAATCACTTGATAATTGGCTTGAATTTAATTTGTAAGGATTTTTCAATCCTTATTGACACACTCGCATTTATGGTATTTTCCTTCGTAGGAAAAATAAGCCAAATTTTTTTTTAAACACCAGTGTAAGAAATAAAAAATGAATTGAAATCGTCCATTCCAAATAGCCTAGATGAAATCTTTTGGCGTAAACAAAAATTTTTGGATTTTCAAGAAGAAATCCATTTCTTGATGAAACAAACTTCTATCCATTACAATATTATTTGGCGGAAGGAAAAAGACACGATTTTATTGGAAAAATTCACTTGATATGGAAATTCGCCAATGAAATGATGAGTTGTCAACTCTCACTACCAAGTCTTTAACTAAGGTTTTAATAGGCGGAATTGGTGAATTTTTTCAGAATTCTTTTAGTGTTGAAAATGGCAAAAGGAAAGAGTTGATTTCATCAACGGTTCAGAGGGTTAAAAAACCCATTCTTAAAGAGCCAACTTATAAAAATAATATGGCTAAAAAACATGTTGTTGAGTCAAACATGGTTAAAAATGATGTTCCATATAAGGCTCGGGGGTTGAAAAACTCATTCTTAGAAAGTCAAACCATGAAAATAACATGTCTATGAAGGATTATCATCAGCCATTAGGCCAAGAAATGATGAAACTCACATGGAGAATTTTCATAAGCCGTTACTGGCGAAAATAAAAAAACAACCCCATTTGTCAATGGATGATGAAAGTTATTTGGCCAAAGAACATGTTCTTAGATCAAACGTGATTAAAGATGATGATCAACCCACTATTAATGGATTTAAAATATTTGACATTGTTGAAAATGTCACAATGTCAAAGCATTTGAATTTCCAATGCTATATTATGCCATGACTTTCGTTATTCAAAATCAATTTTGGATTTGTGGGCCGTATAAAAATTTAATTTTGATGAAATGGCTAATAAAACAATCATCTTTAAGCATTATTCCATATATCATGATTTTATCAACAATCATCCTACCTACAAGATATTATCATGTTCGCTTCGAAGGTATGTCAAAGCATTTCGAAGGGCCATAGATTTGGCTTGAAGGTGGCTCAAAGCTCCCTCAAAAGCGCTTCAAAGGTCCATATATATTTGGTTCAAAGGTAATTCAAAATTTGAAAATATTTCAAAGTTCCATATATTTAGTTCGAAGATGGCTTAAAACTCTCTTTAAAGCACTTCGAAGGTCTATATATTTGCTTAATTCAAAACTCTGCAAAACACCTTAAAGTAGTGTAATTTGAAGAGTGTGTATGTCACTTCGAAACAATTCAAAGTAGTGCAATCGGAAGTGAAAATATATTGTTAAGGTTTGAAGAATCATGCTTCGAAGGTCTTGAAATTTCCATAGTCTCATGATGCATTGAATGTCTCGAAGTAAAGCATAGAAGGGCCAATTGTTACTAATGGCTTAAAGAAAATAACATTGGCATGCATTGTGACTAAATCAAATCGGTGATATTTTGCTAAGAATTCACCATTTCAAATACATGCAAAGTAATCCAATTTTGAAACACACATTAAGATTCAAAGCATGCAAAATTATTTTAATTATGTTTTGAAATTTTATAAACTCTCCAAGTAGGAAGCTATTATGCATTCGAAGCTTTTAAACCTTCTAAAATATGCTGTGAGCACTTTCGAAGCAAGGTCTTGGGTTTTTTTTTTTTTTTTGTATAACAAAAAATTGAATCATATTGTATGATAAAAGAACCTTCGAGTGCGTGTCTCCCTTTGAATACATTAATTAATTGCCAAATATAGTCTAAATTGATGTACAACTGTTCATAAATTCGTGGTTTCTTACTCCGAAAGAGTTACAGGGGTAATGTTGGCACCATAAATAAATAATTTATTATTATTATTATTATTGATAAATTACAGGACACATGTCACTCTCTTACTCATTTGGAGGTTATGAGAAGTTATGAATCATTAAATACATGTGAAAAGATGATGGAGAACGTAGAGAATTATGGAGCATGAATTGGAGGTTAAAGGAAGTTATGGAGACATAAAGATGAAGTGGAAGATTATGGAGTGTGAAGTGTGGGAAATGGAAGAATGTGATAGTTATTAGGTAGTTTTTTCTTACAAATGTTTGCCTATAAATAGCCACTCATGGCTACATTATACAGGGATCCAGAACTCAAATTAAAGACAATTGATTTCTATTTTTTTTGTCATTTATATTTTCTGCACTTCATTTTCGAAGCATAGGAGTAGAGGTAAATTTTATGCACTTTCTTTTCGAAGCATAAGAGTAGATGTAAATTAATGGTTAGTTTGATTGTTCATTCAGTCACCTCGATTGTTCACTCAATCATCTTTCTCCGTCTCCCTCGTTCTTCTTTTAATTTTTCTTTTCTCTACACTTGGCAATTTTGAAGTCCTCTTTAGTGAGGCAAAAGAACCGTCAACACAATCGCTTGATAATTGACTTGAATTTAATTTGTAAGGATTTTTCAATCATTACTAACATGCTCGCATTTATGGTATTTTTTTTCGTAAGAAAAATAAACCAACAATTTTTGGCACCCCCTGGTAGAACATCAAATGTAAAAAATGAAAAATGAAAAATGAATTGGATTTGTCCATTCCAAATAGCCTAGATGGAATTTTTTGGCGTAAACAAAAAATTTTAGATATTCAAGAAGATATCCATTTTATTGATGAAACAAACTTCCATCTATTATAATATTATTTGGTGAAAGAAAAAAGACACAATTTAATTGGAAAAATTCATGAAATTGATATGGAAGTTCGCCAATGGAATGATAAGTTGTCAACTCTTACTACCAAGTCTTTAAGGCTTTAGTGGCCGAAATTGGTGAATTTTTTTAGAATTCTTTCAGTGTTAAAAATGGCAAAAGGAAAAGTTGATTTCATCAATGGCTCGAGGAGTTAAAAAACCCATTTTTAAAGAGTCAACTTGTGAAAATAACATGGCTAAAAAACATGTTGTTGAGCTAAACATAGTTAAAAATGATGTTCCAAATAAGGCTCGGGGGGGGGAGGGGGGGTTGAAAAACTTATTCTTAGAAAGTCAAACCATGGAAATAACATGTCTATGAAGGATTTTCGTCAGCCATTGTTGGCTTATTTTTCCTCCGAAGGAAAATACCATAAATGCGAGTGTGCCAGTAATGATTGAAAAATCTTTATAGATAAAATTCAAACCAATTATCAAACGATTGTGTTGACGGTTCTTTTGCCTCAATGAAAAAGACTTCAAAATTGTTAAGTGTAGAAAAAAGAAAAATTAAAAAAAGAATGAAGGAGACGGAAAAAGATGATTGAGTGAACAATCGGAGTGATTGAGTGAACAATCAAACTAACCATTAATTTACCTCTACTCCTATGCTTCGAAAACGAAGTGCATAAAATAAAGTGTAGAAAATTTACCTCTACTCTTATACTTCGAAAATGAAGTGCATAAAATAAAGGGTAAGAAATTTAAGTGCAGGAAATATAAATAATAAGAAAAATAGAATCAATTGTTTTTTATTTGAGTTTTGGATCCTTGCATAATGTAGCCATGAATGACTATTTATAAGCAAACATTTGTAGGAAAAAATTACTTAATAACTACCACATTGTTCCCTTTCCCACACTTCACACTCCATAATCTTCTACTTTATTTTTATGTCTTCATAACTTCCTTTAACCTCCAATTCATGCTCCATGATCCTCCACATTCTTCATCATCTTTTCACATATATTTAATGATTCATAACTTCTCATAACCTCTAAATGAGTAGAAGAGTGCCATGTGCCTTGCAGTTTATCAATAATAATAATAATAATAATAAATTATTTATTTATGGTGTTGACACATATATACACGTCCAAACCTAACCACACTCACACTCCCTTTCTTTCTCTTCCCTCTACTCTCTCTTTTCTCCGCCTTACACGAGGACGCTGACACCGTTGCTTAGTGACTGTCGCGACCACCACATTCGTCGCCCACCAGCACCCCCACTGTCGTTGCACATACACTCTTTCTCTCTCTTCGTTACCGAACCCATCGCCACCACCCACTTCTTCCGTTACCACCACACCCACATGGTGACCATAGTAGCCCAAATTTAGCATATCCGCTGCCGATCTTTTCCTCCAATTACCCCTTCGCTCTTCGATAGCGACACTCATTCTGTCTCCGCCGGAATCCTCACTCATGACTTCATCCCCTATTTTCACGCATTCATCTTCACTACCGATGTTTTTGACAAGTCGTTGCTCCATTGCGCCACTTTTTGTCCTTAGATCTATCTCTCTCTCCTAAAGTGGTCATCCACTACTTCACTGCCGCCGTGTAACGCCCTCAAAATAATACATAAAACCCATCACTTAAGACATGCATTGATATAAAAGAAATCAACCATTTCTATTCATCAGAGTAGATCTTACAGCAGTATTACATGTTAACAACAAAAGCAAATGCCCTATGGGCTTACAGCTTTCCAAGTCAACACTTGGTTATACAAAAGAAGAGTACTAACTCTATACAAAATAAGCCCTTGGCTTGATGTACATGTAATACAAACAAAATAAACAAAAAGAGTCTCCGACTCTCATCATCATCCAAGCTATGTCCTTGGTGGTGGCATGCTACCTGTACCTGAAAATAAAGTCCCATATAGGGTGAGCCAATGCTCAGTAGAGATATGTTAAACACAGTATGAGCAATAACTAAGACATTAGCAATTGATAAATGTTTGATTCCATAAATCAATTCATAACCCATTTCCATTACAAGACCACTATGTTCATGTTTCATTCCATTTTCCATTTCTTATCGATTTCACAATTTACATCAACGGCTCAGAACCTGGCCAACCACTTATATGAGACAGTGACTCATATTAAACGTTTCCCATTTTACAATAGATAAACATACTAGTTGTATCAACATCTCAACAGATAAGCATACAAGCTGTATCCACATCTCAACAGATAAGCATATTAACTATAT
This sequence comes from Camellia granthamiana, assembly GCA_036172215.1. Taxonomy (NCBI): domain Eukaryota; kingdom Viridiplantae; phylum Streptophyta; class Magnoliopsida; order Ericales; family Theaceae; genus Camellia; species Camellia granthamiana. The sequence continues at coordinate 11,026,906 of CM069911.1, forward strand.
CGGCACTTCCATAGATAAGCATATGAGCTATATCAACACAATAACTGACAAGCATATGAGCTGTATTAGTGGAGTCCATCCCCTATCTCCTCCCGAATAACATCCGGTTTAGAGGTCCATCCCCTATCTTCCCCTAAACCGTGGAGTACATCCCCTATCTCCTCCCACACACGCAATGTATATACACGTAGGTCATATACACGATCAAATAATACATAACGTTACTGTAATCTATCAACCGTCATACTCTGTGACATATCCAATTGATTAGTTTTAGTTTGCCTAATCATCATGCATTGTCTACAACAATCAAAACTACCCTCCACCGGTAGCTCAAGCAATTATTTCTAAACAGATAATAAAAGCTCCAACAGATATAATATCAATGTTTTCAAAAGTGAGCGATTAACAAATCCAACTCCACCATTTCACAATATAATGAGTAAATTTCATTATTTCCAACTCAATTCCATAAATTCACAACTTTTCCAAATTAATTATACCAATTAATTTATACGACAAATTAGGGTTTTCTACCCCGTTTCCCAATATTGACCCAATGGTCTATATCATTATTTTGAAACCCAAATTACCCGTTTTAGAATCAAAATAACAAAATCCTCTTTTAACATTTTGAAACCCTAAGTCCCAAAATTACCCAACTTCAACACTTCATCAAAACAACCAAAAATCTATGTCAAAGACCATAAGAGTGAGTAGGAATCCTTACCTCAAAAGTTGACACCCAACGAAGGAGATGAAGAAAACGAAAATGCTCCAAATCACAACTTTCTCGGATCAAAAGATAGCCCTCGACGATCAACAACTTTTTTGTAAAGGCCAAAGGTGAGGAAACGACTCCTACTAGATCAATACCTAGAGAGAATGCAAGGTTCTAGAAAGAGAGGCTCAACAATGGAGTTTTGGAAAAGTAAGAGAAAGAGAGTGAATGCAAAAAGTGATTTGAAAAAGCCTATCTGCCTTCAGATATATGCTGGATCCGTTCGAACGGAAAACACAGCACTCAAGCGTTAAGAACAAAAAACATGGTCCGCTCGAGCGCAAGGATACCCGCTCGAGCACCAAGACACATCAATAAAGCACATCTGCTCGAGCGTGAAAAACCAGTCCGCTCGAGCGCAATTTTCCCTCTCCCAGAACTTTTACCAAAAATGTACTAGCCGCTCGAGCGCCAACAAGCCCGCTCGAGCGCGACCCGCTCGAGCGCAAGAAACCCGCTCGAGCGTAGAAAACCAACCTGCAGAAGTTTTGCAGGGCACCAAAATACTGGGAGTGTGCAATCTCCACTCGAGCGCTCCAAGACCCGCTCGAGCGGAACGACCAAAAACACAGCAACAAGGTTTTGGACCAAGGCTCGACCTACCTGCTCGAAACATGCCCAACACATCCTAAAACTCAATCAAATGGAATTAAAGGACGACAACAAGGTAGACACAGCTGCCAACCCCACGGAACCGAGTCCGGAAAACAACTGAATAGTAAAGGGAATACCGGGATCGCTATACGCCGAGCTTGAATCCATCGCTGAAATCCTCACTTATGACTCCAGCCCCTATTTTTCTTCCTTCATTGTAACAATCCAGATTTTTAATTATTCTGTAGAATTTATACTAATATTATTTAATCACAGTTAAGAAAATATATAATTTATTATATATTATTATGTGTAATTTTGTAAAACAATATAGTTATTATGAGTTTAGGGGTCAAAGTATAAATAAATAATGATAATAATAATAATATTAATAATAATGGGTGTGGTAATAAAATAAATAAATAATTTTCTGTTGGTATACGATAAAGTATAATTTAATTATAGATTAATTAGTTTATATAATTATTTATAAAGAATTAGGGCCAAAATGTAATTATAGGAAATTAATTAGATAAGTATAAATCTAAGAGATTTGAATCCAAATCTGAGAAGGATTTGCTGTGGACACGTTGAGGGAAATGGTTCGGCCTGCCTCCCTATAAATGGAGAGGAGAGCAAGATCAAAGAGGAAAGAAGGAAAGAAAGAATAAAGAAAAGAGAGAAATGAAGGAGAAATAAAAGAGAAAAGGAAGGAAAAAATAATGGAACTTGAAAGGGTTTTTGATAGTGAAAAGAAAGAGTAAGGTATTGAAGTTAAGGTGAGTTATATTATACCTTGAGTCACCATAATGTATTTTACGTATGTTTTGATTTACCAAAATCTGTTTTATACAAGTTATGTTTTATTAGTATATTAATAAAAGTTATGTTTTATAAAGGTTTCAGTTGCGTGGATTATTTTCTGAACCCTATTTGCTTAAAAGGAAACTCATGGATACGTTTGTTTTATTTTTAAAGAATATTTGACTATGACCTTATATACAATTATGTTTTGTAAGTACCACCACGGGAGTCCCATGCCTTAGGAGACTTAAATAACCATTGGCCTCTGTTTGACCACTTTGTGGTCCTCTGTTTGTCATGGATCCATTGACCTCTGTTCTGTGCGGAGCAACGTGCTGTGCGGAGCTAAGTGCTACACTATTGTGAGAGCCACCTCTTGAATCCATACCTCTATTCTGACTGTCACTTCAGTGACCTCTGTTCTGTTCTGTTCTGTTCTGTACCGTGGTTATGGTCATTTACTTACATAATTTCTATATTTTAGTTTTTGCCACTTAAATGATTTGTTTACCAAATTACCGTGGTTATGGTTATTTATTTACATAATCTCAGTTTTGCTACTTAAAGGATTATTTGTTCCGACTAAGTTATCTTAAATGTTTTGGCCTAATTAACTATCCATGGTTATTTTGTGTCCCTTATACTCTTAGTATAATATTTCTCACTCTGCCATGTGCTTATAGTTGTTTACCAATTTTCAGGAAACAGTGCAATTTAGAAATAACTTTTAGAAGGTCTTAGATGCGGGGCTGCGGAATAGACACACACAGCACTTTTATTGATTTTTATCTGTAAATATCGCCTTTTTTGGTCAATAAATTTTGTAATAAAAAAATAGAAACTCCATGATTATTTTGGTACCCTTACTTAAATATTTCTTCCGCTTGCATTTATTAATTTGTTTAAGAATTGGCCGAAGGTAACTTCAGTTACTGACCATCACGATACTCAACCCTTGGGTACGGGGAGCGGGTCGTGACATCCATCTCCTCTACCAACGCTTGCGATGCTCCATTGCGCCACTCTTTATCCTCAAATGTCTCACTCTTTGTCCTCAGATGTTTCACTCTTTGTTTTCAGGTCTCTCTCTCTCTCTCTCTCTCTCTCTTTTGTAGTAGTCAAAAATCCCGAACAATAAGCCCTATTTCCAGATCTCTCTCTCATTCTATTCTTTCTTTGTTATTCTTTAAGTTAGTTGTTTTGGACCATTCAAATCAAGAAACCACAAACCCTAACCCTAACCCAAAGTTATCCTTCAATTTGAATGGCTTTATGTTCAAAATGGCTTAGATCTATTAAAATGGATGATTATTTGTTTATTTGTTTTTTTTTTTTTAATCTTATGTTTGAATTTTTTATTGTTTTGGAATTTGGTTGATATTATATATTTCTTTAAATCTGTTTTTGTTTTTGATATTGAACAGATCACAGATACAAATATGTTTGAAGTGAATAGATAGTATGTTGTTGTTGATGATGATGATGATGATAATGAAAGAGATTACAACATATAGGGAAAGATAGAGACAAATAGAGAGAAAAAAAATATTTAAATAGATAGAAAAAAAATTGAATAGATAGGGTTTGGTCTGGATTGGTATTACAACAGATAGAGATATATAGGGGTTGGTTTAGCTTTGTATTTCAACAGATAAATTTAAATTTGGACAGATAAGTGAAAGAATTGAACAGATAATAAAATTTGGACAGATATTTGAATAAATGAAAGGAAAAAAAATTAAACAGATAGTCAAAATATTTGAACAGATAGATATAAATTTTAACAACTAGAAAATTTTTTTTGAACAGATAGATATAAATTTGAACAGATAGTCAACAAAAAATCAACATATAAAAAAAGTCAACAGATAAATTAAGGGATAAAATTGAAAACAAAATATCCTTCAAAATAAATAAAATGATTTCTTATCAAATTATTTTATAAAGGGTGGACCTATTACTAATAAAAAAAGGGCAAATTACACAAATAGTCCTTATAGTTTGAGACTTGTGTTACTTTGGTCCTTGACTTTTCAATTGTGACACATTTGACCATGAATTTTGAATCTTGTTCCAAATAAGGATAATTGAAGATATCATTAGAATTTTCAAGGATAAAATTGTCAATTTGATAAATATAAACTAATTTGACAAAAATAAATGCCAAACAAATATTTTTGAATTTTTAAAAATTATTTCTACCTACTAAAAATAAAATTATATAAAATTGATAAATCTTTTAGACATTTATTTTTTTTTTACCAAATTAATTTTTATTATGTGTTTGGATGATGATCATGTAAAATTAATTTTAAAAAATTAATCATGTAATTTTTATTAATTTTACATAATTTTATCATTGGTGGATAAAAATAATTTTTAAAAAATTTAAAATATTTTTTTGACATTTATTTTTGTCAAATTAGTTTATATTTTATCAAATTAACGATTTTACCCTTGAAAAATCTAATGATATTTTCAATTGTCCTTATTTGGAACAAGATTCAAAATTCAGGATCAAATGTGTCACAGTTGAAAAGTCAGGGACCAAAGTGACACAAACCCCAAACTATAAGGGCTATTAGTATAATTAACCCATAAAAAAATATCCATTAGACTAAATGCCTAAATTGAATTTATTACCAATTTACTTTTTGTTTTATTTATTTTAATTTTTTTGGGCTTATTTAGACTTCTGGATTCGGCTCGACTCGGGTTTAATTAGACAAAACGTTTGGGCTCAGAATTCCTCCTCTAGTATTTGGACAGTAAAGCTTAGATTTCACACAACACTCCATTCTCCAACAAGAATTGGGCCTCACTCCATCCAATTGACTTGGAGTGTGAAATAGCCCAGTCCACTGGAGTGAAGCCCAAATCATCCAACATCAAATCCCTCATTTTCTCCACATTCAAAGGCCCGTTTGATCTAACAGTTAAAATATATTATAAATTATAACTTAACAAATTATAAATTATGACTTTAATTAGAAGATGTTAATCTGTTTGGCGTAACTGTTGAATTATATATTTAAGTTGCTAAGTAGTATTTGTTAAATAAATTGTGAAATAATTTTTTCAATTAACTTTTATTTTTTTGTTATTTACTACTTGTCTACATTTCTCAAATAATAATAATAATAATCTATAGTCTATTTGGATTCTTTTTTATTTAAAAATAAAAATAAAAAAAATCTAAGAGTATAATCATAAATTAATATGCCCACAGCAGCTGATAATAAAAAGTAAGGGGTAAACAGCTTCTCAGAATTAGTTTTTTTTAGTTAAAATACGTTGTAAGAATCAGGAATTGTTTTAAATAAGTTTAACCAAACAGTCTAAAATAGCTTTTTCCAAAGTTAGAAGCTATAAGTTGGCTCAAAAAAACCCAAACAAACACCCCCAAACTCTCTCTCTCTCTTCATGTGATGATGATGAAATTGAACTTGAAGTGATCTCCTCTCAGGAGGATTGGTGTAGAGGTAAAGATTCAGTGACTTGTGTTTTATTTATTGTTTTTGCATTGTTTTGGGTCTCAATTTTGTTCTTATTGGTGTAGACACCCCATTTTTGACCAACCTTAAGACTGAGACGTCACCGATTGAGCGCTTGGTGATGTTGCATATCGTGCTCGTCCAGAGGTTTCAGAGTCTCGGCCGTGAGCCTTGCCTCCGGACTTCCGGGCTTTTCTATACTTTGCTTCGGTTTGCGAACCAGGCTCGGTTTTCTTTGTTTCTTTTCCCTGAGGGGAGGGAGAGGTCTAGTAGGTCATCTCTCAGTGGCCGTAGGCTACGTTCCGTGGTCACAGGCCATTTTGCCCATTTCGGAGCCCGGTTCCCGGTTTTCGGAGCCGTCAGGCCGTGTGCCTCGGTTCGGGACCGCCTAACTACCTCCGTTTGCTCCAGTTTTTGGTATGCATCTTATTTACTCCCTTTTGAGGGACACTGTGGTCTGAGAGACCCACTTCGTGGTCGAACACCACTCCCGGTGCCCAACAGGCAGTTTTTGGGGCCTCGGACTGCACGTCTCGGCCCCCGAACCTTCATTTTGCATCGGTTTTCGTTCATTTTTGGCAGGGACCTCTATTTCATCACCAGGAAGGCCGTAGAAGGGTGGGAGGCTAGTAATTGTTCCAGCAACCAGTTATATTTCCTTCATCGCCCTCCGACGCCAGTTTTTCACACTTCAAAGCCAATGTTGACCACCCTAGGGTCACTTTCTTCAACCCTAACCCCCATATTTGTGATATACACATCTGGGAGGCCACCAATATTTGGTGGCCGGCCAGTAATTGTTATTGGATCTTTTGAACCCCTTTGAAAAATGGCTTGTTCTCTCTCCTGGTTTACAGTTGCCAATTCTTGACCACATACCTGTGTTGAGCACACATGGGACGCCACCAATCTGTGGTGGCCAGCCACCTGCAGCTCCAATACCTGGCCGGCTTGAACCCCTGCAGTGTGTACATTGCAAAACTGACCTCTTTGACCCCCCAGATTTTGTATCCGGAGGGCCAAATTTTGGGGGGGAAACTTGAATTCTTTTCCCCCCATTTTTTCCCCCTCTTTCTCCCCCCTCTTTGTCTATATAAACCAGCCTCCCCAGCTAGTTTAAGGGTTAGAAAAAACCCCCTTGAGCTCCCATATACATATCTCCTCTCTCTCTCTCCCTTCAAGCTTCAAAACCTCCAAGATCCTACCCCCTTTTCACACCACCACCTAGCACCACTCCACCACTCCATTCCAGAAGCTAGGAGGGGCTTTCTAGCAGCTAAGAGGCAGCATTTCTCAAGCCAAAAGGCAGCCAAGAGTTGGTCTTCAAGGGTAAGCACCATTCCCCCCTTTTCTAGCTCATTTTTGTACCATTTCTTAGCCCTCTTTGCTTACTATTTTGAGCTCCGGCCATAACTGGAAATGTCATTTTTTTGAGCTCATTTTTCTGTTTCATTAAGGGTCTTACCCTGTTTGGGACCCCCATCTTGCACTTGCTTCATTACCCTTTCTTATGCCATAATTTTGCATAGTATTTTTGGCCTATATGTAATCTTTTTTGGAGCATGATGTAAACTGTAGATAGGCTTATTTTGAGCCCTTCTTCAACATTGAAGAAGGGCTCACCACTGTTTGGGACCTCCATGTGCCACTTGTCATTATCCCCCTCTTTGGTCCCCATTTTTGCATGATTTATTAGCCTATTGAGATTCTGTTTTTGGACCTTGGTCCGAACTGAAAATGGCCCTATTTTGACCCCCTCCTCATGTTTCATTAAGGGTATATGGCTGTTTGGGACATCCTTTTTATACTTCATGTTATAGCTCTCTTGGTGCCCTTATTTTGCATAGCATTTTGAGCATACTTGTATCTGTTTTTGGGGCTTGTCATAAACTTTAATACATCATATTTTTGCCCCTATTCAATATTGTAGAAGGCCCCCTTTCCCTGTTTGGGGCCAGAATTTGTGAGTTGCTTCATTACCTCTCTCTTTTTGGCCATTTTTGCATGCTATCTTAGGCCTATTTGTGCTCACTTTTTGGCCATGCTTTGAACTGTAAACATGCTTTTTTTGGGGCTTCCTAGCTTCTGCCTTCATACTTCATGTTCAAATTATGCATGCATTGCATAGCTATAGGCCATTTCATGCGCCAAAATTCATGTTTCGGGATTGATTCCATGCATCGGGTGTTGTTTTGCCATGATTCGGGGCTGTTTTGCAATCTCATTTTGCCTCTGAAAATTGCATGTTAGTATGCCATAATCCATGCTTTGCTATGTCATGTTAGAGTGGCATTCGTGCTGTAGGTTCGGTCCTCGGTTTGCGTGCACGCGTGCATGCACTTCGAGTTGTCTCATTTTCATCTCATGGCCTCTTATGTGAGTGTGACTGAGGTCCACTTGTGTTGGTGTAAGTCCATATTGCATTGTGTATGCCATTTCATTTCATAGCATTGTGTATGCTAGGATGTATGTTAGCGCATTGTGTATGCCATGTTACCTCGTGCATCGTGTATGCCATTCCATAACATTTTGCATGTTAGGTTATATCTTAGTTGCATTTCATGCATATCATGCATATTGCATTGTGTACGGGATAGGAGTTAGCCCGGGCACGGGAAACGAGGTACATTCCGCACTCCGAGTGACGGAACGTGTCTCAATTCCCCAGTCATCGACACTCCGGATCATCCATGAGGGAGTTAGGTCTTGTTGTGTTTTCATGTGCATTCATTTCATATTGAATTGTGCAATTTGACTCCTCGGCCATCATGCATCGAGATGCGTGATTGGTGGCACGAGGATTGAGGCATGCATACATTTGTGAAAATACATTGCCATGCCCCTTTCCTGCTCTCTGTTGCAGCAAAATGAAGAATCAGCAACTTTTCGAAGCTTGGCACGCTTTCCCAAAAACAATTGCAAACAGAGGCTAACTGGGGCATCACAGTGGATTTCTGCGCAAAGGCAACCCGAGCATGCATCATTCATCATCCGGAGCGGAATCAAGGTAGTCCCTGGCTTGCATGCCAGTTATTTATTTTCTTAGTTAATTCGGTAATTAATTAGGATTTTTGTACATATTTGGACTGTAATATTTATTTGGACTGTACTATTCTTTTATTCGGGACTGTATATTATTCTTTCGGACCCTCTGCGTGAGGGCACAATTGTAATAAGTGTGTGTGAGTGTGATGTATGTCTTCCAACCCCACGTCTTTCTTCCCTTTTATTTACCTGCTTATGATGGTTAGATTAGGGCATATTTCAATTAGCATACAGTATGGTAGCATGTTTGCATTCATTCATCTGTTTTGCATGCACCGGGCTCGGCGCATCATAACTAACTGCATTTGTATTTCAATTCCAAGTTGAATACATGTTAGCTGTAGCATTTCATATGCCATGTTTAGAATAGCCGAGCCTGCTATAGTTTGCATTTTCGCATGTGTTGCATTAGACATTTCTGTATACTTAGGATCATGCATGATTTCTAATGTAGTTTCTGTTTTGGCTTGGAGTACTCGGTGAGTTTTTATGCTTTAGCATCCTTGCATGCGTGTGAGTGACTGCCATGAATAGCATGCTTACCATGAGGCTAACTGCTCATGTGATATAACTGCTTGAATGCCTGTGGGTGAAGGTTGGGTTATTTGGATTGGAACAATTCATCAAATGTTTGTTTTAAGCCCACTAGATAGTGGCAAGACCATGTTTTCTAAGCCCACCCGATGGTGGAAAAATCTGCATTTTAAGCCTACCTGCGGGTAGCAAACCATCTTTCAAAAACAAACATGAAATGTGTTGTTCCAATTCAGGCGATCCAGTCTATACTTGTATGCTATGCGCATCACGTAGTAATCTAGGCTAATAACCGGAATAAGAACACACAATGTTTTCAAAACTAGATATCACGGTTAGTAGAGGCCGGTCTTTGACCGGGCCGAGCCGGGGGTGCTCACGAAGTGACCTTCCCCAATCGTACCCAAGTTCCCGAGCCGAGGCAACTTTGGTGATGACGGACACGTGGCCTTTGGCACCGAGTCAGGGTTTCCTAAATTTCCCCATAAAAAAAAATATTTAGGTGGCGACTCTGTATCTGGCAAAGCAGTCCATGTTTGGCACTTCTTTCAAAAATCTGTTTTCTCAAAAACGATTTGCCGGATTTGGACTCTTTGGTTCAAGATTTAGAACCGTGACTATCGAGTCCTTGAACTGTAGTGAACCCAAATGAACAGAACGGGACTTAACCCTCCCGGGGCGTTCGGGGACGTCTACAATTGGGAATAGGAAAATTAAGGTTTTTGGTTGTTTTAATTGAACTATGTTTGGCTTAGTCTTGGCAATTAATTTGGTTGTGGAGAAATTATGGGAAAGGAAATTAGGGAGAAAAGGGTCAGACAAGAAAACTGAAATCTTGTATGTTTTGCTTATTGTTCTTGAAAGTGAAAATTGGGTTCTGTACAATAATATTGGCTGAATTAAATTGAGTTGTTTATTTAATTAGGAACCCTATATTTTCATAGTTCTTTTTGGTCATCAAGATAGGGTTGTGCATTTGTTCCTTGTATTTATTCAGGGCAGGGTTTAGATCTTTAGCATCTAAACAATTTATTTTGTGCTACAGTTTCCTTTTGGAAATTGCCATTTGTAGTATAGTAATTCAAGTATTACAATGAGAACATTTTGTGAGACGCGCATGACGTTTTGTGCATGTATCATTGCTGGAAAACGATTTTTGTAAAATCACAGATGCCAATGTACAGTAGTCCTCCTACTCCTACTACCTAATCCATCTGGCACCCAAATCGTATGTTTTAAATTTTCAGTGTTATTGTAGTAGATTCTATGGCTAGAAAACCTGTTTGAACTAGTTGATACGCGACGACATGGGCAGTATTTAAAACCTTGTAATATGTTCTTCATATTCCATTTTTGTTCCAGTAGTGTTGGATACCCATTGCATGATGGTTGAATCAACAGAAGATTCTTGTTTATCAAAGCTTTCTAAATCCATGTTATGTAAATCTGGAATGATAACACATCTGCATCATAGTTAATTTACCATTAGTTAAATTATTTTCACTATCCTCCTTGGGGCCGTTAATTTTTGAGTTTTAAAAATTGATTACTTGGTGTTGAGTTGACTCACTATTTCCTATGTGGATTCACAGAGAATTTCATCAGTTATTGATTACATGTAACGTGCTTACATTCAACTCAGTTTGTTGCTAATATTTTTGTAAGATGTTTTCTTATGGTGGGTTTATACCTTGTGTTTTCAGGGGTCAATTTAGATATGGGAGAAGGTTCTGAACAGCAAGTAGCTGTGAAAGCTAATGATGGGATAAGTTCAACAAGTGGCAGAAAGCATAAAAAAAAAAAAAAAATGCTTGTGAGGTATTGCATGGCTCTGGAAGTTCGGTGAATCCCAAAAGCAGTGTGGGCATTCCAAAAGATGCTGGGAAAAGGCAGGTTCAAGGTTCACACAACTGGTCGATCTTCTGGTCATTGGTGCATGGGCCTAGATGGAAAGAGAGTAAGTTGAAGGCCTTTCTATGTATTCTAAATATTGTTCATTCAAATTTTATTTGCAATTATTGCAATTTTGAGTTCATTCTCTTTGTTGATAAGTTTAAGTACAGGAGGCCATACAAGTGGGGTCTGTTATGCATAGATCTAAAATAGTTGTCACAATAAGCGCTGTATGGTGGGTATTTGTTGGTGGTAAAAAGATATGAGTGATCTGGAGTTCCTAGAAAACCATTACTGGTAGTGTTGGTCGAATCTTTGAAAATAAAGGTATCGTTTATGTAGATCATGGCATTGCATACTCATAATTGAAAGCCTTGTGCATTTTGGCATAAAACCTTGAATGCAAGGTTCACTTGATTGGGAAGAATAAGAATTCTATCAGTTTGATTTAATTCTAGCTGTGTAAGAGTTTATACATGTCTTACTCATTTAGTTGTTTTGGCATTTACAGGTATTTGTTTTTGTTGCTTTTGACTTTTAATTGCATGTCTCTCTGTTTACAATTTACTATAATAATCCATTTTTTATACTCTTCTTCAGGTTTATGCGTCTGAAAATGGGCAGGAGTTGATGGGTAAAATTGCAGACAGACATTACAGGAAGGTATACTTCTCTTATGTTTTCTCTGATACCTTCTTCTATGAACAATCATGCCTGCACTCATTATTTTCTGTATTTCTTATCGGCTTGATGGTGCTCCAGCTCAATGTAGATCACATTCTTCTCCCTTAATATCTTCTGTTGATTCATTACTTTTGAGTTTTTGAGTAGTTGTGCCTTGTTTGTCGCATGAATTGTGATTCAACTACTAAAAGCACAACATTCAAATGTAGTTCTGAAGTTTGCACAATTTATTCATTTATTTATTTTGAATAACAAGCATGACTTACAGTCAAGACGTGTAAATTAAACCTTTCTAACCCTAGTTAACCTTCAGAATCCAGACTAAGAGGTTACCAATCATTGCGCTTCTTGTGTTTAATATATATTTGCTGCTGACAGGAGAGTGGAGCCGGGTTTAGAGTGTTAAGAAATAGTACTGCCATGAAGAAGACAATTGTTACGAAGAAGAAAGCAGCTGCCAAGAAGAAATAAAAGCTTGAGCTGCAGGGCAATTAGTATTCCTACTACCATTTTTTGTGCCATTCCTATTAGTATATATAATTCAACTAGCGGGCTGCACATGCAGTGCGTGTGCAATTTAAAAAAATGTCATAGTATAAGAATAATGATAATGAAAAATGTGCATATATAGTATTTGTTGCTCAAGTAGTAAGGCCTTGCTTTGTCAAACTCATGATTTCGGTTTCAAGTCTTGTCCTCTTCTTTTTTATATAAACATTAACTATAGGGATATTTTGCAAAAATTCCAAAATATGTGACACAAAAGTGTCAACATTATTGCATGCCTTCCCTTTATATAATAGAATAGATGTATGGTAACCATTTTATGGTCATTTGCTTTTTCCTTTAAAAACTAAGAAATGCTGTTTTCTTAATCTCCAGGAAGCCTCTCTCTGGGTAAGAAAATTTTTATGGGGAGTGATAAGAATTTATGTTTATGTGGTTCAAATTGAATATCAAAAGTTGGGATATTTTTAAAATTTTATATGAAGATTACACGCATAATTGGTAAGGTATACATTTTGTTACATTTTAGTGACAGTCTTAATACTAGTAATAAAATTTATGTGTCAATACTATTTAAACATTTAATTTTGTTAAGAATTCTCAACGGAAAAAAAAAATAATAAAATTTTCAATATTGTGAACTCAAATTATATTTTTTATTCTTAAATGACTAACATTCCTCTACGGATGAATGTGAGGAAGAATGTGGTAATAAGATTCTTACTTAATTTGAAAATATAATTCCTCTTAAAATAAATAATTAAAAATCACTTTCATATTTCATTCTATTTATAAGATCCAAAATCACATTTTCATTTCCTTCTATTGCTATATTATTCAAAGATGGTCCAAATCTTGGTTGATTTGTTCAAAAAAAGATGATGAATGATCCCTTCTTTTTTTTTAGGACAAATTACATATTAGAGGTAGTTTAAAAACTTAATTATAAATTCATAAAAAAATTCATGATTTTACTTTTATAATATTTATAAAATTTATCATTATTTTTTTTTAAAAAAATTCTAAATTAAATTATTATTAATTTTCAAATCCAAAAAACTTATAACTGATCACTGATTATGGGGCTTTGTTTGTCAATTAAGTAAAATAATAAAAAAAATTAAAAAATTAGTATAAGTTTTTTCTGTAATTAATTAAAAAAAGTCAAAAAAAATAATTTTAGGGGAGATAAATCCGGGCCTGTAATTAATTACCTGATGCCACGTATACAAATATTTAACAAGTGGGACGCACCCACCTTTACTCCACACAAAACAAATGTTTCATTGCCTGGCACTGGCCTGGCCCGGCCCCTTCTTCAAGGGAAACTCCGTCTAGCATCAGAGGAGAGGAGAGGAAGGCCCGTCACTTCACTTCTGGTGCTCTCTCGACTCGGCACTAGACTAGAGGGAGAGAGAGACCCACCACCACCACCACCACCACCACCACCACCACCACCCACTCGGACCTCCTGAGATTCCTCCATATATGGAAACAGTTTCGACGCCGACATTTTGACCCATAAATCTCTCTCCATCCTAGGGTTTTCCAGATTTCTCTCTCTCGCAACCCAAAAATCTTCACTTCTCTTTATTGCTCTTCACCAAACCCCCAAAGTCTCTCCAAGGTACGATCTTTCTCAAACCCTAGTCTCGTTTTCTCTACTCTGCATATCGATAATTTTGTATCTACTACCCTACTTTCATCATCATCATCATCATCATCATCGCATCGCATGGTTGCCTCGTCTGAGTCCAATTTATTCGCTGAACCATTAACTGGGAATGTGTTTGCATGTATATCGAATACTTTCAGCTTAGGGATTTTTTAGTCTCTGCAATTTCTATTTTTTTTTTATCACTTCACTGGTGTCTGCCTTGTCTCTGCTATGCCTTTTTTTGTTCAATTTTTTTGTTTTGTTTGTGTTGGCTGTTATGTTAGATAATGTGAAAAGTCTAGTATTTCTGCTTGTTTATTGATTGGAGTCAGTGGGAGACCTTTTCTTAGACTTTTGAGGCCTAAATAGTGTTCTACCTCAAAAAGTTTTGGGCCTGAGTGAAATTCTCACAAGTTTAGGGGGACGAGGTTAATAGTTTGTATGAAAATATCCGAAAAACTCTATGACCTAAGTGGAATTCTTAGAAGATTTGGGAGCCCCTGCAAATTTTTTATAAAAACTATAGGGTTTAAGAGGAATTTTCAGAATTTTTTCTATTTATTTATTTAAGGGTCCAAAATGCTATTTTGTCTCATAAATACCCAAAAAACTATAGGCAAACAATGTTCTGTCAGCTGAAAGTAAAGCTGATTGGGTACCAAATGATATGAAAACACTAATGTGACAATGCTTTGTGTATTTATGCATATGTTGGATGCATTTATATGTTTCCTTTGGTTTAATTTTCATTTGTATTGGTTTTGCTTTGATCATTGGGTGATGGTATCAATATACAGCATCTTAAAAGTTTTTTTTTTCCCCAGTCCCTGACCCTACAGGATTTTATGAGTACAGTATTACTGAGTTACTAGTTTACTCCACGTGCTTTGCTTCGAAAAAGTATTCATAGATGCATCCAAAATGCATGGTAGTTCAATTAGGAGTTTATGAAAGAAGCTGCCATCTACTAGCTTCTGTGGAAACTTATAATAAATAATGTAGGTCCTTTACCTGTCAAAAAATGGATATCCATGCCAATCAATAACAGAATACATACATACATATATATATATATATCTGAAATGCCTGGTTATTCAAATAGGATAGAGTTCACGAAAGCAGCTTCTCTCTACTGGCTTCTGTGGGAACTTACAATCATATAAATAACATAGGTCCTTCTTTACCCATCAAAAAATGGCTATTCGTGCTAATCGATAATGGTGTTTATATATATTGCTTTGTCAGTGAAATGGAAATAAAGATTATCATTGTATACATTGCACATGTCTTGGATGTTTGATCTGGGGTTATTTCATGGAAGTTTAGAACCGTGATTGGGAGGATACAATGGCTAAATTATGGTAACTATGGTTTATTTATTTATTTTTTTAATGTATCTGATTGATAAATTTCCGTTTGAATATCATGCTATGCATTAATTTGCTTCTTTTGACTTTACAAAGATTGCATTTTTTTTGTCTACAGAGAAGAAGAGTATAACAAAATTTTGCAAAAATACTAGACTTCTTTGACAGTTTCTGAAGATGAACCAACTCAACCCAGGGAACTCTGATGTTCTACCGAATTTCCCTGTGAAGCGAAAAAGGGGTCGCCCACGTAAGGATCAAAGCCTAAATCGTAGGGAGGGTCCTCAGGTGCCACCTGGATTTAAAGTGGTTAATCGAATCCAACCTCTTCAACTAGATGCCATTGAAGTTGCAAATGATGGCATTGTGGGCCAAACAGTTACAGGTGTAGTCGAGGCAGTATTTGATGATGGTTATTTGCTCAATGTTCGGATCGGCAACTCCAATACCAATCTCAGGGGTGTTATTTTCAAGCCAGGACATTATGTTCCTATCTCTGCGGAAAATGATGTGGCCCCACATGTTCAAATGATTAGGAGAAATGAAATTCCCCTCCAAATGGAAAACCAAACTCACATGCATGCCCGTCACCCTCAATCCAAAGATCTTCACGGGGTTCCAACTGGTCATTTAGCGAATAGATCACCTCCTGGAATTAGAATTGCTCCTCAAACTGCTGATCTGGTGGCTTCAAAAGGCAAGCATGTGTCACCAGTGTCGAGCTGTGTTGTCCCTTTTGTGGGTGGAAGAGGCACGTTGGTGCCTGTTGTGCTCCAGCCAGTCAGTTTATCAAATGGATTTCTACCTCCCAACCAAGTACCTCAAATTCCATCCCAAGTTGGTCATTTAGCAGCCCCCAAACACATACAGGTACAGACAGTTCCAAGCCAAGTGCCTCACTTACAACCTCAGACCAGCCACCAGGTACCACGTGTAGATGTGCGGAATGAAAATGGTCCTTTCCATCAAGGTGCAGAAGTTCTGTACGGGGAACAAGTTAAGTCAATGAAACAAATTGGGGTGTCACTTGAAACGCATATAAAGAACAACATGAACGAGCCTCTTGTAGTAGAGCCCCTGCAAGCTATACATTCCAATATTCATAATCATTCTGAACCTGTTCCCAAGCCTTCAGAGAAAAACAGAATTGGCAGAATGTCCGAGCTGTTGCAGGTAAAAATGAAACTTACACTCAAAAAGTAAATACCTTGAATAGTTTTTTATGGACTTGGAAGTTCATTGATATAAATGCTGAAATCAAACACTTTGTGAAGGCTATGCAGGAAAATATGAGGGAACCAGGTACCTAGAGTCGAAAACATGGCTGCAAAAACTGATCTTCGGGATGAGGAAACTGTTCAATCAGGTGCCTAGTGTCAATGTCCAATTAAGTCCCTGCCTTGACCTTTGTGTATAGCATCAATATTTTCTCTACACCACCACCAGAGCTACCGCCACAAGTCAGACTTCTTGTGAAGGTTTGTTGAAACCTCGAGTGCCAAAAAAACTAGTTTTAGTTAAAACTATTCTGACTTTTTTATTTCTAAGTTTAGAGGGGAAAAAACTGACTTTTTTTTGGGGGTTATTGATAATTGTAATCTAGTCTCATCGTTTAAGGCCTAGCATGTTGCCAAACTTGTGCATTGTTCCTACAGTTAAATTATAAATATCCAAATGCATTTCTGAAACACAGTGACCAGAGCTAGTCCTGTTTGTGGTTGAAGTTTGAATGATCTGGTGATCTTCTAGTTATCATGGGGTTTGTGGTTGAAGTTTGAATGTTCTGGTGATCTTCTAGTTATCATGGGTCACATGAGGCCTATAGATGATGTGATTATTCTTTGAATAGCATGTGGTCTCTCGGACCACATTCACTATACGATTGGGTCCTTCTCGGAGAGCATTATGCATCAGGGAACTTGCATATATGTCCCAATACGACATAATTGATAAGTGCGTCGAAATCATTGGTGTGATGGTTTCTAGTCCCGTGGAAGAGTTGCAGACATGGTGTTACGAAGATTTTTTTTATTATCCAGTAAATTGTGCAGTGGGCAAACATAGGATTTAGCAGCATGGCTAGCTGTAACCTGCCTGCCTAGCATCAGCTATTAAGAAATGGGTAATGTTAGGGATACCAAATCTTTTACCAAACAAATGACCAAATGTCTCACATGGGTGTGGGGTCCGCAATTTTGTGGGCCCCACACCCACGTGAGACATTTGGTCATTTGTTTGGTAAAAAATTTGGTATCCCTAGCATTTTCCTTAAGAAATTACTTCGATGGCTCCACCATTTTCACTACTGACATTGAATTGAATTACCTCGAAAGCATCAGTTTTAAAAAATTTAAAGATATTTCTTAAAATGGGGTGTTCTTGTAAAAATTTTATTGTAAACAGTTTGTCAAATGAATTTTTCTTGGCAGAAATCAGAGAGAGAGAGAGAGAGAGAGACCATAACTATACTGTTACCCGACGGGCTGAACTACGTACTTCATTTGAACTGCTTAGGCATTTGTTCGAGGAATTTGAAAAGGAATTGAAAAATAAAAAAAGAGAGGATAAATTATAAACACATTGTCTGAGATTTGTTAAAAATACAAATTGTCTTATATGGTTATGAAAATTACATCTTGCCCCTTAAGATTTTTAATTTCATAATAAATAACCCCTTTTATTAATAAAACATCAAATTAATTAATAATTTTTAAAGATGTTAAAATTTTATTTTAACAAATAATTTATGTAATTTTATTATTATATTGGACAGTTGTTAAGAATTTTATTTTTTCAATTAATTCTGATAAATAAAATTTTTTAATAAGGGAGTATTTGTAATTTTTCAAATCACAAGAGGCAATTCATATTTTAAGTAAATCTCAAGAGGTGCATTTATAACTTACCCAAAAAGAAAAGATGTGTGAAATAAAGTGAAATATAAATATATTTTATTCACATTTCAACTATCATTTTTCTTTCCTTTCCAAATTTTTTCCCAAACCCTCCAACCAAACACAACCTTAAAAAATCAAATATTAGACTTTCTCCTTGCAAGAATTTCTCATCTTGGAAAAGTAACAGAAATTGAAACGAAATGAAGACTCACATTTTCAGTTAATGATTCTCAGTACATAGAAATCATATTGCATCCAAAACGACATGAATAAAAAAAATGATGCATATCATTTACAAATAGTGATACCTTATACCTTCACCTTATGATGCTCGCAGTTTCCATGTAATGTCATCCTACATCTCAGAATTATAAGAAAATGCTCTTCAAACTAGAAAAATTTAGGCTCCTCTAGAGTCCAATTGTTAAAAGAATTTTCAAAGACCACTAAAACTAGCTATAGTCAAAATTTTTGCGAAAAGAAATAATAAAAAAAAAAAATTCCTGGTGAGCATATTTACGGAAACTTGGTGCTAAAGAGACCATTGGATCCTGGGACTGGAATAGAACGAATCACAGGGAAGGGAGGCTGTGGAAGGGGGATGTGGCTTTGAGCTGCTGCAAATGGCTGCTGTCCAGCTATAAAAGGCGGAGTCACACACAGCTGCAACGCTTGTGCTGCTGCATTTCCTGCAATTAAATGTGGAGTTGTCTCAATGAGACATGGTCGCTACAATTTGAAAATTACTTCCTCACAAATATCACATCTAAATCTAATATGAATGCTGAACTAGCCAAAAAAGAACACGGCAAAAAATTTAATTTGATCCACTTTAAGACATGTTGCTTCAACACGCTTTTCACAATTTCTTGCAATCAAAATGGTAACAATGGATTCACCTTTTTCCCCCCCTGTTTTCTTTCTTAGGTTCCCAGAGAACTAAATACATTCTTGAATTTAAAACACATTTCAAAAAAAAAAAGAGGCCTTGCATCCGATCAATAGGGTTGCCTTTCCAAAACTTTCATTTCAGGGTGCAAAGCAATTAGATGGGCAAACTCAAAACTTCAACTAACAAAATTTCAAAATACAAATTTCTAAACTTAATTCTGATAATGAGGCAAGCCCTTTTAAAGTAGATGGAATAAGCTCAAGCAAAATAGATATGGAGTAGGGCATACAGACTTGTGCCTTGGAGGAAAAGCCTCACTCTTCCAATATACATTTACATGAATGTGTGACTAGAAATTCCATGCTTAGTTTGGTTGATCTTATTTTGGAAATGAATTACATTGACCTGATCAATGTTGACGAGCCTTGTCTGGTTTTTATATCTATACTAACCTCACCAAAAAAAAAATTGAACTAGTGCTGCTTTATATATAAAGGACCTGAGAAATTCCTCATTAACCTAATGGTTATAGATTGTAATCACATTGATGTAAACCGATTTTATATAACATATTTAAATAATTCAACCGGGATTTATTGTGTTCATACCTTGATGCTTAGGAAGATGGCCCTGATGTGGAGTCAGCAAGTGACGGTTAGAAACTTGAGAGAAAGCTGCTGCACCTTGATTCACATCCTTCACGTTGACATAGAAGGAAATTAAGGATTCAAGATATTGCATGGTTAAAGAGACAAGGCACTAAAACAAGATATAAGGAAATACTTTCAAGAGAGATTGCATTTGGATAAGCATATAGCAAAATTATTGTGGGTTTCATTATTAGGGGATAAGGGTATATTGATGGCCCTTGGGATTTTCTTTCACCAGATGCCACTAGGTTTAAACTACTAGACTCACACACAACTGATCATTTGAAAATCCAGTTTTAACAACTCAATTCAACATAGTTAAGTGCCACTCAACACAAATACGATACTTATTTTTTCAGTACCTCATTTTAGCCAAAGTTTGATTCAATCACTTCAGCCAAAGTGTGATTTGAGTCTACAATGTCAATTGCTTTCATGCAAATGAAAGCTGGGCAGCCCAACAGAAAGGAACAACTAACATCCATTGGATTGAACCAAGTAAATGAAGTTCACCAGTAAGTAATATACATAAGAGCTTTAAGATAAAATCAAAACTAAATCAAAAACAAAAAACTCCATTATTCACAAACAAAGTTCGGAAAAAAAATAAAGGATCAATGCAGAGCTCTTAGACTAATATTCATAGTAAAAACAAGAACTCTTTCTGAGGACAAACATTGGGTAAGTGCAATATATATATTTTTTTGAACTAAAGTGAGTGAGTGCAATTGGCTAGTTAGTAAAATATTTGGTCAACTAACATTTGCTCAGAATTTCCTCATAGCAGTTTCTCCCTTGATATCAGCATTTGATTACTTACCATACCATGGGAGAAACACCCAAATGCAGATTTTATAGCAGTCCCAGGTACTTTTATTTTGCATTAGTCTGATTAAAGAAAATTTCAAAGTGGTATAATATAGTCTGTTATGCGATCTTTTTAAGTTTCATAAAAATGATCAATCTTACATGAGAAAATGGATGCATGTAAATGAGCTGCCCCAATCGCCCAACCATTACCTGAGAAAATCAATGAACAATTGACAATGAAACAGTTAAAACATCTCTTGATCCTGTTGCACAACACAAAAATAATCACTAGGAAGAAAACCGCAGCAGAGATGGCCAAGTAAAATCACACTACTTACATTTTGGGAATTCGGATGCATGTAGGCAGGCCCTGCTTGGATAGAATGATGATGCTGGCCATCATATCTAACTGGCTGAGTCCTGTTTCCGATATGTCCAATAATCTGTACACAGAAAAAGAAATATCCAGTAAGAAACATTTGCACTTGAGACACTCTTGACAGGTATTTTAGCATCCAATCAAAGAGAACAAGTTTGAGAACAAAAGGTCCCCTTCTTTAGACCTAGGTATAGTATCGAAAAACAAAAAACAGATAATACTAACAAAACATTAAACAAACGAAATTGCCACAAGTGTTTCTTGTTTGTTAGCAGATGACTCAATCTGCTCAATTCTAAACACTGTTGCAACTAGAAGAGGGAGAAAATTTTCAGCAGTAACTAAATCAGTGCTTATGTTATTGGACAGAAAAAGCCACCTTATTAGATATTGCTTTCGGTCGGAAAGAGATTTTTGTTTTTAAAAAAGGACAAAAATTACATATTCTCTGCATGAACAAAGTAAAGTTAAAAGTACCATATGCAGATACCAAGAATTTAATTTATTGTCTTGTTACTAGAAAAGCCAGAACCTTAGCATGTTTCATTACTAAAAATAATGCCTGATTACAAGTAAGGAATAAAAAAACAATAAAACTTGATAGGACATACCGGTTGAGAATATTGAGAATCGCCGATTCCACTGCCAGCTACCAAGTTACCATATGGAACAAACTTGACAGGCAGAGATGAACGTGGGACAAACGGGTTGATTTCAACTTCTGGCTGTGCACTAGCAATGGGTACCACAGGAAAGTTGTCAGGTATGTAAGCCACATTTGCAACTGTTGGCACTGCTGGAGGAGTCACCGATCTATGATTTGCAAATGATGGGCAAAATACCTTAGCCCCAGGGTTGAGCTTAAATTCCTAAAGCCAAAAGAGTTCAAAACAATTATTGATTTGATCTAAACTCTAAAGTGAAGATAAGATACTATGGTTGGTTTTAGGGGGCATCATTATCCACTTCCATCAAACCATTGAATGATTACAGTCTCTTTCAAATTACAACAAATTGACAACCCTCATATATAGAAGAACTAAGCATTAATATGAGCTTCCTATCAATTTGCCTAATCACCTGATTAGTGATGGCAACACAAAGAAGTCGTAGCCTGGAGCGCTATCTGCTCCCAATGTTGTGGTGCGGGTTTGAGTCATAGGAATCAACCTCTCCGCTAAGAAGTTGGGTGGAGGTTGTACACCTACTACCTTTCCCAGACCATACATTAAACAGGGGCCTTGTGCACTGGGTACAGGACTACAATATCTTCTAAAAAGGTTATCTAACATCCAAGGGGCCCAAATATTGAATGGTGGGGAGAATCTATACACTAGCATAGGAAGATGGATAAGAAAACAGCAGAGGAAGTAGTTAAAATGTAATGCATAACAAGCAAAACTATCCTAAGCAAACAGCAGAGGAAGTAGTTAAAATGTATTGCATAACAAGCAATACTATCCCAAGCAATACTATCCCAAGCATCCATTTACCTTAGAAGCCGAATGTGAACTTTTTGGAGGGACCATTTCAGTTAGAGTCGATGATGAACTGACACGTGATTCAGTGTTACCCTTCACAAAAGATGTGTTAGAAGTTGAAACAGCTGAGGAAATAGCATTGGAGTATGCATTTTCTTCTGAAGTATGCCTATCTTGACATTGGTTGTTCAGTTCACCAATGGAAGGAAGAGGATGATCAGAAGGTGCACTATTTGGCAGCAATTTGGATGACATATCTGAAAGAATTCCCTCGACAGCTTTCGACTGGGTAAAGCAAGCATCAACTGCATGTAAAGAGTAACATCAATTAGTTAGGTCAGGTGGGTAAGCTGCATGTAGAGAATTATTCAACTTCAAATCTAGTAACAACATTTAATTGAGCAAAGAGGGCATCCCTATTGGATGGGATTCAAGTTTTAGTTATATTTCCTTAATTGTTCAGTTGCTTGTATTTGGTTTTACTTGCTTTATATTATACTTATTTGTCACCTATTTTAGGCTTAATATATGAAACAATGAATGATGAACAGAGGCCAGCCTGTTGGTTGGGCAAAGTGGATGCCTAATCTCTTCTCATCTTGTAATTTAACCCCAAATTAGATTCTCTAGAGATGGAAAAGCATCCACTAAATTTCACCCAGTTAATAGTAGTCATTGGTCAGTGGAAAAAAAAGGAGATAATACAAAGGCTTTCATCAAATGAGTTCTTCAATGGAAACCGTAAAGCAAACAAATAATAATTTAAGGTCATTAATATGCACCATGGGCAGTGAACCTGCCACTGACTCTGCCTACCATACCTTAAGGTACACAAGGCTTGGTATTTTTACAGAATCTCCATTAGTAACATAAAGCATCCAATTAATGTACATTAAAGCCATTTCTATAAAGAGTTTGCTAAATCATTTTTAACCATCAACAAGTAAGAGGAACAGTGAACTCACAGCTTGAACCTGAGCCTTGTACTTCATGTGTCTGCCAAAAAAAAAAAAAAAAGCAATGGAAATAATATTAACAGAATGAATCACTGCAATGTAAAATAATGCTTCCCATTTCCTATAAAATGAAGGTACACTCATGTTTATCTCCACGTACAGGTTCTTTCTTTTGAAAATCAGACTTTGCTTCATAATCAAACTGTTTCCCTTGTGATCTGCCATCTCCAACCTGTCTGTCAGACACAATTGAAGAAAAACAAATATGACAGTGATTTCATTGCCGAAACAAAGAAGTAAAATATAAGAAAAGGAGACCAAAATAATGGCTTGTCATAAATCGGACCAGAGATGAATATTTATATCCCATGAGTCTTAACTATAAAGGCAAAAGTGCCAGTACTAAGCATAGTATTGTCTGTGAAGACATAGCAGGAGACCAAGTGGGTCCAAAGGAAGATTTTCATTAATATACAACATATAAATTATGCACTTTAATGCAGGCCGGAAGTAGAAGTGTTGTCCCACATGTGCATGGTTGACGCCAGCCGAAGAACAAAGTCCACGAGGCCCAAAATTTAAAGGGCCTGCCAAATTACTTACTAAAAAATTTATCCAAAAAAAAAAAAAAAAAATTACTCACTAACAAAGCAAAAAAGACAACCGATAAAAAAATGTTGGCAATGCATACCTCCCATTAACTAGGGCACTGGAAGCTTCATCCTTCTGCATTAGGAGAAAAAATAAAAGAGGAAAATAAGAGAAAATTCACAATTTCTAACTGACCATTCACATGTCCATGCTACATGAGACACATGGCTCGCATACACACTGAGCAAGGCATGTGTAATCAAGTGCAAGCCACATCCAAGTTCAAGACCAAAAATAGGGGGCACTATTTCCCCGATACCAGTTAGCTCCACGCTAGATATTTGCAAAGTTAATTCAAAGAAAAGCATAATCTTTTAATGATTTTGGAAAAAATCACCTTTACAGGACGTATGCCATCTGATTTCCCATGTTCAACTTCTAGAGGATTGCCTACATGGCACACTTTTGTACCTGTAAACCTATGAGTGATGCCATTCTCGGTATGGGGTGTTCTCCTGTTTTTATAAACGAAAGTAAGAACATAATTCTATCCAAACATAATACCATAGTGACATAACATAACATATACATAATTAATAATAATAATGTGTTAACGCATTTTAAGGGCAGAGAAGCACATACTATAGAATAGAAACAGATGTAACTCCACAACATTTCTGCTCACCCAACTATTTAAAGTAGTTTCTAGTTGTTTGTAATTTATTGCATAGCACTGCATGCGAATCTACGAAGCTATATCAGATAACAAGAGCTAGTAATAAAATTTGTAAAAAGTTCTATTACTACAATACCTTGTTTTACTAGTTTGCATTCTGACTGTGTTGGTTTTGCTAGACTTTTCCATTTTTACCTCCCTGTCTGCACATTCAAGGGAAGGAATAGTGTCTGCAATATCCCCTACATATTCACCAGCGACATTGCAAGCAACACCATTACCCGGAAGCAAAATTCCCTATTTAAAGACCAAAAGAAGTTACATGTTATTCAACGCAACATCAGACTGATCAATTATTCTGAACAAGAAAACAAAAAAATTAATGACATGCCTTGGCAACCACTTGGACAAGATCTTCTGATACGACAACAAGGGTTTCTATCACATCCCCACTTGCTACATTAGCATCACAATTCCCCTTTTTAGTCATCCTTGCTTTCTTTAACACAACACCTAAAACATACAAAAACCAATCTCATAAATCTCAACTGATATTGTCAATTTGAATACGAGGTTAAAAGCAAAAGAGAGAGGGGGAGAGACAGATTAAATAGACAAAATTCAAACCAACTAAGCCAGACAGATACATCAGGGTCAGCTGAGTGTATGTTTATGCATTGTGAAGTTCCAAAGTATAAAGAAACTTAAGATTCAAAACATCAATTGCTCATCTCTTTCCACTTTTGTCAGCAATCAAACATAACAACAACCATATAGGATGAATCCAGATCAGAGTGCAGGCAGATCCAATCCAATACGAGGAAATCACCTCGATTCATCATGAAAATTAAAACCCAGATGCAATTTCATGTAATTAACAAAATCTATAAAGTAAATAATATAAATTCAACAGATTCACAAAAAAAGTTGAAATCCAATGAAAGATTAGCCAACCCACCATAGTCGTTCTCAACACAGGCAGTGTGGAAGATTCCAGAATAAATTGATCCATCCTTGACATGAACATCGACTGGGAGGCCAATGATGCACATAGTAGTGAATAGTAAGGCGTCGCTGAGTGAAGCCTGGACGGCCCTTTCTTCTCCAGAGAACTCTCTGTTTCTGCAACCCATTTCTCTGTTCTCTCTCTCTCTATATCTGTATGTATGTATGTATTTATGTAAATATTGGGTTTTGTTTTTCTGAAATCGGAGGTTGTGGAATGATCTATGATGAGTGGGGGGTTTTTTGGCTTGAAGACGGTACGAGGGAACTACGATCGTGCGTGGGTCACTTTTGAACCTTGGTTGCGAAGGTTGTTTTTGCTCAGGTACCCCTGTTCTTTGAAGAATTAAGATTTTTGTCCTAAACTTGACAAATATGGACCCAAAATTGTGAGTCTTTTTTTTTTTTTACCTAAAAAGAAGAAGAAATAAGTTTTTTTTTTTTGTAGAACATAAAAGTAAAAGTTTGTTTGGTACATACAATTTCTTTTAAAATAATAAAATAAAAATAATAGTTAATGGTCGACGATGAATGAATATGGTAACCAGCAATAAGAGTTGTTAGATATAATTATTGGAGTTAGTGGTTAAAATGTTGTCGAATGTCATAATTTGATAAAAGATGTTTTGAAAATGATCCAAGATCACATGCAATAACTATCTAATCATTGGAATCTATTAAAAAGATGATGGTTGAAACTCACTAAAAGGTTATTGACCAATTAGCTAGTGATTACGAGCTTATTTTGAAAATAAATAAAAACATACTTATGTTTTTATTTTTAAAAATTTCAAGATTAATTTCATTATTTAGAGAACAAAATACTATACCAAAAAGTTTTCTATTCCAAATTTTAAAAATATTGAAAACTAAAGTAGTGGGAAAAAACATATATATATTTCCTGTAAATAAAATCAATAAGCTGTAAAAGTTACCTTAAATTTACAAATTTGAAGTTAAAAGTATGTTTTTGAATAACAATTTTTTTTTTTTTTTTTTTTTGTTGGAGAATTTATCAGTCAGTGATTTCTTTAAAAACTTATTATTGTTTCATGATGAAGTTTATATATTTTTTTAATTTCAATATTTATAAAATTTATCATAATTATTTTTCAAAATTACTTCTGAATTGAAATTGTTTTTTTTTTTTTTTGGCGGTGGTGTTTCCAAAAATCTGAAACTTGCGAATAAAGCAATAAAGCAGGGGTACTAATGTAAACAAAAAAAAAAAACATTGGGGGTATTTTCATTAATAACCCTAAACTAAAACGTTTTCTTGTCTTCATCTCCTCCCCACCATAGAACCCAGCCGACTACCACCGCCCACACGCACATTCCACAAAACTAGTCTCTCATAAACCCTAGAAAAACCCTAGCCACACCCATACATCTTCCACAATGAGGCGACCCAAATCCAAACAATTCCGCGAGAAAAAGCGACTCTCGGAGGTCCAAGAAATCGAATTGATCGAATCGTGGGTCGAATTCGGAAAACCCCAACCCGGTTCGAACCCGTTGTCGCTCCCGCCATTGCAGTCCGGAGCTCCAATCGGCCGAATCGACGAAAACACGTTCTCTGCTTACGCTGGGAGCAAGAAATTTGATCAATTGCCTCTGTCTCAGAAGACGAAAGATGGGTTGAGAGAAGCCAAGTACACAAAAATGACTGATATTCAAAGGGCTTCGCTGCCTCATGCGCTCTGTGGCCGCGATATTCTTGGGGCGGCAAAAACTGGGTCAGGCAAGACTCTTGCATTCATCATACCGGTGAGTTTTTCCGAGAAAAATTTGGGTTTTTGTTTTGGCCTTTGTTTGGTTGCTGAGAAAGATGTGGGGAAAAGAACATAAAGTTTGTTAAAGAGAAAAAAAATCCAATAAAAAAAGGTTCAATCTTAACTGTGTCTACTACAGTTAAGTTTAGTTTTCCTTGTATTTGGTTTGGCTGGTGATAATTGAAGGCATTGTGCTCAAGAAACTGCAAGAATATAATGAACAAAAAATGAAATTTTGAAACTTTATAAATTTGATGGTGG
This sequence comes from Camellia granthamiana, assembly GCA_036172215.1. Lineage (NCBI taxonomy): Eukaryota > Viridiplantae > Streptophyta > Magnoliopsida > Ericales > Theaceae > Camellia > Camellia granthamiana. The sequence goes on from CM069911.1 coordinate 11,054,636, forward strand.
AGTACTTTTTTTTTGTTGGTGAGGTACACACACAAAAACATATGCATATCTATTAGCTGCATTTGCTTAACAATCTTCACAAGATATGAATTTTTCTGATACATTTATGCCTTGTTGTTTTATAGGTTCTGGAGAAGTTATACAGAGCGAGATGGGGTCCGGAAGATGGGGTTGGTAGCATTATAATATCTCCCACAAGGGAGTTAGCTGGTCAGCTTTTCGAAGTATTGAAGTCTGTTGGGAAACACCACACTTTTAGTGCTGGCCTCCTAATTGGTGGTCGCAAAGATGTTGACGAAGAGAAGGAGCATGTTAATGACCTGAACATCCTGGTCTGCACTCCTGGCAGGCTTCTTCAGCACATGGATGAGACTCCGAATTTCGATTGTTCTCAGCTTCAGGTCAAGATAACTTTTTTTGCTACACCACATTTTCTTGCTTTTTATTTGTTTAGGATTAGGATAGGATGCTGGGATGAAGGTAGCTCTGGGGATTAGAACAGTCCGTGTAATATTGATTCTAACACATTTTTTTTGTCCTTAACTCACTTTGATTCATTTGCTGTAGTGGTAGCTCACTTTCCTTTTTAGAAAATTCCAAGCATCCACATTTAGGATCCTCGCCTTTGTAACATATGGGACTTCACTTCTTCCCCATAGTCATCCTGCGCACAATCATGTTGGAATCTCTTGCAGAACAAAATAAAAAAGTGATGTAGTATGGAAAAATTATGTTTTAGATGCCAACCTTGACTTATGTTTCATCTTATCCAGTTGGATATATTTCATCTGATTTGGGTGTATTTTCCTGGCCAGGGAACAGGTTTTGGTTCTTGATGAGGCAGATCGTATTCTCGATGTGGGATTTAAAAAGGCATTGAATGCAATAGTTTCACAGATACCAAAGCATAGACAAACCTTGCTTTTCTCAGCAACTCAAACAAAGTCGGTTCAGGATCTTGCAAGACTCAGTTTGAAGGATCCAGAGTATGTTAGTGTGCATGAGGAGTCTGTAACTGCCACTCCCAATCGCTTGCATCAAACAGCAATGATTGTTCCTCTTGATCAAAAATTGGACATGTTGTGGAGCTTTATAAAGGCACATCTTAATTCAAGGATACTTGTGTTTCTTTCAAGCTGCAAACAGGTAACCCAGGGACCATTTGTATTCTACCTGAAATGATATCCTTATTTGCTTGGTACTCACAGGTTGTAATCAATCGTGTTTGTTATTATCTTTGTAATATAATATTTGATATGTGCTGTTTATGTGCATACATGATGAGTCATTTAGGCTGGTTCTGATGAGGGTTAAATTGGTGGTCTACTTGAATTGATTTGTTGCTGTTTCTCTTTTCATATTCCATCCAAAATCCTACTGGATCTAGTTGCCTTTTTATAGTTTCAGATTTCTTTTTTCGGATTTCATGCACTCCATGCAAAGAGCTTGCAATAATATATTAGGAGGATAGGTCACTATTCTACCATGATATTACCTGTTTCACACGAGTTGTCCAAAGCTAATTTTTGCTGTGTCAGACATGCTTATGAGATAATAGACAGGCAAAACTCTACACCCTGATGGCCCTGCTGTGATTTTGTCGAACTCTTTGCATTGTCCTTATTGTCTACTTCTTCATTGTTATCTTTTCTCTCTCTCTCTCTCTCTCTGAGTTTTTGCACATATTATCATTATTGTTTGTCACTTGTGGTTATGCTATCCAATAGGTAAGATTTGTTTTTGAAGCATTCAAGAAGCTCCGCCCTGGAATACCCTTAAAATGTCTTCATGGAAGGATGAAGCAAGAGAAAAGGATGGGAATATATTCTGAGTTTTGTGAGAAACGTTCAGTTCTCTTCTCGACCGATGTAGCCTCAAGAGGCCTTGATTTTAACAAGGCAGTTGATTGGGTTGTGCAGGTGAGTTATTGGTTTTCAAAGAATCAATATTTTGTAGGATTGGGGTCCTTAATCTGATTGACTTGTATATTTAGGTGGATTGTCCAGAAGATGTTGCGGCTTACATACACCGGGTTGGGCGCACTGCTCGTTATCTTAGTGGTGGGAGGTCAGTTCTATTCCTGATGCCCTCAGAAATGAAGATGCTTGAAAAGTTACAAGAAAAGAAGATACCCATTCAGTTGATCAAGGTAGACTGCTTCTTATTCACGAATTAAACCATAATTTATTCATCTACTTTCAGTTCGACTGTCAAGCTATCTGCCTTGTGTTGTCATACAAGAGCTGTCAAATAAACTACATGGTTTAAAATTGAATTTCCCATGTTGTGTCTAGGTATATATGACCCTTCATGTGCTAAACTCGCTGTTTCAACTGCTTTTCATTTTAGGCAAACACAAAAAGGCTGCAACCTGTTTCCACATTGTTGGCAGCTTTATTGGTGAAGAGTGATGAATTGCGGGATCTGGCCTGTAGGGCCTTCATCACCTACTTGAGGTCTATCCATATACAGCGGGATAAGGAGGTTTTTGATGTGATGAAACTGCCCATTGAGGAATACTCAGCATCGTTGGGTCTGCCAATGACTCCGAAAATTCGCTTTTTGAAACAGAAAATTAGAGGAAAAAAAGTGTCAGGAGAATATTCTCTTCGAGAAGAAAGTTATGACAAGGAAGAAAATTTGTTTCAGCTTCCAAGAGAGAGCATATTTACCAGGAAACTTGAAGATGACGAAGTGGATAAAGTTTTTCTTTTAACAAAGGAGACTCCACATGAAGAGCAAGATAAAGGAACTGAGATCGGAGATTTGTATGCACTTTCTTCCTTCTCTTTTAGTGCTATTCTGCAATATATAATCTAAAAATATCACCCCATGATGTGGTCTGGTAATTATGCAAGTTCATATGAATCACCCAATATGTTCAGTCCCAGAAAATCAAGTGGCTATTCTAATAATCTAAACTATTTGTTTGTTGTCTGCTGCTTGAAAGAGTGCAAAAGATTAGAAGGCTTCAATCACAATTTGTTGATATACTATTATTTTCAATTTTTTAGCTGTTTACCTCTATTTTCCATACTCATGCTTGTTGCTAGTGTGCTATAATCTTGTTACTGCTGGTTTGTTTTTGTAGTTCAGCAACACGGGTTTTGAAGAAAAAGAAACTGAAAATTAATGTCCACAGACCAGTGGGGACCAGAGTTGTCTTTGACGATGAAGGCAACACACTGCCCCCACTTGCAACATTAGCTGATGTGAAGAGTGGCGATGACTCAGTTCAGCTTGACAAAGACACAGGTATGTTTGATATTCCTCGGTCATTGAAGAAGGTTAAATTAGTGGAAAGACATTGGCAAGGCTTTTATCAAATAACGAATAAGTAACAGAATATCTAAAAGGAGAAATAAATATCTTAATCTAATTAACTTCATTCCTTCTTGGTGGCATATTCTGAATGATTCAAGAAATTTAACTGCCCGACGTTCCACGGACTCTTTGAAATTTTGGAATTTCAGAGGTACCCGTGTCGACACAACATGACATGGGTGTGGGTGCGGGTGCGGGATACGGCCAGGATATGGCTTTTACAAACAGATCGGGCTATGTTTTGCCCTAAATACAGAAGAAATGAAAGATGAGACAGCAAGGAGTGAACCTGGACACCAACTTCCCTCTGGTCGCTGGCTTCGATCATGCGCCAATCGATTCCTCACTCTCGATCTTGTTTTCTTTGATCTCTTCGACCTCGTCTCGATCAATTTCGTCTTCTATCTGCTGTCTTCTCAGTTGATCTCCTCTTTTCTCTCTCTCTCTCTCTCTCTCCCTCCTTTTTAACATATGCTATAAATAAATCGTATAAGTTGTTATATAATAATAAATGTAATTAAATCATATATAATAAAAAATCTATAAAATAAATTATCTATTTTTTATTTTTTATTTTTTATTTATTTTAACATAATTTATTATTCTTTATTTGTTATATTTTTTATTTATTTATAATATATATATGTCAATTAAAAGTAAAAAAGTAAATTATATAGATAAATTAAAAGCATCATCAATAAAAATAATACATAAGATAAAAAATAATAAATATATTTAAAAAATAACTATTTAACGTATATCTACTCGTATCTAAATTTGGATCCGTATTCACGTATTTTTAATTTTTAGTTTTGAAGTGTCGGACTCTTAGATATGCACCCGTACTTGCACTCGATACACACACCTGAGTCCGTGTAACGTAGTGCCTGCTTTTAAATGCATGACCATTAACTATTTAACTTTCATTTGATTTGCCAAACCATCCTGTCTGGCTGAAAAGCTGAATATGCAAAATACCACTACGATTGCTTCATGTTGGGTTGGTGTACTTGACTCAATTCTTGGAATTTGTAGAGAATTTTGTGAAGGCTCTGACGTGTAGTTGTTTATTCACGTTTTATACACGGGTGGTACCCTGGTTTAAAGATTTCATACTTGTCACCAAAAAAAAAAACACTTTCATCTGGGGAAAGTAGAAAAAATCTAATACATGCTTCTGCTTTGTTATGCCTCTTGAATGTTGGATTATTGTTATTATTTTGTGGCAGTAAGTAAAAGATATGCGGAGATGAGAGAAGAGTTAAAGCAGCACGATAAAGAAGACAAACTTTTGGACCGTGAGCGTCGCAAAGAGAAACGAATGAAGCAGAAGATGAAGTTGAAAAGGGGACGGAAGGAAGAGGAGGATGATGAGGGGGAGGAGGATCTTTCTGGGTCAGATGGAGAAGCAACCAGGAATCGGGCCAACAAAAGATCGAAGAAATATTTTGATAGCGACAGTGATGATGCTGAGAGAAAAAGAGATAAGGATAAACTTGCTATCAAAGCAGACTCCATTTCTTTGGCAGAGCAAGAGGAATTGGCTCTTAAGTTATTGAGTTCCATGCACTCATAAATTATTGATCAGTGTTGTCGAAAATTTTTGTTGACAATTTCCGATTGAAGAAAATTTTGTTGCATATTATATTTAAAGATCACAATATGAACTCAGGGAAAGTAGGGGAGAAATTTATCCTTGAGTTTTGTTATTGCAATGATGTTATAATGGAAAGCCAACATGAATTAACAATTTAGGTGTTTTTAATGTCATAAACTCATGTTATATGTTGCTTCGTCTTATTACAATATTTTTTGAAGTGAATTTGAGAGAGCGGAGATGGGAAAGGTGCATTGAAGTAAGTTTTTATCAATATTAATAATTAAAGTTATAATTGTTTTAATAAATTTATAATTATTTTTTAAAAATTATACTGAATTGTAATTGTCTTTTTAAAATTTAGAATTTAATTTGGGAGAGGAAACGAATGGATTTCTTTAAAAAAAAATAATTTACGTCGTCTTATTGAGTATGTTTTTTAAAGTGAATTTGAGAGGGGGGGAGATGGGAAGGTGCATTAAGGTAAATTTTATGAATATTAGTTATAATTTTTTTAGTAACTTTGTAATTATTTATTAAAAATTATATTGAATTGTAATTGTCTCTTTAAAAATTAGAATTTAATTTTGGACAGGAAACGAATGGAAAAAAAATTACTGTGTTTGAAATGAATCAGGACTGAAAGAAAATTTTCTTTTCTTTTGTTTTAGTCGTTGAGAAATTGAAAAAGAAAAAAAAAATGTAAACACAACAATACCTCTATTGCATTAAGGAAAATGTTAAAAACTTCCCATTGATTGAATTGTAATTTTTTCTAAGAAAAATGTTACAATAATTATTACAATTTTAATGTATATTCATATATTCTTAAATTATTTTATATAGAAATCTTGAGGGTTGTCTAGAATAGTTGGCGGATGTTTTCCCCCCACACAATTACTCAAGATTTGATTCTTAAGACTAAGCTGTGAGAAAGTAATTTCTTGTGAATTTCTTAGTCTCAATGTGGATGACCTACCTTTGATGGGACTAGTGAGGGAATCAGTTGAGAACCTAAATTTTTTTTTTAATTTTTTATATAGAGACACCCAAATTCTTTACATTCTATATAGTATTTAATGTGGCATAATATGTCTAACAATTTTTAAAAAATTAGAGATGTTATACAAATCTAGAACTTTCATTACTAAATAGAAGTGAAATAAAATGATGAAATAAGTTTGGTGATAAATAGTTCTTTTTACATACTTTTCACATATTTTTATACATACATCAAAATTAATTATTACTTTAGCATTTTTTTTTCTTTCATTTAATAGACAAAGTCAATGTCAAGTTGCAAGTTGCAAGTTTTTTCATAATTGTCTCCTTTTTTTATCATTCAAGATCCCTGCTACATGTGAGAAGCTCATTAAACAATGCACCAGTTGAGCCACCTTACTTGCCTGTTATTCTATTCTGTTTCTATGTTCACACCACAACATGATCAGAAAAACGACATCCTATTCTTCAAAAAAGACAGCATTGACTCTTGAAAGCTGTGGAACTCAGCAAAGGTGATCTCCTTAATTCAAAAACTGACTCTGATTTCATCAGCAATTGTGGTTCTTGTTCTTGTTCTTGCATTCATTTTTTATCTCAAATTAGGAGCTAGCTACAGACATGACTCCTGTGAATATTGCAACTGTCATTTTAGCCAAGGCCGGCGAGTACCTGGTGGCACCCATTGGCAACCAGCTAAGCTATTTTCATGGCTACAACACCAACATAGAGAACTTTCAAAAGCAGCTTGAGAAACTCTGTGATTCAAGAACTCGCATCCAACAGTCTGTAAATGCAGCCACAAGAAACGGGGAACAAATTAAAGCCAGTGTCCAAAAATGGCTAAGAAATGCAGACCTGGTGATAGCAGAGGCAGAGGAGTTTGATTTCGAAGTCCAACTCAACAGAAGGTGTTTCAGTGGGTGGTGTCCTGATTGGATGTCACGGTACAAGTTGAGCAAGGAAGCAATAAACAAGACAGCAACCATTGCGGAGCTTCATGGTAATGGCCAAATTGAGCATGTCTCTCTTCCAGCACCTCCACCAGGTATAGCATTCATTTCTGGCAAAGATTTTGTTACTGTTGAGTCCATTGAATCAACCATGGATCAGATTGTCGAGGCATTGCAGGACAGTGAGTGTGACATTGTTGGGGTTTACGGGATGGGAGGCATAGGAAAAACAACATTAGTGAAAGAAGTTGGGAAAAGGGTTAACGATTTGGGCCTGTTTGATGAGGTTGTGTTGGCTGTTGTGTCCCAAACACCGAATTTGAGAAAGATTCAAGGTCAAATTGCAGACATGTTGGGGATGAAGTTTAGTGAGGAAAGTGAAATTGGAAGAGCAGGCCGGTTATATGGAAGGTTGAAGAATGAAGAAAGGGTACTCATAATACTGGATGATGTTTGGGCGAGTATCAACTTGGTTGATGTGGGAATTCCTCGTGGTGATGATCACAAGGGCTGTAAGATTTTGCTCACTACAAGAAGGGAAAGTGTTTGCTCGGTTATGGGGATTCGAATGAAGAAATTTCAAGTAAGTCACTTGTCAATAGAAGAATCTTGGGATTTATTTAGAAAGAGCGCTGGCACGATTGTTGGTTCTTCCACTTTGAATGGTGTGGCGATGGAGGTCAGTAGAGAGTGTGGGGGTTTGCCACTTGCACTTGTAACGGTTGGGAGAGCGTTGCGTGACAAGGGCCTAGAGGAATGGAAAACAGCACTTCAACAACTCAAGAAGTCTAAGAGCTTGATTGATTATTTGGAACTAGATCATGTTTTCTCATGTCTTAAATTGAGCTATGACTATCTTAGAAGTGAGGAAATCAAGCTATGCTTTCTGTTTTGTTGTTTGTTTCCTGAAGATCATGACATAAAGATTGAAGACTTGACTAGATATGGAATGGGGAAACGGCTGTTTAGAGATGCGGAAACAATAGAAGAAGCAAGAAAGCAAGCGCATTCCATAATCAGATACCTCAAAGCTTCTTGTTTGTTGCTAGACAGCGACAAGGAAGGCTGTGTTAAAATTCATGACATGGTTCGGGACTTTGCAATATCAGTTGCATCCGAAGGCAATCATGGCTTCTTAGTAAGAGCAGGTGTTGGTTTGAAGGAGTGGCCGAAGAGGGAGACATTTGAGCACAACACAATCATCTCATTGACAGACAACAATATTCTAGAGCTTCCTGAAGGACTAGAATGTCCAAAACTCCAAATGTTACTACTGGGTGAGAACGAGGGGTTTGAGGTGATCCCAAATGAAGTTTTTGAAGGAATGGTGGGACTAAAGGTTTTGGATCTCAGTGAAAGGATTGGTGTTCACTCTTTACTTCCAGTATTCCCGGGTGCTTCTTCACACCGACCAAGGATCTTGACACTGCCATCATCACTCAATTTATTGGCAAATCTTCGGACTTTGCACTTGGATCGCTGCAGATTAGGTAACTTGTCTCTACTTGGAAAACTAAAGAAACTTGAAATTCTTAGCTTCTTTGGTTCTGATATCAAAGAGTTACCAATGGAAATAAGAGAACTGAGCAATCTGAGGCTGTTGGATTTAAGTTTCTGCCAAAAACTTAAAACCATTCCGGCAAATCTCTTATCACATCTGTTTCGTTTAGAGGAACTGTACATGGGAGGTAGCTTTAGGAAGTGGGAGGATGAAGGAAGTAGTAAAGCGTGCCTTGCTGAACTGCAATCATTGTCCCATTTGTCCATTTTATGCGTGGAACTCAAACATGTGGGATGTTTTCCTGAAAATCTCCTCCTCCCAAGTTTGGCTAAATTTGAGATAACAATTGGGTGCGATTCAATGAATTGTTATCCAAATTCAAGAAACTTGTATCTCAGAGATACTGCATTAGTCGAAGGGATTAAGGCCTTGTTTGGAACAACAGAAAACTTGACATTGAATTGCGCAACAAAGGGCTTAACAAATTTTCTCCCTGGCATAGATCAAAAGGGTTTAAATGGATTAAAAACTCTCAATATAATAAGTGCTGATGAAATGATCCATCTCATAGATACCACCAAATGGAATCCACCAATTGTATTTGCAGAGTTGGAGGAACTACATCTTAGGATTTTGGATGGGATGCCAGCTATCTGCAGTGGCTTCCTTCCCTCCGGATCCTTCCAGAAACTCCAAATCTTGAAGATCGAATGGTGTTCTGCATTGTGGTATATTGTTTCAGACAATTTGCTTCCAAGGTTACAAAATTTGGAACAAGTCACAGCATATAATTGTGGAAACATGCAGGCGATATTTAAAATCGAAGAAAATGCTTGCAAGGAAGAGAATTCCTTGCTCCTCTCTACTCTGAAAGTTTTGAGGCTAGAAAGTTTGTTTCATTTGATGTACATATGCAAAGGTTCCATCAGAAATGTGAGCTTCACGAGCCTAACAGTTGTGGAGATCAAACACTGCCAGAACATTGCTCATCTCTTTTCGACTTCCATGGCTCAAAGTATGTTGCAACTGGAGATTCTCAAGATAGAAAGCTGTATTAGAATGGAGGCAATTGTTCCAAATGTGGAGACAGGGTTGGAGTTTCCGAACCTAAAAGAATTACAGGTGAAAAGATGCCTTGCAATGAGGACTCTATTCTCAGTTGCAGTTGGCAATGCTCAATCAGAAGGAGAAGAAAAGAAGAATATAATTTTCGCTCGACTGGACAGATTCCAACTCATAAATATGCCAGTCCTTGAGAGGTTTTGTTCTATGGATTACGGCGTTGAACTTCCATCTTTAAAAGAATTGGAAGTGGAAAAATGTCCTATGATGAAGAACTTTTCTGATTTTGGGTTCAAGGGTATGCCTAGTGCGGTGAAAATTCAAGTAGACGAGGATTCGGCTTTCCAGAAGGTATGCATTCTCTCTTCCAGTGAAACATTAATTGTTCTTAAACATTAAGAAGATTGATTTGGCATCATCTAAATTAAATGAATTTTCTTGACTTGACTACAATGGAATATTTGTCATATTTCTTGTTCTAACAAGTTTTGTTTGGATGATCTGGATTGCAGTGAAGGCAATTCTTCAACAAGGATGGTTGTGGAAGTACAATTCTCAAGCAATTCTTAAACAAAGTTGGCGGGAAACACTCTTTTAGGTCATTCGAATTTATGTAGTAATATTGTTCTGGCTAGGGATTTTCCGTGTGCCTGTTGTAAACTTGTGGTTGATTTTGTAATTTCAACTCAATAAATCTTATAATACTGTCTGATGTGGTTGTGTTGTTATGTTGGTGTATTGTAGCCATCTTATTTTCCATCACGAATAAATAAAATGTTCTTCACTTGTTAGGATCAATGGTTCCATTCACCGGTAGTTCAATGAAACACGTTTTTCCTTAAAAAAGAAAGCAATTGTGGTCTCCATTGATACCTCAAGGTAAAAATGGGTGACTGGGTGACCTAAGTGCATGAGACTCTCGCTAAAGTAGAGTCTAAGAAGGGCAAGATGTAAATTGATGCCTCAAAGTGTTGGAAATTATTGGGCATGCAACCGATAATGAATTCCATTGTGCTTGGAAAAGTTTTATCATTAATCCTATAAATCTGCATAATGCAGCGCCTTCAAAAGCATTGCAAGCACAACTATAAGCAACCTTGTATTCAAGGCAGAAGAGAACAAAACTACCAAGAAAGGTTGAATAAGTAATCCTTTTTTGGTTTAGTTAATGGCAATCATGAATTAGTTTTATTATATATGTCTTCAACATTAGAGCTTTATTAAACCTGAATTCAACTCATAGCTTGAATAGTCTATCATTCTATCAGAATAATAATTAAAAAAAGAAATCCTCGACCAATTCTCATATCACCACCTCAATTTGACTGTATGTACAAACTCCACCAAATGAGTACCTAACTATAGTTGTAAATTGTAATGATAAAGCAAAGCGCGTTCTTCTCGTTTTCAATAGCTCAGTCTTGACTTTTGTGAAATAATATGAGAGGAAAATGATGTCAACTTGCCCTGTAACATTATAAATAAAAAAGAAAAAAAGAAAAAAAAAAGATGATAGACCTATTTATTCTCTCTATGCATATAAGACTTTCATTCTCATTTATGAGTTGGGTTTAGGTGTCATTGCTTCTGTCTCATCCATCCTCTTCGCAAGACATTCCTCATTTCCTATAAATTTTCTATCCACAGAGAGGTATGTAAACAGTCCTGATAAATATATAATTCATTTTATTCACCCAAAAATATATAATTCATTTCAATTTGATTTCTTTCTTTCTTTACTATGTTGGGGATTGCTTTCTTGAATCTTTAATTCATCACTTTCAAATTGCTCAAAACCATGAAAAAATGGATTTGGCTGGGTTTTAAAACATATAAGACTCTGATTAGTCGGGTAGAAGAGAATTGCAAGTTTTCGAGGTAAAAAAAAAAAAGATTGGTTTTTCTCAGGTTTTGGATTGGGGCTTCAGTGAATCTAACCGAGGCTTCAATTTATATACAGTGAGTGAATTTATGTTGCATTTTTCACCTGAATCTTTTCTTTGGCATTCAATTCAAGAAAGCTGGCAATCAAATTATTTTCTGTTCGTATGTGTGTGCGGGGAAAAGATGACTCTTCTGGTGGGTAAGCTAGTTAGAGATGACTCCTCTTCTATGTTCAAAATATCACTACTTACACATTTTCTAATGTGAATGTCATTGCTCTGTTCATGTTTCTGAAATATTCTGTTTCCAACCAAAGCCAAAAAATATATATATGTATATCGAAACAAAATTTATGATCTTGGTTGTTTCTTTGAAAATTTCCTACAATCAGAGAGGTAGAAGGACCTGGACATGGCTTTGGGTATTTTTGTTACCCTTCTGATGAAAGCTGGTGAGTACTTGGTGGAACCGGTTGGTCAGCAGCTGCGTTATCTCCTGTTACAACAAAAATGTGGAGAATTTCCACAAGGAAGTTGAAAAGCTTGGCGATATGAGGGATAGCATGCAGCTATGAAGCACGGGTACTCCAAAAATAGTGCCGTACACGCACCGGGTACTTACCGGGTACGGGTACGCATACCGGTACGGCTGCACGTGTACTGGGTACGGGAAAAACTAGTCGGGTACTTCTGCCTCAGTTGGGTACAGCTCGGGTACGGCAGGGGTACGGAAGGGGTACGCCTTAGGTGCGTTTTGGGTACAGCGGGGGCAGAAACCAATTTTTTTGAAAAATTGAGGGGTACCGGAGCAATATTAAGAAAAAAAAATTTTAAAAAAAAGGGAAATAATGTGTATACTGCCCTAATCTGCCCTAATTTCATCGAAGCAAAGAGAGAGGCTTCAACCATCTCCATCTCCACTTCGAAACAGAGATCGACCCTCACCCTACCCTCATCTTCGACCCTCACCCTCGTCTGCGACTTCGAAACCCTCGACCCTCGACTTCGAAGCCCTCGTCTGCGACCCTCGACTTCGAAGCCCTCGTCTGCGACTTCGAAACAACAGAGATCGATCGACCCTCACCCTCGTCTGCGACTTCAAAACCCTCGACCCTCGACTTCAAAACCCTCGACCCTCGACCCTCGACTTCGACGCAGGTATATCTCTTCTCTTCTCTTCATCTGTATTTATTTATTTATTTTTCTGGTTTCTTCTTTAGTTATTAATGCTAAAAATGATAATAAATATTAATAATAAATAATCATAAATAATAATCATAAAATTATTAATACTGAAAATGATAATAAATATTAATTATTATTAATCATAAATAATAATCATAAAATTATTAATATTGAAAATGATAATAAATATTGACATGGAGGGGCCCATAAGAACCACGGCCCATAGTGGACAAACCCAAGCCCACCATTTATATCCCATTGCATAACCCGGGTAGCAGAATCCAAGACAGCTGGAGGCCAACTGAGCATAGGAGGCCAATAATACTCAGACACGTGGCGGGTGCAGAACAGGCCACGTCAGCAGACAAAGATCTGCAAAGTTATTGCCACAACACATCACCATTAATGCAGCCCATCACAGCATTTATGGCGACAATACCTCTCAGCCAGAATGGCACCCCCTCACCCTGAACAAGACGAACCACAGCATAAGCTTTCGGCGGGGAGGTCAGGACGGCAGAGACAGCGAAATAATTACCAAAGAATATAAGCAAAGCTTGAAGACAAGAGAAAAGTTAAGTTTTCCCATTTTTCTCTCTCTCTCTCTTTACATCATCTATTTCCCCTTTCTAATTCACACACCGGAGGGTTCGCCGGGGGACTACCCCGTTCCCCGTTGAACTTGTTTACAGGTTATCCAGTGGGCTTGAGGAGCTTGGATCGGTCTAGTCCATTCACCAGGACGAACGGTAACATCAGTTGGCGCCGTCTGTGGGAACTGGTTTGTCCGTACGCCAGTTGTGTTCATTGCCGTCGGAGACCCTGTTCCAGTAACCTTTTCACTTCACTCGTCAAGTGTATGGTCATGACTAGATCCATGGCTTCCCACCATAATGCTGCCGATCATCAAACCGACCCTCCCAATCCAAACAACCCACCACAATACTTCATCGAACTTACTAATAGCATCAACCGTATGGCTGAGCAAAACCAAGCCTTAATAAACGCTCTGCTTCAGAGAAACCTCCCCATTCCTTCACCACCACCTCCAGACATCTTACCCAACCCGGAACGCACTCCCGGTCATACTGCCCCACTACCCAATCCACCCAACTTGGACGGCTTACAATCTCCCCATCCACATGTAAATCCACCACCTCCACCCTTACACCCATCGGTTATAGCACCAGCCCCTGAGGGAGAAGCCAACAGCATCCAACACCTTTCTCCCTCTGGTGGTGACAACATCCCCCTCTGGGACGCTGAGCTCCGAGCCATGAAGCTCCAGCTACAAGGGGTTATGCAGAATATCCAGCATAAGCCCTCCACCACTGCAAACTCGCCATTTGTCGCCTCCATCCGAGACAAACCCCTGCCTGCCAAATTCAAAATGCCCACCATTGACTCCTTCGATGGCACAACTGACCCGATCGACCATCTGGAGACCTACCGCACCCTCATGATCCTCCATGCCTTCCCTGACGAGATCATGTGCCGAGCCTTTCCCGTGACACTGAAGGGGTCGGCTCAGCTGTGGTTTAGCCAGTTACCACCGGACTCGGTCTCCACTTTCCAGCATCTCAGTGACTCTTTCTTGAGCCACTTCATCGGCGCCCAGCGCTAGCGACGCTCGGCCACCCAGCTGCTCAACATCCGTCAGACCGAGGGGGAATCACTGCGCAGCTTCGTCACTCGCTTTAACACCGAAGCCCTGCAGGTTGCCGAAAATGACGACAAGGTCATCCTTACAGCCTTCATGGCCGGTCTGCGGTCATCTGATTTCCTTTTCTCCCTCTCCAAGAACCCCCCGACCTCCATGGCAGCCCTACTCTCCAAAGCCCAAAAATACATGAATGCCAAGGATTCACTAGCCGCTCGACAAGATCCACCAGCTAAAAACCCGACCCCCCGAGAAAAGAGAAAAGACCAAGAACCCAGTAACACCCAGTATCATAGCCAAACACCCCGCTATACCGACCGACCCCCTCGTCCCGACCGGTCAGCACCAGCCCGACCGCCCAGTCGGTTCGAGCGGTATACGCCTCTCAATTCTCCCATGGAACATGTCCTCAACCAGATCCAACGGGACTACCTCCTCAAGTGGCCTCCCTCTCCACAGAACCCTTCCAGCCGGAAAGACCAATCTAAATATTGCCGTTTCCACCAGGACCATGGCCATAACACTGACGATTGCATCAGTCTCAAGGATCAGGTGGAGGCCCTCATCCGCCAGGGGCGTCTAAGTTGATTCACAGACACCCGCTCTCAACAGAGGCAAAGAACCGAACTCCACAGAGATAACCGCCGACACACCCCACCGCGGCAGCCAGCCCAACCAAACCAGGGTCATGACCGACCCCCCCAACAGCCTCGACCTCAAGGTAATCCACCTCCACCAGTTGGTGAAATTAGAGTTATTTCAGGTGGTCTTGCTTGTGGGGGACCATCTCGCTCAGCTCAGAGGGCAGAACTTAGAAAAATACGACAGGGCTCAGACAATGCAGTCGCCACGATAGACCGACCCCCCAAACAGCCCAAGCAGTGGACAGAGCCCATCACCTTCACGGACGCCGACTGTGCAGGCATCCGTTATTCTCATGATGATCCTCTCGTCGTTTCCGCCATCCTCTCCAATTATAAGGTCAGACGAGTTCTCATCGACAATGGCAGCTCTTCGGACATCATCTTTCTAAACTGCTTCCGCCAACTTAAGGTTGGGGAAGAAAGCCTTTCCCCGCTCCAAACCCCTCTCGTCGGCTTCACTGGCGACCGCGTGACCTTCATTGGTTCCATCGATCTTCCCATTACAATTGGCGAGTATCCACGGCAAGCCACAAAGTTGCTCACCTTCCTGGTGGTTGATTGCCCATCTGCCTACAACATCATCCTCGGCCGCACCGCCCTCAACGCCTTCCAAGCCATCACATCCACCTATCATCTTGCCCTCAAGTTTCCCACCGATCTCGGGGTCGGAACAGTCAGGGGAGAACAGACCGTGGCCAGGGAGTGTTATGTTGCCTCACTTAAAGAAGTCAAGTTGAAGGAGGCGATGATCATTGAAGGACTTGATGTCCAGGATGAGGACGAGCTGATCAGAGGAGAACCGGTGGAAGAGCTCGTTGAGGTTCCTATTGACACCACCGACCCACTGAAAACTGCCAAGATCGGCAGCCAATTATCCCCCCAAGCAAAAGTCGACCTCACTGCCCTTTTGACCGAACACAACGACGTCTTTGCTTGGACCCACTCAGACATGCCAGGCATTGACCCCTCCTTCATCACTCATCGCCTCAGCATCGAACCTCACTTCCGACCTTACCGTCAAAAACAGCGTATATTTCACCCGGAACGCAACAATCTCATAGCTGCAGAGGTCGACAAACTCCTCGAGGCTCAGTTTATCCAAAATGTGGATTATCCCAGGTGGCTGTCCAATGTGGTGCTAGTCCGCAAAAACAATGGCAAGTGGCGTCTGTGTGTCGACTACTCTGACTTGAACCGAGCTTGCTCCAAAGATAGCTATCCACTCCCCCGAATTGATCTGTTGGTCGACGCCACGGCCGGTCACCAAATGCTCAGCTTCATGGACGCCTTCTCCGGGTACAACCAAATCATGATGCACTCATCTGACCAGGAACACACATCCTTCATCACCGACCGGGGCACCTACCACTACCGTGTCATGCCGTTCGGACTGAAGAATGCGGGGGCCACTTACCAACGGTTAGTCAACGCAGTCTTCCAACACCAGATCGGCCGCAACATGGAAGTGTACGTGGATGACATGCTAGTCAAAAGCAAACTCTCCGTCGACCATCTGACCGACCTACGGGAGACCTTTGCCACCCTTCGCAAGTACCAGATGAAGCTCAACCCGGAGAAGTGCGCCTTTGGCGTAGGATCCGGAAAGTTCTTGGGCTTTATGGTCAGTCAGCGCGGAATTGAGGCCAACCCCGAGAAGATCAAGGCCTTGATTGAGATGCAGTCGCCCAAAACCGTTAAGGAAGTTCAGAGACTCGCTGGCAGAGTGGCGGCCCTCAACCGGTTCATTTCCCACGCAACAGATAAGTGTCTACCATTCTTCAAAGTCCTTCGGCAGACTTTCGAATGGACGACTGAATCCGAAGAGGCCTTCCAGCAGCTAAAACAATGCATGGCTCAACCCAGAGAAGTGCGCCTTTGGCGTAGGATCCGGAAAGTTCTTGGGCTTTATGGTCAGTCAGCGCGGAATTGAGGCCAACCCCGAGAAGATCAAGGCCTTGATTGAGATGCAGTCGCCCAAAACCGTTAAGGAAGTTCAGAGACTCGCTGGCAGAGTGGCGGCCCTCAACCGGTTCATTTCCCGCGCAACAGATAAGTGTCTACCATTCTTCAAAGTCCTTCGGCAGACTTTCGAATGGACGACTGAATCCGAAGAGGCCTTCCAGCAGCTAAAACAATGCATGGCCAACCCCCCTCTTCTTTCGCAGGCAATCCCTGGCGAACCCCTCTTCCTCTATTTAGCAGTATCAAACACCGCCGTTAGCGCAGCTCTCATTAGGGAGGATGGCTCGGTTCAACGGCCGGTCTATTACATCAGTCGAGCTCTCAGGGGAGCAGAGCAGAACTACCCACTGCTGGAGAAATTGTCCCTGGCCCTGGTCACTACCTCCAGACGACTTCGTCCTTACTTCCAGGCCCATTCTATAGTGGTCTTCACCGACCAACCCTTGAAGAAGGTCATGCAGCAACCAGAACTTTCTGGCCGACTTATGCAGTGGTCAGTGGAGCTTAGCCAGTTTGATATCTCCTACCGACCCCGCACAGCAATCAAAGGACAGGCTATTGCCGATTTCATCCTAGAATTCACCAACCCTGCCCCAGCCACTACCTCTCCACCCCCACCAGCTCCACCAGAGCCTGAAGATCCTCATTCTTGGACACTCAATGTTGACGGCTCGTCTCGCAGGGAAGGAAGTGGGGCTGGCCTCATCCTCACCTCCCCTGAGGGGGGCTACTTCAAATGTGCTCTCCGCCTCTTGTTCGCGGCCAGCAACAATGAGGCCGAATATGAAGCATTGATAGCAGGGCTTCGTCTGGCCAAAGACATTGGTGTTAGCCACATCCGCGTGTTCAGTGACTCCCAACTCATCGTCGGCCAGATCACGGGGGAATTCGATGCCAATGATAGCACAATGCGGGCTTACAGGGACATGGCACTCCCCCTTGTTCGCCTCTTCAATACTTTCCAGATCAGACACATACCTCGGGCGGAAAACTCCAAAGCAGATGAGATGGCCCAGCTGGCCTCTGCCGACCATTCCGACCTTAGCCATGGAGTTCGCCTCGAATACCTAACCCACCCGGCCATCTCGCCCGACCTACAAGAAGTGCAATTCCTCCAGATGGAGCCCATCCCTTGGGCATCCGACATCTTCCTCTTCTTGACCACTGGAGAACTCCCAGATGACCAACAGCAGGCTGCTAAGGTCAGAGCTCGGTCAGCTAACTACATTCTGGTCGACGGCGTCCTTTACAAGCGTGGTTTTTCACGACCGTACCTGCGATGCCTCAGCCCCGCCCAAGCAACCTATGTAATACAAGAGATCCATGAAGGAATCTGTGGCAATCATTCGGGTGGCAGGTCTCTCGCACACAAAGTACTCCGTACAGGCTACTTCTGGCCGACTCTCAACCAAGATGCCACTGATTTTGTGCTTACATGCGACAAGTGTCAGCGCTTCGCCAACATCCCCTATGCTCCTCCCACTGAGCTGATCACCCTCTGCAGCCCTTACCCGTTCACCAAATGGGGGGTCGACTTGGTTGGTCCACTTCCCACTGGTCGGGGCCAAACCAAGTTCGCGATTGTTGCCATCGATTACTTCACCAAGTAGGTCGAGGCAGAACCCCTCGCCACAATCACCGAGCGGAACACCACCAAGTTTATCTGGCAATCGATCGTCTGCCGATTTGGCATCCCTCAGGCCATCGTCTCCGACAACGGCAAACAGTTCGACAACACTAAATACAGGAAATTTTGTGCAGATCTCTAGATTCAACCATGCTTCTCTGCCCCCGGTCATCCCCAAGCAAATGGCCAAGTTGAGGTCACCAACCGTTCTCTCCTGAAGATCATCAAAACTAAGCTCGAAGCTGCTAAAGGCCTCTGGGCTGAGGAACTACCACATGTACTCTGGGCTTACCGAACCACTGCCCGGACTCCTACAGGGGAAACCCCTTTTCGCTTAACATATGGCGCTGAGGCGGTCATTCCGGTAGAAGTCGGTCTGCCAACCCCCAGGGTCCTACATCCGGATCTCGCCTCAACCGAAGAACTCCGTCGAGCAGACCTGGACTTCATCGAAGAGCTCAGAGAGACCGCTGCTGTCAGATTGGCTTCGTACCAGCAGAAAATGAGAACACACTACAACCGCAGAGTCCGATCACGGGAGTTCTCTGTAGGGGACCTTGTCTTGAGAGAAGCAACTCTTGCCACAAAGAATCCGACCGAGGGCAAACTAGCAGCCAAATGGGAGGGACCCTACGTTGTGAAGGCCCGCCCATGGCCAGGCACTTACCGACTCCAAGACATGGATGGCCGAGACCTTCCTCATCCCTGGAATGCTGAACATCTGAAGCGTTACTATTAGTGAATTCCTACTTTTGTATTATCAAACTTGTTGTATTTTCCTTTTTTCAATACATAATACAAATTCCGACTGGAGTTCCAATCTTCTGTAATTCAACTGTCTGAATGTCGTTTCCATGAAACTTTCACTTGCAGCACTCGCAAAAGCCTCAGCCCGCCCTGAGCACGTTCAAAAGCCTCAGCCAGAACTGAGCACTTTCAAAAGCCCCAGTTAGCCCAAGCGCTCCAAGCCTCAGCCAGAACTGAGCACTTTCAAAAGCCCCAGTTAGCCCGAGCGCTCTGAGCCTCAGCCAGAACTGAGCACTTTCAAAAGCCTCGGCCAGAATTGAGCACTTTCAAAAGCCCCAGTTAGCCCGAGCGCTCCAAGCCTCAGCCAGAACTGAGCACTTTCAAAAGCCCCAGTTAGCCCGAGCGCTCTGAGCCTCAGCCAGAACTGAGCACTTTCAAAAGCCTCGGCCAGAATTGAGCACTTTCAAAAGCCTCGGCCAGACCGAGCACTTTCAAAAGCCTCGGCCAGACCGAGCACTTTCAAAAGCCTCGGCCAGAACTGAGCCCCTTCAAAAGCCTCAGCCCGCCCTGAGCACGTTCAAAAGCCTCGGCCAAACCGAGCACTTTCAAAAGCCTCGGCCAGACCGAGCACTTTCAAAAGCCTCAGCCAGAACTGAGCCCCTTCAAAAGCCTCAGCCCGCCCTGAGCACGTTCAAAAGCCTCAGCCAGAACCGAGCACTTTCAAAAGCCTCGGCCAGACCGAGCACCTTCAAAAGCCTCGGCCAGACCGAGCACTTTCAAAAGCCTCGGCCAGACTGAGTACTTCAGAAGACTCAGGCAGATCGAACACCAGCAGGCTGGAAGGTATTTGGCCACCAAGGCATCAATCATCTTTGCCCTTACTTTTACTTTTGCTTTTGTCCTGGATAAGCTTGTCGGCCATCAATTCTATGATGCAGTGATCTTTTCTAAATTTGATCTGAAGTATCTTCTGGGCATTTTGAATGGAAGATGTTATGCCATTTGGTTTGGGCGAACACTTAGTCACAAGTTGAGGTCACAAATTTTTACAACATCTCTACTTAGTCAAATTCCAACGGTGCTCCCCACGTTCCCCCCTACAGGTTTACAATTGACCTTTTCCACACTCATGTTTTACAACTTTGTACTCCAATTTTTCAATTACTTACCCGTTGAGTTTTTATGCAAGTCTCATTTCACTCTGCATTAGGGAGTTCCCTACTTTACTCTCCATTATATATATACAAAAAAAAAAAAAACAACAACAGAACAAAAAGACAAATTCCACGGAGTCATCAGCTGGCAACGTAAATGCAATTTTATTCATTCAAAAATGTATATACAACTTCATTACATCACTTCAAAAAGAAAACACAATAAAATCACGACAAAACAGAAACTCCTAAGTACACTTGTTTTCAGCTTACTCCCCCTCCTCACTGTAGATGAGATCTGCTTCTTCTACACCCTCATCCAGGGGGGTCTGGGCCACATCATCTTCTTCAATCGCCACACTGCTAAAGTCGAGCTCTGGGAATAGCTCTTCAGCCTTGCGTTTGAACATTTTCCACCCGCTGTCCCAGTACTCTGCCATTTCATGCTTATAAAAGTCCGACCGCTGGAAGCTCTCTATGACTTCAGACTCAGGTCTTCCCTCAGCAGTCGTCCTTGATGGGCCAGCCCCCCCAGACTCCTCCCTTGCAACACTGCTGGCCACTGCGGTATCAATGGCCATCTGAAATTCAGGCGATCCCTTGAACTGTTCAACTGCTGCAACGTACAGATCGGGGTAGGCTGCCTTTTCAGAGGCTGCTTTCGCCCTTTCCTCGTCCAGCTCTTTTTATAGGACCGCCTTCTCAGAGGACGCTTTGGCCCTTTCCGCTTCCAGCTCTCCACGCAGAGCCTCAACCACAGTAGCTGCCCTACCCCTCTCTTCCTCCACCTCTTTCTTCAGGCTCTCCTTCTCCGCCGTCGCTTTCTCCATCTCTGCTCTCAACTCCCTCATCAGCCTCCCCTTCTCCTCCTCTGCCTTGGTGAGTTCTCCCTCCAACTCCTTCTGCAGAGCCTCAACCTTGGCATTTGCTTCATCCTTCAGCTTCACCACCTCCTCGTTGTTGCTCATGGCCTCTTCATGCCTCTCGTTAGCAATGGCACAGGCATTTTGGGACTCTTCCAACTTTTTCTGCTCATTAGCCAGTTGGAACTCGAGCGACACCACCTTGCGACGCGTGTCCTCCAACTCCAACTTGACTGATGGCAGCTCAGCATGGGCAGCTTTCCACTCAACGCTCTCCTTCTTCAACTTAGCCAACCCAGCCTTGGCCTCTTCAGCCTTGAGTTTGGCTCCCCCAGCTTTCCTCAGCAGGGCCCCTGCCAGGGTGGTTACCTCCATTTGGGCGGAGCATAACCCCCTGAACAGGTCGGCCTCGCTGAATCCAGAGGCCGAACGCAGAGCCGTTTCTTCCACGATCTTGACTAGACGGTCTGCCCCCGCCCTGGCTGGGATCTCTTCCCCCTCCAGCCTTCCAGCCACAGCGCGCGCGTGGTAAATGGCCACGTCCAGACCCACTCCTCTTTCCTGGGGTGCAAGCCCCCTTTGGGTCTGCTCTCCCCCACTTGGCTCAGCCCCAATGGACCCAACTCCTACCTCTATTATGGGGGCGACCTCCACAGTCTCCAGTGTGGGGGTGACCCCTACCACTTCTGGGGTGCCCCTGACCGCTGCGGTTTCCTCCGCAACCGGGGTCTCCTTCATCTTCTTGGGCCCAGACTCCTCTGCAGCCCCTTCTAGGGCACTTATCTTCTTCTTCTTCCTCTTCGGAGCTTCTCCCTCTTTCCTGGCCTTCTCCTTCACAGGATCCACAGGGGGCCTTCGCGGCTCAAAAGTGCTCAGGTCTTTCCCCCCCAGCGGCTTCGGGCGGGGTCGGATCCTCTCCTTTGCAATCGGTTGCGCCGGTCGGTCATCCTGCGCTTTCTTAAACTGCGTGGCTTTGGCAAGGATGGCTTGATCCTCTACCTCCTGTGCTTTTCTCCTCGCCTCCAGCTCAGCTCGGTCAAGATCCTCACCGACTGGCTGTGGGCCCAACCCTGCCTGAAACAACGCAGACGGTTGAACAAGGTCGTCCCATTTGGCATTTTCCTTCTCTCTCCACTCCTTCACCCTTCCCTCAGCCTCCGCCCCCAGTCTTGCCTCCATCGACCTGGTGGGCACCTTCTAGATGGTCCGCGCACCGCGCCCCGCATTGGCAGAAACGTAAAACCATCATGCTCGCCATCCCTTAATTGACGTTGGCAGCCCTGCCACCAACCCCTTCCCCATTACTGCTTGCAGGGTGACCCACGTTTCTTGCTGCCCTGCGGCCTTGTAACAGGCAAAGAACTCTTCCACCAACATGGCCTCCCATCCGTTTGCCTTCGGCCATGCACTTGCACAAGCCAGCAAGATCTTCCACACATTGGGCATTAGTTGCCCTGGCGCCACCTCTAAATAGTTGAGCACGTCCACCACTATTTGCGGGAGTGGCAACCTCAGACCGCCCTTCAGCGCTTCCTCATAGAGGGAGAACTCCCCTGGCCTGACGTCGGATGGCCTTTCCGTCGATGTTGGCAGCAACAGCTCCACCTCCACCGGAATCTGGTATTTCTCCCGAATCGCCTCCAGCTCCGCCCTCGTTATTGACGACTTGTCTGGTTTCGTGTGCCAATGATCAGGCTCCGCCTGGCTGACAGGTTTCGGAGCTGCAATCATGGTGGAACC
Source organism: Camellia granthamiana (assembly GCA_036172215.1). Classification (NCBI taxonomy): domain Eukaryota; kingdom Viridiplantae; phylum Streptophyta; class Magnoliopsida; order Ericales; family Theaceae; genus Camellia; species Camellia granthamiana. The sequence goes on from CM069911.1 coordinate 11,077,540, forward strand.
ATGGAAGTGTATTGCAGGACCTCCCACCCTCTCCGTTCTGTACTACGCAGCTAATTCCACCGCATCATCATCTCCCAACGGATCCACCCTCACACCCTCGTTTCCTTCTCGTGCCATCTCTGAGGTATGTCTACGAATCGCTTCTGATACAGGCGCTAGGAAGTTGAAGAAATGCTCCAATGGCGTATCGCGAGCAACAAATGGTGTAAGACTTGGAATGTTTTGGTTCTTTGAACACAGGTAGGTGAATCGGATAATGCCAAAAGCCCACGGTTTACCCGTCTCCCAAGGATCCAAATTAATTTTCGCCAGTTTGAAAACTTTTCAAATTATCCGCCAAAATCGTCTTTTCAACACCATAATGACCTATCGTTTCATTTTTACTCCAACGCCTCACTTCCCAACTACGATTCTGCCACGTGTATGGTCCCGATGCACTGACTCCTGCCATTTCCTTGTCTTTTCCACTTCAAATCATCACGTGGCACGCCGCCTCTTGGGCCCTGTGCCTTTCCGATCGGCAACCCTCGCGGTCGGCACTCCTCCGCTCGGCACTCCTCCGCTCGGCCACCCTCGCGGTCGGCACTCCTTGCGGTCGGCACTCCTCCGCTCGGCCACCCTCGCGGTCAGCAATCCTCGCGGTCGGCACTCCTCCGCTCGGCCACCCTCGCGGTTGGCACTCCTCGCGGTCGGCACTCCTCCGCTCGGCCACCCTCGCGGTCAGCACTTCTCGCGGCCGGCACTCCTCCGCTCGGCCACCCTCGCGGTCGGCACCGACCGGTACCATCTCCCTCACTACTATTCCCTTCGTTGGACTGAAGCTGGACTCGGGAATGGGAGACTACTGACATGGAGGGGCCTATAAGAACCACGGCCCATAGTGGACAAACCCAAGCCCACCATTTATATCCCATTGCATAACCCGGGTAGCAGAATCCAAGACAGCTGGAGGCCAACTGAGCATAGGAGGCCAATAATACTCGGACACGTGGCGGGTGCAGAACAGGCCACGTCAGCAGACAAAGATCTGCAAAGTTATTGCCACAACACATCACCATTAATGCAGCCCATCACAGCATTTATGGTGACAACACCTCTCAGCCGGAATGGCACCCCCCTCACCCTGAACAAGACGAACCACGGCATAAGCTTTCGGCGGGAAGGTCAGGACGGCAGAGACAGCGAAATGATTACCAAAGAATATAAGCAAAGCTTGAAGACAAGAGAAAAGTTAAGTTTTCCCATTTTTCTCTCTCTCTCTCTCTACATCATCTATTTCCCCTTTCTAATTCACACACCGGAGGGTTCGCCGGGGGACTACCCTGTTCCCCTTTGAACTTGTTTGCAGGTTATCCAGTGGGCTTGAGGAGCTTGGATCGGTCTAGTCCATTCACCAGGACGAACGGTAACATCAAATATTAATAATAAATAATCATAAATAATAATCATAAATATTATTAGTTATTAATAATAAAAAATTACTTCATCTTTATTTATTATTATTTTTTTCTTATTTCTTCTTTAGTTATTAATACTAAAAATGCTAAGAAATATTAGAATCATAAATGGTAATAATCATAAATATTATTATTAGTTATTAATAATAAAAAATTAGAGATGAAAATGCTAATAATCAAAAAAATTAGTTATTCCTCAACAGAATGTTAATAATCATAAATATTATTTTTAATAATCAAAAATATTATTTTTTATGCTTATAGGAAAATGAGTTCATCAAGCAGTTTAGGTTCATCTGCTGCAAGTGCTTCTGCTCCTTCCATTGATCAATCTGGAGATGAAAATGCTCCTTTTTGGGGCTATGTTACAAAATTAGTTAAAAGGGGAGAAGGAGGAAGTGGTAATACAAAATTTAAGTGTAATTTTTGTAACATTGAGTACCAAGGGTCATATTCTAGAGTTAGAGCCCATTTGTTGCTACTTACTGGCCATGGAATTAGAGTGTGTGCAACTGTGAAGAATAAGAGTGATCTTCTTTCTGAAATTCGAAAGGTAGATCAAGAAGCTGAAAACCGGAAAAAAATGGCAAAGCCAAAAAATGTTCCTTTACCACTCCATCTTCTCAAATTAGTGCTAGCCACGGTGTAGAAGATGTTGGAACATTTAGAATGGAAGGTTATGCACCAAGAAAGAGAAAGGCAATTGGGAGTCGTCCTTTAGATAAGGCATTCAATCAAAGTACTAGAGAGCATTTACATTCTTTAATCGCCCGTATGTTCTATTCAGCCGGTTTGCCTTTCCATTTGGCTAGGAATCCATACTTTGTGGATGCTTTTCAATATGCTGTTGAGAATCAAATTGTTGGGTATGTCCCTCCTGGATATAATTTGTTGAGGACTATCTTACTTCAAAAAGAAAGGGCAAATATTGAAAGGTTATTGGAACCAACTAAGAAGTCATGGGATGAGAAGGGGTTGAGTATAGTATCTGATGGATGGACTGATGCACAAAGGAGGCCTCTCATTAATTTTATGGCAGCATGTAATGGTGTAGCTATGTTTATAAAAGCTGTTAATTGTGAGGGTGAGACCAAGGACAAGTATCATATTGCCAAACTAATTAGTGAAGTGATTGATGAAGTGGGTCCTAATAATGTAATTCAGGTAATTACTGATAATGCTCCAGTTTGTAGTGCAGCTGGATCAATTATTCAAGGTAATTATCCGAAGATCTTTTGGACACCTTGTGTAGTTCACACTCTTAATCTTGCTCTTAAGAACATTTGTGCTGCGAAGGAAGTTGGAGTTGCTGCATATGCTTATGATGAATGCCATTGGATCACTACTGTGATTGATGATGTAATGTTTGTGAAAAATTTCATCATGAATCATTCTATGAGATTAGCTATTTTTAATGAGTTTGTACCTTTGAAGCTACTTTCTGTTGCAGATACACGCTTTGCATCTGCAATTGTTATGCTAAAAAGGTTTAAACTTATATATCATGGTCTCCAAACAATGGTCATAAGTGACAAATGGGCTTCTTACAAGGAAGATGATGTTGGGAGAGCAGCTATTGTGAAGGAAAAGTTGTTGAATGATGTTTGGTGGGATAAGATTGAATATATACTCTCATTCACATTGCCTATTTATGAGATGCTTAGATTTTGTGACACTGATAAGCCATGTCTACATTTGGTTTATGAGATGTGGGATTCAATGATTGAACGGGTGAAGGCATCTATCTATAGGCGTGAAGGGAAGTCAGAAAATGAAGAGTCATCCTTTTATTCTGTAGTGCATCAAATATTAGTGGAAAGGTGGACAAAAAGTAGCACATCTCTTCATTGCCTTGCTCATTCCTTGAATCCAAGGTATAATTCACATTTGACTCATGAATCTAAGGTTTATACTTTAATTTTTTTCATTGCATAATTTACTTATTATTTTTTTCTAATTATGAAATCTAGGTATTATAGTGGGATGTGGCTTCATGAAAATCCCATTCGTGTTCCTCCTCACAAAGATGTTGAAATTTCTGAGATGAGAATCAAGTGTTTTAAGAGATACTTTCCTGATTCAGATGAGAGAAGGGTTGTTAATACAGAGTATGCGAAGTTTTCAGGTTGTTTGGAAAGTTTTAGTGACTCTGACTCAATATGTGATAGAGGAGTAATGGAACCAGTGGTTTGGTGGTTGGTACATGGCTCTTCTGCACCTATGCTCCAATCCTTGGCAATGAAATTACTTAGCCAACCATGTTCCTCATCATGTTGTGAAAGGAATTGGAGCACCTACTCTTTCATTCACTCTATGAGGAGGAATAAAATGACACCACAACGGTGCGAGGATTTGGTTTTTGTGCACTCCAATATTCGTCTCTTATCAAGGAGGAGTCAACTATACACAGAAGGAGAGACCAAGTTATGGGACGTTGGGGGAGATGCATTTGATTCATTGGAGGGTTCTGGTTTCCTTGAAATTGCAAATCTTTCACTTGATGAGCCAGAGATGGAAGCTATTTTATTCAATGATGAAGTTGATGGAAGTGAACTTTGAAGTGTCAAGTTTAGATATATAGGGCTTTCTTTTGTTTGTTTTCCTTTGCTTGTGTTATGGACTGAATTGGCCTTGTTTTTCTTTTGGTGTTGGTTGTTTTTCCTTTGCTTGGATTATGGACTGAATTGGTGTTGGTTATGCTATGTTGAATTCAAATATAAATATTTGTCTTTTAGTTTTATAGTTCTCTTTTTAGTTTTGATATTTAATTTCAATTTGTAGGTTGGATCTTTTAACCATAATTATAAAAAATAAAAATAAAAAAAAAATATCGGCGTACCGCAGCCGTACCCGTACCCTACTTTTTTGGAGTTTTGCCGTATCGGCGTACCCGTACTCGTACCCGTACCGTACTCGTACCCGCACCCGTGCTTCATAGGCATGCAACAATGTGTTGAGGCAGCCAAAAGAAATGGAGAAGAAATTAGAATCGATATCCAGAAATGGTTAACAAACGTGGATGGAGTTTTGGCAGAGGTGGAAGGATTGGGCCATGAGCTCAATTCGAAGAAAAGGTGTTTCAATGGATTGTGTCGATGCCGTTTGGTAACACTTACGTTTTCAGTTTTCTGTTTATATTTATAAAAATTTAAAAAACTCAAATAAAAACTTGTTTGGTAAATGTTTTGATTTATAAATCAGTGGTCTCAGTTTATAAATTTGGCCAAAAAATGAAAACATAAAAAATGTGTTTCCATTTTGAGTTTTCAGTTTTTTTTTTTTTTTACTACCCAATATTAGCCAGCACCCGCCACCATTTTCCACCACCGTCTTCCGCCACCACCACCTACCACCCACCTGCCACTATCACTCACCAGCCACCTGCCATCCATTCGCCATCACCACCACGCACCCTTCGCTACCACCAACACCCACCTTTCGCCACCACCACCACCCACCGGCCACTGCCTGCCACTACCATCCACCACTCACTACCCACCTGCCACCACCACCACCACCACCACCCACCTGCCACCACCACCACCCACCTGCCACCACCACCACCACCACCCACCTGCCACCACCACCACCACCCACCTGCTACCCACCCGCCACCACCACCCACCACCCATCACCACCACCACGACCACCCATCACCACCCACCACCACCACCACCCACCACCACCACCACCCACTCGCTACCACCTACCACCCGCCACCGTCACCCACCCACCCACCCACCACCACCACCCTACCCGCCACCACCTACTACCACCCGCTACCCTGCCCGCCACCACCTACCACCACCCCCCATCCGCCATCCACCTGCCACCACCACCCACCACCACCACCACCACCACCACCCACTCGCTACCACCCACCACCGTCACCTACCCACCCACCATCACCACCCACCACCCACCCACCACCCACCTGTCATCCGCCACCCGCCACCACCACCACCCACTCGCTACCACCCACCACCCGCCACCGTCACCTACCTACCCACCACCACCACCCGTCACCTACCCACCACCACCACCACCACCCGTCATCCGCTACCAACCTGCCACCACCATCGACCACCCGCTACCACCACCAACACCCACTCGCTACCACCCACCACCGTCACCCTCCCACCCACCACCACCACCACCACCACCCACCCGCCACCACCCGTCACCACCCACCACCACCAGCTACCCACCACCCACCGTCACCACTTTCCACCACCGTCTTCCGCCGCCACTTGCCATTTCTCACTCTTTTTTATATTTTTAAATTTTTTAAAACATTTTGTCAATTACCAAACGCGTTTGTAGTTTATATTTTTCTAAAAATAAACAAAAAATAAATAAAAACCAGTTTATAAAATTTTTGCAAATATAAACTAAAAACGTAAACGTTACCAAACACACCCGTCCTGATTGGAGCTCGCGGTATAAGTTTAGTAAGGAAGCAATCAAGAAAACAGCAATCGTTACAGAGCTTCAAGGCAACGTGAAGTTTGGAAATGTATCAGTCCTTGTACCTCCACCGAGTACAGAATTCATTTTAAGCAACGATTTGGTGACCTTTCAATCCACTGAATCAACTATTGATCAGATCATGGAGGCATTGCAAGATGACAGGTCTGATATAGTTGGGGTTTATGGAATGGGAGGGATAGGCAAAACAACTTTAGTGAAAGAAGTCGGTAAAAGAGCTAAAGAACTAAACCTCTTTGATTAGGTTTTGATGGCTATTGTCTCTCAAACACCAGATTTGAGAAAGATACAAGGGCAGCTTGCAGACTTGTTAGGTTTAAACTTTTCAGAGGAGACTGAAATTGGAAGAGCAGGTCGACTGTATGAAAGACTGAAGAAAGAAAAAGGGGTTCTTATAATACTAGATGACATTTGGTCGAGTATTAACCTTGCAGAGGTAGGAATTCCCCGAGGTAAGGAGCACAAGGGCTGTAAGATTATACTCACTACCCGACAAGGACGTGTTTGCAATACTGCTATGGGGGACCATATAGAGAAGGTTCCGGTTAGGCTCTTGTCTACAGAGGAATCATGGGATTTGTTCAGAAAGTATGTAGGAGGAGCGGTGAACAACGCTCCCACATTGAATTGTGTGGCCATGGAGGTTGCTAGAGAATGCCAAGGTCTGCCCTTGGCACTTGTGACTGTTGCACGAGCATTACGAGATAGAAACATAGAGGAGTGGAGAGCAGCACTCCAACAACTCAAAAAGTCTAAATCCATCAGTATTGATGACACAGAAGAAAGTGTTTTTTCCTGTCTAAGATTGAGCTATGAGTATCTAAGAAGCGATGAAATGAAGTTATGCTTTTTGTTATGCTGTTTATTTCCCGAGGATCACAATATTCAAATTGAAGACCTGGCTAGGTACAGCATGGGAAAACGGTGTTTGAGGGATGTGGATACAATGGAAGAAGCAAGAAGGAAAACCCATGAAATAATCATGCACCTTAAAGCTTCTTGTTTGTTGCTAGAAAGCAATAAGGAAGGGTGCGTCAAAATGCACGATATGGTTCGTGATCTTGCCATCTCAACTGCATCTGAGGAGAACAATGCATTCTTGGTAAGAGTTGGTGTTGGTTTGAAGGAGTGGCCAACAAAGGAGACTTTTGACGAATACATGTGCATATCCCTGATGACTAACAATATAATGAAGCTTCCTCAAGAATTGAAGTTCCCCAAACTCCAAATTTTGTTAATGGGCGAGAACGAGGGGTTTGAGGAGTTACCTGATGCTTGGTTAAGGGGAAGAGTGTTAGATCTGAGTGAAAGGGTAGGTTTTCGCTCATTGCTTCCAAGCAGCAATTCCATTTCAAGCAGCTCAGTGCTTCCAAGGTTCTTGACACGACCTTCCTCATTACTGCCAGGTCATGATTCCATTTCAAGCAGTTCATTGCTTCCAAGGGTCTTGACACTACCTCCCTCACTCCAATTGTTGGTACACCTCCGAACCTTGAACTTGGACCGTTGCAAGTTAGGCAACATATCTGTACTGGGAAAACTTAAAAAGCTTGAAATTCTAAGCTTCTATGGTTCTGATATCAAAATTTTGCCAAGGGAAATAGGGGAACTCAGTAATCTGAAGCTGCTTGATCTCTCTTTCTGTCAGTATCTTCAAACGATTCCACCAAATGTGATCTCACGTCTGTCACAACTAGAAGAACTGTATATGGGAGGCAGCTTTCATCGGTGGGCCATTGAAGGAACAAAAGAAGAAAGAACCAATGCTTGCCTATCTGAATTGATACCGTTGCTCCAATTAACCGTTTTATGTGTCGAGCTAAAAAACATAGCATGTTTTCCCAAAGGCCTTCTCCTTCATAAATTACTCAAGTTTGAGGTAACAATTGGCCATGATTCAATCAAATGTTATCCAAACTCAAAAAGATTGTGCCTCAGAGAGATTAAAGCCCCCATACCAAATGAGGTCGAGAACCAGTTTCAGTCAATTGAAGAGCTGACATTGTTTTGTTTGGAGGAAATTAATATTATCCCACACCTTGATATAGGGGGTTTAAATAGCTTGAAATCTCTCAAGGTAATCTCTTGCCAAAGCATGTTCTCACTTGTAAATACAAACGAATGCAGTCCACCAGTTATATTTGCAGCGTTGGAGGAACTGCACCTTTGGAATTTGGATAATGTGGATGTTATATGTCGTGGCTCACTTCCAACTGCTTCGCTTCAGAAACTATGAATTCTCAAGGTTGAAAGATGTTGTAAATTTGTCCCTTTAATTCTTACTTCTGAGTTGCTTGATATGTTATGAAGTCTTGAAGAAGTCACAATAGCAAGGTGTGAAAAGGTGGTGATGATATTTTGGCTTCCAGTGGGTGAGGAAGAACACATGCCACTCTCTACTCTTAAAAAGTTGCGTTTAGAAGCTTTGCCTTCATTGTTTTCCATATGGAATTCTTCCAAGTCGCTCGTAAGACTCCAAAACCTAACAGGTGTAGAAATTAGAGATTGCGGATATATAAAATTTATCTTCCCTCATTCCATTGCTCAAAGTCTACAACAACTCGAAATTCTCAAGATAAAAGGGTGCCCATTTTTGAAAAGAATTGTTCAAGGTGATCAAACTGACCATACTCAAGCTATTGGTTTCCCGAACCTCAAAGTTCTTCAAGTGGAAGATTGCACGGATTTGACAAGTCTATTCTCAGTGACTACTGCACAGAGTTTTTGGCAACTAAAAGAACTAATGATAGTCAAATGTGAACGGTTAGTGGAGATCATAAGCCATATAAAGGAAGGGGAAGAAGAAAAAGAAGAAAATGATGAGGAGATTTTGTTGCCAAAAGTGCGTAGTTTCGAAGTCAGAGCCTTGTCAAGCCTTAAAAGGCTTTGTTCAGAGAACTTTTGTGTAAATCTACCGGCCTTGAAAGAGTTGGTTGTGGACCGGTGTCCAATGATGGGGACGTTTGCTGCTGATGCCACTGCTTATGAACTGCAGAGTGCATCCAAAACGATGAAAATACAAATAGATGGGCAGATGTTGAGTGCCACAGCCGTTTAGTGGAAAGGTATGGATATTCTTAGTCAGTTCATCATTTCTTTTAGGCTTTAATTCTAAAGCATATTTTTTTCCCAAGATTCTAGACTAATTAGACACATTAAACAGAATTGTTATTGACTTCTTTCTTCTTGTTGATATCTCAAGGAAAAAAGAGAAATCAACCAGCACAGAAAATCCAAGGAAATTAAGCCTCTCCTCAGATATGGTAGTTGAAGGAAGAGGAAGATCTTGCTTCCGTGAAGAATCTGCAGTTTTTTTTTTTTTTTTTTTTTGATCAGCAAAGAAAAATTTCATTAAAAGCATGAAATTAAAGGTACAGGAAGATGACATGCATCGAGAGAGATTCGGAAAGTACAGAATACCCCTACTACTGCTACTCGCATCCATACAACCAACCCCTCGGCTTCACGGTTTTTTTTTTTTTTTTATTAAACAAAAAAGTTAAGAAGAACTTAACTAGAAAATAAAATACAAGACTCCTCACAAAATCAACCCACACAACCCGAACCCAAAAACCAACACCAAAACACCCAAGCTTAACAAACTAGCTCCCAATGCTGCTGCACTCCCAATCCACCTAAGCTGCCAAGACCATCATCAGACTCTTCTTCCACTCTGCTGATTACCCCTTACTGGCTCACCTACCCTGGTACACCATCCTCCTTGCCTCTGTAACCATCTTTTGACTCCAAGCTAGCAACCTATTTGAAGGCCAACTTCTCTGCAAGCCCCTGAATAACAAACTCACACACCCCCCGATAGGACACCCACCACCACTTCCATGGTCGGAACACCTCCTTATATAACACCCAACTCCACTCCACTTCCGATTCAAACCTCCAAACACTCACAGCAACCGAACACACCTGATGACGAACAAAACCCGCTGCCACTGCGGAACAAAACCCACTGCCAACTCCAGCTCCATGGTCGGACACCTCTGTTCCGATCCAAACTCCGAACACACCCGCTGCAGAAGCTCCAAAGTTAACACCCAAAACAACGACCAAACCGCCAAGGCACCGCCAAACATCTTAAAGAAGTTCACCCCTCAAATACCCACTCGAAAAGGAGCGCTCGAATGAAATCTTAGATCTAGATCGAAAATCTGGATCTAGATCTGAACTCTTAGATCTAAGATCAGGACCGAAACATCACCAAAGATCCGAACCAAAGATTCGTCCCTCAAACTCCCACTCGCACAGGAACGCCCGAATGAAACTCCTAGCCAAATTAGAACAACCGTTAATCCAGACCAAAACCGACCACCATCTACTCTGTTTTGACCCCTAAACCAAGCACCCCCAGGTGAAACAAAACAAAACAACCCCAATGGGAGCTGGACCAGCAGCACCGAAACACACCTAAGTGGGAAAATAATGTGGGAATCAAGTTATTATAAGGAAAAACCAAAGAGGGAGCTGGACCAGCCGACCGCCATAGCCAAAGCGGCGGCCAGCCAGCCAGCCAAAGTGAGGCCCGGGGGTGGAGGTTTTTAAAAAGAGAGAGAGAGAGAGAACTTCTACCAAGTTGACAATTTGACTTAATGTGAAGAATCTGCAGTTAACCACAGGTAGTGATGACTATCTTGTTCATATGGGTACAGATTTTTAATAATTAGAGATGTCTGACCTAATGTAAGCTTCTAATTCAGTGAAAGCAGTCAATCAATCAGATAAAGAGCCAATTCTGTCAAGTTGTTCTCCTGATAATGCTCACTTATTTCAGGGATGTTGCACAAAAGGCTGTCATATATTTATCTTAGTTTTTCAGCACAATCTATTGCTTTGCTTTAGCTCTGCAGCTCTTCTCCATCACTCCACTATTACTAGGGCTACACAAGGGTCATCACCCGCTGCTGAACCATGGAACCTTAAATCCAGCAGGTGAGTCAGATCGATCGGCACAGCTCAAGGTGGTTTGGGGGGTTAGGCAGTTTTTTGCACAGCCCTAGCTATTACTACTGATGCTGGTGCCCTTTGTTGCTCCAAAATTGTAGAAGTTATGTTTGTGTGTGTGTGCTGCCAAGCTTTAGTGGCACATATGCGTCTTCGCTAGTGTGGAAGTGTTTAAGCTCTCTTCGGTGAAGACCTGTGTGTGGCAATCTTGTATTGTATATGCCATGATTGATGTGTAAATTGGAATAATATGTAGCTGATGACTTATGTAGTTTTATTTTATTGTGTTGATTTATCAGCCAAAGTATACTATGCATTCAAGCAGTAATCTAATAGCTAAGTCTAAATGTTGTGAGGCTAGTAGAGCTAGACATCAGAATTGTATAGAGGCCGAGGATATAAACGTCAGAATGCGATCAAGAGCTTTGAACTTTAATGAAGGATTTTGATAATTTACAAATATGTTGTATCAAACTGAACATTAGACATTCAACTATGTAAGAAAATTTAATAATATATAATCACAAAAATTAGAGTGTCATACTATTTAAAAAAGCCTAACAACACATAATCACAAACAAACAACAAGCTCAATAATTATTACTACAACTACATCATACCCCTTAAGAGAAGTGGAACTGTGATGTTACATGGTTCAGGTGAGTCCTCTCCCAATTATCTTGCAGACTTAAATACCACTGTATTATGCCAACAAGCATCTTCCCCTTTTTTTTATTTTTTCTGATGGTGGAGAATTTATAGGATCCGGACCAAAATCAGGAACCTGCAAGAAAAGGAAATCTTAAGTTGGCATGAAGAAAAGAGTTAGGTAAACATAAAAGAACCGAGTGGATTGGCTTACCTTGAGTGGTTGCTGAATTGATTTCTTATAGCAGTTTTTGGTGCGATTTGCTAGGGATTTAGATCTTTTGATTCCCATTATCCTCAACTGTGAAGCTTTAATTGTAGGCAGAGATTCAACTGTATTTGGTTGGGAGATTTTGGAAGATATTTGGAAAGAGAAGGGAAAAGGAAAAAGTATGCGAAATTAGGTGAAATGTAAGTATATTTTATTCACATTTCACATACTTTTTTATTTTCCTTTCTAAATCCCTTCTCAAATCCCTCAACTAAACACAGCATAAATACGGGAATCAGTTATGATGCAACTTCCTCTGCCATATGTGCATGGTCAGGCTTCACTGAGTGTGTCTTCCCGATCGAGTGAACCTTTGCTGAATGAGCTGAGAAATGCTCTTGCCAACCTGGCCTTGCTCACTTATAAACATGCCGACCCCAACTTATCCGGATCAAATATCTACTCATCATTTTCCTTCTTTTTTTTTCAAGGTTGCAGATAATCAAGTCATTTTTTGAACACCATGGGTCACCCATTTTTTCCTTGGACTCTTGTTTAGGCTTAAGATCCACGGCCTCAGGACGACATCAAGCAACTTCATTACCAAAGGACTACTGGGAGTTCTCTGCTTTGATGCACTATGCCTGCCTATATCACCATGCTTAAAACAATAATTCAAATGCCGGTTTCAACACCCACTGACCCACAATTGTGGTTTCCTGAAGAATGTGAACTTCTATAATCAATGGAACAACATATTTGGTGAAACAAAAGAGCAGTTCCTTGAGAAGCATCTACCACGCACTCAATCCCGTGAACAAGCACATAAGCAAGACGAATCAATTTCTCTTCCCATATTTAATTATGCAAAAGGGGTTAATGTGCATACATATAGAGAGATGCAACCAATGGATGGAGTTGTAGAATGATTTTGAAGGTCACTGACCTCACTAACAAATGAAGAGAAGTGCAATCTTAATTAGCAATTACGTTATAGTTGGCTGCTATACTAGCACGGAAATTCTAGATAAAACCAATATGCACCTTAGAATAACCAGATCAATCATGTTCTCCAAGCAAGTACTGGGATTGAATTTAATGCAATTTCTGAATAAAAATGGACACCTACGCAGCTAGGGAGATAAAATACAGTCAATCCTGAGGTTCTACCAAACACCGAACAGAGAGCCCCAAAACCAAAGTTTCAGCAACTCGAAAAACCAAGTAATCAAATTCACTTTCTATATTTAGCAAAATCGAGCATGAGTTAAAGGCTCATCCTAGAGAGATTTGCTTAATCTTTCATCCTTGCATCGCCTTTGATCTCCTACCATGGACTCAAAAACATCCAACAGATTGTCCAACCCATCACTCTCATCCCCTACCGCCTTCAATGCATATACAATGCTCTCAATCGTGGACAAACATCCAACCCTAGGCTGCCGCCTCACTTCGCTATACAAGCTCATCTTATCTAATCCAACTTCAGATGAGGCAAAAGCTTCAACCAAGGGTTCTCCTTGTACATCCTCTTGGCCTTGGACCAAGTTCCATCCAAGACAATCAAATTCTTCACCTTGAAATCTATAGCCTCAGTGCCAACTGATTTTTCACTTGGGAAAAGAAGAACCGATCCAGGAGGAACCACTATTTCAAACTCTTCGAATTCTTCAATTTTGATGCTCCCATTCAGTTGCTTGCTCTGCCACTTCTTCACGACAAACCCTTTTGATAAAGCATCAAGGACTGCTGTAGAAGCCAAAAGCAGATCAAAATCAAGGTTCTGGGATTGAGTTTGTGGCATCAAATTATGCACAAAGGAGCTAATGACACCATATTTTCCAATGGTGAAAGTGATGAGAGGTCCCTCAACACCTCTTGGGACCTCTCCAATGTGATGAATCCCCAACCGAATTCGCTTGTTCTTGTGTACACTGTCAAATTCACTACTCAAATCAGGCTCAACAGGCTTGGAATTTTCCTCTTCTGAATCCACAGACCCTCTTTTTGAAGTAGACCCATCAATTTTATCAAAGGCTCCATTTTGGATTCCTTCAAAATCAGAAACATTATCAAAATATGAACTTTTCGAACCCATTTCAGAATCCGATTCCAGAGATCGAATGACGAACCGGGCTTCGAAATTCACATCGGAAACTGACGTAACATTGAGATTCTTGAGCCCTAGGGTCGCGATTCGGGTGGAATTGAGAGGGTGATCTCGCTCGAGACTGTGTTGGAGAATGGTGACACCGACCAAGTTGTTAAGACTAGGGGTCTTGATTCGAGTGCACAAGCAGAGACGCGAGGGTTTCGAACAGGAAGGGCATGTGGGTCTCTTGGAGGAGGACTCGGTCGCCATTACTAGGGCTGGGTTTAGGGTTTGAGACAGTTTGGATATTGTTTGGCTGCAGTGAGGGCTGAGAAAGGAAGAGATGAAAGAGTTGTTTGTTGCCTGAGAGTGAATTCGTGTCCGAAAATAGGGCGACATTTGTACGTGGGACATTAGAATCGAAATGTTTTGATGGAGATTTGTACTCAGAATTTGGTGTCTAATGTAGTCGTTTCTTCTTTTGTGACGTGCTAAATTTTTTTTATCTTAAAATAAAAAAGTATATATTATTTAAAAGCATAAGAAAAATTTAAATTCAAGGTATTAAGTTTCATTAAGAACCCTCTTATCATTTAGACAATATATATATATATCAGTGGTAAATTCGTGCTATGTACGGGATTGATTTAATAATGTATAAATTTTTAATAATGCTAAGTTCTAATTTAAATCATAAAATTATAATCATAATGCATATAGATCATCTTTTCAAATTTAATAAGTAAAAACAATAATACTTCAAAACAAATATTCACAAAATATTATAATCATCCAACTGATATATGTTTTTTGAAATAATAAATTTGATTTCTTATTGATGAAATTAACAATAAATAAGATGTTTCTCAATGAATCTAATATTTAAAACATATATATTCTAAAAAAACTAATAATAAACTGAATGTCATAAATTAAAGGGTGATTTACAGGTAAGTCCCATTTTAGAAAATAATGGTACATTAAGTCCTACTTCAAAAACTTTTTACCGGTAAGTCCCATATTAATTTGAAATGATGAAACTACCTTTACCACATCAAAACACAAAACATAAATCGCAGAATCATGTTTTCATTCTCACACTTCATCCCGCTATTTCTCACCATCGCAGATTTCATTCTCACCTTTATCAATTTTGCCTCACATTTCGTCTTCATTCATCAATCTCGTCTCAAATTTCCCAAAAACAAACTAGATTATCGAACATTCTAAAATCTAAACAACCAAAAATGGTGAAAACAAGTAAGATTCAAGTATCTTAAACCCTGATTTTTGCAGAATCTTTCATTTTTGAAACTTTTGTTTTTGATTTCCATTTCAGTTCGAATGTTGAGTTTGAAACTTTTCTTTTCAAAACTTTTGTTTTTGTTTTTGTTTTTGTTTGTGAATTTGAGAACATTCATTGTAATGGCACCAAAATCAAATTCTCTTACTTTCAATTCAGGTTTCAATGTAGATGTTGGTTTGATTGTTGTTAATATTCTCAGATTCTTACTAAATTTGAATAAAAACCCTAATTAATCATATTCTCTTGCTTTCTATTTACGTTTCAATATTGAGTATCGTGCGATTGCTGTGAATATTCTCATATTCTGAGTCAATTTGAGTGAAAAATCCTAATTAATCATATTCTCTTGCTTTAAATTTAAGTTTCAATGTTGATGTTGGTGTGATTGCTGTCAATGTTCTCATATTCGGAATCAATTTGAGTGAAAAACCTTAGTTAATCATCTTCTCTTGCTTTCAATTTAAGTTTCAATGTAGATTTTGGTATAATTACTGTCAATGTTCTCATATTCTGAATCAATTTGGGTGAAAAATCCTAGTTAAATCATATTCTCATGCTTTCAATCTAAGTGTCAATGTAGATTTTGGTAACATTGCTGTTAATGTTTTTAGATTCATATTGAATTTGAGTGAAAAACCCTAGTTAATCATATTCTCTTGCTTTCAATTTAGGTTTCAATGTTGATTTTGGTTCGATTGCTGTGAATGTTCTCAGATTCTTAGTAAATTTGAGTAAAAAACCCTAATTAATCGTATTCTCTTACTTTCCATTTAGGTTTCAATGTTGAGTATCGTGCGATTACTGTGAATGTTCTCATATTTTGAGTCAATTTGAATGAAAAACCCTAGTTAATCATATTATCTTGCTTTAAATTTAAGTTTCAATGTTGATTTTGTTGTGATTGCTGTCAATGTTCTCATATTCTGAATCAATTTGAGTGAAAAGCCCTAGTTAATCATCTTCTCTTACTTTCAATTTAAGTTTCGGTGTAGATTTTGGTACAATTACTGTCAATGTTCTTATATTCTGAATCAATTTGGATGAAAAATCCTAGTAAATCATATTCTCATGCTTTCAATCTAAGTGTCAATGTAGATTTTGGTACCGTTGCTGTTAATGTTTTCAGATTCATATTGAATTTGAGTGAAAAAACCTAATTAACCATTTTTCCTTGCTTTCAATTTAGTTTTCAATGTTGATTTTGGTTCAATTGCAGTTAATATTCTCAAATTCTTAGTGAATTTGAGTAAAACCCTAGGTAATTATATTCTCTTGCTTTCCATTTAGGTTTCAATGTTGAGTATCATGTGATTGCTGTGAATGTTCTCATATCTTGAGTCACTTTGAGTGAAAAACCCTAGTTAATCATATTCTCTTGCTTTAAATTTAAGTTTCAATGTTGATTTTGTTGTGATTGCTGTCAATGTTCTTATATTCTGAATCAATTTGAGTGAAAAACCCTAGTCAATCATCTTCTCTTGCTTTCAATTTAAGTTTCAATGTAGATTTTGGTACAATTACTGTCAATGTTCTCATATTCTGAATCAATTTAGGTGAAAAATCCTAGTTAATCATATTCTCATGCTTTCAATCTAAGTGCCAATGTAGATTTTGGTACCATTACTGTTAATGTTTTCAAATTCATATTGAATTTGAGTGAAAAAACCTAGTTAATCATATTCTCTTACTTTCAATTTAGGTTTCAATGTTAATTTTGGTTCGATTGCTGTGAACGTTCTCAAATTCTTAGTGAATTTGAGTTTTTTAGGGTCTATTTGGTAACGTTTACGTTTTTAGTTTATATTTACAAAGATTTTATAAATTGGTTTTTGTTTATTTTTTTGTTTATTTTTAGAAAAACATAAACTACAAACGCGTTTGGTAATTGACAAAATGTTTAAAAAAAATTTAAAATATAAAAAAAAAGTGAGAAATGGCAAGTGGTGGCAAGTGGCGGCGGAAGACGGTGGTGAAAAGTGGTGACGGTATGTGGTGGGTAGCGGGTGGTCGTGGGTGGTGGTGGGTGGATGGTGGTGGTGGGTTGGTGGGTGGGTGACGGTGGTGGGTGGTAGCGAGTGGGTGGTGGTGGGTGGTGGTGGCAGGTGATGGGTGGTGGTGGCAGGCGGATGACGGGTGGTGGTGGTGGGTGGGTGGGGTGACGGTGACGGGTGGTGGGTGGCGGATAGCGGGTGGTGACGCGTGGTAATAGTGGGTGGGTGGGTGGGTGATGGTGGCGGATGGTAACGAGTGGGTGGTGGTGGCGAGTGGTGGGTGGTGGTGGCGGGTGGTGGTGGTAGGTGGATAAGTGACGGTGGCGGGTGGTGGGTGGTAGCGAGTGGGTGGTGGTAGTGGTGGTAGTGGGCGGTGGGTGGTGGTGGCAGGTGGGTGGCGAGTGGGTGGTGGTGGCGAGTAAGTGGCAGGTGGCTGGTGGTGGCGGGTGGTGGATGGTAGTGGCAGGTGGGTGGTGAGTGGTGGTGGCGGGCGGTGAATGGTAGTGGCGGGTGGTGGATGGCAGGTGGGTGGTGGTGGTGGAGGTGGTGGTGGTAGTGATGGCGAGTGGGTGGTGGCTGGTGGGTGGTGGTGGCGGGTGGTGAATGGCGGTAGCAGGTGGTGGTGGGGGGGTGGGTGGTGGTGGTGGAAGACGGTGGTGGAAAATGGTGGCAGGTGGTGGTTAGTGTTGGGTGGCAAAAAAAAAAAAACTCAAAACGAAAACACATTTTTTGAGTTTACATTTTTTGGCCAAATTTATAAACTGAGACCACTGATTTATAAATCAAAAATTTACCAAACAAGTTTTTATTTGACTTTTTTAAATTTTTATAAATATAAACAGGAAACTGAAAACGTAAATATTACCAAACGGCACCTTAGTTAATCATGTTCTCTTACTTTCCATTTAGGTTTCAATGTCGAATATCGTGTGATTGCTGTGAATGTTCTCATATTTTGAGTCAATTTGAGTGAAAAACCCTAGTTAATCATATTTTCTTACTTTCAATTGAGGTTTCAATGTAGATTTTGGTGCGATTGCTATGAATGTTCTCATATTCTGAATCAATTTGGGTGAAAAACCCTAGTTAATCATGTTCTCATGCTTTCAATCTAAATGTCAATGTTGATTTTGGTACCATTGCTGTTAATGTTTACAGATTCATATTGAATTTGAGTGAAAAACCCTAGTTAACCATTTTCCCTCGCTTTCAATTTAGTTTTCAATGTTGATTTTGGTTCGATTGCTGTTAATATTCTCAAATTCTTAGTGAATTTGAGTAAAACCCTACTTAATCATATTCTATTGCGTTCCATTTAGGTTTCAATGTTGAGTATCGTGCGATTGCTGCTAATTGTAGACGCGCTCGCGGGGGACCTCGGTGCTACAGTTCGGACTCCCTGTTTGTTTGTTGCGGTTCTAAATCTGAACCAAAGAGTCCAACTCTGGCAAATCGTTTTGAAGAAAAACAGATTTTTTGAAAAGTAGTGCCAAACATGGACTGCTTTGCCAGATTACAGAGTCGCCACCTAAATATTTTTAAAATGGGAGATTTAGGAAACCCTGACTCGGTGCCGAAGGCCACATGTCCGTCATCACCAAAGTTGTCTTGGCTCGGGAGCTTGGGTACGATCGGGGAAGGTCAGCTATGAGCACCCCCTTTCGCCCGGTCCGAAGACCGGCCTCTACTAACCGTGATACCCGATTTTGAAAACATTACATGCTCTTATTCCAATCATTAGCCTAGAATTACTATGTTATGCGCACAGCAAACAAGTATAGACTAGATCGTCTAATTTGGAAATAAACATTGCATATCCGTTCGTTTTGAAAATGCTTTGGAATTTACTACTCGCAAGTAGGCTAAAACACGGATTTCAATGAGTTTTCCCAACTCAAGCAATCCAACCTCCACCCACAGGCATTCAAACAGTTTATCTCATATAAGCACTTAGCCGCATGGTAAGCATACTGTTATGTTAACATCCACACGCATGCGATATGCTAAAGCATAAATACTTACATCGTACTCCGTGCCAAAACAAGAAACTAGTTAGCAGACATGCATGACCTAGTTCATGTTAAATGGCTAAGGCAACACAGGCGAAGATGCAATTTAGAGTAGGCTCGGCTAACCCTAAAGATGGCATGTGAAATGCACTTTATTCGATGCACGTATTCAATTTGGAATTGAAAATACAATGCAGTTTGTATGATGTACCGAGCCCGATGCATGTCAACAAATGCATGGATGCACGCATGCATAGCATAAGGTATGCTAAAATAAACGTGCCCTAATACTAACCATTAAAAGCAGGTAAGTAAAAGGGAGAAAGAAGTGGGGGTTGGAAGACATACACACCACTCACCCACACTTATTACAGATTTGCCCTCGCTCGGGGGGGGGACCGAAAGAATAATACAAATAATTAACTACGCAAGCTAATTAAATATTACAAACCCAATAAATTAATTAAACGAATTAACTAATTTAATTAAAACAATAAACCACCTCGGGAAGAGGGCCAGATGCAGCGCACGCTCGGGACTTGCTCGGAATCGCACTGCCATGCCTAGACTGCCTCTGTTTTCCCTGCTCTGCCTTTCTGAAAACTGCCAAAGTCTCAGAACTACTTCTCAAGGCACTGGGGGATACCACCGGCTGAGGGGAAACACCACCGGCTGAAGTATGTGTCCACCGGCACAAAATAAACTCATCGGCTGATAATTTAATGCCGGCCGGCACTAAATGTTGCCGATCGGCACTGAATGTCTGTAGAACCTGCAACTCACAGCAGCAGAGGGCAAAATCTTGCATGGCAATGTTATTCAAGTAATGTATGCACCAAACACACTCCTTATCATGTTTGTGACTCAAAGGGGCATGTGCCTCGATTCTCGGGCCACCAATCACGCATTCCCATGCATGATGGCCCAAAGTATCAAATGTGCACTTTCAATTTCAAATGCATGCAAACCAAACAAACCAAAATCCTAATCCCTATCACCAAATCAAGGGACAAGGAATGCATGTTGATGCAATGCAACCTAGTCATGTTAGCTATCATGCAACATGAACAATGCCATGTACTTATGCAAAGCATACAAGCAAACATGATGTAAGCATGCAAGCAAGCAAATGATGGTCTTAAACATGACTTAGGCAACTCTAAATAGGCCTAAAATCAGTGGCCAAAGTGCCCAAAAATGAAGGCTAATCACGCATGCACACATGCACATGTTAAGGTACCAACTTAAGCATCAAGTGAGCAAGCTTTAAGCACACTTAAAGGAAGCTAAACATGGACAATTAGCATACATAGAAAGCTCCGAAAATTATACAAAACATGGTGCCAAACCAAGCAACAAAATAGACTAAGCATGCAACAAATGGCCCAAGCATCCAAGGCAAGCCAAAGGAGACCTAAACCATGGCTAAGCCAACCAAGCCTCACAAGGCCAAGAAGGCTTAAAACAGGTCTAAGGCAGCCTTAGACCATACAAATGGGACCTCCTAGATGGCATCTAAGTGGCTCTAGAGCAAGGCATACACAAAGGTCAAGGCATGAGGCATACAACATATGCATTCAAAGCTTCAAAGAGGCATGCAAGGCAATCAAACAAGCATGTCTAAGGGACTGAAATTGCATGCTAAATGGTTCCAAACCATTGAAAATAATGCAAACAAGGCATGCTACACATTTATGCACTTAAGGCCAACAAGCCAAACATGCAAAGAGGCTATACAATGCAAGCTAGGGTCGACCAAAATAACTATGGACAGACCTCATTCATGGCAAAATAAGCATGCAAGCTTCACAAATGTAAGCCTAAAACATGCTAGAAACAAAGGTACACAACCTAAGACATGTTAAGGGATCACAAGGCATTACATGGCAACTATGCTAAGCATGCATAAGGGACCAAAACCAACTCTTAGCAATGTTATATCATGGCATAATAAACATAAAATGCAGCCTAGACATACTCAACACACACACCAACAAAGGCTTCCTCAAGAGGCCAAAACTTGTCCTTTTCAAGGACAACAAGGAGAGGGGGTGGCCCTCTCCTTCTTGGGACTTCAAGGCATCATCTACACCACTGAAATCCCTCAAGATTTCAGTGGTGAAGAGACCCGAACACCAAAATCCCGGAGCTCAACAAAATAGCACAAAAATGAGGCCTTTCAAGGCCTAAGAGGGGCCAAACTTCCCCAAAGCACAAAGCACCCTTAATAAACTATCAAGAGGACTAAAAAACAGAACTTTTTTGTATTAAACACCAAGCACAAAAACAGTTCAAAGATAGGTAAAAATGGAGTGCAAGAATGGGGTATATAAAGCAAGTTTCTCACCCTTGTTGACCTTCTTCACAAGTGTTGATGTTGTAGCTTCCTTGGGCTCAAATCCGGCCAAGAACACCAAGAACAACCTCTTGGAACCTCAGTAGCCAAGGGAAGGTGAAACACTAGGTGCTTGTGTGCAATAATGTGGACTAAAGCACCAAGTGTACAAACAAGAAAGAAAAAGAGAGATAGGATAGATATAGAACTCAAACCCTAAAACCAGAGCTTCTCTGAGGTCTTTTCTCTCCAAAATGTCTAACTCTCCAACCCTTGAGCCAAGAGGAGGAAGGGTTCTCTTATAGGCAACCAAACTTACAAGTTAAGCCACCAAGAAGCTCATCCCTCCATACACGTGTATGGAGGGAAAGAAGATGCAAGACAGCTGCCTTAAAATATCTCAAAAAGCAACTGAACAGTAGTCGGCTGGGCAAAAATGTCATTTTGCCAAAAAAGAGTGCCGACCGGCAACAAATAGTGCCGACCGGCAATATACATTGCCGGTGGCAACACAAAACCAGTCGGTGGCCTCTAGCCACTGCCGGTGGTGCAAGGGGATGTCTCACAAGGCATCCTCTGCCTTTCCAAGGCAAAACACAAGTGTTTGGTGTAAAACCAGACACAAACAGTCGAGTTCGGAGATCCTGAGGCAAGGCGCGTAGCCAAGAACTTCGGGAACTCCAAACGACCACAAACATGGATGATCACCGGGCGTTCAAACGGTGACATCCAGGTCTTGAGGACGGTCAAAAATGGGGTGTCTACACTAATGTTCTCATATCTTGAGTCAATTTGAGTGAAAAACCCTAGTTAATCATATTCTCTTACTTTCAATTTAGGTTTCAATGCTGAGTATCATGTGATTGCTATGAATGTTCTCATATTCTGAATCAATTTGAGTGAAAAACCCTAGTTAATCATCTTCTCTTGCTTTCAATTTAAGTTTCAGTGTAGATTTTGGTGCAATTGCTATGAATATTCTCATATTCTAAATCAATTTGGGTGAAAAATCCTAGTTAATCATGTTCTCATGCTTTCAATCTAAGTGTCAATGTTGATTTTGGTACCATTACTGTTAATGTTTACAAATTCATATTGCATTTGAGTGAAAAACCCTAGTTAATCATTTTTTCTTGCTTCAATTTAGTTTCAATGTTGATTTTGGTTTGATTGCTGTTAATATTCTCAGATTATTAGTGAATTTGAGTAAAAACCCTAGTTAATCATATTATTTTGCTTTCCATTTAGGTTTTCAATGTTGAGTATTGTGCGATTGTTGTGAATGTTCTCATATTTTGAGTCAATTTGAGTGAAAAACCCTAGTTAATCATATTCTCTTGCTTTCAATTTAAGTTTCAATGTTGATTTTGGTGCAATTGCTGTGAATGTTCTCATATTCTGAATTAATTTGAGTGAAAAACCCTAATTAATCATCTTTTCTTGCTTTCAATTTCAGTTTCAATGTAGATTTTGGTGCGATTGCTGTAAATGTTCTCATATTCTGAATCAATTTGGGTGAAAAATCCTAGTTAATCATGTTCTCATGCTTTCAATCTAAGTGTCAATGTTGATTTTGGTACCATTGTTGTTAATGTTTATAGATTCATATTGAATTTGAGTGAAAAACCCTAGTTAATCATTTTCTCTTGCTTTCAATTTAGTTTTCAATGTTGATTTTGGTTTGATTGCTGTTAATATTCTCATATTTTTAATCAATTTGAGTGAAAAACCTTAGTTAATCATATTCTCATGGTTTCAATTTAGGTCTCAACGTTGATTTTGGTACGATTCCTGTGAATGTTCTCAGATTCTTAGACAATTTGAGTAAAAAACCTTAGTGAATCATATTCTCTTGGTTTCAATTGGTTTTTCAATGTTGATTTTTGTATGATTGTTGTTAATGTTCTTAGATTTTTAGTCGATTTGAGTTAAAACGTGGACATAATCATATTCTCTTGATTTCAATTTAGGTTTCAATATTGAGTTTGACATGATTGCTATGAATATTCTCAAGTTTCCAATCAATTTGACTGAAAAACTCTAGTTATTCATGTTCTCTTCCTTTTGATTTAGGTTTCATTGTTTATTTTGATATGATTGCTATGAATGTTCTCATATTCTGAATGAATTTGAGTCAAAATCTCTAATTAATAATATTCTGTTGCTTTCGATTTCAGTTTCAATGTTGATTTTGTTTTTATAGCC
Organism: Camellia granthamiana; assembly: GCA_036172215.1. Taxonomy (NCBI): domain Eukaryota; kingdom Viridiplantae; phylum Streptophyta; class Magnoliopsida; order Ericales; family Theaceae; genus Camellia; species Camellia granthamiana. The sequence continues at coordinate 11,101,238 of CM069911.1, forward strand.
ATGAATGTTATCAAATTTAGACTTCATGAGAATGACATTGGATTGATTCTTTTAGGACACATTCTCAGTGTTAATATGTCGTCTATATTGATTTTCTATACAGGAAACCAACTCATGAAACAACCAAGACTAAAAAGCAATGTAAAGAAAACAATAAGAAAGCGTAAAGAATCAACTTCGATGGAGAAAAAACAAAAGGGAAAGCGTAGAGAATGGAAACTAACTTTCAGATCAAACATGATGACAATAATGAAGCTATTACAGCACATCAAACTCAGGAACGAGTATATTAAAGGGTTGAAGAAAACCCTATTCTGATTATTGTTTGATGCAACCTTGAAGAACAAGTTGAATTATAAATAATGCAGAAAATATGATAATATTACATTCAAAATAATTCAAACATACTAGCCAGGCAGTAGTGGTTCTTTCCAGTTAGGATCAGAAACTGTAAAGCTAACAACAAACGACATCAAGTCCATCTTCGGTATATCTTGCGGAGATGAGCCGATGCATCTTGGTTATGGAAATAAAAGTATATCATCATTTTTGACAAGAAGATCCATACAAACTGAAAGGCTATCGAGTACAACCATCATGGACTTGTTGCGAAAAGCATTGAAAGGCAAGAAGAAAAAAGACACCGAAGATGTAATTAGGATGCTGTGTATGTACACTTGTTTGAAGCTTTTTTTTCTTTACATCAGGAACAACAGTTGGATGGGTATTTCTTAATTACATAGAAGACATAAACTCTATGAGAAAATACAATTGGGCAGAAGCAATAAGGAACACACTAATGTCTTCAATTGAAAAATACCACAAAAATCCAGTAAAAGTCACAGGATGTGTTATGGCTCTCTTAATAAGTATATCTTTACTCTATTCTATCAGTTTGTTGTTAATAACAGAGAGTATTATTTCTTATTCAAATGACAAAAATTCTTTACATTTGCTTTGTAGTATTGGTTGTGTGAGCACACACTGATCATCCACCCTGAAGTTAACAAAGCATGCCCAAGGGTGATCAAGTGGAATCTTATCAAATTACATAAACGTGTAAAAGTCATATCATTACATGAGCTGACAAGAAGACAGGTCACATTCTCATCTCATTTGAATTTCAATTCAAGTTGGGAAAAATCCCTATTTTTATATACTGAATTATTACTGAGAAACTTTTTAGTTTCCTAAACTTTAATTATTTCAAAAACTAATATCTACTGTATGTTGACCTACAGGTAAGTAGTGCTCGATTGAGTGGGGAAAGTGATGAAGAACATGATGACACTGAAGAAGAAGAAGAAGAAAAAGGTGCTGAAGCAGAAAAAGAATATGTTGAAAATATTAAAGATGAAGAACAAAAAGATACTGAAGAAGAAAATGCTGAAGAACAAGAACAAGAACAAGAACAAGAAAAAGAAAAAGAAGATCCTGAAAATACTAAAGAAGAAGAAAAAGAAGAAGAAGAAGCTGGTAAAAATGCTAAAGAATGCCACCAAGAACAAAGCCAGCAAATGAAGACTTTGATGGCTTTTGCAACATTATGATTAATGATGCACCTAAGGGAGAAGAACACATTCATCAACAAACACTTGAGAAACTTCAAACTGAGAACAACAATTTGTAACTTGACAACATAGTGAAGACCATCTACATAAATAAACTTGAAGAGGATAACAGGCTACTCACAGCACAAATACAACAATTGAAATATGAAAATTCTCGATTGCATAACCAATTGGTTGAAAAAGAAGTCCATGAGATCACCCAAGAAGTTTGTGGATGAAAGCATTTTGGGACAGATACAAAGAATGAAGGTCATACAATAAGAGATGAAAATTCTCAAGTGCTGTAGAAAGAAGTCCATGAAAATTCTGAAGTGGTGGACAAAGACCCTCATTAGAAAGAAGTCCATGAGATAACATAACAATCTTTTGCAACAAAAGATTGTGAGACAAATACAAATACGAAAGATTATCAAAAATCTCAGTTGCAGAATCAGTTAGTGGAGGAAGAGGTCCATAACTTAACCCAACAAGTTTGTGCAATAAAAGCCAATGATTTGACAGAATTAGGACAAACAAATCTGCAGAAATCTATGATTAAAAATATCAAAACTAAAGCAAGGAAGACTACTGAGATATCAGATTATGAGTATGGAGGCAAGAACGTTAAAGTCGATAAAGAGAAGGAACACAAAGATGAGACAATTTCTAACAAGTATGTTGTGACTCAATTGCTACCTCCTGAAGATAAATATAAACTACAAATTCTTTGGAAAGAAAAGCAGACAGAATCAAGGTATAAACTACGATTTGTCGAAACTGAGAAATAGCTCTGTTTTCTAAAAATATTTTGACTTAATTATTAACACATTTTTTTTTATTGTTTTGTAGTGCTTGTATATGGTTTGACGCAAGATATGACAATTGTGTGTTTATTAATGATATCAAGAGCTTGGTAAAAGGGACTGACATATCCAGCTGTGTACGTATAAAATTAGCAATATTTTAACACTAAAAAACTTCTCATTAATTTATTAACATCACTTTTGTATTCCAATTTGACAGACAATTGATGCATATGCTAAGATTCTTGAAAGAAAATCACAAGCACAGAATTCTGGTGATGGAGCAGAGCACAATGGTAAATCTTTCGTACTGTCAAGTCTATATTGGGTAAGGAATAAATGTGCATTTGTCAATTCTATACATTATCTTCCTTTTGATTTTGGTTTCAAAGTTGATTTTTTATGTTTGTTATCATTGCTGTGAATGTTCTCAAATTTTGATTTGGGTATCATTGCTAGGAATATACCCAGATTTCAAAACAATTTGAGTGACAAATCGTAGTTAATCATGCTTTGTTGTTTTTGATCAAGATTTGAATATTGAGTTTTGTACCATATTGTGAATATTCTCATATTTTTTGTAAAAAACAGCCAATGTTGAAGAAGAAAGCTTCATAAAAAAGAAAAAAGATTTTGAAAAATACTTTGCAAGAATCCCTCACATGTAGATACATCCATATCCCCATCCACAATTCCAATCATTGGACATTACTTGTTATCGACAAACACTTGAGGACTTGGAAACATTTCAACTCTTTAAGACCAAGAAAAGGAAATGACAAGTACTACAGCGTTACATATCAACTAGTAAGAACAATTTTAGATTACCATTACAATAATCAGATGTAAATCATTACATACTTTATATTGATTTTTTTTTTTTTACAGTAAAAAATCATCAATAAATACATGAAGGATATACATTGTCAAGTAGAAAAGCATGGAATTGTGATGTGAAGATTGAATCAGTCAAAGACAGCCCTCAACAAGAAACTATGACGTATGTTATATTATTCTAACTAACAAATTTTAATATCTTTTTCAAAAAATTTTGTTTTTTCCCTAACTGTGTGAAAAATGATTTCTGTAGCGCTGACTGTGGAATTATTGTTTGCTACATCATAAAACAATACATAAGGCATCAACCAATTCTAAACACATTACCACCAGGCACATCCACAAGACTGAGAGCAGACATAGTACATGAGTTCCTCAGTGATCCACAAAGATCAATCAGAGTCAAGCAGAGTCAAGATTGCAACATTTAATGAAATCTTTTTTGATGTGTAACCCAATGAACTCTTTTTTGTCACACTCTAATACAATGACTAATGTTTCTATTGATAGTTGCAAGCAATATCGCCTCACAAACATGTTACAATTTCTATGATGTGTAATGGAATAGTTTGTCATACTCTCAAAGATATATGCACCAGGGCTTTTTTGATGTTTTTGTCCATATATTCAGTTTCTGTTATCCTGTTCCTCACACTGCTATATCGGAAAAGTGAAAATAGTGTTACAAGTAAAATAGTGGACACAAGACTTTACTGTATCAAAATTAGTGCTTTGTTGATATTTTTGTTTATATTTTCAATTTTTATGCAGTATTTTGTTGCCTCACAATATTATCACAATCACTTATTTTGAAATTAAAAACTTAAAACTGAGAATATTTTCAATTTTATAAAGTGTTCACTCAATTTTCAAAACAACAATATTATGACAACAATTTATTTGTTGCCTGATAATATTATCACAATTTGAAAAACTAAAATTCGAAATAAAGAATATTTTCACTTTCAGTCCACTATTACTTTATTCAAAACATAAAGCACTGATCATATCTATTTAGAATATTTAATTCACATTCATTCAGCTAATCACATTTATAATTAGTTCCAATTCATAACAAGAGCCTTACACTATTATCACAAAATCAGCTATCTTGAACTACAAACTTAAACTGAGACTTTTTATACAGTATTCACATAATCTTCAAAAACAAACATTCAACAGTCAAGTTTATTTACAAAGCCAACCAAACAAATAATTCACATTAAAAACAAACACAAAGCCAACCAAACAATATTATCACAAACAATTTCAAAATTAAAATTTGAAACTAAGAATATTTTCATTTTCAATTCAATGTCACTTTATTCAAAACATAGAAGATTATTACTCAGCTCTCAACAGTACAAACTGCTACTTCAAGAAATTTATGAATACGAAATTTTTACAATCACAAAGCAGCTACAAAAAATCACAAAATCTCCTTACACGATTTCTTATTGTGATTGCCAACCTTTCCACTTCTACCACAAGTAATTTGCCTTACTTTCTCACCATTGGAATGAATCCTCTTCTTATTTGGCCGTCAAGGTTGCTTCTTAGACAAAGGAGAAGAACAATTTCACTATCACCATCAACATTACAATCTAGTTTCCAAATTGAAAGAACAAGATATATGGGAAAAGAATAGGACTCTCGATAACTTTGAGCAACATTACAATCTGGTTTCCAACTGCATGTGCACATGGAAACCCTTTCAACTGCCACTCGCCACAATAACATATTCATTTTCTAATGTTAACTGAAACAGATGGATGTGAATGCACCTCATAGACATCATTTCCAAATGAACTAACAATCCATGACCTCGAAATATTAAAACCATCATGCAACTTGGACTCCATTTGGGGCATATCACACCATTCTACTTATTAACAAGTTCCCTCCTCTTAGCAATTTTTCTTATCAACACTATCAATCAACTTTGTGATAGGCAAGTGGTGTTCCTCTTGTATCCATGAATTGAAAGATTCAGCTACATTTGACCACATCTCTCCAAAGCGTTGCCCTCGAAAATATGCATTACTCCAATGATCATATGGTATGTCATCTAAAAACTTTTCAACTCTTGACCCACCTTCAGTCTTTAACTCAACCAAAATTTGATGAAATGTTTCTTCAGTTGGAGCATATGCACATTTCCCAAACAGAGTGATCAGCTTTTCTTTCAATCTATGAAACATACCACGCAAATGATGCCTCAAGTTCATCTTCAAATGATATATACAATAGGCATGGAAAGCCATTGGGAAAACCTTTGGCAAAACTTCAACTAATCCAAGGTTACGATCGGACACGAATGTAATATTTCGTTCTGGTGAAACAATTGTACTCAAATGCTCTAAAAACCAACGCCAGTTATCTTGATTCTCTGAGCCAACAATTGTAAAACAAATAGGAAAGAACCCTACATGTACAAAACAGAAAAAATGAGAATATTCTATTATTCTTAGAAAATGGTAACACTTTAACATTCAAAATATCAAACACTAAAATGAATAACTGAAAAAAATAAAAAATGCATATACAACAACAATATTATATAAAATTTAAAACATTCAATCATATTTCTAAACTGAGAACTTTCTCAATTTCAGAACAGAGAAAACAAATTTCTTATGTATCTTGATTTCCATCTTTTCCTGTAGCAGCAAGTAAATTTCCTCTAAATTTTCCCTTCAAAAATGTGCCATCAAAGAATAAGAGAAGTCGACAATAATCAAATCCACTAATGGAACCATGAAAAGCAACAAATAATCTCTTAAACCATTTAGTATCATCGCCACACTCAAACTCAATGTAATTCCCTGGATTGCAACTCTTTACAACATCTACATACCATCTTAACTGGTCAAATGACATTAAGTAGTCTCCAAAAATCTCACCTTTTGCTTTCTCTACCCCTAACCAAGCTTGACGATAACTAACTCTCAGCCCATACCCCAACTTAAAATCCCGAACAACAAGAACTGGACGTGTCAATGGATAATCACGAACACCTTCAACAATCAAATCAGTAACTAAATCAGAACTCATACGAGAATAATTCATTGTACGTACTTCAGCACCACATATGTAGACATTGTTCAGCTTCCTTATATAAAAGAACCCATTAGCATTCTCCACTCTACTATGAACATTCCACATACAGTCTTTTGTCTCTCTAAACAAACATTATGCGGTAACACGAACTTTATCATTCTTAACAAATATGAACTCAAATCCACACTCAATAGAAAATTTCGACAATGCATTATGAAATTCAACAATTCTATCTTCAAATTTTTGTCCTATGTGTGTAATACTAATTGCCCAACCAACAGACAACAATACTTTTTCCTTGTGTCGACAAAATGATGATAATATATCAACCTCTTCTTCAACCTCCAACCTCGAATTCCTTTTAGAGGATGTAGATGCTCTATTTGACAAGTTCACAAACTTACTGCTGTCATGAGACAATGCAATATCACAAACTTCAAAATCCAACATTGACTCTCTTTCTCCATAATCCAATCTTTTGTTGAGATAACCACAGTCAATGGTTGAGTCTTTTACTCTCACAACAACATCAATACACTTTGAATCAAAATGCACAACTAATGCCAACAATAAATCTAATAATGCCAACAACAAATCTAACTCTTCATTGTTGTCCAACGTACAACTAGGATGTCCAAGCAATGAGTGAAATAGACAAATATTATCATATTGCAAACTATCCCATTTCAAACATAGCTTCTCAACTAACTGATCATATATAACATTTTGATCAATCTTAATTGCAAATGTGCAACCATTATACTTGCACAACAAAAAAGTAGGCGCACTCGTACAACCTTCACTCATCTTTCAATCTAAATAAGAAAAAAAGATCGCACCAATAAAAACCAGAACAAATACTTTATAACAATACTAAGAACTTTCTCAGTTTTCACAAATCACGTTTTCAATTCATAAAATACCTAACCAAACCGAGAAATCATCCAGCAAATCACGTCTTCAATTCGTAAAAGTGAAATTATTCAACATATTCTCATAAATAAATTCAATCAAAACTAAAGAAAATTCTAAAAACACATAATATACAAAATTGAAACAATACATACCTATAAACCAGATCGAAGATCAAATATCCAGCAAATCAATTCTTCAATTTATAAATCGAAATCGCACATAACAAACTCCAACAGATTTCAACTCAAAAAACAAACCAAACTAAGAAATCCTTCAAGATCCTTTGCTATTCGAATCAAAACCGAGAAATCAATTACGTATAATAGCGAACCAAACCAATAAATCCTTCAAGATCGTTCATGATTTGAATTTTCAGCTACTTCCATAACTGATTTGTTAACTGATTTGTTTTTTCTTTCTAGTAAATAACGTGAATGCTATTTTATATACAGTTGTTTATGTTGAAAGGCAAACACGTCTTTTTACCTACAAATGGGACTTATTGGTTCAAAAAGTTTTTTATAGGACCTAAGCTACAACTAAACATGTTGATAGGACTTTTAGGTAATTATCTCTAAATTAAATATATCTATATCTGATAAATTAAAACTCAATAAATATTGCTCATCATGTCCAAATGCCCTAGAAAGTGCCTACTAAAAAAAAGAAGAAGAAAAAAAAGTGTTATCATTTTTTTACATACAAATAAACTTAAAAAAAAAAGAAAAGAATAAGATATATTACCTTATGAGGAGTGTTTATATAAATTTTTCAAAATATGTTCCCTTTACTTTATTCTAGCTCGACGGTAATATTGTTTCCATCAAATTTTTTTCACTTATTTTTTTTCCTAATTTTTGCATTGCCCGACATATTTTGATTTTCTAATCATCAATATTTTCTACTGGTAAATCCTCTTTATGCGATACGGTTTCAAATTTATTTATGGCATTTTACATGGCCAAACAATGGCTACAACGCAAATTTAGAGGAGGCCGCATATTTATCTGCATAATGAATTTAATACATTTGACATACAATTACATAAAGAATAAAAAAAGCAAGCTCGATGGTACCTGGAATACAAAAGATAAACAAGAAAAAATCTCAATAAGTGTCATTGTTTATTGTAGATATATATAAAAATAAAAAATAAAAATCTACTATACAACGTTGAGGAGCTACTGTAACTTTTTGTAAAAAAATTATAACACAATGATTTTAAAATAAGAAAAAAATAATGTAATCAAATTATTGTTGTGCATAGGGGAAAAAAAACAAAGGAAAAAGAGGATTCTATTTAGATTTTGTTGGCTTTTTTGGCTTTCGAAGGTTAATAATGCAATTTTAAGCGTGTCATTAAGGATCAATTAGTCCTTACAGAATATTAATTGCCAACCAATTATCAGACGATTGTGTTATAGTTCTCTCAGTCTCAATGAAGCGGACTTTTACTGGTGGCTTGTTTAGGAAAATTTGATAAATAACAACAAGTGAAGAACAATTTCAGAATCTGAATTTCATTAAGTAAAATGAAAACTTACAATGATCTGACCCAGCCTCATAGAGGTTTGTAGCAACAAACTATTTGAAACTACTCTTAGGAAACAAAGTACAGTACAAGAATTGAAGTGCAGAAATGTAAAGAACTGGAAAAACTAGAAAGAAATATGAAGTAAATAAATTGGTTTTTTGATCTGAGTCTGGGGGCTTCATTCTGGGGCCTTCTCTGCTATTTATACTTCTCAATGATAACCGTCGAAGTGGGCTTCCAACCGTCAAAATATTCTCCCATGATTGCTGAACATGTTCTCTCACAATTAATCCCACTATGCTACTCTTGCAGTTAGGCTTTCCTCTTAATTTTGAATTTAAATTTTGTGAGTAACCGTTAGGCCACATCACCTTATATCCCTCGATTGTTCCAATGTTACGCAAATCCATTATTACCAATACAGACTGACACGTGTCTGACTTTGGTTAGCAACTTGATTAACTCTCTAAATTGCCCTCTTCGTGCCACGTGTTGAATTATGATTGGCTTTCACAAATTATACAGCCAACATTACCCCCTGTACTAATATATCCAATACTTGGTGATATTAGTGGATCAAGGCACTTTACCCACATCCTAAGACGTGCATAGGCTTTGCATCTTCTTAGACATGCAACTGTCGACCATCATTGCAGTGTTTGCACTGCATTAAATTCTCTTCTATGTCTTGAACATCTCTCACTATCTGAGCATTCGAAAAGGCTGATACAGCTCTCATGGCCAAGCAAACATTTTCTTACATAGATCAAACATACGAAGAGATGTTAGATAATGATGTTCGTCCTCGAAAGAACTTTCATGCATTTATTAGCCACACCTATTCACCTCCATTTATTTAAGTCATGGAAGTTTTTACAAATCATCGACCTTTGGACCAAGAACCTATTGTTCACAATTCTTTAGACCAAGATTTTGCAACAATGGATATTGGAAGCTCTTCTTCTGCCACAAAATCTTCTGCATGGGACAAACCTGCTGCTTCTTCTTCTTCTTCTAAAACGTCTAGCTGGGGAGCTTGGCCTACTCCTACTCAACCTCAGATGAGGGAGCACATTTATCATCGATTTTCTAAATTCGATGACCCTCTTACAGTCCATCCTTCCATGCACAGCTCTGTAGTGTATCCATATATTCCCCTCAACCGTCTACGTAGCCTTGAAGACAACTTGCTTTCAGCATGGTACACTTTTACTTTGCCGTCTCGAATGGTGCGAAGGACCCCACACCCTGATGAAGCCTTAGGAATCAGTCCTACACTCCTAGCCAAAAAAACAAAACTCTGCTCCTCTGATTGGCTTGAGTATGTGAACAAACCTGAATTCCTATCCTCATTCAAAGAGGCTTTCACTACTCCTTTCCTACCCTCCAATCCAAATTGGATTAAGGAATTGAGGCTCACCCTCTTCGAGAGTCAACACTTCGCTCATTATCAAGCTCCAGTTCCTCCAACTGCTTACCAGCAATATAGGGCTCAGACCTTGCTTGCCACTTCCTCTCATTTGTCCTTCGAAGTCCTGCGAGATGATATCTCTCACAAGAACCTGTTATGGGCTTGTGACATTATTTCTAGCATCCATCTCCTCAACCCTGTAGCCCATGCAGAGCTCTATGCTTTCCTGGATCAACTTCCCTTCGTACTCAATTGGCACATCAATGCTTCTACTACCAGTGAAGTACTGGATGAAGCCTTTACTGCTCGAATCCAAATTCAGTACGAGGTAGAGAATCTCCTTGAAGAATATAAGAACTTCAAAAACCAAGACTTAGAGTATAGAGAAGATGCCATTATGGGCGAAGCACATGAGGAAGAGGAAATGGATGAGACAGAAAAGGCTCCTAAGCAAACAGAATTTGAAATGAAAGCCCAACAACTCTTCTTCCAATTAAGGGCTCACCAATTAGATAAACCAAATTTGGATAGGAGAGAAGATAGATTAGAAAAAGAATATACCTTTATTAAGTTTTGCTAGACTAAGTTTCATAATCTTGTAACTTTGTCCATCCCTTATTTTTATGAAATTGAGAATGTAGCAAAATGAGCCTTCCTAATGTAAATATTACTTGTCAATAAAATTGGGCTTTTCAAATTTCATCTGTCATGATCTAGTTTTGTATTATAATTGTATGCTTAATTGTATGGTTGATGTGACTTAACTCCTTATTATGTTGACTTAACTCCTTATTATGTTCAAAGAAGCTTTGAATCAACAAATTTTGCTCTGAAGCCTAACTCAAATACTTCCAAAGTGTGGAATTTTCTCTTAAGAAGGGCAACATTTGCTTTACATTTCAATTATATGGTTGACATAATCTATTCTTGTTTAACTAAAAGCTTTGAATTAACCAACTTTGCTTCGAAACATAATCTACGTAGTTCGAAGTATAGAATTTTCCTTACCCCGCTTACTCTCAAAGAGTGAGTTTCTTTTGAGTTTCTTCACTACTTGACCAAGTACTGGTTTTGTAATGTTTGTTCACTTCAAAGCTCAAAATATCAAGCATGAACTATATTCTTACAAAAGGCTCCTTCAAAGGACTTCACCCTTTATTGAAAGCCTAAAAGCATGCCTTTAAGTATTTCAAACCAAATTAATCCCAATTACTCTTGAATTTGGGACGTGATACTTGTTTCGAAGTCAATTGCTTGCTCCTGAAGTCTTAGCTGACTGTTTGACAATCAGTCTTTGAAGCCAACCTCTTATTTTAAAGACCTATAGAGACTTCGAAGCCAACCTCTTATTTTAAAGACCTATAGAGACTTCGAAGCCAACTACACGTTGCCAAGCTGGATATTCAACATATGTTTCCCTCCAGAAACTCTCTTCATTTTAAATTTAAGACCCTCCATATTTTAAAATAAGGGTTTTAATTTCACATGGACCCAAACAATGAAGTAATCATTTCGGATCCACCTGATCCACTCAGCTTGTTCGGGTAACTTTTGAACAGAAAGGTTTAAAAACCCATTTCCTTCGTATTTCACCTATCTACTTGCCTAAAATTTCCTTTCTCTCCCTTTTGATATTGTTTACAACTTTTTACTTCTCATTCACCTTTCTTTTTCATCTCTTCAGTAATGGCTTCTCTGAAAGTGCAAGTCGTTGAGCGTGTGAGTCCCTCTGTAGCTTTAAGGAGACTCATCAATGAAGAATGTGAAAAATACAAAACTGGTGAACGGTGTGCTATTGATAGACACATTCTTATTCCTCGCCGTTATGCTCAAGGAGAGTACCTACTTGGACCCATTTTCAGAGTGGCCCCTGCTCAGCTCCCTACCTTATACCCTCGTCTAGAGGATCATTGCTTACTCTATAAGGGGAACCTTGACTGGGGAAGCTGGAGGTTGAACCGACCCCACCGTTGTTGGCCCACAATGAGACCTGAATGGAAAGAATGGTATGATCGAGTTGTCCCCGCTAAGACACTTGACCTTCAGGAACTCTGCCTCCTTGATGCCCTTCGACTGGCCAGGTTTTCTATTCCTGAAGACCCTTTCTTCATACCTACTGCACTATGTTTTTGGAATTCTTCTTTTAATTTTTTTCAATTTCGATATGGTATGATGGCCCCTACCATTCTGGATTTATGCCATCTCTTAGGGTTATCCCTTATTGGCACTCTTTTTGGTCCTGACTATCCGGATCTTAATGTGTCTTTTTCCATCCCTCATTTGAACTCCTCCTTCAGTGATTTTGCAACTCTGAAAACTCAAGGAAAGGCCTTGTGTCAGACAGAGAGTTCTTCTCCTTTCTTTTCTATTGGCTTTGTAAATTCTTGTTTTGTACTTCTTCTCAGAGGATTATGCCTGAGTTTGCTCCCTTTGCTAAAGCTCTGGCTTTGGGAAAGAAAATAGCTTTAGCTCCATATGCTCTGGGCCATGTGTATAGAGCATGCTCCCAATTTTGTGAAAAACCTTTAGATGCCAATCAAGGGAGGCCACTCTGGATATTACAGCTCTGGCTTTTTGCTTATTTCACTGCTTTGTATTCTAAGTGTTTGAGATTTTTACTATCAAACCCTACTTCTTATGGAATAAAATATACTAGAGTTTCACTTTATCCCTCTACTTTTGCCCATTATTTTACTTTCTTCCATCAACTCCCAGCTTCCCCTCATTCTCACACATTTTTCTGTCCATTCGAAACCAATATTGGCCTAGCCTGGTTGAGGACTTTCTTGGCTAATAGAAACTGTTCCCAGTCCCAACATAGGGATATGTGGCTTTCTATTTTAACTCCAAGAGAGCTTTTTATTGGCACTTTAAACCCTAGAGCCTACAAATGCATAGCAGAATCCTACTGCCCTGCTCAATTTTGCCAGGTAATTTGGGCTTACCCAAGGGATCCTTATTCCTCTTTGTAGTCAAACTAACCCCAATTTTGCCACAAGAGAGCTGAAGGTGCAAAGATCTAAGTTAGAGGAGGCAACCTCCAAATTAATTCAGGACTTAATCGAATTTCAGTTAATTCCCTTCATCCCGCAAGGCACTGCACTAAAAAGGTACCAGAACTTGTGGTCAGCAAATATGGAGCTACACTTAGCTATTCCCCCTCAAGATCTATTGGTAGGTTTAGGCTTGCCTTCTCAGGCCCAGCCTAAGGGGACTAGGCTCGTCACTCCTTCTGCTGCTTCTGCTACCACAGCTTTTGCTCCTGCTACCACAGCTTTTGCTCCTGCTACCATAGAGAATGCTCCTTCTGCCTCTCCTCCTTCTCTTAGAGTTACTAGGACTGCTTCGAAGAAAGGCATGCACCCCTTATCTTTCTTTTCCCTTTTTTTTATAATGCTTAGCTTTTTTATTTATAGCTTTTATTTGATGCAGGGACTTCACCAGTAGACTCTCCTCAAAGGGCTTAAGCACTAAGTATTCTTAAAGACAAGCAGCAACGACAACAAAAAGAAAAGAAAGCTTGTGCCTGATCTTGAAGAAGAGGAAGCACCTGATATCCCTATAGAAAAGGAACAAGAAATCCCACTCAAGAAGAGGAAGAAAGTAACAATCACTCCCTCTAATTTCATTGGTGACCCTGCTCATCAAGCAGCTGCCAAGGCAGTAGAAAAGAAACAATCCAAAGAATTGGTAGTTTTTCAGAGGTCTAAGAAAAGAAGACAGCAGCAGGTATTAAAGAATGAGGCAGCTGTTGCTGATGCCCTTCAAAGGGAAACTGCAAGGAGGTAACAAACTGCTGAACAATATGCTCTTCGTAGTTCTCCAATCATTAACACCACTATCTCTGAGACTGGTAATTCCTTTTAGTTTCCTCGATGATTTCCTTTCTCAAAGTTCTAGCAACAAAACTTACCATCGCTTCTTATTTTTTGATTTGCAGCAAGAGTTATTCCACCTTCTTCTCCTTCGACAGATGAAAGGCCAATAAGAAAGAAGAGCCCCACAAAAGTGCCTATGAGTGTAGAGCTTATCCAAACAGTATTCCCTCTTCCTAGCTCCACACTTTCTATATCTTCTTTGAGGCCAAACATTCCTATTTCTTTATGCTCGGGCTCAACTCCTTATCTAACTCATCTAACCTTTATGTCAACCCAATTCACCCTCCCTATAGTCCTCGCTACTCCTTCCCCACCTAAGGAGGTCCCAGTTATCACTTCATCTTCAGTGATAGTTGATACTCCCAGAGAAGACTCTCGTAGCTCACCAATTCTTTGTCCACCATCACTTTCCAGCTCCAGTCCTTCTTCTCTTGACTTACTAGTGACCAGGACTATAGAAACTGCTAGGGACACTTTATCCTCCTCTTTTATCCCTATGCAGCCATCTCTTCCTTCCACTAAAGACCTTTCTGTACCTCCAATGTCAGTGGAGGAGATGAACATTTTTGAAGCTAGGCTAGCTAGCCTTTTTGATATTCCTTCTACCATTCCAGCAACCAGTAATGAAGCCTAAGCCATTGGTTCTAGCTGACTCTCTCTTGGAAATTTTTGAGAGCTCTTCAACCATCAGTAGGGCTTCCTTACCTCCACTGGACTTGGGCACCTATTTAGAATTGTTGATATTATTCTCAAAGAACCCATTCGAAGCCTTACAAAGACCTATCATCAAGAATGGTTTCCTCTAGTGCTATAAGGTCATTGAGCAATCCAACATGACTATTTCAAGTCACTTGTCCTAGGCAGCAGCTACCATAGATTTTTATGTTAACATCTACCACATTGCCAAAGCTGTAGAGGAGAAACTATTGAAAGACAAGGAATTTGTTTCCCATATACATGCCGAGGTGTCTAAATTGAAGGGACAATATTCCTCTGCTTCTTAATTTCGAACCTAGCTCTTAGAGAAGAAAGCTCAATTAGAAGAAGAGTTTTCAGTAGTTAATCTAGCATTGGATCGAATTGCTACAAAGCTGCAAATCACCAATCAAGGGCTGGCTGATTGAAAGCAGGACATGGCTACAACCATTCAGTTGTTCCCATCCCTTAGGAGTAGAGAATCAATTGTAAGGAAACAACTGAAACATTGTACTAATTTTTGGGCCAATGTATGGATGCATGTACTCAACTCTATATGAAATGAAATCCTTATTTATTGTTTAAGTGTTTTGATGCTTCTTGTGTTTATTTTGACTTAGCATTTCTCACACTTCTTGTGTTTCCCACACAGTTGGATAATAAGGTTTCAAGTACCTGCCGTTAATTTTCTTAGGATGCACATATCTATTCAGATTTCTCAAATGGTATGCTCCCCAGGTAAGACTCTATGAATTTGATATGGTCCTTCCCAATTAGATGACTATTTGCCAAACTTATGGCTTTTAATTCCTACTAGAAGTATTGTCTTCCATACCAAATCACCTTCATCAAGACTAATGTGCCTGGCTTTCTTATTATAGTTTTTGGCTGCCTTCTTCTTTTAGAAAAGAATACTATTTAATGCCAAAATTCTAGCTTCATCCACATTTTCTAATTCCAAGAATATGCTCTGATGGTACTACTCTGAATCTAACTGGTCTTGATATTTAATATTAATCTCCACAAGCAACACAGTATCATGCCCATATACTAAGGCATAAGGAGTAACTCCTGTACTTGATCTTGGATAAGTCCTATAAGCCCACAATACATCCAATAACAAGTTATGTCAATGCCTAGGATTGTCTTCCACAACTCTCTGTATTCTTTTTTTCAAGGACTTGTTGGATGATTCTGTCTGACCATTTGCTTGTACATAATAAGGATTAGAATTAATAAGAATAATTCCAAATTCTGCTGCGAAAAATTTTACCACCTTTTCATCAAATACAATCCCATTATCTACAGTTATGGTCTGTGGGATGCCAAACCTGTGAATCAGATCTTTACTAAATCCAATAACCTCAGTTTGATCTATAGCTTTATATGGTTTAGTTTCAACCCACTTAATGAAGTAATCTGTGGCCACTAAGATAAAACAATGGTGTTTCGAAGAGGGTGGATGTATTTTTCCTATCATATCCATAGCCCAACCTCTAAATGGCCAAGGCTTCACATCTGCATGCAGATCAATTATTGGTACATGTCTTATCATGCCATACTTTTGGCATACCTGGCACCCTCTAGCATACTTTATACAATCTTTAAGGATGGTTGGCCAATGGTAAAAATGTCTTCGAAGCAACCACCTCATTTTCACACTACGTTGATGGGCACCACAAATGCCTTCATGGACTTCAGCCATGGCTGTCAATGCCTCCTTCGGCCCTAGACATTCCAATAACAACCCATCTGCTCCTCTTTTGTAAAGAGCATGACCATACACTATGTATTACATAGAATGTAATTTAATCTTTCTGCTGGCCTTCGAAGATGTGCCAATTAAGTACTGCATGATTGGATGCCTCCAATCTTGATCCTGTAAGTCATTATGATTCACTTCTAACACCACATTTTTTTAGCTAAATGTGGTATTAATTTTTGATATGTTGCTTGACTTATGTTCAATTGAGTGTTATTCTTCCTTCTGAAATCGAAACCTTCTGAGCTACATCATTGGCTTTGTTATTCATGAACCTTGGGATATAAGTCACATTTGCTATCCGAAACTGAGAAAGCAAATGCAATGCAACAACATAATATGGTAATATGCTTACACTTTGACATTTGAAAATTTCTTTCACTTGGTTAACTACCAATTGAGAATCTCCAAATATATCAACTGCATGAATTTGTAACCCAATAACCATTGCCAGTCCCATTATTAAAGCTTCATATTCAGTTTGATTATTGGAACAAGTAGTTTCATCCACTCTGAAACCATTTGTGGTTTCTACCCCCTGTGGTAACTTAATTATAACACCAATTCTAATTAGACCATTGGCCTTTGATCCGTCGAACCACATTTGCCATGGCTCAGCATTGATCATACCAAGATCCATTATTTCCTGACTTTCCATTTGACATGGATGATCTGCCAAAAAGTTAGCCAAAACTTGTCCTTTTACTGCTTTTTGGGAAACATATTCTAAATGAAACTCTAACAAAGCTAATATCCATTTGTCAATTCTTCCTCTCAATGTTGGTCTAGATAAAATATACTTAACCAAGTCTGTGGTTGCAATTACCAAGACAACATTAAGCAAAAGATAATATCTTAATTTCATTGTTGCAAAGTACAATGCAAGGCACAGCTTTTCTACAGCTAAGTGTTTACATTCACAAGAATTTAAAAACCTACTAAGGTAATAAACTGCTTGCTTCTTGCCTTCTTCATTGTCCTGGGCTAGGAAAGCTCCCAATGAATCCTCTGCTGCAGCAATGTATAATTTCAAAGGCTTGTCGCTCTTTGGTGGCATCAGCACTGAAGGCTTGGCCAAGTAGACTTTAATTCCTTCGAAAGCAGTTTGATGCTCTGTTGTCCACACAAACTCCTCTTCATCTTTCAACTTTAATAAAGAAGAAAATACTTTAGTTTTCCTTGCAGTGTTAGAAATAAATCTTCGAAGAAAATTAACCTGACCAAGGAATTTTTGTACTTCTTTCTTACTTGATAGAGGCTTGGCCTCAATGATGGCTTTGGCTTTATTCTGATCAATCTGTATTCCCTTCTTGTGTACTACATAGCCCAAGAAGTTTCTAGCTGATATACCAAAAGCACATTTGAGAGGATTATGCTTCAACTTGAACTTTCTCATTCTTTTAAAAACTACTTCCAAGTGAATCAAGTGGTCCTCCATGGACTGGGACTTTATAACAATATCATCAATGTAACACTCTAGGTATCCTCCAATAAGATCATAGAAAATAGTATTCATTACCCTCTGATATGTTGCCCCAGCATTCTTTAAACCAAATGGCATTTTTACTCATTCGAAGGTGTCAATATTCCTAGGACACCTGAATGTTGTCTCATGGACATCCTCCTCTGATGCCCATCCATCATAGACAAAATCCTGTGCCCTGCTGAACTGTCTACTAACAGATCCACTATAGGCATAGAGTATTCATCTTTTAGGGTTGCCAAATTTAGATTTCTAAAATCAATGCATACCCTCATCTTGTCATTCTTTTTAACTACAAGCATAATGTTTGACAACCATTCAACATACCTGGCTATTCTAATGAAGCTTGCTTTAAGGAGTCTGAGAATTTCCTTCTTTACTTTCTGAACCACTTCAGGGCTCATCCTTCTTGGTTTTTGTTTGTGTGGTTTGAAGTTAGGCTTCATAGGGAGCCTATGTTCCACTAATGACCTATCCAGTCCTAGCAGTTCATTATAAGACCACATAAAACAATCTTTATATCTCTTTAAGACTACTAATAACTGGTCTCTGTCAAGAGCACTTAACCAAGCACTGATATAAGTGGGTTACTGTGCAGAACCTTCTCCTAAATTGACTTCTTCCAAGGGGTCTTGTACTTGAGTACTCACTAATACTTGAGCACTCATAAGAAATAATATTGGGAGCATAAAAATTGAGAAGATGAAAAGATGTGTAGATGAATTGAAAAATATTAGGAAAAAGAAATATATATACACAAAAATATAAAGTACAAAATAATATTACACCGACCTTGTAATAATTTTTGCAAATCATCAATCTTAGAAAAGGGGTATTTTTTTTAAGGTCCCTGATATTATGATTTTATAGTATAAAGGACATCAAATATTTTCATGATGTCTAAGGTCCCTCAACATTAATCCAGAGAAAATTGGTGTAGAGAAAATTCAAGTCAGAGAAAATTGGTCCAGAGAAATTTAAATTTCTCTGGCCTCCTTAGCCTTTCATGGACACTGCCAAAGAAATTTCCTTAGCCTTTCATGGACTCCAGAGAAATTTCTCTGCCGTGGGTTTGATCCTCCACCAAATGTTGTTGAAAGCTTTCGCTGTGTCACAGATAGAAGGTTCTAAAAACGCTCCCAAAGAAAATTACTTCTAACCCAGAGAAATTATGAACTTCCCAAAGAATTTCTCTGGGTTCCCAGAGAAAATTGAAATTTCTTTGCAGAGGAGGAGGTCTTGGAAATTCAATGAAATTAGATCTAATAAAGTTGGTATAGTTGAAAATTTCTCAGAATTCATTCATCAAATTCCACTTGACATTGAAATCTTTCTTCACAACCATAAAAAGCAGCAAGCAAATGATATGCAACAGACCTAATAGTCAGAATGGTCTAATAATGCAGGAGATTGTTTCTGTTTTAAACAACATAAAAAATTAAACTGATACTAAACAGGTGGAAGTATATAAAGCTTACATCACCATTCACAACCTGATTCACATGCAGAATTATATTCATGTTTATAAGGAGGTCCATCACATGTATGTTAATGAAGTAATAAATTCAATGAAATGTATGTTCAAATTCGTGCATTGTTTGCACAAAAGAAGGGAGAACAGAACAAAACAAAGGGCTTGTTTGGTTTGTATTTGAGAAACATGTTTTGAGATAAAAAGTACGAAAATTTGTTTGGTTTGATTTTTTTTGAAAAGATGTTTTGAAAAATTATTTTGAGAGAGAGTTTTGGAAAAAGTGATTGATTTGATGTGTATGAGAGAGAGATTTGTTTGGAAAACTTGTAAACCAAACAAGTTTTGGAAAAAAAATTTGGAAAAATTTGTTTGGTTTGATTACTTTTGAAAACTTATTTGTAGAGAATTTTTCCCAAAATTTTTTGAGAAACACAAACCAAACAAGGCCAAAGCATGTGCAAAAACACTGTAAGGACACAACCTTTTCCGAAGTTCCTACACTACGAATTCTGGTTTAGTTATTCAAAATAAGTCGACCTGCCTGTCAACCTTAGAAGACCAATTACCAAGTAAAATGAATATAATCACTCACAACCATAGAAACATAGCAGCAACCTCATCCTCTTCCTCCTCCTCTTCATCCTCACTCGCTCCGCCGGCATTGGTCCAATCAGACTCGTTTCCAACCTTATCGACACCGAGCATTCGTTTCGGTGCTCTCGATCCGCCGCGATTCCGTTTCGGTGCTTTCGGAGTAACTCGTTGATTTGGTCTATGTTCACAGCTCCGTCGAGACCACGGTTCGTGGGTCTAGACGTGTTTGAGCAAGAACAAGGTCTGATAGCTCTGAGCAAGCTCACGAGGATGAAGGAAGAAGCTAGGGTTTGGGGTTGATGTAAGAGAGAGAGAGAGCAGAGAGTGAGAAGAGAGAGACTTCTTAAATTTCTCTGTGATATATAAGTTTGGGGTTGAAGGACCTTAGACATCAAAAAATAATTTTGTGAATCTCTTCCATTACGAAAAGTGGAAGAGGGACCCTAAACTAATTTTCCCCTTAGAAAATGTAATAATGGATAAGATAATATGATTTTCGCAAATCATCAAACTTGTAAAATATAATAATGAATAGGATGAGTTAGTTTAAGAAAAGATAGGTAGATAAAAGAAAATAAAAATGGATAGATGAAAGAGAATGATTGAATTTGACTAAAATATGAAATAAATTGAATACAGAAATGTGTGTGTAGGAGTTGTAGGATATAGGTAAATATGGATATAAATAAATATGTTATTATTTTATTTTATATTTTATTATAGGGAGATGGAGTGAAAATGCCTGAATAGTGGAAATATCATGGAGATCCCATGATCATGTCCAGTTGATATATCGGTGTCATTGTTGGTTGTTGAAAGCAAGCAATCAAGTGACTCTAAATAGTCTGTCGTTAAATCTCTAGCCTTTCCATCTTGTAATCCATTCGTCGAAATGCCAAAATCACCCATTAGAGTACCTAATGAGTTCATCATCATGTAAGGCCTGTTAATTGGAGGGGAAGAAGAATAACAGAATTGTCCAATAGCTTCATGGCATCGTAGAAAATTCGATCTTTTTATTTTGTTTTATTAAATCAAAACAAAGATTTGGATATATATGTTTTTTTTTTTTTTTTTTTATAGATATAGATTAATAAATCATATATATATATATATATCTAAATTTATTATTTTAATTATGTAAATCAATTATTTAATCTTTATCTTTACCATGAAATTATTTTTTTATAAATTTTTATATGTTTATCTATGGGGAGAAATTTTAAAATTCAAATATTTCTATAGGTGGATATGGATGAATATAGATATGGGAGTTGTGGGTGATGGATATAGATGAATATGGATATAAATGAATATTTTATTATTTTATATTTTATTATAGGGAGTGAGAGTGAAAATGCCTGAATAGTAGGAAAAGAAGTATTTTGTTTTATTAAATCAAAATAAAGATTTGGATATATATATGTTTTTTTTCATTATTTTTTTTTATATATAGATACAGATTAATAAATCATATATATATATCTAAATTTATTATTTTAATTATGTAAATCAATTATTTAATCTTTATCTTTATTTGTAGACCATGAAATTATTTTTTTATAAATTTTTATATGTTTATATATGGGGAGAAATTTTAAAATTCAAATATTTCTATGGGTGGATATGGATGAATATAGATGTGGGAGTTGTGGGTGATGGATATAGATGAATATGGACATAAATGAATATTTTATTATTTTATATTTTATTATAGGGAGAGGGAGTGAAAATGCTTGAATAGTAGGAAGAGAAGTGAATGGAGGTGCCACATATTTTTTTATTTTTCTAAAATTATGAGAATTTAGAAATAGGTTTTTGGAGCCTTTTGAGAAAACACTAAATTTGGTTATATATATAGTATAGATAGGTAGATAGATAGGAAAAATGCCTAAGACCCCCAGTGGGGGTCACTGGGGGTCGTGCGTGTAGGAAGGTGATTGACCCCAAAAAAAAATTGTTTTTTTTTTTTTTTTTTTTTTGGTGTCAGCGAATGGGGCGGCGTCACGTCACTGGAGGTCGACCCCCACTGGGGGTCTGAAGCAGCTCTGGATAGATAGATAGATAGATAGATAGATAGATAGATTATAATATTATTTTCTTTATTGTTTATTTTTATGTTTACTTATATGAATTGCATACGCATTGTGTATGCCATCCACTGATATTCACAAATACTTGAAATCTTTAAAAAATAGGATAAATTATAAATACATCTTTTGAGATTTGCTTAAAATACGAATTGCTCCTTGTGGTTTGAAAAATTACAAATATCTCCCTGTCAAAATTTTTTATTTAACATAATTAATTGAAAAAGTGAAATTTCTAACTGTTCATCTATACAATAATAAAATTATCTGAATTCTTAATTGAAATAAAATTTTAATATTATTAAAAACTGTTAACCAACTCGATAATTTATTAATAAAAGGACCTATTTGTTATGAAATTAAAAATTTTAGGAGATATAATGTAATTTTTAGAATTACAGAAGTAATTTGTAATTTAAGTAAATATCAGAGGTTTGTTTTTATCCTAAAAAATAAATTTATTAAAAAAAATATGTTTATATGGTTGTCGATTTTATCTGGTGAACTTTTTTTTTTTTTTTTTTTTTTGAGTTTATCTATATTTTATATTTTTTGGTAATTGTGTGACGAGGGTGTTGAAATAGTGTGATCATTAATCACTGACTACTGATCTAACTTTTGAAATAATCACTGACTACTGATCTAACTTTTGAAATAAGGATGTTTTGATATTTTTAAGATAAATTATAAATATATTTTTAAAATTTTGTTTAAAGTATAAGTCGCTCTTTATAATTTAAAAAATTATAAATATCTTTTGTCATAATTTTTAATTTAAAAAAATTAATTAAAAAATAAAATCTATAATTATTCTTCTATACAATAATAAAAGGTTAAATTACAAATACACCCTCTGAGGTTTGTTGAAAATATAAATAGTCCCCTGTAGTTTGAAAAATTACAAATACCTCCCTGTTAAAATTTTTTGTTTAACCGAATTAATTGAAAAAGTAAAATGTCTAACTATTCAACTATACAATAATAAAATTATCTGAATTATAAATTAAAATAAAATTTTAACATTATTAAAAACTATTAATTAACTTGATAATTTATTAATAAAAGGCCTTGTTTGTTATGAAAATTAAAAACCTTAAGGGGCATAATGTAATTTGTAAAACCACAGGGGATAATTTGTAATTTAAGAAAATCTCAGGAGGTGTGTTTCATGTAACCGATCCCATTTGATGGGACTTAAGGTTTGATTTGGTTATGTTATTCTAATTTTTATTATACATAATTGAAGGGGAGAGAAGTATTATTCACTTTGCTTGGTTACACTTTTTTAAAAACACTTTTCAGAAAATTCTACTTTCTTGTTTTCTGTGTTTTTTTTTGTTTTTATTGAATTTTTTTAATATTTTAAGTATTTTTTTTTATTTTTTAGACATACCTAACATAAATATACCTAAAAAGTAAAAAATTTGTGAAAAAAATCTTTTAAAAATTCATTAAATACCAAAAATTTAAAAAAATACGAGAATTCAGTACATTTTTTTTGTATTTTCATGTATTTATTAATTTTTTAAAATATTTTTTCGCAAATTTTTTACTTTTTAGATACATCTAAGTAAGATATATCTAAAAAAGTAAAAAAAAATGTTTAAAATTTTAAAAATATTCACTAAAAATAAAAAAACACAAAAATTAAAAAATTCAATTTTCAAAAAACTTAATCTAAAAAATTCAAACCAAACACACTGATTGTACCTCATAAAATATAATAATAATTGCAGTAGTTGTGTATGTAATTCTCCACTTGACAATTCGTTTTGATTTTTAAAAACACAAAAGATAAAATGTTAAATAAATTAATAAGACAAAATGTCATATTCAAATCATAATTATTTCACTTTTTTCTTACAAAAGTCATAAAAATTAAAAAAATCAAACCAAACAAATTTTTAGTCTGAAGTTAAAATAGTCAAAAAAAAAATCAATTACCAAAGAACAACGGAAGAGTGTTTTGCGAAATTGGTAAAAAGTTAATTTTTTGATTTTTTTAGTCTATTTTATATTTTTATAAATAAAAAATATAAAAAATAATATGATTTAAAATGAATAAAAAACTAAAAATTAACTTTTTTTAGCCCTTCCCCAAACACCTGAATAATAGGATTGAAGACCTTAAACTAGTGATTGAAACTACGAAGATGCGAAACTTGAATGAATAATTTTACTTTTCTTATTTGTTTTTTTATCTGAATAAGAAATTTATTTCGTTAATTATCTAAATTACTTATAAAAAAATAAATTAATTCTTTTTTTTTTTTTTAAGACAACTTTAATAAAGTAATGAATACCAGACCATAGCTGTCACTATCAAACGAATGATCTATAGACACGTGGACTAACAAAACTTTGACCGTGGCTACCACACGAATTATAACAAAATGGCTTCCATTCAGTTGAAAAAGTTGACACTTTCTTCAAATAGACCCCTGAAAAATCCCTAATCTTCTCTCATACACCTGAAAGCCCTAGTGCATCTCCTCAAGATCTCGATCTCTGGAAATACCAAATTCGCCGAAATGCACGATTTTTGCTTCACAATCCCATATGGGTTGATTCTTGTTTGTGGAGGAGTTATGGGGTATACCAGTAAAGGAAGCACGGCTTCTTTGGCTGGAGGTGCGGGCACTGGATTGTTGCTTATCCTTGCTGGTTATCTGAGTCTCAAATCTTTTGGAAAGCGGAAGAACTCGTACCTAGCCTTGATTATGGAGACTGGTAATTGTCTGTTATTACATCTATATGTATATATGTATGTAAATGTAAATGTTCCTTTTGATGATTATTGATGTTCTTTTGAGTACCCATTTATGATATCACAGTATAATTAGAGAAACTTTAGATCTTGCATCTGGGTTGTGTTTATAGTTTGTCTATTACAGATCCCACATTTGATTCTTTAACCCCCTTTTGTTGTAGCATTTTTTTTTTTTTAATGATTAGTTGATTTGCATTTTGTTGGAAATTCTGGTTTTAGATGGTAATCAAGATTTAGGCTTGAATTTTACATGGTTGATGGAAAGTTGATTTATGCTGTGGTAGAGGAGAACTGATGATGTTTGGTGGTCTAATTTATCATTATAGTCTGTTACAGATTTATTTGTGTTTCTGGAGTGCAGAGCTTGTTATTGTGATCAGTAACGTGAATAAGGGATCTAGGCCTGTATAATTATTGTGGCAGATCTGTTGCGCAAATAAGATTATTTGATTATAGTAGTAAGATTTGGAACTTGTTTATGTGAATTTTTCAGGTTAATCATTCATTCATTAAGTCTTAGTTTCCGTCATTTGTGGCTCCCTAAATTTGGTCTTGATATATGTTGATTTCCTTCAGTATCATATATATATATAATTTTGATCAGCAATGTTCATTAAACGCATTCCAGAAATGTGTGTTCTCTCCACACACCTCTTTCCCATTTTCTTTTGTATTCTTGTTTAGCCAATTCATCTAGTACCAATAACTGCAGGACAAGAAACTGATTGACCAGATAGGAAGGTATGAGGTATCACTAGCTGGAATGATTTACTTGTACCCTCTTAACCTTGCTGTACGGAGGGATTTTCCTTCTTAATAAACCTTAATGAATGCATTTAGGAAAAAATTATAAATATATGCACATTGCTTAGATTGTCTAAAATAGTGATGGCATTGATTCTTGCTTTCTATGGTATTAGTTTTCAAATACTTACAGATTTGAGGTATATAAAAATAAAAAAATAAAAAAAGAACATTAAAGATTTGAGGCTGGCCACTGAATTGGCCTTCCTATCACAACTGAAGAGAATTTGCTTAGAAACATTAAAAGCTCTCATCTAGAGGGAAGCTCTTTGGCCACCACGATGAGAATGATTTTCGTTAATTTTTTTCCATGTGAACATTTTAGATGGCATTTTCTCGTTTCAAAGTTTCTACATCGTGCATTCTTCTTAAGCTAGGATTCATCTAGATCTCATGTTATGAAATTGGTCATTTCATAAGTCTATGCTTCTGACAGCAATAGGCAATTTAAATATAAAATTCATGATTTTTATTGCCACTTTAAATAGCAAACTTGATTCGAGGAAGTAACCTCTTTGTACTGCTAAAGTGCCGTACAGAGAAATGAACCTATTCATCGAAAAGGAAAAAAGATGCTCCATTAAGAAAATCTTGCGGCAATGTAGCAAAAGCATAGAGTTAGCCGGGGCCATCTTCTGTGGTAATTAAATATTTACCCTCATAGCCAAAAAGATTGTGTAAATTGGAAAAGGATTGACTAACATATATTCCAGTTCTTTTGGACTCATGAGGTTGCTAGCAAAAAGGAAAAGATTAGAACCCAACATCATATGTCCCATGTGACATTCAAAGTGTACTACTCATAAGCAGCTTGCTTTGAACAAACATTCAATTTAGATTCAGGTGAAACCCAGCTTGCCATAAGTATTATTAACCCTCTCACATAACATCCAAATTCTTGTGTACCAATAATTAACCTGTTAAAACCTAGCAAACCTTACACGATAAGTCATCTGCAAGTCAAGCGAATAGAGAAAAACTATAGATTTCTCTTTTTCAAAGGAGAAAAAGGGCATTGAAACATTGCAAATATTCTTCTGTCAAGAACAATGGTCTGGAAATTTGAGCAGTTTTTTATATCTGTATTCGCTGTAGATTTGGTATTGGCCATTTTAAACTGTGGAAGCAAGATGTAAAATGAGAGACATATTCAAAATTGTGTGAGGCTAATGTTAGCATTGTTACAAAAAACTGCAGGCAAGAAACCTCAACATTTCATTCATTTTGTCATCGTGCTCATCATAATTCATTTCTCAATTTACACATAACTAGATTTGTTCATTGTAATTTTCATTCGTCAGTTTATACCTAATTGTTATTTTTACTGATCTATCTAACTTCATTCAGCTTGTGCTGCCACACTCACATGGGTCATGGGACAGCGCTATACTCAGACCTCTAAGATAATGCCAGCTGGTATTGTTGCTGGGATCAGGTAACTGGAGGAGAAAACATACCCATTTGTTTGCTTTAACATTTGATATATTGGAGTTTCTATCAATTTTATGTCGCTTTGCTACCTTAGCTCTTTATGCATGAGATGGGAACGTTGATGTGGACAATTATGAGACAGATAATAGCAAGTTCAATGATGCATGTAGATATTTGAGCTTTGGTGAAAATCTTTATCATTGGTGAAATATAACTATCTATTTTGAACATTTATCATGTAGAAATTCAAGCTAAATGAGTGCCATAGTGAACATTTTGCAATACTCCACAGGGGAAGCTATGGCACTCATTTAACTTGAATTGCAGCAACTGAAGATTGCTTACAACGCCTCTAGATTAGCCATTAGCATTGATATTGATGCTCAAATTTTGAGATATTCAACCACTACCCTTGTTACACACATCCATGCTCCAACCTTTCAGAGGATTCAGGGCATATATTTATATAGTTCTTCAAGTAGTTAAAATACACTCAAATCTTATTTATTGTTCAGATGTTCTCATGTAAATCCGTGTAGTTTTGCTGCAAACTGATATCTCATCTGGAACCATCAACTGTCTATGTATCTTAAAATATGAATTATTATTTTGTTCTGGGGTTAAAGGGTTTGAGGAAGAACTACTAGGGTGAAGGTATTTGGTGCTGAAATGGGTTATGTCGGTCTATGTTTATTCAGTCATCTATCATTGCTTCTTCTTCCGGGGAAGAAACTCTACACCCATTTGTTTAAAAGTTATGGGTTGATAAGCTAATAGAAGCATTTATTCCACATGGATACGAAGCTGCAATTTTTGGGTAGTGCATTCAACTCAGAAATTTCAGTAAATTTACAATTCATGTGATGTTGTACTAGCATGATTTCTTGGTTTCTTTGACACTGATGATGTGTTTGATCATACCATGCTTATATCTTTCTTTGTTAGTTAACCTGTATCAAGTTTATGGTTGGATTCTCCTCAACTCAACACACATTTAACAGAGTTTTTGAATCACTTTGTGTTTCATTTTTCTTGCAGTGCTCTCATGACTGGATTTTATCTTTACAAGATTGCCACAGGCGGTAACCATTTTCCTCCTAAGACTGAGTGATGGTGATTTTTTTTTTCCTTGTACTAATTTCACATTGTATGTACCGGGATTACTGAAAATCCAATGCTGCTGTTGGGACAGTTTAGGTTATCAGTCAAAAAGAGTATTGTTGTTGCTGGATACAAATCTAGAAGACCTAAAATATATATATTGTCATAATATTTATCAAATATATATATATGTTGTCGTAATGGACCACTCTTTTGCGTTGTAATCTGTTACTTCGTTGTCATGGACATAATGATTTGTTTCTTTAGGCAAATGCTAATCATTACTGAGAGGGTTGACTCGTGTAAAAGTAGAGCTTTCTTTCCTATCCCAATTGAATTTCTTGAAATTATTCTTGGAATTTCTTGAATTTCCAGGAGTGTTCTTGGTGATGTTTGTGGTCAAACACACTACAACATGAATCGAACACATTAGAATGCCAAAATATCCATTGAAGTGCCAATCAAAAAAAAAATCCATTGAAGTTGTAATAATTGATTGCGTTCAATGTGGAGATAAAGTTTCTGATTAAATGCCAGTATAAGATGGAAAGAAGATGAGAATCAGATGGTGATGAATATATTACCTGTTCATACTAGGCAGACCATTTCTTGGATACCCTTGTACCCAATTCATGGAATGTGTACAAACATTTGTATCTCAATTTTTATAATAATAACAAAACAAACCCACACACACACACACTGCCTATGATTCATAATTATCCAGGTAAGATGGGTGTTCATTTGTTATACTTGATCTGATCTGAGATTTGCCGTCCCTTTAATTTCTTCTGGTCTGGCTGTTCAACCAATAGAGATTTTTCCATGATCATGGCATCTTCATTTATTTTGCATCATACAATACAAGGTGTATATACACAATTTAATGATAAAACAACTGGGTACAATAGGAAACATTGGTATAACAACTCCTAAACAGGAAAAACAAATCAAACGACTTTCAACAACCCTTGGGCGGGCTGTAGTATTTTGGAGGCAGAATGGGCACCTTTCATTCATATTGGGGTACAGTTCCATGGTATTGTTTTCCGGTAGCTCCATTCGATACTTCCCTTTAATTTGGCAGAATGGGAGCTTCACTGTGTCCCCGTTGTTGTTGCACCATTCAGGCAGGCGGCTTGAATTGTTCTCGAAGAACTTGAGAGTGTAAGCAACTTTTAACTTCTGATTATGAAAGAAAATCCACATCACTGATCTCCGTCTTGTTTTTGAATCTTAGATTCTTGTATTTTAAAAAAAAAAGAAAAAAAAAAGAAAAGAAATTGTATATAAAAAGAAGAAAAAGTAATAATAATAAAAATTTAGTTTATATTTTTATGGCTTTTCTCTTCTCCCTTTTTTTTCCTTTACTTCCACAAATATATAATTCAAGCAGAGTCTAAAATTTTGATGGCAAGGGTGTCTTTGATTTTAGTATTGGAGTATGGAATTGGATTCCTAATTCAGTGGTACCCACATTTTCTATGTTTGGATGGCATGAATAGAGTTCGCCTTTGTAACAGGCTGGCTCAAGGGGGCTCCTAGGGGGCTTTTCCCATGTCAAGGTTATTTTGTATCTTAATTTTCAAATTAGGCTTAGTTTGGACGGAATTCTCAAACTATTTCACTGTTTGGAGCATAAAATTTGATGAATAGTAAAAGCGCTATTACAAAACGCGCTTTCACTGTGCATATGACGAAAACATGGTTCCAAACCACGCTTTTACTGTGCATATCTATTTTCTTAAGAAAATGTTTAAAATATATTAAAATGTAATCAAAATAAATTTTGAGTTCTTTGCAGCTCAAGTGGTAGTGCATTGGTTTTGCTATGTTTCTGCACAGGTTCAAACCACATGTACAGCAACTCCAAACAATTGCTATCCAAAATGAAATTCAACTTTTTTTTCTTCTTTTTTTTTCCTTCCACTCACTCTATACTTTATATATTTATTATGTAATTTTTTTATCAAAAAAAAGTAAAATGTTTGTTTGGTTAAATATTTTAAAAAATTAAAAATAAACAATTTATTTATTTAAAAAATTAAATAAACAATTTTTATTTTTTATTTTTTAGATACATCTAACTAAGATGTATCTAAAAAAGTAAAAAAAAAAAATGTATAAAATTTTAAAAATATTCACTAAAAATATGAAAATAAAAAAAACTCAATTTTCAAATAACTAAATCCAAAAAACTCAAACCAAATACACTGAATACTTTTTAAACAATTAGGTTGACATTTTGAAAAAAATTGTATTTTATAGAAAAAAAATTTAGTTATTGTATTTTATTTATTTATTTATTTATAGAAAAAATTTTATTTTATTTATTTAATTTTTTTATTTTAAATAAATTGTTTATTTAATTTTTTAAATAAATAAATTGTACATTTTAAAAAAATATGCACAGTGAAGGCGTACTCAAAAAATATTTTTTCAGCAAAATGTACGCTTTTAAAATGTACTAAAATATTTTAAAAGCGTACATTTTTTAATTTTTTAAAATATTTTAAAAATAAAAATATTTTAAAAGTAATGGGTAATAATAAAAATAAACAATTTATTAAAAATAAAAAAAAGTAGTATACGTGTGATGTGATGATAGTATAATACGTCTGAGTGAGTATACTATTTATACGTGTAATGTGATGATAGTATAAATAGTATACAACTTTTTTAATAAATAGTATACTACTTTATATAATTCTTTAAAAATAAATAAATTGTTTATTGAATTTTTTAAATAAATAAATTGTTTATTTTTAATTTTTTAAAATATTTAACCAAACAAACATTTTACTTTTTTTTTGATAAAAAAATTACATAATAAATATATAAAGTATAGAGTGAGTGGAAGGAAAAAAAAAGAAAAAAAAGTTGAATTTCATTTTGAATAGCAATTGTTTGGAGTTGTTGTGCATGTGGTTTGAACCTGTGCAGAGGCGTGGCAAAACCAATGCACTACCATTTGAGCTGCAAAGAACTCAAGATTTATTTTGATTACATTTTAATATATTTTAAATGTTTTCTTAAGAAAACAGATATGCACAGTAAAAGCGTGGTTTGGAACCGTGTTTTCTTTGAAAGCGCGTTTTGTAATAACGTTTCCTTAATTAAAAACGCGTTTTGTAATAGCGCTTTCACTATTCATCAAATTTTATACTCTACACAGTGAAAGTGCGATTTGTAATAGCGCTTTAGTCTAGTTTAGGAATTCCGTCCAAACTAGGCGTAGTTTGAGAATTAAGATACAAAATAGACTTAATATGAAAAAAGCCCCGGCTGCAAGTGAAACACTTGTACTTTAGGTTTCGGTATAACAAAAAAACCTCATTTTGAGTTGAAATCTTACAGGTAAAATAAATAATAAATAATAAATAATGTCAGTAGCTTTCCAAACTAAAATAAGAGTTTCAAATTTTTTTTATCTTCATACATTGGGTCTACACTCATATGAGACCACATTCATATGTATAATTGGTAAAAAAAAAAAAAATCGTGATTTAATAAAGATCTCTATCATTTGTGTACAAGAAAAAATCTATTTCCCACTCTATCACACTTATAAATTAAGAAAATAAAATTTAGTTAAAATCAAATATTCTTATAAATAATTTCATTTAGTTGATATTAATTTCGCTAAATTTAACTTGTAGGAATTTTTTCATACACTCTACATTTTTAACTAAAAATAAAATTTATTGACAAGACACATGAACACGACATGATAATATGAAATAATAAATGAACTAGATTAGAGCGTCTTTAATCCTTCACTAAATCTTGCATCAAATTTAAATTTGATAAAAGTTTTAGTAAAAAAAAGTCCAATATCCTTTCATCAAACTTGTATTTTTCATCTCTAGTAAAAATCTATTTCAATATATTCTTGGCCTAAGAGAGAAGAAAATAAGACAACTAAAATAGCCTCATTTTAATTTTTTGCTTTAAGCACCCATGTGGTTGAGCCGGCCCTTTGTAATACTACTTCTAGTACAACAAAATTGTAAGAGATTCAAACAATCAAACACAGCATTACTTCATATTGTATACTACAGTTATGAAAAAAGACAAAATGGAACAACTGTGTTATGCCAAACAACACGAAAGAAAGATACTCAACAGCAAACCATTTATCTACTCCAAACTCTCATATATGTCCACTTCACTCCTGCAAGCTACATACTAATCTGTTGACCTCTCTCTCTCAACCATGAATCCCTTCCTCACCCTTCTTCTGCTCTTCCTCATCCCCATCTTCTTCCTCCTAGTGAGAAAAACAAGATCACAGAAGCTCCCACCAGGATCGCTAGGACTACCCATCATCGGCCAAAGCCTCACCCTCCTCCGGGTAATGAAAGCCAACACTGCTGAGCAATGGCTTGAAGAGAGAGTCAAAAAGTACGGTCCAATTTCGAAGCTAAGCCTGTTTGGCAAACCCACAGTTTTCATTTCTGGACAGGCTGCAAATAAGTTGGTATTCACTAGTGATAACCGGACCATTGCTAACCAGCAAACAACCTCGGTTAGGATGATCCTGGGTGAACGGAACCTGATGGAACTCAGCGGGGAAGACCATAAGCGTGTCAGAGGTGCACTGATCTCATTCTTGAAGCCGGAAAGTCTGAAGCAATATATTGGGAAGATGGATGAAGAAGTCAGGAGACACCTTGAGATGCACTGGCAAGGCAAGCAAAACGTCACGGTATGTTTTGAGAGAGCCCTACAGGCTGTAATCAATCTTCCTGTGATCATGTGTGTCCATTTTAGTGATTTCAATAACTGCAAAGCATAAATTCATTTAAAATATCGATTGCTTGTTGAATCCTATGAATTGCATGAAAGTAGAATACTCCAAGTTTGGGGGTCAAAATGTTTATAAAATGTTCTTGGTTACAATAGGAGAGCTTGTAGGCCTTGTTCTGTAGATCAAAGAGCAACAAAATTACCCATTTTTCAATAGGAGAGGACTGATTCATCCTAATAAAAGAAAAGCTGATAGAAAAAGAGAGCTAAGGGTAAGAATCCTTAAGCAAGGGTGGGGGCAAGAAGATCACATCTAACAGATGGGGTAAAGCGAAGAATCTATTTGCATTGACCAGAGAGTAGCATATAAAATAGGAAATGAAAGTGACGTGTAGTTGATCAAGGTCTGAGCTACGGCTAAGCCAATGGCAATAGACCACCTACCTCAAACAGCTTGGCAACTGTCCGGTGTGTATGAAGTTTCGGTTGCTTTTGGGCAGATTTTGAGCTTTGAAATCCTCGTTTTTTTATGCCCCTTATGCCACTCTCTGTGAATAGATTCTTTGCTTCTCTACCCCGTCTCACATTTGCCCTTCTTATGAACTTGAAAACTAGATGAAAAAATTCTGATATGATTTGGGAGTTATTTTTTTGACAATATCCTCAAACAATAGTTTTGGCATAACCTATTTGGTTGTGTTTTCGTTTTTTTCGTTTCTGTTTTTTCATGTTTTCTGAAACAAAAACAGTAAAAAGTTTTAAAATACCCATCATTTTCATTTATGTAGAAAAAGTCTTCGAAAATAACTTTCGTGGTATTTTATAGAAGTAAGCTGTTTTCAAAAAATTTACCAAAAAACCAGTTC
This sequence comes from Camellia granthamiana, assembly GCA_036172215.1. Lineage (NCBI taxonomy): Eukaryota > Viridiplantae > Streptophyta > Magnoliopsida > Ericales > Theaceae > Camellia > Camellia granthamiana. The sequence goes on from CM069911.1 coordinate 11,135,046, forward strand.
AGTCAAACAAGTTGTCTGGGTGTTCCGAAAGACGAAACATAAAACATAAAACGAAAACACAACTAAACAGGCAAGTTCAACAGAGATTGGGAGTTTTACAAAGCTGATGTTGATTCTAGGTGTTACCTCTGATGAAAACCCTGACATTCAACATAATATGCTCCCTTCTATTTGGAATTGAACATGGAGCAAGAAGAGAAGAACTCATCAAGTGCTTCCAAGCAATGATAGGAGGAATGTGGTCAATCCCAATCAACTTGCCCTTCACCCGCTACAATCACAGCCTACGAGCGAGCTCCAGGGTCCAAGAAATGTTGAAAGAACTTGTACGCGAGAAGAGGATTGAACTACAGCAGAAAGGCACTTCATCCCACCAAGACCTCATCACTTGCTTGCTCAACATCCAAGGCAAAGACAATGAAGAAGCATTATCTGATGATGAGATTGTGCACAATGTCATGCTTGTCATGGTTGCCGGACATGACACTTCATCTGTCCTGATAACTTTCATTGTTCGCCTTTTGGCTAATGATCCAACCATACATGCAGGTGTTGTTCAAGGTATGTAAATGTATACATATATTATAAACTGGAAGGGTAAGCACACAAACATTTGCAATTGAAAAGATTGTTATGAATTTTACAATCAAGGTAGTTGAGAGATTTTTTTCAAAATAAATTATCAAATAAATAAATCTACAGCATAACTGCTTTTGTGGGCATTTTCAGAAATTAAATAAACCTTACATGTCTACCCCAAGTTGGTTGTAGGCTTTATATAATAGTATAGATATCTTTAGAAAAGTATAAGGATATACTCTACTATATATCATGCAACTATATAAATTGAAGGGAAGCATACAAAAAAAACATGCAGAACAAGAAGATATAGCGAAAAGTAAGTCCTCGGGAGAGTTACTAACCTGGGATGACCTTGCCAAGATGAAGTACACATGGAAAGTAGCAATGGAGACCCTGAGGATGTTCCCGCCTATCTTCGGAGGATTTAGGAAGACTTTGAAAGACGTCGAGTATGGTGGTTACCTCATTCCTCAAGGATGGCAAGTAGGTGAAAAAAAACAAAAACCATTAGATTCTTCAATTTTGATAATATACCTGCAACTTCTTTCTGACAAGCAAAACTGGGACCTGACAACATATCAATTGATAACCAGATATTCTGGGCTACAAGCATGACTCAAATGGACGCAAACATATTCCAAGAACCATCAAAGTTTGATCCGGCAAGGTTTGAGAACCAAGCAACTATACCTCCTTACAGCTTTGTTTCATTTGGAGGTGGACCTCGTATTTGTCCGGGATACGAGTTTGCAAGGATCGAAACTTTAGTCTCAATCCATTACCTGGTCACTCAATTCACGTGGAAGTTATGCTACACTGACAATAGTTTCAGTAGAGATCCAATGCCGATACCTACACAAGGACTTCCAATCCAAATTGAGCCAAAGAAACTACTGTAATCAAATTATGAGCTACTAATAACTAAATAGTGTGTTTTATATCAAGCCTGTTTATGAGATGAAATGCTATCCTTCCTGTAGAAACAGTTTCTTATAAACCTAAATACCATTATTAAGACGAGAAAAATAACTGATGCCACCGAAACAGTTTTCATACAGATCAATTGATTGTGTTGTCGAGGATTTGATAGTGTTGGTATGGATAAATTTATGTTGCAGACAGTTCCAAAGTACCGGTTTGAATTTTACCAATGTTCCATGTAGATACAGCTTTACATATTAAATCACTCCAAATTAAAATAACAAATTATGTATACCATAGTGAAGTGCTAAATGATTTGTATGACATTATGAGGCAGAATTTCAACCACAGCATATGTTTCCATAAATCAACCAGTCCCGTTCATCAATAAGGCTAATTCAAAGTTCCATTCTCATACTAATATAGTTAGTTATATAGTAAACAAAACCAAACTAGGTCTTGTTTCTAAATAAATTGTAAGTACCAAAAACTCTGGTACTTACAATTGTAACTTTGTAAGTACCAAATACTTCAATTCATAATAACAAGCAACAGTGTCAAAGACTCTGCAACAGATAGATTGCTACCTGAGACTAAAATCGCAATCATCACTGAAACTTCAATCATTTAATTTCCTGTCCAATAAAATAAAATTATAAAAAAAGACACAAAAAAGAACCCCGAAGTTTCTGATGTTCTGGTTTATAATAAATACAAGATATCAAAAACTTACCAAGGGACACTGACAAGAAGGGATTAAACGAGGAAGGGAAAAAAAATCCGACTCTAAGTGACCTTTCCCCTTTAAAAAAGGAACAAGAGTCACAACATTAAGGCAATAGAAACCTTCATTACAGATGTTGATAGCATTAAAGATATTTCAACATACTATACGCGATTTTAAACACAAAAGAATGAAGAACAAAATATATTTTTTCCCAATTTCACTCATTTGCAACAGTAACATCGACATTATGCGTACTGCGGTTGCCAAATTTACTAACAACTTTGACCCCTGTTGACTAACTTTTTTGGCATCTTCCTTTCTTTTGCATCATACAATACAAGATGTATATACACGAATCAATGATAAACAACTGGGTACAACACCAGACATTGGTATAACAACTCCTAAACAGGAAAACCAAATCAGAAGACTTTCAACAACGCTCAGGCCTGTAGTATTTTGGAGGCAGAGATGGGCACCTTTCATTCATATGGGAGTACAGTTCCATGGTATTGTATTCCGGTAGCTCCATTCGATACTTCCCTTTTATTTGGCAGAATGGGAGCTTCACAGGGTCCCCATCGTTGTTGCACCATTTAGGCAGGCGGCTTGAATTGTTCTCAAAGAACTTGAGAGTGTAAGCATCTTTTATCTGCAGTTTGGACAAGATAAAACATTAACAAAGTATCTAAGAAGCATGGATATGGACAAGGGACCTAGTGATTCTCAAACAATTAGGATATGGACACAATAGGGATATGGTATATTTTTTATATATTTTTATTTACTACCGTATATGAATATAAATTTAGGAAACATAGTTATGAGAGGCATCTGTGTGTATGTGGGTATGTTTTAATAAATAAACATAGAGCAAGGATCCTCTAGAGTTTTTTTTCCCTAAAGTTTCCTAGAGTGGTGTGTTGTATGGTTGAGATTTAATAACAAGTCAAATCAATTTTTTAGCATTAAATTTCAACCATACAACACATCACTTTAGAAAACTTTAGGAAAAAAAAACTCTAGAGGATCCTTGGTGATAAACATAAATTCCTTAACTTTTTGTATATGAATGAGTTCAAAGCGGTGTGCCTGCAAATAATAACAATTCTTATCAATGGAAAACAATGCAAACTCAGGTGAAAATGTGAGGGTGCAGTTAGAGAACATCCAATCTATTGCACAGCTTGGAATAGTTTAAAGTTTAAAACACCTGAATAGTCAATTTACGTATAACCCATTTCAATCAAAATTCATTATCTATTTATCATGCAACATTAATTGCACAAAGCAAAATTGAAACTGCTATTATTTAATTTAATAAATTTGAATATTCACAACAAACTAACCGTAAACTCTGTTACTTGAATGGAACTTGCAAGTGGACCAAATATTCCTGCTTCCTTGTACATTTCAAGGACGAAAGCAATGCATGACGTTGACAACCCATCACTGTATACCCAGTTATCCTGCTCAGGAATCGTCAACAATTCATCAAAAGATGTCCCACGCCTTTCAGTTTCCACAAGAATTTCGGGAAGACTAAGGCCCTACACAGAACACAAAAAGTCACATTTTAAATTACAAAAAGACAACATTTCATTTAGTTTAAATATTACATGCATGATGATATCAGTTATCACATGTGATTTCATCCAAATCAACGCCTGTCTATTTTGCGGAGGACATTCAATAACTTGCTCATTAGGATCGAGCTGTTTTGTCTATATTTGGCCCAATAGGACGTCAGTTAATCTCAAGAGCTGCCAATACCAAAAATTTCCAATGGGGTCTTCACCACAAAGTCTTCATTTTCATATCAATAAATACAAGAGATATACTGATGCTTGATATCCCATTCATCAATGTAAGAGGCCCCAAACTGATAACAACAATATGCATCCTCTTTCACTCACGAGGATCCAACCATTTAGACTATGCTTCAATAAGCAAACCATTATGAACTTTTGGTCAACAAAATGAGGAATAAATTGTTATAATACCTGAGTTCCAAGTCGCTTGTTCAAGGCTTCATTCCAAATATTAGCAGCATAATCAGGCTGTAACTGGTTCCAAACAGTCATAACAGAAGCAACCTGTACCATAACAAAGTTGAAAATCGAAACAATTAAATGAAAATAAAAACCATCATGGTGCCTAGTATACAACAGAAAGAAGTGACAGAGGCAGTGTTTGGATCATGGATATGGATAGGGATTTGGAAAGGGAATGAAAAAGGCGAGGGAAATGTAGAAAAAAATTATCTTATATTTCATTTACGTTCCTCACATTTTCCTTTCTCTTTACAAATCCTTACCCAAATTCATGATAAAAACCACAGCCAAAATCAATTAAACTTAAGATTCCAGCTTCTTGAGGTGTGATCCTGAGCCATCTGCTCTGCACCTCTCAAGTGGCATTTACATAGTGTTCTTAATGCTCATGCAATGTTACATGTTCAAAAATAACTAAAAATATTGTTTATAATCAATTATACCTCATAGGTCTTAGGATAAAATTTTAAAGATCTAATGGCCGGAACATGATTCTTTGAAACATCAAATTATCCCAAACCATACGACACAACCACAGAAATGTAAAGAAAAAAAAAAAAGGAAAAAAGTGTATAGCATCCACTTATTTTGCAAACTCACCCCAAACAATAAAATTTAAAAGGCCATAAATGCATTACCAAATGAGCATCCAGGGGTGGCGGATAGTTCCCATCAATAGTGTCTATCCAGCTAAATATCAGGTTATGAAAACCATAAGGCTTGCCGGCCATGCTTAGTGCATACTCCCAAGCAGCAGTCTCGTTAAATTTAGCCCGGAGATCAGGATGCAAAGGAAGCAATGCAATATGTGAATTGCTATCATCTTGACTGAGTATCCATTCATCCCATGGCAAAATAACAATGATATATTGTCCCTGAAACAAAAATGTGAAACACCAATTTTACATTAGATTCAAGTCATATTTGCTTTAAAATGGCTCCAATATTGAACTAATAATAACCAATGTAAAGTTTGCATATTTATCAAAAAAATGTGATGCAGAAGTACAATGTACCAAATGATATACAAAAACAATAAAACACACTACTGTGCTCATCTAAGGAAATAATAAATCATTAATATACAAAATAGGCAGCTAAAAGTAACTTGATAAGCTTGGCTGGGTTTCATACATCAGAACCCTACCAATATCTCGAGGAAGCCACAATCCAACAGATGTGAGGTACCTAGTAAATGAACAGGAGCATTAAAGATCATGTTGCATCCAAATGCATTATGAATGTATGCATGCTAGTAACTACAAGTGTAGAAACCACTGGACTCCAAGTTAGAAAGAGCTCAAAAGTTTTATTTTCAAAAAATTTCCCCATTTTTTGTTTTTTCATGTGTTTTGGAAACAAAAATGATGTGAAACTCAAAAACACTATTGCTTGGTTGTGTTTTTTCAAAAACACTTTTCAGAAAATTCTACTTTCTTATTTTCCGTATTTTTTTGTTTTTACTGAATTTTTTTAATATTTTAAGCAATTTTTTTTACTTTTTAGACATACCTAACATAAATATACCTAAAAAGTAAAAAATTTGTGAAAAAAACCTTTTAAAAATTCACTAAATGCCAAAAATACAAAAAAATACGAGAATTCGGTACATTTTTTGTATTTTTATGTATTTATTAAATTTTTAAAATATTTTTTCACAAATTTTTTACTTTTTAGATACATTTAAGTAAGGTGCATCTAAAAAAGTAAAAAAAATGTTTAAAATTTAAAAAATATTCACTAAAAACAAAAAAATATGAAAACCAAAAAACTGAGTTTTCAAAAAATTTAATTCAAAAAACTCAAACCAAACACACTTAATTTTCCTATCGGTTTTCATGTTCATATGAAAACATTTTTTGAGAATTCAAAAAACAATTTAATGTTGTTCCTCAAAATGGGGCATTTTAAGAATCCGAAAACAATTTTGCAAGCAGTGTGTCAACAAGATTTTAGTAGTAGTCTTCTTCTTTTTTTTTTTGTTTTTTAATGTTTTCTAGAATATTACACAATTTATAATGAAGCCAGCTGGGAATCTTTAGTGCATTACATGATAAACTACTATCTATGTTACACGGATTCGAGTACGGGTATTGGGAGTGAGTACGTCTCTGTGTTTGATTCATCTAGTTCTCATGTCCAACAACATGGGGCACAACAAAATATTCATATTTCTTAATATACTTTTTTATTTTATACGATAAATGGTGTTTACAAGGTTCCATATAACATTTCATGCATAATATAGAGTTCTGTGCCCAGTTATAAACTTGAATTATTAAATATGTTTGCTGGGTGAACATCCTACTTGTCGACCATGTATCCCATACCCATACTAAAGTGTCAAGTGTACATATTTAGAACAGACCATATAACATTTTTTTGATCAGCAAAGAGACCATGTAACATAGCCATTCCATAACAAATCCTCCAATTATTCATTCCTAAAATTTGAAATCAGACATGATATTTCTTTTTGATGGTTAGCATCCTATGCCATATAGACATATTACAATATATTTGAGTGAAAAAACTACCCAAATTCCATATCTCAAGTTTTGCAATAAAATTGTGATGTGAGCTTAAATTTTAGGTTGAAGGAGTTGTTGAATCAAGGCAACTTGTAGGGCATTACCTCCTCGTTTTCATGTCCAGATTCTGCAACCCATAGCTTTCCTTCAGAATCCTTTAAGCAGACAGAGGTATGACCAGCATAAGCACCCGTAACCCACTTCTCTAGAGTCTCAAAAGCGCCCCATAGTCCTCGTATTTTGGATAGTGCAAGAAAATCTCCAGACTGAATATCATCAAAACTAATGTTTGTAACCCATGGCTCTGGACGTTTTACAAAGGAAGCCCCCATATTTTTCTCGAGAAATTCGATGTTTGAACTCTCACCCCATCCAGTATTTGTGAACAAGGGAAAGACATCCCACAGCGCTTGAAGGGTTCCCAGCATTCCCGCTTCCATGAGAAAAATTGAAACACCCTTACGTTTCACCTGTTCTCATGGCAAGTAAAGACATCATCTATAGAGAAATGCATGCTTCAAGACAAACTGGTCTAGCAATTTTCAGAAAGTAGTGGCTAGTGGCAACTTACATATTCATACTCAGCTTTTCCTTCCCACTGCTTAAACTCAAGGGTATGCTCACGGCCTAAAAAATAGTAGTCCCATGTCACACGGTATGGAGTTGCAAAGATATAAAGATCCATACATGTCCAACTGTGGGCATTGCCAACCTGAAGATGAAGAAAAAGAGAGACAAGTAATTGGAGTAGTAGCATTGTTAAAGGAGCTTAAAACTGATCTATAATTCTACTAGCTGTATATGAAATTACAATTCACTTAGAAAACCCCATGGATGTAATAAGAGGCAAGAAGTTAAACAGCGCCATCAAATTTGGTTGTTATTGGTTTATATATTGCTTGCTCAATGGTGGTTAACACAATTATATTTGAATTTTTAATTTTAAATATTTCAGCACTATTATTTTTCTATAATTACAGGTCAATCCATAACAAAAATCAAACACAATGAGACTGTTTAGATGCAAAAATCAACACTATTATTTTTCCCATCATCTCAACAAAAACAACCAATAACCTCAAATGAGCAAGCAATATACAAGCCAAATCAAATTCATTTTCCGCTCACCAAAAAACCAAAAAAGAAAGCCACAAAAATCCCAAATAAGAGACCAATACTCCAAAAGTGTATATGGCCTCAGCAACGTATGATTTTAACTACCAAAACTAGGACCATCCGTGGACAGAAAAGTCACAAGAACAACCAATACAACAAAAGAAACTGTCCAGATACCCAATAGTCCAAACTGCCAAAAGATCTACTGACAAAAAATTAACTCGATATTCAATCACAAGTCCTTGAAGAATAAAAAACTCAAACTGAACTCTCAACAACATCAATACCCAGATATCCAATCACCAATCAGATTTATGACGAAAGGATAGATAAATAAATAATCAAAAAGAAGCTCAGTCCACTACAACCCATTAAAATAAGATTCACAAAAGCTTCAATTCAAGCAAAAAGTTGAGTAAAAAAATGGCAACCCACATACCCAATCCTCGAAATTTCGAAAAAAAATTGAAAGCAAATCAGCACTAAACAAAACGAGTAAAGAAAACCCAAGAGTGTACAGACCTTGATATGAAGAGTTCCTCCACCAAATTCAGTTTTGCTTTTGTTATGGAACACCATCCAAGCCCTGTTCTTGTAGAAGCAAGCCCCTTTCCACTCCACGATGTCGTTTGGGGACGAAACAGCGCCGACGAAAGTGGGCAAAATGTCGACTGCACTGTGGAGAGAATTCAGAATACGCCACGACATTGATTTTGGCAACAATGGTAGTATGTCTTTGGGACGAAATGGTGCTTTCAAGCCATCAATGTGTGATGTGAATAGGCTCGATATGGTGAGGAAGACGAGGAGGTAATGGGTTGTGAAGGGAAGAGAAGAGAAACAGAGTGACATGGTTGTTGGTTGAAGGAACCAACTGTAGAGAGAGAGAGAGAGAGAGAGAGAGAGATTTAGAGAGAAAAAGAGGGGGAAGAATAACATATATCGATTCTCTCTCTCTCTCTCTCTCTCCTCTCCGGTGATGTGTCTGTGCGGTACAAGCTTTGACTTCATTATCCAATCATCAGCTGTGCGACTGGATCATTTGGTACATTCGGATTTTTGTTTAGTATATTTTGAAAAAACTGTCGTTTTGTCAATAAATTAGATGTGAATTAATTGGGTGATACTACTAGTTGTCTCGTCACATACGGTACGTATCCTTGTTATTTAATCAATTTCCGCAACACTCAAATTAAAAATTTTAATTTTATCTTTAATATTCATAACAATTTTTTAAATAATATTTCATCTGTCTCCAAATAATAATCCTTTTTGAAAAATTTAATTTTTTTAGTAGTACAATTATTATATTTTAAAAAAATTAATTTTTTGAAATTATTATTTGAAAGTAGATTTTTTATGGAATATCAATTGTTATAGGCTTCGTTTGAAAAGTCAAAAGTCAGACTTTTTAGCTCAAAAAGACAAAGCATCACATCCAACCCATAATCATTACATTCTTTCTCTCACAAAAAAGTGAAAAAAGTCAAAAAAATCAAAAATCCTTCCCAAATTAGGTTTTTTAGCTCCAGGCTAAAAAAGTCAAAAAATCAACCCACTTTCCAAATGAGCCCATAATTGTATTTTTTTATATTAATGAATTTAAAAGAAAGGCAAAATAAAAAATTTATATTGCTTTTGTCCTTAATTTTTGAAAAAAATTAATATTTTAAAATAATGAAAAATTAAATAGGAGACTAATATTTTAAAACAGATGGAATACTAAATTAATTTTTTCTTTAACAAATTCTAACTCTAACTATTATGATCGTAACTTCCAACCGCCTAGTGGCCTCTCCTCATTGTTGCAACCTCTCCCTCACCTATCACAATCTCTTCCCTCATTTTCAATCTTTGTTTGTTGTTATCAACTACAAACATCGCAACCCTCTTTCTTAGGCCAAGTTTGGGAAGACTAAATAAGTGCACTTTTTGACTTTTCTTGTATTATGTGTAGAAAAAGTAGAGAGGAGATGTTGATTGATGTGACCCAAAAAAGATAAAAAGATGAAATAAGTGCACTTTTTTAGTTTAGCCAAACTTGGCCTTAGTTACCATTGTAATCCCTACTCCTTCAATCCACCACCCCTATTGCCCCTTACCATCACAACATTCCGCTGCCACAACTTCCATTGCAACCCTCAACTCGCAAGAGAAATATAGAAAAAAAAAAATTAAAATGTATATGGAGATTATAAAATATTAGACTACAAAAATTTGTAAAAATTATTGTCTTCATTTTTAAATATTGGACTACAAAAGCTTAAACCAAATAAAGGAACCTAAGCACAATAATTGAACTTCGTACAATGTTCAAACCTGCCTGGTCACACTTGGATAATTTTGTTAAATTGATGTTCAAAAAGAATTTTTAATCTCATGAATATTTCCCTATCTAAAAAAATCTCATGAATATTCCTTGCTACTTTCGTATAGACGCTTCCTCTCAGCAGGAATATACCTTAAATGATCCACAAAGAGCCATTTATATAAATTTGAAAATATGTTTTATTCGGTATAATCATAATTTAAAAATTAAAGAAATTCAACAACCAATTTAAGAAATAAATTGGACACTCACGTCCACCCACCTGTCCACCATTGCCGATGTCTTTTTTTCTTTCTTCAAATTTGATGCATCACATCACATCACATCATAATATTTAATCTAAAAATATTTAAGACTTCTTTTTTTTCCTACCCCTTTGATCCCTTCTCCCTTTCTCTCATTGGTTAGTTTTTTTTTTTTTTTTTGTTTCCCTTGTCTTCCAATTACCACCTATCACATGCCTGTGAGGTGGTGAAGGTGGTGATTGGAGGGGGTCTCTATCACTCCTCTATTTAATCTTACGATGTGAAGTTGGTCTTAGAATATGCTGAACCTACGCCTCTTGTGAAAAGTGAGTAAGAATCACTTCTTAATTTTTAATTTATTTTGAATTATATCACCTTTTATATTTTTTTTAAAAAAATTAAAAAATTAACTTTTAATCATTTTCTCAAAACACTCTATAGGCCTCGTTTGGGAACATGTTAATTTAGTAACTTTTTGACTATTTGGTTAAAATATGAACTAAAAAAAACTAGTATGTTTTGGATGACTTTTTAGCTTTTTACGAAAAGATGTATAAAAAGTAGAGAGAAAAGAGAATCTTTAACTTTTTGATATGAGTTGTTGGCTTTTTAACTTTTTTAATAATTTTTTGACTTTTTAACTAAACCGATCTGTTACCAAACAAGACCTAAGTTATAATATTTTATTTATTTATTTATTTTAAAAGTCTATATCAACGTGCTTATTTATGTAACTTCTCCCTAAAGAAAAGAAGAAAGTCCAACTAAATGACCTTTCTTGTTAAAAAAAAAAGTTTCAAAAGGAAAGAATTGAGAATTTGAACCCAAATTTTGTTCTTTATTTTTGTTTTATTTTTTTCAAATTTTTTTAATCTTAGGATGTGAAGTTAGTCTTAGAATATGCTAAGCCAAAATGATAGAATAAACCTCACCTCTTTTAAAAAGTGGGTTAAAAGTCATTTCTTAACTTTTAATTTATTTTAAATCGCATTATCTATTATATTTTTTATATATTTTTTTAAAAAAATTTAAAAAATTAACTTCTCCCTAAAGAAAAGAAGAAAGTCCAACTAAGGATTTGTTTGGAATATGGGTTAACTTTTTAATTTTTTAATTTTTTGACTATTTTAATTTAAGACTAAAAAATCTCATTTGGGATAAATTCTTTGACTTTTTTAACTTTTGTGAGAGAAAAAATAAAATAATTATGATTTAAATGTAATGTTTTGTCTTATTGAATTAAAAAATTTATTTTTATCTTTTTATAATTAAAATAATCAAAAAATTTAACATGCCAAAGAAAGGCTAAATGACTTTCTTGTTAAAAAAAGTACAAGAGTTATTTCTCCGTCTCTTTTATCTTCTTCCCCATTAATGCAATCATTAAAGATAATCCCAACATACACATGATTCCAAAGGCACAAGGATAAGGAATAATATATTATTTTCCAAATACCCACCCTTTTGATAAACCTACTTACAACAATTACATCGACATTATTGGTACTGCAGTAGCCAAATTTACAAAAAAAAAAACATCAACCTTTGTTGACTAACAGTTTTTTGACATATTTCTTTCTTTTGCATCATACAATACAAGGTGGACATACATGAATGAACAATCAAAACAACCTGGTACCGTACCAAACATCGGTATAACAACTCCTAAACAGGAAAAACAAATCACAAGACTTTCAACAACCCTCAGGCCGGTCATATTTTGGAGGCAGAGATGGGCACTTTTCGTTCATATGGGGGTATGGATCCATGGTATTGTATCCAGGTAGTTCCATTCGATACTTCCCTTTAATTTGGCAGAATGGGAGCTTCACAGTGTCCGCATCATTGCACCATTTAGGCAGACGGCTTGAATTGTTCTCGAAGAACTTGAGAGTGTAACCATCTTTTATCTGCACGGTTTGGACAAGATAAAATATTAACAAAGCATTTATATGTAAAATTCACCTTCCCAAGAATCAATTTCAGCTGATCCAGATTTAGCCACAACGGTTCAAGGTTTTATTTCACGTCAGGATAGGACACTTAAATTTAAATCCCTTAATTTTCTATATACAAATGAGTTCAAAGCAATGTGCCTGCAGATAATAACAATACTTATCAGCCAAAAACAATGCAAACTCAGGTGAAAATGTGAGGGGGCAGTCAGAGAACATCCAATCTATTGCGTTTAAATTCCTTAGTTTGAACCACCTAAATAGTGGATTTAGGTATAAGCCATTTCAATAAAAATTCATTATCTATTTATCATGCAACATTAATTGCACAAAGTAAAATTGAAAATGCTGTTAATTAAAACCAATAAATTTGCATATTTACAACAAACTCACCGTGAACTCGGTTACTTGGATGGAACTTGCAATTGGATCAAATAATCCTGCTTCCTTATACATTTCAAGAATGAAAGCAATGCATGATGTTGACTTCCCATCAGTGTATATCCAATTGTCCTGCTCGGGAATTGCCAACAACTCATCAAAAGATGTTCCACGCCTTTCAGTTTCCACAAGAACTTCAGGAAGACTAAGGCCCTACACAGAACACAAAATGTTACATTTTAAATAAATAAAGACTTCATGTCATTTACTTTCAATATTAATTTATATGGATGATAATGATATTAGTTATCGTATGTGACTTCATCCAAATCAATGCCTGCCTATTTTAACCGAGGAGATCCAACTGTTAGGATCAAGCTGTTTTGTCTTGATTTGGCCCAAGAGATTGTCGATTGATCTCATGAGCTGCCAGTACCAACAAATGACCAATGCAGTCTTGACAACAAAGTCTTCATTTTCATATCAAATAATATAAAGAGATATAGGTGCTTGATATCCCATTCATCAATAGAGTCTCACCATACTGAGAACTAAGATAGCCATCCTCTTTCACTCATGAGGATCCCATCCGTTTAGGCTACATTTCCAATAAGCAAACCATTATGAACCTTGGACAACAAAATGAGAATAAATTGTTACAATACCTGAGTTCCAAGTCGCTTGTTCAAGGCTTCATTCCAAATATTAGCAGCATAATCAGGCTGTATCTGGCTCCAAACAGTCATAACAGAAGCAACCTGTACACTTAAAAAGTTAAAAATCTAAACTAGTAAATGAAAATAAAATCATGGTGCCTAGTATACAGCAGAAAGAACAGACAGATTCAATTAAACTTGGGACTTCAGCTCCTTGAGGTGTGGTCCTGAGCCATTTGCTCTACACTTCTCAAGTGGCATTTACATAGTGTTTTTAATGCTCATGCAATGTTACATGTTCAAGAAATAACTAAGAATGTTGTTTATAATCATTAATATGTCATAGGTCCTAGGATAAAAGTTCAAAGGAATTCAAAGATCCAGTGATCGGAACATAATTCTTTGAAAGATCAAATTATCCCAAACCATATGACACAATCACAGAAGTGTCAAAGAAAAAAAGGGAAAATAAAATGGAAAAAGTATAGCATCCACTTATTTTGCAAACTCACCCCAAACAATTAATTATAAAAGGCCATATAAATGCATTACCACATGAGCATCCAAGGGTGGCGGATAGTTCCCATCAATAGTGTCTATCCAGCTAAATATCAGGTTATGAAAACCAAAAGGCTGGCCGGACATGCTTAGTGCATACTCCCAAGCAGCAGTCTCATTTAATTTGGCCCGGAGATCAGGATGCAAAGGAAGCAACGCAATATGTGCACTGCTATCATCTTTAGTGAACAACCATTCATTCCATGGCAAAATAGCAATGATATCTTGTCCCTGAAAAATTCAGAAAAAATTTCCTGAAAATAATTGTGCAAACAGTTTGTAAAATGAGTTTTTAGTAGTAGTTTTCATTTTTTTAAAATTTTAAATTGAAACCGGCTGCAAATCTTTACTGCATTACATGATGAACTACTATTTGTGTTACGCGTACTCAAGTACGGATATCGGGTGCAAGTATATGTCTAATGTGTTTGATTCGTCTCGTTCTCATGTCCACGAGAACACAAAAAATTCATATTTCTTAATATATTTTAATTTTCTAGGGTAAATGGTGTTTACAAGGTGCCATATAACATTCCATGCATAATATAGAGTTTTGTACATTGTTGAAAATTGAAATTGAATTATTAAACGTGTTTGTTGGGTGAATATCTAACTACACATGTTGGATATATATCCCATACCCTTACCCAAGTGTCTAGTGTCCGGCACGAGTAATTTACTTATTTAGAAGAGACTATATAACATAGCCTATTCCATTGCAAATCCTGAAATTATCCATTCCCAAAATTTGAAATCAGACATGATATTTCATTTTTACGGTTAACATCTATGTCACACATCCATATTGTAATGAATGACAATATATTGAGTTAAAAACTCCTCCAAATTCCATACCTCAACTTTTGCAATAAACTTTGATGTGATGTGATGTTAAATTTTAGGTTAAAAGAGTTCTTGAATCAAGGCAACTTGTATGGCAGTACCTCCTCATTTTCATGTCCAGATTCTGCAACCCATAGCTTTCCTTCAGAATCCTTCAAACAGACAGCTGTGTGACCAGCATAAGCACCTGTGACCCACTTCTCTAGGGTCTCAAAAGCGCCCCATAGGCCTCGGATTTTGGATATTGCAAGGAAATCTCCAGAGTGTATATCATCAACACTAACGTTTGTAATCCATGGCTCCGGACGTTTTTCAAAGGAAGCCCCCATATTTTTCTTGAGAAAATCAATGTTGGAATTCTCACCCCATCCTGTATTTGTGAACAAGGGGAAGACATCCCACAGTGCTTGAAGGGTTCCCAGCATTCCCGCTTCCATGAGAAAAATTGAAACACCCTTACGTTTCACCTGTTCTCATAGGAAGTAAAGAGATCATCTATAAACAAATGCATTCTTCAAGACAACTGCTGTAGCAATTTTCTGAATAGCAGAAAGTAGTGGCAACTTACATATTCATACTCAGCTTTTCCTTCCCACTTCATAAACTCAATTTTATGTTCACGGGCGAAAAAATAGTTGTGCCATGTCACACGGTATGGAGTTGCAAAGACATAAAGATCCATACATGTCCAACTATGGGCATTGCTAACCTGATGAAGAAGATATGTAAGTAATTGGCGTAGTAGTGCAATCAAGGGAGTTTAAAAGTGATAGATCTATAATTCTACTAGCTACATATGAAATTACAATTCACTTAGAAAACTCCATGGTTGTAATACAACGAGGCAAGAAGTTAAACATTGCCATCGAAGCTAACCCATTATGGAGCGAACCACAAGCATAAAAATTAATAGTGTGTTTGGTTTCAATTTTCTGGATTCAATTTTCTGGAAATTAAGTTTTTTGTTTTTCTTGTTTTTTTGTTTTTAGTAAATATTTTTAAAATTTTAAGCAAATTTTGTATTTTTTTAGATGCGCCTTACTTAGATGTATCTAAAAAGTAAAATATTTGTGAAAAAATATTTTTAAAAATTAATAAATACACAAAAAATACGAAAAAATATACTGAATTTTCATTTTTTTTTTGTGGTTCTTTTGGTATTTAGTGAATTTTTTTAAAAAAAAAATTCACAAAAATTATATTTTTAAGTACATTCATGTTAGGTGTGTCTAAAAATTAAAAAAATTGTTTAAAATATTTAAAAAAATAAGTGAAAACAAAAAACTATGGAAAATAAAAAAGTAAAATTTTCTAAAAAATGAATTTTGAAAACCAAAACCAAGCAGAGTTAAATATATAAGAATATAATTAGTAACAATAAAAATTCAAATATAATTTTAGTAGGACTGTAAAACAACCACTGAGTAAGCATTTTAAGCATTGGCCCTGTTTGGTAGGGTTTATTTCCAGCTTATTTCAGCTTTTAGCTTAATTTAAGCTATTTTGATGTGTTTAGTTCAGCTTAACAATACAGCTTATAGCTTTTTGTAAGTCAAAAATCAACTTATTCTTTGAATGGGGGAGGAAAAACTTAATTTATAAGTCAAAAATTAACTTATGTTCATAATTATAAGTTATAAGCTGTTAAGGTATAAGTTATATCACTTTCCCACAGCTCTACCAAACGGGGCCATTGTGTGCTGAGTTACATCTCTATGACATAAAACTTGAATTCCTTTTACCATGGGTTCTTACTTTTAAATGGTGATTTATCATGCTTTATCAAACCAACTTAATAGAAGATCCACCGAAAAAATTTCCACATTTAAGCACTTAATGGTTTTATCAAATGAGCCAAATGTTTTAACAAGTTTAATTCTTTAACAGGCGCACTTTGCCACAACTGAAAGACTCAGACTCTAAAATGTTTATACTACCCAATTTCCATTCCTGAATAATCAAACAAACATGCAAACAAGTCTGAGGGAAAACATGAATTGTTAAGAAGAAAATTGAAATCTAGACAATAACAAAACCTTCTAATGAGTCATTCCAAGAAAGCCAACAAAAACCTCAAATTCAGCATGCCTGAAAACTGAGACTCCCAAAAACCAAATTTCCAAACATCTCACTACAATCAACCGAAAAATTCAAACAACTAACCAATATATAACCCAAATCAATTTTGTTTCTGCTCACCACAAACATACAAAGAAACCCATTTTAGAAATTCTACCAAGAGAAAGCCAAAAAAGCCCAAGCACAAGAAGCAAGCAGTATAACACTAATCTGCAGGTACCCAATACTCCAAAAGTGTAAATGACGTCAGCCATGTATCATTTTAACCACTAAAACTTGATTGGGTCATGAACAGAAAAGTCACAACAACAATGAAATCACGCAGCAAATTCAACCCAAAAAAATATCTGTCCAGATACCCAATAGTCCAAACTGCCAAAAGATCAACTGAAAAAAAAAATTATATTTTTTCAAAAAAACCAACTCCATATTCAATCACAATTCCCTGAACAATCAAAAATTCAAACTGAGGCATTAACTCTGAACAACATCAATATCCAGATACCCAAAAACTTCAATTCAGGCAGAAAGCTCAGTAATGGATGATATAATATAAAATAATAAAACTGCGAGTTGATTGTCAATAATTCAACATGCTATGAGAGTGAATATGGTATTAGAGTTACTACTAATAGATCATGTGTTCGAATTTCACTGCCTATACAATAACTAAAATAATTGTACGGATTTAGCCCGCTTACAAAGGAGAATCCAGCCAAGCGTGAAAGGACATGTCTAGGTTATAAATATAAATAATAAAAATTCTCTCTCTCTAACAGCTTAATTAAACTTGTAGATAAGCCGGTAATCAACAATTCAATAAGTAAAAATGGCACATACCCACATACCCAATCCTCAAAATTTTGACAAAATCGAAACTAAATCAGCACTCAAATAAACTAAATGAGCACCAAAAAAACCCAAAAGGGTATTGACCTTGATATGAAGAGTGCCTCCACCAAATTCGCTGCGGCTTTTGTTGTGGAACTCCATCCAAGCCCTGTTCTTGTAAAAGCAAGCCCCTTTCCACTCCAAGCTGTCGTCTGGGGACGAAACAGCCCCAACAAAAGTGGGCAAAATGTCGACTGCACTGTGAAGAGAATTCAGAATAGGCCACGACACCGATCTTGGCAACACTGGTAGTATATCTTTCGCATGAAATGGCGCTTTGAAGCCATTAATGTGCGATGTGAATAGGCTCCATATGGTGAGGAAGACGAAGAGGTAATGGGTTGTGAAGGGAAGAGAAGAGAAAGAGAGTGACATGGTTGTTGAATGAACAAATTGTAGAGAGAGAGTTTCTGAGAGAATTGCAGATATCTATTCGGTGTCTCTGTTCTCTCCAGTGCTGTATCTGCGGTACAAGCTTTGACTTTGTTTTCCAATCATCAGTTGAGTCTATTAGTTATTGATGTATTAGGGTTTTTGTTGTTGAGTATCATTTCGAAAACAGTGTCGTTTTGTCATTAAGCCTGGATTAACTTTTTAATTTTTTGATTTTTTTAGTTTAGGATTAAAAGGTTTGATTTGGAATGAATTTTTTAATTTTTTTAATTTTCATAAGAAAAAAATAAAATGATTATAATTAAATGTGACATTTTATTTTATTAAATTAAAAATTTTATTTTATATTTTTATGATTAAAATAATTCTAACTCAATCTAAACATTCATGCCAAACTAACCTAATTTAGATGTAAAGGGAAATATGTCATTTTTATGTTGGTTTAATTATAATTTAAAAAATATGAATTATGCTCCTTTTTTTTTATAATTATAAAATGTATTTGGTATACATTTTTTTAAAAGATATCTAATACTTTCCTAGACTTAAATTATTTAGGTGTGTCCACTTCATTGTTGGTCATGTGGTCATATTCAATTAAAATAAAGGATTATGCTACGCAGCTTGAAATTTTCGAGCTCGAATTTGGTTCGAAATTAAATGACGTCGTTTTGTCGTTTAGGAACGATAATTTCGTTTTACGAGAGGAATATTTAATAAAAATTATCTTATCGGTAAGAAAATTTTAATATATCTTATCGGTAAGAGAATCCAAAACGACGTCGTTTTGGGTTTCGAGCCAATTCGAGCAAACTATTTTCGAGCTACCAAACATTTTCTTAAAATAAATTAGGAAAGTGAGTTTTGGATTTAGATTTAAAACATAAATATTAATTATTTATTTATATGTTTATATTTATTCACTTTTTGCCTTCAGTAAAAACATTTTTTTTAGATATATTACAAATACATTTCCTAAAATTTGCTTAAAGTATAGATTATCTCCTATGATTTAAAAAATTACAAATACCCATTTTTCAGAATTTTTTAATTAACAAAATTAACTAAAAAAATAAAATTTATAATTGTTCTCCAATACAATAATAAAATTATATAAATTATTAATTGAAACATATTTCTAATATAATTAAAAATTATTAATTGACTTGATAATTTATTAATAAAATGGACGATTTGTTATAAAATTATAAATCTCAGGAGGTCGATTGTAATTTATAAAACTATAGAGTAATTCGTATTTTAATTAAATCTCATAGGTGGTATTTGTTTTAAGGGATTGAGGGGTGAGATTGGACTATTAGTCCATCCGGACTAATAGTCCGTTTTTTGGTTCAAAATTTTTGTACCGGACTATTAGTTCCAAATCCATTGGACTATTATGTCCCATGGGAGGTGGGACACAAATGGAGGGATAAAGAAGATATGACATTAGGTGGTGAAATGACCATTTTAACCATCTACTATTTAATTATGTATTATATTTAGTAAAATTCAATAAATTTTAAATGTCTCAATTTAAAAATAAAATAATTTTCTTTAATTTTTATTGATGTTTTATTTATTTAATTTTTTAAAATAATTTTTTATAGATATTTTATTGATGTTTTATTTAAAATTTTGTTTATATTTTATTTAATATCATTATTTAAATTTTAATAGATGTTTTATTTAATTTCATTATTTAATTATTATTATTTTTTAAAATAAATTTATTTAAAATTTTAATTAAAAAAATAACATATATTTTTATTGATATTTTATTTATTTAATTTTAAAAAAATAAATTTATTTAATTGTGTAAAAATAAAATAAAATAAATTTTTATTTAATCTAATCAAAAATAATTAAAATATTAAAGATATGTTTAATATTGATATTACTTAATAAATAATTGAAAAAGGTAAAATAGTTATTTGAACATTTATCCTTCTTCATAATATCTCAAATAAACATAAGATTCATATCATATCCAATCAAATAGTCATTTCCTGACATTCAATCCTATGACTAAACAAATATAGGATACAAATCTAGTCTAACCAAATAGTCCGAGACAATGTATCTCAAGACTAACAGTCCGATGAATTCTAATTCCTCCTTATCCAATTCGTTCAAACAAAAACACACCCATAAAGTATATTTGTAATTTATCCTGAGGGGACAAATATGTGGATATGAAGATTTTGATCAAATTTTGTAAAAATAATTATTGGGTTGATATAAAAATATTTGGTCATAAAAGTTGAAAAACAAATAAAATTTTCCAAACTATATTATCCAATGAAGTAAAAGCACAATAATTGAACTTCTATAAGGATCGAACCTACCCGCTCATGCGATGCTCGTGGACTTGGATAATTTTTCATGGATAATTTTTCATAAATTAATGTTCAAAACGGAAATATACCTTAAATTATCCAATTAGAGTTCGTTTGGGAAGTTTTTGTGACACCCGAAATTTTTTTAAAATTTAATTCAATACTATAATAAATAGAATTTCTTATTAGGTAAAAATAAATAAATAAGTAATAATAATAAATAAATTAATAAAATAAATAATAATAATAATAAATAAATAAATAAATGCATAGTTTAGGAAATTGAGAATTAATCGATTAAATTGTTAAGGAAATAAATTGTGAGGCACCGCACGTTAAATATTTTAGTAAGTGATAAGTAATGTTTTATAGTTGGGTGATGAGGTTTTTTAGACGTGAAACTAACGTAATAATTATATATGATTAAACCCTTAGAATTGAAATAAAAAAAGAAAAAAAGAAAAAAAAAAGCCAAGTAAATTTCAGTGTGGGTCAAGGGTCAACTTGACCCTTGGTGAATTCATGGAGATGAAAAAAACTAAGGGGTGAAACAAGTGTCAATAAAGGGTTAAAACTTGAGGGGTGAAGAACAGATGGCAATGGGTGGCAAGGAGAGAAATTACTCCTGTGTGTGTTTGTTTTGCTTGGGCCTCACTTTAAGACATGTATAAATGGGAGGTTGGTGTTGTAGCAGGAACACTCAAATAAGACCATTTAAGCAAGCGTAGAAGGGGTTCAAGTTATAGAGGAGTCTTAGAAAGAGGGAGTGAATCAAGGTTATTTTTAGAGTAAGTGTAAGGTGAGTTATATTATACTTTAAGTTATCTTAATATGTTTTTTATATGTCTTGATTTACCATAATATATTTTACGAATATTTTGAGTTACCACAATTTATTCTATATAATTTATATTTTATGGTTATGTTAATGATTCAATTACGTGGATTATTTTTTAACTCTATTTGCTTGAATTAAAACCCATGGATATGTTTATTTAAATTTAGAAAATATTTGACAATGATTTTGCAAACAATTATTGTCTATAAGTACCACTACGGAAGTTACACGCCTTGAGAGACTTAAATAACTATTGGCCCCTGTTTGACCACTTTGTGGTCCTCTATTTGTCATGGATCCATTGACTCCCGTTCTAATTGTCACTCCAGTGACCCATGTTCTGTACCGTGGTTATGATTATTTACGTGATTTATTTCAATTTCTGCTACTTAATTAATTTGTTTATTCAACTTAAATTATATTAATGGTTTAACCTAAATAATTATCCATGGCGATTTTTGTACCCCTACACTCACAGTATAATATTTTTCACTCTGCTATGTACTTATACCTGTTTCCCCTTTCAGGTGACGAGATTAACCAGATCAAGATGGAAGATAAATCACAGTGCTTTTTTTTTTTTCTTTCGTACTATCTGTATTTTGATTGGACTCCCGTAATAAAATAATAGCCCAAATGGCTTTTTTGTTTCTTTTAATAAACTTTTGGTATCCAATTTTTTTTTTAATTTTAATTTATTTAATTTATCCATTGCGCTACCACTATAGAAATTTTAGAATTATTTTATGTTATCTTTGTTGCGGCGCCGAACCTTTGGGTACCGGGTTTGGATCGTGACAAAAATGGTATCAGAGCAATAGATTTTTATTTTTATTTTTTTTATCAAAATGAATTTAGTATAGTTTGCTAACTTGTTCGATACAATTATTCACATTATTTGAAATAATTATTTCAGACAAAAAAAAAAATACTAATAATAAATTTAACTTCATATTATTATTTGATATTATGGTGCGCGTTTTCTAAAAAAAAAATTTAATTAAATTAAATTGTCTAACACAAGTAAACCATGTTATAAATATTGTATATGCTAAGTTTTCCCGTGTTGTAAGACATGGCACACAAGAAAGAATTGATTTGGTTCAAGCCCTATGGAGCGCATCTGGCCCCTAACTTATTGGAGACGGGGGGACTCAGAGAACACTGTTGGATAGACCTACCCCAACCTTGACCGACTCATGGGGAGGCCAGTATATTTGCAGGCCGACCCAGACGAGAACTACCTATTTTGGAGACTTAGCCGGGCTAGCACATAAGAGAGATACATTGGGCCGATGCACATTATCGGATTAGTACATCCGCATTTCTTGGTTGCTCCCTTACCCCCAGGCTTCGCCGATAGGAGAGAGAATAAATATCCTAGTAGCCACATTTGCACCACTACATCTCCTCCACAACACATTGTCCACACCCCAGCTGTGGACTACACTGACAGTACCACATACTTAGAGATACCTGTGCGGCTCACTGGGTAGTAATTTTGGGGATATGACCACGGTGTACCGGTCTACATGGTCTAGGTAGTTTGGCACTGTTTTGGGATTGAGCTTAGTGGATGGGAATTTGAGTCCCTCGTACAGCAGGAGTTCCCATGGCTGTTCCACGGCCCCAATCTTCCAAAGTCAGTTTTCATGGGGGCTCAGTGACCTATTCTAAGAGCATGACCGAGAGATGTCGCTAATCTTTTTTTTTTTTGAAGATGACAATGATTAGTCTAATCCTTCTGTTTTTGTATTAATAGGATTAGACACTAACTCTTGACGGTATTTTAAGTACGTTGTACTAATAAGTTTTCTTTTGCATAAGTAAAAATGATATATGTACTGTTATAGTATCTTGTGAATCATAGATAAGATATTGCAATGTGTACTGTTATAGTATCTTGTGAATCATAGATAATTAAATGTATATTAAATGGTTCAAAAAAAATGGGAGTTCACTAATCGTTTTCACCTTGTAGTAATAGCTAATGATGGAAATGGAACTCGATCATCAGTCAGTGGTACTGATCCTATAGAGCAAATCATAGAAAGAGCAGTTACTAGTTTTCTGCGAGCCTTACAAACCAACATTAATAACAGATTGCCTGAACGACGAGAAGAACCAACTACAATAAAAACAGTTCCAAGACTTGAAACCTACCGTATTCACTGGCAGTACAAACCCACTGGTAACAGAAGCTTGGGTCAGAGATATGAAGAAAATTTTCCGCGCACTACCTTGCACACAAAGGTAGAAGATGACTTTCGCCACATTTACCTTCAAAGACGATGCACAAGAATGGTGGTTACTTACCTTGGAAAAAGAAGATATTGTGACTTGGGCCAAATTTTTTGAGGTATTCTATGAAAAATACTTTCTAGATTCACTACGGGAACAAAAGGCGTCAAAATTCATTTATCTAAGGCAAGGAACCATGACAGTGGCCGAATATAAGAGCAAGTTCAAGCAACTGGCTCGATTTGTGACATACGTCATCCCCACTAAAGCTCGAAAAGCCAAGAAATTTGAAATAGGATTGGATCCTGAAATCAAGGACAGGCTGGAGGTTTTGAAACTACCAACCTATGCGACGGTGGTAGATCGAGCTTACATTGTGGAAAAAGGAATTAAAGCCTTGCGCTCCAGGGAACCAGGGCAGAGGAAGCGATTTTGGGAAAGAGATAACAGAAGACCCGGTGTCGCGCCTCCCAAGAGGGTAAATACGGGCACAACCAGTTCAACTAGTTCAAGCAATCAAGGTCCTACAAATCCCAGAGGTGGCACCATTCCAGCTTGCTCTACCTGTGGAAGGACTCATTGGGGACAATGCCGTCGAGATACGAGAGCATGCTTTAGATGTGGCCAAGTTGGCCGCTTGCTACGAGATTGTCCAAAGCTTGCCAGTCTTACAGCCGGCCCCTCTAAACCAATCCGAAAACCCGCGGTATCTGGAGGAATGAGAAAGGAAGAGCTTTTGCCTTGGTGCTTGGAAACCCAAAAGTTACTGAGAATGTCATGTTAGGTACACTTTCCGTTTGTGGTCACTTAGCTCATGTTCTCTTTGACTTTGGTTCAATCCATTCTTTTGTTACACCACACTTTGCTACCAAGTTGGCATCAACACCTGAACCCTTAGGATACATACTATCTGTGTCCTTTCCTTCTGGAAACTCCGTCCTTAGTACTGATGTGTAACGCCCTCAAAATAAACCCATAAAATCATACAATCACGGTAAAGAAAAGAGATTTCATATTATAATCATCAGAGTATTCTTACAAAAGGTATTACATGTTGACAACAAAAGTAAATGCCCCCTTAGGCTTACAACTTTCCAAGTCAACACTTAGTTACAAAAAAAGAGAGTACTAACTCTACACAAAATAAGCCCTTGGCTTGATATACATGTAATACAACAAAAATAACAAAAAAAAGAGTTTAACGGCCTCAAGCCTCCCCTCCCAAGCTACATCATTGGAGGTGGCATGACACCTGTACCTGAAAAGGATGTCCATATAGGGTGAGCCAACGCCCAGTAGAGATATGCTAAACATAATATGAGCAAAGACTAAAACTTTAGCATATGATAAATGTTTAACCCACATAAATCATTCCATAATCCATTTCAATTACATGACAAATATGTCCATGTTTCATTCCTCTTTCCTTTACTTAATCGATTTTCAATTCATAAATATGACTCAGAACCTGACCAAACAATTTCTATGAGACCACAGCTCATATCAATAATACTACCATACTTCACAATAGATACACATATTTGCTGTATCAATATCACATAAAACACTTCCATACTTCACAATAGATACACATATTCGTTGTATCAATACTTCATTAGATACACATATTTGCTGTATCAATGGAGTCCATCCACTATCTCCTCCCAAATAATATCCGGTTTAGGAGTCCATCCCCTATCTCCTCCTAAACTGTGGAGTACATCTCATATCTCCTCTCACACAACACAACGTATATAAACACATATCATATACATTAGCAATCAATACATAAATTTGATGTATTATTCCAATTGTCATATTCGATGACATAATCAATTGATTAGTTTTAATTCGCCTAATCATCATGCATTGTCTACAACAATCAAGACTATCCTCCACCGATAGCCCAAGCAATTTATTTCTAAATAGATAATAAATGCATCAACAGATAATTTGACAACAATTTCATAAGTGAGCGATTAATAAATCCAACCCCACTATTCCCTCTTATAATGAGCCAATTTCATTATTTCCAACTCGATTCCATATTTCCATAACATTCCCAAATTAATTATATAAATTAATTCATACAACAATTTAGGGCTTTCTCCCCCTTTTCTCAACATTGACCCAAAGGTCCAAATATTATCAACAATATCAATACCATCATTTTAAGACCCAAGATACACATTTATGAGTCAAAATAACCAAACCCCTCTTTATTCATTTTGAAACCCTAACACCCAAAATTACCCAACTCCAACATTACATCAAAATGACCAATAGTTTATGTCAAAGACCATAAAAATGAGTAGTTATCCCTACCTCAAATTCGGAGCTCAAAGGAGAAGATGAAGAAATTTGAAAGTGCTCCAAACCCCAATGTTTTCGGATCAAAATGTAGCTTTCAACAAGCTCCACACTTTTTACAAAGGCCCAAGGGTAGAAGATCACTCCTACTAGATCAAACCCTAGAGAGAAGTTGGAGTTTTAGAGTGAGGTACTCTCCAATGGAGGTTTTGAAAAGTAAGAGAGTGAAAGAAAGTGTGAAAAGTGATTTAAAATCACCCAGCTGCCATCTGATATACGACTAGTCCGCTCGAGCGGAGAATAGGACGCTCGAGCGTCAAGCACAAAAAACTGGACCCCGCTCGAGCGCAAGAATACCCGCTCGAGCGCCAAGACACAACTGCAAAACACACCCGCTTGAGCGCAAAGGGAAACCTGCTCGAGCGTAGATTACCCCCCCCTAGTATTTTTACAGACATTGAACACCCGCTCGAGCGCAAAAGGCCCGCTCCAGCGCGACCCGCTCAAGCGTAAGGAACTCCGCTCGAGCGTGAAAAACGAACCTGCGGTACTTTTGCAGGGACACAAAATGCTGGATGTGTGTAAACTCCGCTCGAGCGCGAAGGGATCCGCTCAAGTGGACCACCAAGAATCTAGGCAACAAGAAATGGAACCAAGGCTCAACCAACCTGTTCGAAACACGCCCAACACATCCTAAAACCCAAATATATGAAATTAAAGGATGACAACAAGGCATATACAACAACCAACTCCACGGAACCTAAGTCCGGATACATCAATCAAAGGAAGAAGAACCAGGATCGCTATAACCTCTCCCCCTTTAAGGAATTTCGTCCCCGAAATTAAGTACAAGTTTTCCTCAATTCTCAATAACATTACCAACCAACATTCCATAACCTGACCTATTACCCGGTCATCCCATCTCTATTCAAGAGGCAATTTACAACATACAACTCAATATGCATCATTAGCATGATTTTCTTTGAAATTTACCAATTTCAACACATTTTCCACAACTCAATTATATATTTAATGCCAACAATATACTTGCATTTCTATAACATCATTAACATGTACAATGTTAAAATAAACTTCCATTTCAAGGCAAGTTCCACAATACTTCCATAAACCAAAACATTTACAATGTTTTACAACTTAAGACATATTTAATGCTCTTAAAGTTTATCAATATTACAAAATTCCCAATACATGATTATGCATTAACAAACAAGTCCGGATATTTCTCGCGGACCTCCAACTCACGTTCCCAAGTGACTTCCTCCACTTCGTGATGTTTTCACAAAACCTTAACCAAGAGAATGGTCTTGTCTCGCAAGACTTGATCCCGCCTATCCAAGACCTGCACCGGTCTCTCCTCATACAAGGCATCCTCATTAACCTCTAAGTCGGTCCAATCCAATACATGCGATGGATCCGGCTTGTACTTCCAAAGCATACTGACATGAAACACGTCATGCACCCCGGACAACTGTGGCGGTAAAGCTAAACGGTACGCAACCTCCCCAATTCTCTCAAGGATCTCAAAGGGACTAATAAACCGAGGGGACAACTTCCCACTCTTCCCAAATCTCATCAAACCCCGCCTAGGTGATATTTTCAGAAAAACATGATCACCGTCTCAAATGCCAAAGGCCTCCTCCTACGGCCGGCATAACTCTTTTGGCAACTCTGGGCTGTCACAAGCCTCCTACGGATAAGTTCAACCTTCTCCGTCGTTTCCTTCACCAACTCCGGGCCCAACAAAGGTGTATCACCCACCTCGGCCCAACAAACTGGAGACCCTACATGGTCGACCATACAAGGCCTCAAACGGTGTCATACCGATACTCGACTGAAAACTGTTGCTGTAGGCAAACTCCACCAAGGGCAAGTGCCTCTCCCACCACCCACTAAAGTCAAGGACACAACCTCGAAGCATATCCTCAAGGATCTGAATAGTACGCTCGGACTGCCCGTCAGTCTGAGGATGATAAGCCATGCTAAAGGTTAATCTAGTGCCCAAGGGCACTCTGCAAACTCTGCCATAACCTAGCAGTAAAACGTGGATCTCTATCTGAGACGATCGACACTGGGACCCCCGTGCAACCTCACTATGTCCCGAATATACAAATCGGCAAGGTGATCTACCGAATCTCTCACGCGCATAGAGATAAAGTGCGCCGACTTAGTCAACCGGTCTACAACCACCCAAATAGCATCACATACCCCGCTAAGTCCTCGGAAGACCTACAACGAAGTCCATAGTGACATGCTCCCACTTCCACTCGGCGATAGGCAAGGGTTGCAACAAACCTGCTGGCCTCTGATGCTCGGCCTTCACTTGCTGACAAGTAAGGCACTTCGATATGAAGACTGCCATATATCCTTCTTCATACCCTGCCACCAAAACTAGAGACCCAAATCACGATACATCTTGGTGCCTCCTGGATGCACCGCAAGGCGTAAATGGTGAAACTCTCGGAGTACCTCCTCTCGGCAAGACTCCGGCACAAACAAACGGTCTCGGTATCTCACAATCAGGTCAGGATACACCGTCAAACCCTTCTCAACCTTCCCACTGGAGATCTTCTCTCGGAGGGATTTTACCTCAAGGTCACCTCCTTGTGCCTCTAACACTCGAGTCACAAGTGTAGGCTGCGCAACAACAAAAAACAAGGCCGTAGCCTCAATGGATTCGCCCAGAAGCAAATCAAACTCGCCAAGTGCACCTAACATCTCCCACTCCCAGATAGCTATACAAGCTACATCACTAATGGATTTTCTACTAGGGGCATCGGCCACAACATTGGCCTTTTCCGGGTGATATTGCAACTCGAAATCGTAGTCCTCAATGAACTCCATCCACCTCATCTACCTCAAATTCAAGTCTCTCTGTATAAACAGGTACTTCAAACTCTTATGATCCGAAAATACCTCGAATCTCTCACCATAAAGGTAGTGCCTTCAAATTTTCAAGGCAAAAATTACTGCTGCTAGTTCTAGGTCATGTGTAGGGTAATTCCTCTCGTGTATTTTCAACTGACGTGAGCCATAGGCTACCACTTTCCCCTCTTGCATGAACACACAACCCAAACCCTCTCGTGAGGCATCATAGTAAACCGCGTAACCCAACCCTCTCTCCGGAATAATCAAAACCGGAGCGGTGGTCAATCTAATTTTCAACTCTTGGAATGACTTTTCACAAGTCTCACTCTATACAAATTTGACCTCTTTCCGTGTCAATCTAGTTAACGGCAAAACTAGCCTGGAGAAATATTTCACAAACCGGCGGTAATACCCAGCTAATCCCAGAAAACTGTGGATCTCAAAAACACTCTTAGGCTATGCCCAATCCTGCACTGCCTTAATCTTGGATGTATCAACAGGTACCCCTTCCCCAGAGACTGCATGGCCTAAGAACTTGACCTCTCTTAGCCAAAACTCACACTTCCCAAACTTGGCATACAGCCTATGGGCTCTAAGCAACTTAAGCACCACCCTCAAGTGTTCTTCGTGCTCCTCCTCCGAAGGCGAATAAATCAGAATATCGTCCATGAAAACGACTACAAAACGATCTAAGAATTCCCGGAATATCCGGTTCATCAAATCCATAAACACTGCTGGTGCATTGGTGAGCCCAAAAGGCATCACCAAAAACTCATAGTGGCCATACCGCGTACGGAATGCCGTCTTCGGAATATCTTCCTCCCTAACCCTCAACTGATGGTAACCCGATCTCAAGTCTATCTTAGAGAAACAACGGGACCCTTTCAACTGGTCAAACAAATCATCTATACGGGGCATAGGGTACTTATTCTTAACCGTAGTCCGATTCAATTTTCGGTAATCGATGCAAAGTCTCAAGGCACCATCTTTTATTTTAGCAAAGAGGGTCGGTGCTCCCCACGACGAAACACTAGGGCGAATGAAGCCCTTATCCAGCAACTCCTGGAGTTGTATCTTCAACTCACTCAACTCGGCTGGGGCAAAACGATAAGGTGCCATAGAAATCGGCGCCGTACCAAGCACTAAGTCAATAGAGAACTCGATCTCTCGATGTGGTGGCAAACTCACAAGATCCTCGGGAAAAACGTCCGAGTACTCACAAACCACTCTCGGCAACATAGTCTGGGTCTCATCACACTCACTAACCATAAAGCTAACGAGGAGACTACTAAGCTCACTCCACCCTCGCAGATCATACATCGGTGGCAACACACTACCAACCTGATCCCCCAAGAAATGGAAACAATCCCCGCTCAAGGTATATACTGTGACCCTCTGGCGGTAACAATCAATAACAGCCCGGTATGATGATAGCCAGTCCATATCCAAAATCACATCAAAACCCGACATAGCCATAACTACAAAAGAAAATGGAAGTCGGTGGTCGGCGACCTCTATATCACAGCCTCGACACCCTTATTTCAAAATTAACTCACCCCCAACAGGTGACACAACACAAATAGGAGATGCTAACCGCGCCAACTCCAAACCCAAAATAGATGCAAATGCAGCAGATATAAAGGAATGGGATGCACTCGTATCAATCAACACATTAGCAACCGAGTTGCAAAACAAAAAGGTACCTTTCACAACAGATGGAGCCGGTACTAAATCTTGCGCGGTAATAGCATACACATGCCCTGTAGGCCCCTGATCTACCTGCTCACCTCTAGGAGCAAAAGACTGCTGCACAGACTGGTACGATGAAGCCCCCTGATTGGCCCTCGAGGCCTGAACTGACTGAGCTTGCTGAAAACTCTGCCTCGACCCAGATGCACCAGATGTGCCACTCAACTGTGGGCAAAATCTCTTCAGGTGCCCCACCTGACCACACTGGTAACAAGAGAGCGGTTGGCCTCTACCCTGACTTTGGCTCTGAGGTTGAGCCGAAGATGAAGCTGCTCTCTGACCTCCTCCCCTGTGCGGGCAAGCTGAAGACTTGTGGCCCAGTTGACCACATTTGTAACAGGTAATGTCCCCCTGACTGCCTCTCCCAGAGCCTGCACTTGGCACTGGAAAGGTAGATCTCGCAAAAGCACCCTGGGACTGCTAAGGGTTAGGAACCCTCTGCCTCCTACCGTCCCCCTAACCATCCTGACTCCTCTTGGAGCCCCTCTGTCTCTCCTCCTCCTCCTACATCATAATCTCCATATGGGCCGCAGTATCCATAAGGCGCCCATAATCCCGGGTCATAGACCCCCTTACTCTCATCTTGAGCCCGTGCCTCAACTTCTTCTCAAATTCCAGACAATGGCGTTCTTCAGACGCCACAAGCTCATGTGCAAACCTGGATAAACTAGTAAATGCGGCCTCAAACTCAGCCACTGATGAACACAACTGCTTAAGCTGGCAGAACTGATCCCTCAACTTTTCCCTGACAGCTGGAGACAAGAACTTCTCCTGGAAAGCATCTACAAAGGCCTCCCAAGTCCATCCTACACGACCTCTCATAAACTTCCACCACTGACCCGCATCCCCCTTAAGCTGGAAAGATGCCAAGGTCACCTTCAATGCCCCGTCTTCGATGCCAAACATCTCAAACGTCTTAGTCATTTGCTCCAGCCACTCATCAGCCTTCAGTGGCTCCTTAGGATCCCCAGTAAACTCATCCGGATTAGACTGAAAGAATTCTCTCTTCAGAAATGAAGACCCTACCTCAGCAACATGGGTCTGGACCTGATTCTCAGCTCTGAGAATGCCTAAGGATTCCCTCAAAGCTCCTGCCATCTCGCGGGCTAAGGCGCCTATGGCCTGCTAACCTACTAGCTCGGCCACATTGGCCTGACCAACAGCCTCCTGCTGCTCTAGAATCTCATCTGGTATAGGCATCTCCTACCTCCTAGGCCTACCTCGCCTACCACCACGTCCTCATCCTGACATCCTAATAAAGGTAACGAAGAACATTAGCACATTCACAAATGTGCCGAAGCTATAACACTCGCATCCTAATGCATGGACAACAGTAATTTACTCCACGTAAGCACATAATCACATAAGCACTTACGAATTTCATTCCCGGAGAATGATAGTCCCGATGCGTTACTAGAGTTCCAGTTAGAAACAGCATTGATCAAGTGTTTTTCCAACAAGACTCATAGAAACCCAAGGATCCAATCAACATCCTAGAAACTAAATCCTAGAAACTAACAAGACTCACAGAAACCCAAGGATCTAATCAACATCCTAGAAACTAAATCCCATATCCAAGTAGTCACGTAAACATGTTATCACATAAGCATATAACACTACATCCAAGTCTCTAACAAGCGAGACGAACCCATTGTGACTTTCGCTAGATATGAAGAACCAGGATCGCTAGATATGAAGAAAATTTTCCGTGCACTACCTTGCACACAAAAGCAGAAGGTGACTTTCGCCACATTTACCTTCAAAGACGATGCACAAGAATGGTGGCTACTTACCTTGGAAAAAGAAGATATTGTGACTTGGGCCAGATTTTTGGAGGTATTCTATGAAAAATACTTTCCAGATTCACTGCGAGAACAAAGGCGTCAAAATTCATACATCTAAGGCAAGGAACCATGATAGTGGCCGAATATAAGAGCAAGTTCAAGCAACTGGCTCGATTTGTGACATACGTCATTCCCACTAAAGCTCGAAAAGCCAAGAAATTTGAAGTAGGATTGGATCTTGAAATCAAGGACAGGCTTGAGGTTTTGAAACTACCAACCTATGCGACGGTGGTAGATCAAGCTTACATTGTGGAAAAAGGAATTAAAGCCTTGCACTCTAGGGAACCAGGCCAGAGGAAGCGATTTTGGAAAAGAGATAACAGAAGACCCAGTGTCGCGCCTCCCAAGAGGGTAAATACGGGCACAACCAATTCAACCAGTTCAAGCAATCAAGGTCCTACAAATCCCAGAGGTGGCACCATTCCAGCTTGCTCTACCTGTGAAAGGACTCATTGGGGACAATGCCGTCGAGATACGAGAGCATGCTTTAGATGTGGCCAAGTTGGCCACTTGCTACGAGATTGTCCGAAGCTTACCAATCTTACAGCCGGCCCCTCTAAACCAATCCGAAAACCCGCGGTACCTGGAGGAGTGAGAAAGGACCAAAAACGCCAAGAAAGAGCTTTTGCCTTGGTCCCTGGAAACCCAAAAGTTACTGAGAATGTCATGTTAGGTACACTTTCCGTTTGTGGTCACTTAGTTCATGTTCTCTTTGACTTTGGTTCAACCCATTCTTTTGTTACACCACACTTTGCTACCAAGTTGGCATCAACACCCGAACCCTTAGGATACATACTATCTGTGTCCTTTCCTTCTAGAAACTCCGTCCTTAGTACTGATGTGTACAAATCTTGTACTGTATCCTTAAAAGGTGAAACCTTACACGTAGACTTGATTTCCTTCTACATTAGTACCTTTTTGGCTTCACAATCAATAGAGGCATGGTTGACAGCTAATCAATCCATTCCTAAGATCACATCAAAGGTACTAAACCAAACCAACTCGAGCTTGTCTTTGAAGGAACTGGAACCTCTCTCCCTCCATGTATTATATCATTCATGACAGCCCAACGACTTCTACGAAAAAGTTGTTGTAATTATATCTGTTATGTGATCAATACTCAACAAGAGGCCCCCATACTTGATGCAATCTTTGTGGTTTGAGAATTTCCGGATGTATTTCCTGAAGACCTACCTGGCACCCCGGTTGACTGAGAAATCGAATTCACTATTGAAACCCAACCTGGTACACAACCAATCTCAAAAGCCCCTTACCGCATATCCATAACAGAATTAAAAGAGCTGAAAACTCAATTCCAGGAACTTTTGGACAAAGGTTTCATTCGACCAAGTACCTTACTATGGGGAGCTCCAATACTATTCGTAAAGAAAAAGGATGGCACGAGAAGGTTATGTGTCGAATTATTGGGAGCTGAACAAAGTCACTATAAAAAATCGGTACCCTCTGCCACGAATCGATGACTTGTTCGACCAACTGCAAGGCACCTATGTATTCTCAAAAATTGACTTGCGTTCTGACTAGTATCAACTAAAAGTCAAAATGAAAAGCATCAAAAAGACTGCCTTTAGAACCCGTTACGGGCACTACGAGTTTCTCGTCATGCCATTTGGCGTCACAAATACTCCAACGGCGTTCATGGACCTCATGAATCGAGTGTTGAAACCCTATCTTGACAAGTTTGTCATTGTCTTCATTAACGACATTCTCATATACTCCAAATCGCTAGAAAATCATGAACACCACTTGCGAAGAGTTCTACAGACACTACGTGATCACAAGCTTTATGCCAAATTGAAGAAATACGACTTCTAGATCACTAGCATACATTTCCTCGATCATGTCATTAACAAAGATGACATCTCAGTTGACCTCTAAAAGGTTGCAGCAATCGTGGATTAGCCACGACCTACTAACGTGTTTGAGATTCGAAGCTTCTTAGGCCTAGCCAGCTATTACCGGTGCTTCGTGCAAGATTTCTCGAAGATAGTATCACCCTTGACCTAGCTAACTCAGAAAAACATACCCTTTGAATGGACGGACAAACAGGAAAGTTGCTTCTAAGAATTGAAGAACAGACTCGTGACGGCTCCTATACTAGCACTCCCCGCAGAAACAAAAGGGTTCATAATTTATAACGATGCCTCATACAATGGTTTGGGTTGCGTTCTTATGCAAAATGGGAAGGTCATTGCTTATGCCTCCCGCCAACTAAAGACTCACAAAAAGAACTACCTAACTCATGATCTAGAATTGGCTGCGGTGATCTTCGCCCTCAAGATCTGGCATCATTATCTCTACGGTGCAACCTGCGAGATTTACACTGATCACAAGAGTCTTAAATATCTGTTTTCACAGAAGGAACTAAATATGTGGCTATAACGGTGGCTAGAATTTATGAAGGACTACGATATAGAGATCCATCACCATCCCGGCAAAGCTAACGTAGCAGCAGACGCATTAAGTCGAAAAACGATCAAAAGTTTGGCATGTACCCTCGTTCCCCGCAACATTAATGGACTGCTCGCCAACATAATTGTGGAACCCGAGTTGATTGAAGAAATTAATGTCACGACCCACTCCCCGTACCCAAGGGTTAAGTATCGTGATGGCCAGTAACTGAGATTACCTCCCGCCAATTCATAAACAAATCAATAAACGCAAGCGGAAGAAATATTTATTTGAGGATACCAAAATAATCATCGGAGCTTCTATTTTTATTACAAAATTTATTAACCAAAAAGGCCGATATTTACATATAAAAATATCATAAAAAATACTGTGTGTGTGTGTCTATTCTGCAGTCCCGCGTCTAAGACTTTCCGAAAGCTATTTCTGAATTGCATTATTTCCTGAAAATTGGTAAACAACTATAAGCATATGGCAGAGTGAGAAATATTATACCAAGAGTATAAGGGACACGAAATAACCGTGGATAGTTAGTTAGGCCAAAACATTTACATAACTCAGTTTGGTAGATAAATCATTTAAGCGGCAGAAACTGAAATACCGAACCACGGTAATTTGGTAAACAAATCATTTAAGTAACAGAAACTGAAATACAGATATTATGTAAGTAAATGACCATAACCACAGTACTGAACAGAACAGAACAGAGGTCATAGGAGTGACAGTCAGAACAGAGGTACAGATTCAAGAGGTGGCTCGTACGGATTCTAGAGGTGACTCCCACAATAGTGTAGCACTTAGCTCTGTATAGCACTTTGCTCCGCACAGAACAGAGGTACGGATTCAAGAGGTGGCTCGTACGGATTCTAGAGGTGGCTCCCACAACAGTGTAGCACTTAACTCTGCACAGCACAGAGGTCCATGGATCCATGACAAACAGAGGACCAAAATGGGGGTCAAACGGAGGCCAATGGTTATTTAAGTCCCCCAAGGCGTGGGACTCCCGTGGTGGTACTTACAAAACATAATTGTTTATAAGGTCATAGTCAAATATTCTTTAAAATATAAACAAACATATCCATTGGTTTCCTTTTAAGCAAATAGGGTTTAGAAATAAAACCACGTAACTGAAACCTTTATAAAACATAACTTTTATTAATATACTAATAAAACATAACTTGTGTAAAACAGATTTTGGGAAGTCAAAACATACGTAAAATATATTTTGGTGCCTCAAGGTATAATATAACTCACCTTAACTTTAATACCTTACCATTTCTTTCCACGAAGAGTCAAATGCGAACCAAATACCCACACCTCTTCGGAAATTAAGGTACGTCAAGTTTGGGGACAAACTCCTTTTTAGGAGGGGAGAAATGTGACACCCCGAACGTTTAATTAAGTACCACATAAATATTTAGAGTTATATATAATTATGGTTGCATGTGATGATAGACTATTAAATAAATGAATATATAAATTTAATTTGGCTTTGAGTTATCAAATATAGAATTAATTAGGAATTATTATTATGGGGGCAAATTAACACATTTATGGAATTATAATACTAGTTGGGTCAAACTAAAAATAGTAAATAAATAATAATATTGCTAACAAGAATAATAATAATAATCTGTAAAGTAAAATAAAATAATTAATTTTATAATGATAAAAAAAAATAAGATGTAATTTAATTTAAATTAGGAATATTGAAAAAGCTTAACATCAAAACAAATGAATAAATGAATAAAAAGAAAATTTTGGCCCAGTAATGCTTTGTAGATTTTGGCCCAAGAAGAGAAAAAAAAAAAAAAAAAAAAAAAGGGCCCAAATGATAATACTTATCTATAAAGATTTAAATCTCATACTGAATCTTCAATTAAGAGCTCAAATCTTCTAGCATCATGATGCCTCCATAAGAGAGAGGCTACGTGTCATTCATCTCTGTGCTCAGTTAGCAGTATATAAAGGGACTAGGGTGTTGTGATTAAGAGAACAAAAAACGAAAGAAAAAAAAAGAAGGGAAGAGTGGGAAACCGAGAGAAATACATAAGTTGAGAGTAAGGAAAGGAAGTTCTGATAGTAAAGTAATGCTAAGGGTTATATGTAAGGTGAGTTATATTATGTCTTGATTTACTATTATATGTTTTACGAATATTTTGAGTTACCACAGCTTAGTTTATACAAGTTATATTTTATTAAGTGATATTAAGTTATATAAATAAAAGTTATGTTTTATAACTATTTCAGTTACGTGAGTTACTTTCTAAACTCTATTTATTTAGAAGGAAGTCCATGGATATGTTTGTTTAAATTTTAGTATATATTTGACTATAACCTTATAAACAATTATGTTTTGTAAATACCACCACGGGAGTCCCACGCCTTAGGGGACTTAAATAACCACTGGCCTCTGTTTGACCACTTTGTGGTCCTCTGTTTGTCATGGATCCATTGACCTCTGTTCTGACTGTCACTTCTGTGACCTCTGTTCTGTTTTGTTTTATACTGTGGTTATGATTATTTATTTACATGATTTCTGTATTCTGTCACTTTAAATAAATTGTTATTTCAAATTAAATTATGTAAACATTTTAGCCTAATTAATTATCCATGGTTATTTTGTATTCCCTACACTCTTGGCATAATATTTCTTACTCTACTGTGTGCTTATAGCTGTTACCCTTTCAGGTGATGAGATGTAAGGAAAACCCATAACCCCACAAAATGGAACCTGCACATGGACTGATGTTGAATCACTATTTTATCTTTCTTTTTTTTAAAATATTTTTGCTCCCTTTTGTTTCTATTCGGGGCTAGTCACTGAATAATAAAATAATGAAAGCCCTAGAAATGTATTTCCCCTTTCTTAAATAGTAAAATGAA
Source organism: Camellia granthamiana (assembly GCA_036172215.1). Taxonomy (NCBI): domain Eukaryota; kingdom Viridiplantae; phylum Streptophyta; class Magnoliopsida; order Ericales; family Theaceae; genus Camellia; species Camellia granthamiana. The sequence continues at coordinate 11,172,827 of CM069911.1, forward strand.
GTAAAATTTTTGTTTACTTATTTTTATTTCCGCTTGCGCAGCTTAATTTGCTACGAATAAGAATAAGTTAGTAAGTTGCGATTCCAACCCTAAGCCCTTGGGGTTAGGTCGTGACAAAAGTGCAATCATTTAAGCGGCAGAAACTGAAATACCGAACCACGGTAATTTGGTAAACAAATCATTTAAATAACAGAAACTGAAATACAAATATTATGTAAGTAAATGACCATAACCACGGTACTGAACAGAACAAAACAGAACAGAGGTCAAAGGAGTGACAGTCAGAACAGAGGTACAGATTCAAGAGGTGGCTCGTACGGATTCTAGAGGTGGCTCCCACAATAGTGTAGCACTTAGCTCCGTATAGCACTTTGCTCCGCATAGAACAGAGGTACGGATTCAAGAGGTGGCTCGTACGGATTCTAGAGGTGGCTCCCACAATAGTGTAGCACTTAGCTCCGCACAGCACTTTGCTTCGCACAGAACAAAGGTCAATGGATCAGAGGGCCACAAAGTAATCAAACAGAGGCCAATGGTTATTTAAGTCCCCCAAGGCGTGAGACTCCGGTGGTGGTACTTACAAAACATAATTGTTTATAAGGTCATAGTCAAATATTCTTTAAAAGTAAAATAAACATATCCATGGATTTCACTTTAGCAAATAGGGTTCAGAAAATAATTCACCTAACTAAAATATTTATAAAACATAACTTTTATTAATATACTAATAAAACATAACTTGTGTAAAATAGATTTTGGTAAGTCAAAACATACGTAAAATACATTTTGTTGATTCAAGATATAATATAACTCACCTTAACTTTAATACCTTACTCTTTCTTTCCACTATCAAAGACCCTTTTAACTTCCACTATTTTTTCCTTCATTTCCTCTCTTTTTTTCTTTCCTTTCCTTCTTTCTCTTCCTTTTCTTTCTTTCTTTCGTTTCTTTCTCCATATTACCTTCTCCCTATTTATAGGGAGATAAAGCCCCTGAGCCAACGTGGTAGCCCAATCCTTTCTGAATCTGTCTCGGATTCGCTCATAAATTTCAGGATTGATCCTTATCTAATATATATATTTAAGATAACTACATTTTAACCCAGTATTTTAATATAATTACATAAACAAATTAATTCCTAATTAAATTACATTTTATCGTATACCAACAGAAAATTAATTATTTATTTTACTACCACACCCGTTATTATTATTATTTTGACCCCTAAACTTTTAATAATTATATTATTTTACAAAATTACATATAATAATATATAATAAATTATATATTTCCGAACTGTGATTAAATAATATTAGTATAAATTCTACAGAATAATTAAAAATCTGGGTTGTTACAATTACAATCCACCAGTGTGAAGATAAACTTTTGAAGAAAAACTACGAGAAACAAGGAAGCACGCCCGATCCTGACTTCACGATAAGCAATGGGATGTTAAAATTTTGGAATCGAATTTGCGTACCCGACCTTCCAGAACTCAAGAAAAAGGATATTGGTAGAAGCTTATAGCTTGAGGTTTACGATCCACCCTGGCAATACGAAGATGTATCACAATCTGAAGGAACACTTCTGGTGGACAGGAGTGAAGAAAGACATAAGAAGCCATGTCTTCAAATGCCTACGTTGTCAACAAGTTAAAGCAGAATATCAAAGACCTGCAGGAATGTTGCAACCACTCCCTATTCTAGAATAGAAATGGAAGCACATTACTATAGACTTCGTAGTTGGGCTACCGCAATCAGTCTCGAAAAATGATGCAATATGGGTTATCGTAGATCGATTGACGAAGTCGGTGCATTTTCTACCAATCCAAATCATGTACTTCCTCTCTAAGTTTGCCACTCTATACATTAAGGAAATCATTTGTTTGCACGGCACCCCAGTTTCAATCGTATCTGATAGAGACCCCCGCTTCGTGTCTTACTTTTAGAACAAATTACAAGAAGCTCTGGGAACTACTCTAAAGTTTAGCACAACTTATCACCAGCAAACTGATGGCCAATTCGAAAGAACAATCTAGACTTTGGAAGATATGTTACGTGTGTGTGTGTTAGACCTCAAAGGTAATTGGGATGATCACCTACCTTTGGTGGAGTTCGCCTATAATGACAGCTACCATGCAAGCATTGGAATGGCATCGTATGAGAAACTGTATAGAAGAAAATGTCGATCACCTCTGTGTTGGACGGAAGTCAGAGACAGGAAATTATTAGGCCCCGAAATCGTGCAAATCACAAGTGATAAGATTCAGCTCATCCAACAACGAATTCGCACTGCCCAGAGTCGCCAGAAAAGCTATGCAGATAAACGGAGACGGGACTTTGAATTTCAAATAGGAAATCATGCGTTTTCTAAAGATTTCACCAACAATAGGGGTTATCCGATTTGAAAAATCAGGAAAGTTAAACCCACGTTACATCAGGCCATTTGAGATACTAGAAAGGATTGGTCCTGTGGCATATCACCTTGCGCTTCCACCTGAACTGTCTAATGTCCATAATGTGTTTCACGTTTTAATGCTTCGACGGTATCTTTGAGATCCAGAGCATGTTGTCGATTACAAGAACCTGGAAGTTCAAGAAGACCTCTCTTACGAAGAGCAACCTGTACAGATTCTCGATCGTCGTGATCAAGTCTTTCGAAATAAGACTATACCTCTTGTAAAAATCTTATTGAGAAACCACCGTGTCAAATAAGCGACATGGGAAACTGAAAGCCAAATGCGAGCCAAGTACCCACACCTCTTCGAGAACCAAGGTACGTTAAGTTTGGAGACAAACTTCTTTTAAGGAGAGGAGAAATGTGACACTCGAAATTTTTTTGAAATTTAATTCAATACTATAATAAATAGAATTCCTTATTAGGTAAAAATAAACAAATAAATAATAATAATAAATAAATTAATAAAATAAATAAATAATAATAATAATAATAAATAAATAAATAAATAGTTTAGGAAATTGGGAATTAATCAATTAAATTGTTAAGAAAACAAATTGTGAGACACCGCACGTTAAATGTTTTAGTAAGCAGTAAGTGATGTTTTATAATTGGGTGGTGAAGTTTTTTAGACGTGAAACTAACATATAATCATAGATAATTTTAGGAATTATAACTCTTAGAATTGAATTTAAAAAAAAAAATAGCCAATTAAATTTTGGTGTGGGCCAAGGGTCAACTTGGCCCTTGGTAAATTCATGGAGATGAAAAAACTAAGGGGTGAAACAAGTGTCAATAAGGGGTTAAAACTTGAGGGGTGAAATACAGGTGGCAACGGGTGACAAGGAGAGAAATTACCCACGTATGTGTTTGTTTTGCTTGGGCCTCACTTTAAGACATGTATAAATGGGAGGTTGGTGATGTAGCAAGAACACTCAAATAAGAGCATTCAAGCAAACGTATAAGGAGTTCAAGTTATAGAGGAGTCTTAGAAACGAGGAGTGAGTCAAGGTTATTTTCAGAGTAAGTGTAAGGTGAGTTATATTATAACTTGAGTTACCTTAATATGTTTTCTACTGTCAGAGTAAGTGTAAGGTGAGTTATATTATATCTTGAGTTACCTTAATATATTTTCTATATGTCTTGAGTTACTATAATATATTTTACGAATGTTTTAAGTTATCACAATTTATTCTATATAATTTATATTTTATGGTTATATTAATGATTCAATTACGTGGATTATTTTTGAACTCTATTTACTTAAATTAAAACTCATGGATATGTTTGCTTAAATTTTAGAAATATTTGACAATGATCTTGCAAACAATTATTGTCTATAAGTACCACCACGGAAATCTCACGCCTTAGGGGACTTAAATAACCATTGACCCCTGTTTGGCCACTTTGTGGTCCTCTATTTGTCATGGATCCATTGACTCCCGTTCTGATTGTCATTTCAGTGACCCCGGTTCTATTCTGTTCTGTACCCTGGTTATGATTATTTACGTGATTTATTTCAATTTTTGCCACTTAATTAATTTGTTTATTCAACTTAAATTATGTTAATGGTTTAACCTAAATAACTATCCATGGCGATTTTTGTACCCCTATACTCACAATATAATATTTCTCACTCTGCTATGTGCTTATAGCTGTTACCCTTTTTAGGTGACAGGATTTAACGAAATCAAGATGGGAGATAAATCACAGTGTTTTCTTTTTTTTAATATTTTTCTTTCGTACTATTTGTATTTTGATTGGACTCTTGTAATAAAATAACAACCCAAATGAGTTTTTTGTTTCTTTTAATAAACTTTTGGTACCCAATTTTTTTTATTTTAATTTATTTAATTTATCCGTTGTGCTACCACTACAGAAATTTTAGAATTATTTTATGTTATCTTGTTGCGGCGCTGAACCTTTAGGTACTGGGTTTGGGTCGTGACAGTTTTAGCCTCATGTTTTTTTGGTTAAAATAGTCACAAAAAAATAAAATAAACTTTTTAGTCCAATAAGATAAAACATCACATCTAACCTATAATCATTACATATTTTCTCTCACAAAAGTCAAAAAAACCAAAAAAACCCATTCCAAACGAGACTTTTTAGCCCCAGACTAATATAGCCAAAAAGATAAAAAGCTAATCCACTTCCCAAACGAATCCTGGTGTTGTTTATATATAACTGTGTGTGTCAATTTCCGACCACACTGCCAACTTAGTACTCAACTGGAGAACACCGGCAGAATAGATGGCACCTGTCTGACCTGCAACAGAAAGAAGAGTCTCCGACGGTGGCTCGTCCACCCGGGGGTACTCCGACGATCAAGTCAGTACTCCATATATCTCAAAGATAATTAATAGTGCTTAACTCACTAGACAGAATATCAAAAGCATACCTTAGACCCATGGGGGTGCCTCTCTTTTATAGCCAATACAATCCTAGTCCCAATAGGAGCCTAGCCCTAATGGACTTAGGATTACTGTTAATCTGGGACTCCCAGTGGGATTAGGATAAACTCTTTAAGAGTCTTATCTTTACCCAAACTGAAGTCTTCTCCCAATCTAGGACTCTTGTCCCATATCCGCTTATCTCGGATTTCAGTATCCTCGCAGATAACCTCGGCCTAGCCGAGATAACCTCGACATCATGACCAGGACATGTGGCACCTCGGCTGACACGTCGGCATCACCTTGGCCACGTGTTGGTGCTCAGAAAATATATTCCCACAACTGCCCCCTAGGTTCTATTATCTCGGCATTCTAAGGTGATGGAACCTATATCGGTACTTTCCAGTATGTCGGCTTAAAGTATCGCAGCCGAATCATCGTTAAGGCCGACATGTCTCTTTAAAGAACAAGAATTCCAAGAACCCGTTCACGCGTATGAGCTGTCATATATAATCTCGGTTTAACTTTAACTTATAAACTTTTCTCAAGTTTCAACAAGTGTTAAACAATGATCTCGGTTTAACTTCAACTTGCAAATTGCTACAAATTTCAACAAGTTTAAACAATAATCTCAGTTTAACTTCAACTTGTAAATTACTACAAATTTCAACAAGTGTTAAACATCATCTCGGTTTAAGTTCAACTTATAAATTGCTACAAATTTCAACAAGTGTTAAACATAACATCGGTTTAAGTTCAACTTGTAAATTGCTACAAATTTCAACAAGTGTTAAACATCATCTCGGTTTAACTTCAACTTGTAAATTGCTACAAATTTCAACAAGTGTTAAACATAACATCGGTTTAACTTCAACTTATAAATTGCTACAAATTTCAATAAGTGTTAAATATTATCTCGGTTTAACTTCAACTTGTAAATTGCTACAAATTTCAACAAGTGTTAAACATCATCTCGGTTTAACTTCAACTTGTAAATTGCTACAAATTTCAACAAGTGTTAAACATCATTTATAACTCTCTGCCCCCTAATGTGGACTTATGTTCACATTAAGCTTGTGCATGTGATCTTGTTCACCGAAGTTGGTTTCAAGCCGAGGTTGTTAGCCTTGATTTCTCTGTTGATCTTATTTGGTTTCAACCTGAGTTTGATTCTCGGCCTCGCATCGGCAAGCCGTTTTTCTTCTCGGACTTAAGTGCCGAGATCTTGTCTTCTGGAATCTTGGATCTGCTCACTCAGGTTGAGCTCTTCTCTTCTCGGACCTGCTTATTTAGGCCGAGATCTTATCTTTCAGGATCTGGGGTCCAGGGCCTGAAATCCAGGATCTGCTCACTTAGGCTGAGCTCTTCTATACTTGAATGTCATCTCCTTGGGAGCGCTCATGCCCCCTGTCTTCGCGTCCCTTCTGGAAGGGTCTTCATTCCGTTTATGTCGACAGACTCTCCATCTTCGCTAAACTCGTCGTTTTCAACACGTTGATCTTGTACGGTGATGGCCATCTATTCTCCTTTCTTTCCCACAGACGGCGCCAAATTGTGTGTGTCAATTTCCGACAACACTGCCAACTTAGTACTCAACTGGAGAACACCGACAGAATAGATAGCACCTGTCTGACCTGTAACAGAAAGAAGAGTCTCCGGCGGTGGCTCGTCCACCCGGGGGTACTCCAACGATCAAGTCAGTACTCCATATCTCTCAAAGATAATCAATAGTGCTTAACTCACTAGACAGAATATCAAAAGCATACCTTAGACCCATGAGGGTGCCTCTCTTTTATAGCCAACACAATCCTAATCCCAATAGGAGCCTGGCCCTAATGGACTTAGGATTACTGCTAATCTGGGACTCCCAGTGGGATTAGGATAAACTCTCTAAGAGTCTTATCTTTATCCAAACTGAAGTCTTCTCCCAATCTAGGACTCTTGTCCCATATCCGCTTATCTCGGATTCCAGTATCCTCGCAGATAACCTCGGCCTAGCCGAGATAACCTTGGCATCATGACCAAGACATGTGACACCTCGGCTGACACATCGGCGTCACCTCGACCACGTGTTGGTGCTCAGAAAATATATCCCCACAATAACAATTAAAGAAATTTAACAATTAATTTTACAAAAAAAAAACAAAAAACAAAAAAAGGTCTCATAATAAGGAAATAAATCAACAACACACACAAAAAAAAAAAAAAAAAAAAAAACCAACAACAACAACAACAATTGAAGAAAAATATTAACTACATTAATTCAATATTTTAAGTAACTCCACAAGGGTGTGGTATAACTTATATAGCTATTTATAACTTATTTTTTTATAAATACTTTAAATAAATTTAAAAAATTGATTGATTATTTAAAAGTTGAAAAATTAGAGTGTTTTATGATTATCAATATTCAAAAATTGTATCAAATAGATTTATTAAGTATAATGGTGATATCACATTTCATTTTATGTTAATTATAAATTTCGTCTTATGTTAAGCGGAAAACACATGATTAAAGTAGCGGGATATGAATGATGATGATATAATCTTATAATTGTTTATTGATCTATTTTTCCATTGGACAATGACCCCGTAACATAAGATGATGAAATTGTTACACTATTAGAAGAGAAAATGCCTGCGTGATTATGTATAGTTCAAGAGCACGGTTGTCTAATACTCTATAGTAGTATGACTAATAGAGAATGGAAAATATTAATTATTTGTGTTAGGTAATTAAAAAATATGAGATGACAAAACAAATGATAATTGATGAAAAGTTATAATCACATGATACTTCAGAACTATTATATAATTTTCCCAAAAATAGAAGTGTCCACTGATAATTTTATGTAGGGTGCAAGCCATTAACAGAATAAAAATGTTCACAAACATAATTTTAAGGATAAATTACACTTTGTCTTTTTATATTTGGTCATTTTTTTTACTCGAGCTCTTAAAATTTATTTTTTTCCACTTTAACTTTTCATATTTAAAGTTTTTCTCAATTTACTCTTAAAATTAATTTCTTTTAAAAATTAAATAAAAAATGACACATTAACAATCATGTGATATAAAAATATTTTATTATATATAATTCACATCTCTGACAAAAATTTGAAACATAATATAATAATATATTTTTTTATGTTATGTGACAGTTATTATGACATTTTCTATATAAACTTGAACATAAATTAACTTTAAGATTAAATTGGAAAAACCTTGAAACATAAATGAGAAAAATAAACCTTAAAAGGTCAAAATAAAAAAGTGATCAAATATAAAAAGATCGAAGTGTAAGTTATGCTAATTTTAATACAAAAATTCGAATAGAACAATTTTGCAATAATATTTTTTAATGTTGTCAACATCACCAATACTATCACTATTATTACATTTTGAAAAATGTTTTAGAACTCTAAAAGAAGAGTTTTAAAAGAGTTTTAATTTGTCGTTTTTCCTACTATGATTTGTCTTTTATAGAGCTTCATTTAGTGCTCTATACGTAGAGTTTTTTATCACTGCCTTCGCCACCACCATGATTACTACCATTATCATCGCTATAGCCATCATCAGCATAGGCATCACTATTATTTTCACTATCACCACTACAATCGTTACTACCATGAAGTGCATCACTACTATCACAACCATCCGTCTGGCACCACCACAAGTGTGACTATGGATTACCAAAACACAACTACACCACTATAGGACTGCAAACGAACCGAGCCGAGTCGAGTTTTGCTGAGCTTGAGCTCAACTCGTTTACTTATCGAGCTCGTTTATTGAGCTCGAGCTCGGCTCGATAAGAAATTGGACTCAAGCTCGGCTCGGCTCAGCTCGTTAACATTAATGAAATTTGAGCTCGGCTCGGCTCGATAAATTTTTTTTTAATATTATTTATATTATTTAAATAAAAAATATTATTTATATTATTTAATATATAAATAATGTATTTATACAATTATTTATATATATAATTTATATTATTTAATATATTTAATATATAAATAATATATATTATATAATTTAAATATAGATAAACAAGCCGAGCTTGACGAGCCGAGCTCGTGTGAGCTCGAGTTCGACTCGTTTACTAAACGAGCCGAGTTGAGCCCTTACCGAGCCGAGCCGAGCCCTTACCGAGCCGAACCGAGCCGAGCTTGTTCATGAACAACTCGGTTCATTTGCAGCCTTAACCACCACCATTACCAACACTATCACCAACACCGATATAAATAGTATAGAGAAAAAGCCATGAATTAGTAAAATTTAAATTTCAACTTCTTTTGCGTATTAAAAAACAACTTGACTAAAGGTGGGCACTTAAAATTATGTAAATATTAAACAGTTTCACATAATTTTTTTTTTATAAATAACTACCAACGCCGATCATTAGTAACTCGAAACTCAAGTTTCCTAGAACGCCATTCTTCAAAATCGCGACACCTAGGCGCTCTCGTCCTCGTCAAGGATGGTTCGATCTCTTCAACCAACGAACAACATTCGATTGCAACAAAACTAACTTTTGGGCATTGTTTGGCAACAACCTCAACTCCGGATTTTCGTATCGAACAGCGAAGAAACGAAAGACTTTTCAACCTCGGAAGGTTGGTTGCTATGGCGGTTGCAGAGTCCTTGTCCAATGTAAAACTATTGACGTGGATGTGGAGGCTTTCGAGCTTGTTACAGTGTTTACCAAGTTGTCTGATAATGTCTATGTTGAAACCGCCATTGATTGGACCGATGATCAACAATTTGAGATGGGTCCAGTGAGTGATCGCCATTGTAAAGGTTGTTCCTGTTATTTTACTTGTGTTGCTCAGGGAGATCATGGTGAGCCCTGGTGTTCTGTAACATATATCAATCACAATCATGTAAAGAATTTATTTAAGAAAAAATAAATAATATATGCAATAATAAGAGCTACTTCATACCAAATCCCCCTAATCAATAAATACATAAGAAATTCAGCATAATGATTCAATTAGCCGGTGATAGAAAGTTGTTTTGGGAATTGACTTTGTTAGTAATTTTTTTGTTTTTTATAAAAATGTGTAAAAAAAGTAATAGATTTTTTTTTTTTTTTTTTTTTTTTTTTGATTTTTTGACTCAAAATGAAAGATGCTAGATGTGGATCTCACACCCATGTAACACATTTAGTAAAATTTTTAGTCTCTCTAATAATACTCTGTCAAAATAGGCCATATTGTTGTTGGCAATGTTATGAGAATAAAGAGAAACTGAGAGAGAGAATATAACTTTGTATATTTCAATAATTAATATGAGTGAATATAAGACTCCTTTATATAGGAGAAGGAGAAGCTAATATGGTAATGCACAATATGGTAATGTTTAATATGGTAATATAAATATATGGTAAGTATGATAAATAAAATATATAGTTACTACATTTAACACCCCTCTCAAACTCAAGTACGGATACCAACTTGAGTTTGGAGAGATAAACTAAAATATGAAATAAAACTAAAAAAATAAAATGAAAGGCAAATAGTATGACACCCAGTTTACTTAAAAATATTTATAGTTATATATAATTGTGGGTGTATGTGATAATATATTATTAAATGAATAATAATAAATACAGAATCTAATTTGGCATTGGGTTATCAAATATGAGATTAATTAGGGATTATTATTTGGGGCCAAATTAACAAAATATGGAATTATAATACTAGTTGAGCCAAATTAGAGTTAAAGATGGTAAATAAATAAATATAAAAATAAAAGTAAATAAATAATAATATTGGTGACAATAATAATAATAATAATAATAATAATAATAATAGTGGGTGTGGTAGTAAAATAAATAATTAATTTTCTATTGGTATACGATAACGTGTAATTTAATTAGGGATTAATTTATTTATATAGTTATGCTAGAAAACTGGGCAAAAGTGTAATTACTATAGGGCAAAAGTGTAATTACCATAAACATTCACTAAAATAAGTATAAATCTATGGTTAGTAATGAGCAAATCCAAGGTGAGTTATGAGCAAATCCAAAGGAGGATTCAAGGCGGCCACGTGTTGGCCTGATGATGTTTTTACTTCCCTATAAATAGGGAGGAGTTGATCAAATCTGTGGCAAGAAAAGGAGAGAAAAAAAAGAGATAGGGGCACGTAAGTTACTGAAAGTAGAAAACTTATAGTAAGAAGGTTGTGATAGTGGAAAGTAACGCTAAAGGTCAATATTAAGGTGAGTTATATTATAACTTGAGTTACCATAATATATTTTACGAATGTTTTGACTTACCATAATTTATTTTATACAAGTTATATTTTATAAATTATATTAATATTTTAAATTACGTGGGTTATTTTCTAAACTCTATTTGTTTAAAATGAACCCATAGATATGTTTGTTTAAATTTTAGTATATATTTGACTGTGACCTTATAAACAATAATGTTTTGTAAGTACCACCACGAGAGTCTCATGCCTTGAGGGACTTAAATAACTATTGGCATCTGTTTGGCCACTTTGTGGTCTTCTGTTTGTTATAAATCCATTGACTTCTGTTTTGACTGTCACTTCTGTGACCACTGTTCTATTATATTTTGTACCGTAGTTATGATTATTTATTTATATAATATCTGTATTTTAGTTTCTGCCACTTAAATGATTTATTCACCAAATTGAGTTATGTAAATGTTTTGGCCTAACTAACTATCCATGGTTATTTTTTATTCTCTATACTCTTGGGATAATATTTCTCACTCTATTGTGTGCTTGTAGCTATTACCATTTCAGGTGACGAGATGTAGGGGAAACCCATAACCTCACATAATGGAACCTGCACGAGGATTGATGTTGAACCACTATTTTGTCTTTTTTTTTTCCATATATATATATATATATATTTTGCTCCCTTTTGTTTCTACTCGGGGCCAAACATTGAATAATAAAATAATAAAAGCCCTATAAATGTATTTTCTCTTATTAAAATAGTAAAATGGAGTAATTTCCTATTTAATTATTTTTATTTCCATTTGCGCAGTTTAATTTGCTATAAATAGAATAAGTTAGTAAGTTGCGATTCCAACCCTAAGCCCCTGGGGTTGGGTCGTGACAAATAGATTACAAAGTCTGAACGGGAGCGCAATGACACTTGAGATAGATCAGAGACTGGAGCTAATGTCCGGAGATAGTTTAAGGGGTCATGTCAATGTCGGACTGTTGTAGAGACTAAATGTTGAACCAGCAAACGTGGCACACACATAACTTATGATATGGTGTTGAATGATGATGGCAACAAATGATTGAGTGCGTCAGGGGCGACTTGGATGGTGCGCCAAAGGGAGGTTTTGGTGGTGCGCTAAGAAGATGGCTTAAAGAATGCGCCAAAAGGAGGTAGCTTAGAGAGTGCGCCAAAAGGAAGCGGCTTAGAGAGTGCGCCAATGGGGCGGCTTATAGAGTGTGCCAAAATGAGGCGGCTTAGAGAGTGCGCCAGGGGGCGGCTTAAAGAGTGTGCTAGGGGGGACTTAGAGAGTGAGCTAGAGGGGGCGGCTTAGGTGCTTCACATGGTATATTACCATGCTCACCATGATATAGGGGGTGGTTTAGAGAGTGCACCAGGAGGCAACTTAGAGAGTGACCTAGAGGGGGCGGCTTAGGTGGTTCACATAGTATTTCACCATACTGATCATGATATAGGGCTTAGGTGGTTCACATGGTATATCACTATATTCATCATGATATAGGGATAATACCCTCCCTCAAACTCAAATAGGTTTGAAGATAAAAACCTATTTGAGATTGAAACAGAAGGAAAGACAAAGTGGAGTAGAAATACACAAAAAAGAGGATTGCGGGTAAAAAAAAATAATAAAAAAATATGATAGAGATATTTGAGGTAAGAATAAACAGCAGACAGAAGGAAGAGATCACCACAAAGCGATACTAACAGGAAAATATGACAGCGGAATAGGTTGAGGTCCGGCGGGCGGCCAAGGCAAGGTGGGCCCGCCGATAAAGTGAAATTACTAAGTACTTAACTTAACTTTAATACCATGTTATGAGAATAAAGAGAAACTGAGAGAGAGAAAGAAAGAATATAACTCTGTATATTTCAATAATTAATATGAGTAAGTACAAGACTCCTTTATATAGAAGAAGGAGAAGGAAAAGCTAATATGGTAATGCACAATATGGTTATGCCTAATATGGTAATATAGATATATGGTAAGTATGATAAATAAAATATATAGTTACTATATTTAACAGGCAAGAAGGCAAAGGTTTTTTTTGCTATTTTTTTTTTTTATAGATTTTTTCATTTTTTTATAAAGGGATTTAGATGTTCCTGTCATTAAAATTTTAAAAATTTATTTTAGCCATGGTAAAAAAAAAAAAAAAAAAAAGTAAGAAAAAAAAGAAGATGAATCTTGTTATAAAACGTATTTTTATTTTTATATAAATACTCAAAAAATGACTTAAAAGAATGTAGTCAAAAACAGTATATATATTGTCAATTTAAAAGGTAATATGGTATTTTGATAACCCTCGACTTTTTAGAAATAGATCATGTATTCAAAACTACACCTATTGAAAATTATTACAATTTATTTGAGTCGAGTTATACCATTCAAATTTAGTTTGATATAATTTAACTTATGAGGTATAGGTACGGATACAAATATTGATATTGATATAATATAAGTATGTCAATACAGTAAAATATAAAACAAGTAAGATACGGATACGATTTGATACGTTTGTAAATAAAATATTTATTTTTAATTTGAAATAATGTAAAAATTGATTAAATGTTTAATTTTTTAAGATCCAACCTACAATTAACATTTAATGTCAAAAGTAAAGGTATAAATTAAAATTAAATGTCATTATATCAAATAATTTAAAACCATAACTTAATTTTAAAATCATGCTAAGTATAAAATTAAAAATAAAAAAGATATTCAATGAAAAGAATTTTATGTCTATAGTAGAAGAAACTATTGTTCGACTGGGGTACGGTACGACTTAGATTAAGTACGTTTTTGGTACATTAAAAATTAAGAAGAAAAAATTTAAATACATATTTCGTATACTAAGTATGTAAATAATAAAATACCACACTATAATCAAAGGATGGAAAATTTTCATGATGCATTTCATGATATTTTTTTCATGATCCCTAATATTATTCATTTAATTCTCTTGAAGTTAAGTTTAAGTTTAACTTTTCCCTTGAACAACAATGCTAGGTATCATGAAAATTTTATCATGAAAATAATCATGAAAGCTTTGTGATCCTTGGATTACACTTAGAATAAAACACTACACACTAATCAAGGTAATCCAAGGATCATAAATTTTTCACGATCATTTTCATGACAAAATTTTCATGATCCTTAACTTTTCCCTTGAACTAAATAGTCAGTCTTGAATGAATTTTAACCTATATTATTTGAGATGATCTAAATAAATATATTTTTTAAATTTTTACGAAAAGATGAAAAAAAAATAAAGAGATGATATAATCAAAAAATAAAAAATAAAAAAATTATAAAGTGTACTTATATAGAACACCCAAGGTAAGAAGATAAAAAAGAAAAAAAAGAAGGTACACCTCTCTGCAATGTATAGAAGAATTCTATCAGAAACATGAAAGGAAGAAGGAAGCAAGAGTTGCCGAAGAGACTGGCTCCAACCCTTTGCTGGGGTGCCATATGCTTCGTTGCCTTGGAAAATACTTTGAATTAGTTTCATCGCTCTGATCTCCGTCTTCCAATACTCATCAACATCAGTAGGAGAAGAAGGCGGGCCTAATTTATCAGAAAACACTTCAAACTGTTGCAAATCAAAAAAATTCTGGTTCCAAAACATGACCTCCCAACATGCAAACCGCCATGAACGACATACCCACGACACACTCGAGCTCAAGTGCTTAATACATGTATTTCTGAATATTTTTGTGAGAATATCATGATCCATGTCACCCCATCCCCATGGAGAGCGCGGCTTCGTCACAATATCCATTGAATTCTTGTGTGTATGTATGTGAAAAGAATAAATATATATATATGAATTATTGGTTGCTAAGTAGTCCTGACTATTATGCTAGTCTTCTACCAGAGTTCTACTTCTTGGTTTTTAGTATTTCATATGGAGTTGAATTCTATGTCACTAACTTCTTCTGTCCTAATATACTTCTCACTGTCATCTGAGAATCTCTAAACGCTTCTTTTATCTTAATACACTTCTATTCTAACTGTAAGATTATATGATAATTTGGAAACACAAGACTGTACAGATTAGGCCTATTTTTTTTACAAAAAGGGAAAAGAGTTGACACTTTGTTGCTAGAAAACAATTTTTGACGGAAAAACATTTTACAAAAAATATTTTCTGTTATGTTTGGTTGTGTTCTTTAAAATTAATGTACTAGTTGTTGTGCTAGTGGTAGTCCGGTGGTGGGATGATGCCGTGGTAGCAAGTGGTTGTGGTAGGCGGTGGTAAGGCTTAAGTTCAAAAAATATTTTTCACGTCTTTGAAGTGAAAAATATTTTATATTCAAATAAGTTTATTTTCTTTTGATTTTTATTTTTCTGTACCCGACACTAGAAATTGAAGAAAGTATTTCTCACCTAAACAAATAGATTATTAAAAGAGTACCAAAAAAAAGTAGCCTAAAATTTATTTAAATAGAGATGTGTAGTATAGATTTAAACTAATGCGGATCACACTCAAAATCAATCTAATATGAATTTTACTTTATTGAATTTTTAATAACTTTTTTAGGCTCTTCAACATTGTTTTCAAACATATTTTTAGTTCTTATTAATGGACTCAATAATGAGAACGTTTGATAATTCAATTTAATACTTAAAAATTGAATGTAAAAAGTATAGGGGAATTTGGTGATAGCACCTTCACTATCTAATTTATCTTTCAAAATGACAAGAATTATATAAGTACTTTCAAAACTCCCTAATATTTTAAAACTTGTTTCTTTTACTATGTTACCCTCATATCTATCAGCTCTCCTATTAAATCATTTTTACTGTGTATTTCAGAGTAAAATTTTACTCTGTATAAAAATAAAATTTTACTCTGAATAAGAGTAAAATGTTACACTCTGAAACTAAAAGTAAAATTTTACTCTGTATAAAAGTAAAATTTTACTCTGAAAAATTAGTAAAATGATAGACTCTACACAAAAGTAAAATTTTACACTGTATAAAAGTAAAATTTTACTCTGAAAAATGAGCAAACTGTGAGACTCTGAAACTAAAAGTAAAATTTTACTCTATATAAAAGTAAAATTTTACTCTGAAAAACGAGCAAACTGTGAGACTCTGAAGCTAAAAGTAAAATGTTATTCTGCACAAAAGTAAAAAAGCGAAGGCAGTGTTTGTGACGGCTGAAGTGTTTGGCAATGACCACCTCTTGATAGTAAAATTTTACTGTCATTCTAACAATAGAGTAAAATTTTACTCTAATTCTCTCAAACAAAAAACAGAGCAATAGAACAAGAGTAAAATTTTACTCTCATTATCTAAAACAAAAATCAGAGCAATAGAATCAGAGTAAAATTTTACTCTGATTCTGTCAAATGAAATTAGATAAAAAACAACAAAAATAAATCCAAAAAAAAAAAAAAAACAAACAAACAAAAACAAAACAAATTAATCAACAAATTAACATATCTAATTGAGAAGCAAAACTTCTAAAACTCGATCAACAATCACAAATCTCAATGAAAAGAATACATGTGTTCAACAACACTCATACACACACACACACACATATATATATATATATATTCAAAACTCGAATCTGTGTTTAAAAAAATATGTATAACCAAACAACTCCACCAAACATGTCTCAATTTAGAGACGATCTGTTTCTCCTCGTAGACAATCTCCTTCGATTCCGGCACCGGAAGACAATTTTCCGGCCCGTAGTTGATTTTATTCCCGATGTTCTTGATGAGTTCATCGTAGAGATCGGTTTCGGCATTGTTGATCACCGGAATTTCGCCTAATAACTGACCAGACTTGGCTAGGAGAGTGATGACGTTGCTATCATCGCCGGAGAAGAAGAAGTTACCAAAATTGTCGAGAAACAGAGTTTCAGATCTGGAAGGAAAAGAGGGAGGAGAGAGACAGAGAAGGTGGAGAGAGAGTGGGTGGAAAAAGTAAAAAAATTTAGTTGAGGATATAATAGTCTAATAAAATATTTAAATAATAAATTTTGTCATTTATGCAAAACTTTATAATTATGAGGGGATTTAGAAAGTATAATTTTTTTCTTAATCCTTTTAACAATGAAAGGAAGGTAAAAAAAGTTTATAGCCAAAATTTCCAAAAGTATACATATATAGTATATTTTTTATAATCACAATTTGTATGACTTAAAATCTCATGTGCCGATCACTGAATATATGCTCCATGTGTTTAAAAAATAGGTCATCGCATATACCGCTAGGTCAAGCTCAGTATGTACAAACACTTGGATGATAAGCTGATAACCAAACAAGCGCTAACTACAACAATTTATAATTTATCTCCACACATGTTTTACATATATACATTTGACAAGTATCCATGTTTAGCAAATTCAAAATATTCAAATACAGTATGTTGGAACATTGGCCGGGTTATAGACGAAAGGTCTAACAGTGTGAGAATAACCCGATGGGTGATTGTAACCAAACTTGACACCTGAACTTCCCTCTCCCAGACTCGTGCAGTGTTCATGGAAGCTGCTGATAGGTCGTGCCAGGCAAGCATCCCAACGATCGTTTTCTGGCATTGTCTCTGCCACTGTGTACACCCCTTTGGAGTTTGTGAATGCCTGATAATTAAGAACTTCCCCGGATTTTGTTATGCAAAGAACAGCCACCTCAGCACCTGCACAAGAAGAACAACCAAAACTTCAGACAATATGCACCATAATACTTATTTATTTATTTGCTTCCAAATCTAACAGTATTGTTTTTCAGATAACATTTCATCGAAGAAATACGCTACCGGTTGGTAGCTCGAAATTTAGAGGCCCGAATGGCCCTAAATTTCCATATAAGGCAACAAAAAAAAAAACAAGGCAAAAAAAAAAAAGAAAAAAAAAACAGTTTTTTCCAAAAAAGGAAATTAGGGCCATTAGGGCCACACTTTTTAGGGCCACAAATCTTTATTCGAAGAAATAATAGTCTCCATTTTGTTTTCCCAATGCAACTGAAGGCACAAGCCAACAACAACCATAATGTCAAACACATGACAAATAGCAGAGTAATCAGCAAAACATGTTTTCGAATAGGTGTAGAAAATTAATCATAAAATACCATAGAAAATTAATCATTATACTACAGTAGTCACCAAAAAACAAGAAAATATTGGGATTCTACACAAGCAACAATTTGGGTTCCTTTCAAATCTCATGGAACAATATCAAATGTAAAGGGCATTTCTGGTTGTTCTTCCAATTATTATTATTTTTTAAAATTTTCCAGAAAATTTGTTTAGGAACTGTTTCCAAAAACAACAATCATTTTTAGGAAACATCAAAAGTTCTTGAATTTTTTAAAATATTTTCGTATAATAATAAAAATGATGGGAGTTCAACTATTTTTGAAAAAGAAACGAAAAACGAAAACAAAAACACAACCAGACAGGCTATTAGTTTCTTCGTACTCACCAATGCATTAACTAGATAAGAAGAAGCTTAATATTCCACATCAAGCACAACATAGAGCCATGGCAAATTACAACCGTAAGGAAGTGGGACCTAAGTGTCCATTACGCAGAAGGAGAGCCAAAGTGGTAGCAGAAGTAAAAGTGCATAATCCCCGATTTTGGAAAGACCTAAGAACCAGAGCACCTTAAGGATATCAATGTTAATGTATGAGCAAATCTTTTGTTTTTCAAAAATTAATTGAATTTTTACTTATGTCAATTTGAAAAATCATTAACCATACAATCCTCTCTCTTAATCAAGAAAAAAAAGTTATGAGGCTCTAGACAACAGCCCTTGGAGTTGGGGGCAATGAAATGATTCAAATCCCAGAGTGTGAATAAAGAATGGGGTTCAATTCAATCGACATAGGCTTCTAGACAAATAAGTGCCATTAGAAATTTAGAGTGCAGTCTTGGGTTTGTGATGAAAATGCAGCGTTTGCTTACGCCAAAACAATACAGAGACCTCAACTTCTGTATGGTAAATATTTTATTGCTTCAATTCAACCCACATTAGGAGATGTAATAGGCTGATCATTTACATTTAAAATGAAAAATAAATGTCATTAAAAGCTAATCCTAAATGAAACCCCTGATTGGGGGTAGCAATTGAAAATTGAGTATGTGTGCCAAAAAAAGATCAGTTCTTTACAATTACAGCACAGCGAGTAAAACCCAACATAGATATGGAGGTTACTTATAAAGATTATCATAAATCGCAACCAAAATCATAAAATTGAAACAAATTAATGATAACATCAAAATCAAGGTCATTTTTTCCTATCATCATCATCAATTCAATTATCTAATTCATCATGCTCACAAAACCCCTTTATCACAAGCCTCCCACATAAAGATACATGAATTGAGTAATCAATCAGCAGAAATCAGGTATTTTGAGAGAGAGAGAGAGAGAGAGAGAAAGAGAGAGAGGAGTGACCTTGTAAAACATGATCTTCGGGGCCGATAGAAGAATCACCACAGAGATCACAGACGACTCTGCCATTGATTTCACCAGTCCAAGCTCTCACGCCACAAATCATCATCATCATCATCATGAGGATCGTATAGAGAGAGAGCGACACTGATACTTTCTTCAACGACGACTCCATAGCTGCGCTTCTTTCACCACGCACTCTAGAGCTCCAGTCCAGCTTCTTCCACGAATTTATCCTAACCGGTAACCGGAAGTACCCGGTAATATATCTTTAGATAAATTACAAATACACCCTAAAGTTTGATTAAAATACGAATCGTCCTTGTAGTTTTAGAAATTACGTCCCACCCCTTGAGGTTTCTAATTTCATAACAAATTGTCCCTTTTATTAATGAATCATCAAGTCAATTAATAATTTTCAATGATGTTAGAAATATGTTTTAATTAATAATTTGAATAATACTATATGTACCAATTAATGTACATACTAGTATACTAACAGATGATGTGGCTTCATTTGTCTGGTTTTGGATATTTGTAACTTGTATAATAAATGTGATCAATAATAATATCATAATACTAGTTGGTATATTAGTGTGTACGCTAATTGGTACATGTAGCACTACCGTAATAATTTAGGTAATTTTATTATTGTATAAAAGAGCAATTATGAATTTCATTTTTTTAGTTTATTTTGTTAAATAAAAAATACTAACAAAGATATATTTATAATTTTCAAAATCACGGGAGATAATTTGTACTTTAAACAAACCTAATGGATGTATTTGCAATTTACCCTATTTATTCTATACATGAATTCTACAATAAACAAATTTAATTTTCATCATGCAGCCACTTAATCAAAAAAATTATTGATGGATAAATCTGGATCCGAAACTTTCCCATTGGGGATAATAGCCTAAAAGATACTTGGTAAGAATATGTAAACACCTTCACTAATTATTTCATTAAATTTAAATTTGATAGATAAACAAATTAAAAGTAAGTTCTAATAACTTGTATCATCATTAAAAAAAAAAAAAAATGCAACCAAAATAAACAGGGAGCACTCTTGCTAGAATTGCCAAGATGAAAGTCATACTCGCCAACATTACCCAACATAACCCATAGATTTAATTTTTTTTGATGAGTTATATTTTTATTAAAATTGAATGAAAATGTAAAAATAATAAAAATTTAAGAGAATTTTGTAATATAAAATTATTAAAACATGTTTTTAGTATATATACATGTCCATTGATTGATTAGGCGAATATGCATCCCTAAAAGCATCTCTAACATTGTTTTTTTTTTTATATTAAGTTTGTGATGATCTTGTGGGGACATAATTTTTGAATGACAAACACGTAGCCAATGTGGCACCGAAGTGCCAGCCGAGGTGCAACGTGTTCTAGTCATGGATAGGGCGAGGTTATCTGTGAAGAAACCGGAATTTGGGATAAGCGGATAAGGGACAAGAGTCCTAGAATGGGAAAGGACTTCAGTCTGGATAAAGATAAGACTTTTAGAGAGTTTATTCCAATCCTACTGGGAGTCCAAGATTAGCAGTAATCCTAAGTCCATTGAAGCTAGGCTTCTATTGGGATTAGGTAAGTGTTGGCTATAAAAGAGAGGCACCCCCTGGGTCTAAGGTATGCTTTTTATTCTGAATAGTGAATTAAGCACTTTTACTATATTTGAGAGATAACTGACTTGATCGTCGGAGTGCCCCCGGGTGGACGAACCACTGCCGGAATCTCTTCTTTCTGTTGCAGGTCATTCGGGCTTAATCTATTCTGCCGGTGTTCTCTAGCTGAGTACTTAATTGGCAGTGTGGTCGGAAATTGACACACACAGATCTAGATAAAAAGTGTACTTTTTGACTTTTTATGAAATATGGGTTGGGTTTTGGTTGGGTTTGAAGTGATGTGTTAGAGATGTGATGTGCCTTAAATAAGATGATGTGACTTAAATAGGATTGTGACTTTTGACTTTTTGAATTTTTTCAAACATGCCAAACTAGCCCTAAATTTGAGTAAAAATTTAAGTAAAAAATCTATTTAATATCACTTGCTCTAAAGAAGGATTTTGAATTTTTATCAAAATACAAGTCGATCGGGTGTACGACCGACAAGTGTAATTTTTTTCACAAATTTTTACAAAGAGGTGATCATCTGGGTGGACATCAGGCTGGTCGTCTGGCGGTGAAAATACAACTGCTATGAATAGTGAATTGATGAAAGCTCCCAGCTATCCTCAATTTGGTGAAAGATTTAGCCTCCGTTTGGGAAGTGGGCTGGCTCTTTGGCTTTTTGGCTTTTTTGGCTATATGAGCCTGGGCTCAAAAGCTTGGTTTGGGAAGAGCTCTTGGCTTTTTGGCTTTTTTGACTTTTTTTGTGAGAGAAGAGTGTAATGATTATGGGATTGGATGTGATGTTTTGTCTGTTGTGGCTCATGAGCCTATTTTGTCTTTTGTGGCTCATGAGCCCAATGAGCCCTTGCCAAATTCTTGATTTGATGCTTTCTGGTGAAATGATTGAAGCAACAAAAATGACTTTTTTTTATCAAATTTAAATTTGATGAAACAATAGATGAAACATTAGAGATGGTCTAATAGTAAATCAATTGGTAAATCTCATTATCCTTCTTACATCTTATAGCTGCATTGATTTTTTGTTTATTTTTTTATAAAAGATTTGACAAAAAAATTAAGAATTAAAGTGATTCATATGAAATGAAAATTTTAATCAAATTTTTATAAAAAGTTAATAAAATAATTGGAGATGCTGATAAGAGAATTCACTTAAATGATTTTTTTAAAAAATTTATTTTCTTTAAGTAAGGTGCAAACCATTTTTATTAAGTTTATTTAACCACCACATTTTCATTAAATTGATAATCAATTATCATTTTTAATAAATTGTTTTGTAACATTTTTTAATTTAATTTATTTGGAATATTGAATAAAAAGAAGATATCAAAATCACTACCTTTGGAATAGGATTATCCATGTAGCCGAACAACCTTCTAAACTTCACCCTTCACTCCTCTACATAAACCGCCCATCTCAGGCTTCTCTCTCTCTCTCTCTCTCTTAGGTTTTCTTTGTGTCTTGCTTCTGCCCTACTTTGCGCTGCAACGGCGTGGTTAACCTCAGGTGACCTCTCTCTCTCTCTCTCTCTCTCTCTGGTTTTCAGATAAGTCTCAGATTGGTTAGCAGAAAAATGTTCCAAAGAAAATAAATGCAAAAGAATTCTAATCTTTATACATGCCGAGTTGACAAGCCCAATATTCTGCTTCCTTTTCCTATTCTTTTGTTTTTTTACCTGTTTCACTTCCAATCTTCTAAAGGACACATTTTGAAAATATTGATTCAGTGCTGATGTTATTTTGTATTTGTTTGCTTGATTTATTTGAGAGAAAAACTGTCAAATAATTTTATCTTATCTCACCTTTTTTTTTCTTTTTTCTTAAATCATTACTTTTTCCTTTTTCTAGAATTATGCATTGCATCCCTGTGAGGAATGATATGAAAATTTAAAGTAGTGGACTGATCTCTGTTGATGAGCAACCAATTCTGAGGGATGTTGATGTGAATTTACTCTAGTACAAATGATTCTCTTTTATGATTCATTTTCTTCTCATTCAACTTGCATGATTGTCAACTTTTTAAAGGAACTAGTTTTTTTTTTCTTGGCTTAAGTTTGTCTATTGCTTTTTATTTATTATTGATGGTTTTTTTTTTTTTTTCCTTTGTATTTCTTTCTCAATCTATGTATTGCATAGGGTGCAATTTGAGCGGGCTCAACTTGAGTAACCCGAGTCTAGTCCGAATTTTTTTTAGGGCTTGGACAATATATTTTTGAATTCGGTACGGGCTTGGGTAAAAATTAAGAAACCCGAATTAAATTTGGACGGGTTTGTGCAAATGCATAAAACAACCCGAGTAATCCAAAGCTCGAATTATACATAGATATATAAAAATATTAAATTTACATATAAATTATTAGTAATTACATGATATGGAAGTAATTTAGGTTATTAAATTATATTGAATATATATTATATATACAAGTAATGTAAAATCTTACTTTTTTTATTCTAACTCATAAATTGTAAAGACAACCATAGCGCAGCTATCTTACATTCAGGGACAAAACTAGAATATCAATTACGGAGGGGCCAAGATATGAGAAAAAAAAATTCTTTTATATATCAATTGTTATCTACTGTCATATTTCAATTCAAAAATAAAAAATAATTAAGATTTGATATTAAAATAAGGGAATTGTTATTCCCATTCAACTTTATTTCAAATACACTCCCAACTTTATTTTTATTATTCATAGAAAGGAGTATATTTGGAATAAAGGGGAGTGAAAATTGTAACTATGTATAATAAAGAAAAACAATAGAGTATATTTGGAGTAAAGTGGAGTAGGAATAACGACTCCCATAAATGATACATAAAATTTATTATCTATTTAGTCTTTACATTATCAAAAAAGAAGTCATATCTACTCAACTTTAATATATAAATAAAAGAGAAATCATAAATTAGTTGATTCTTTGTATATGCTAACTCAATTATCTATTAAAGTGAAAGTAATTTTTTTTTTTTTTCTTTTCAAATTTCAAAAGTTTTATTAGGTCTCATGTGAATCTCATAATATGATATCAGCATTATAAGTATGCTTCATGTGGTGATAAACAAATTGTGATAAAATAATATAATTAGGCCATGTTTGATTCACAAGACTAATTAATAGGATAAATTATCTATTGGATTAATAATCCCACCCCTACCTCATTACTAATAATCCTACAAATTTGTTGGATTAATTATCTATTGGATTAATAATCCTAAACCAAAATGTTAAAACAAACATAGAATAATTGGGCCCACGGATTAATAATCCCAATCCCATGCTCTAATCTATCCAATCAAACATGCCCTTAATGTATTATTACTGTTAAATTGTGTTTTTATTAAATAAATTAAAAAAAAGATAATAATTCTATTTTTTTGGTGTTCCAATTCTTTCATACAGATAAACTTGTTTTATTAAGACACAGTTTTCAATATTCCTAAGGTAGGCAGGGGCCATTTGTAATAACAAGAAAGTTTTGGGCAACATAGCATATCATCCCAATAGCATTGTTTCCTTTGAATAGGGGGGCCATGGCCCCTTACTGTCTACAAATAGATCCGTCCCTGCTTACATTATATAAATTATTTATTTTGATGTTGTTAATGATTTCCTAAAAAAAATATAAATAGTCTAATTTTAATAAATTAACAATTTAGCTGGAAAAAAAAAATCATGCACAATTCAGGCAATTCATGTTTAACTCGGGTTGGGGTTGGATAGACAATCTCGGGTTACAATTCGGGCATAGGCGGGCCTGAATAGGTCTCAGCACTACTTGGGCTGGGCTTGAACAACCTCTCAACCTGCCCGAGTTAATGACAGATGGATTAACAGTAGTGGGCTGACAACCATTGACAAGTATTGAGTTCATAGGGGTACAATACAAGTGTTGTTTATACTTTTATGCTATGCTGTCTTCATGAATCTTCCTCATGGAAATTTGATTCCCTTTTTTTTTTTTTGCTGGATTGGAATTTGATTTTATAGTGCTGAAAGTTGTCTTCTCATGGTTGACACTTTCTAAAGTAGTCAGCTTCAGAAACCTGAGGGCCTCGCTGCTCTTTATAGGATGTAGGAGAGACTAATAAATGAAATGCTACTTTAGGAATGTAGTGCTTCAAGTTCAAACAATCGGAATGTGATACTTTCTCCTTTGCTCAGGAGTCAGTTATAAGACGCTCTTAAGGTTCCTTTCCTACACTACTTAATCAGTTTGTTTTTATTTATTTATTTGTTTGTAGGGTGCCAAGATAAATTTTCCAAAACAATTCATGCATAGAACCCGTCAATTTCTGAATGGAAGTAGTTATTCATGTCTCTGTTTTTGCTTTTACATCTGTTTGTGTGTGTGTGTGTGTGTGTGTGTCTTTGTGTGAATATTGTTCTGCATCCCTGTGAAGAATGCTTTGCATGATAAAAGTAGTGGACTGATCTTCATTGAAGAGTAAATGATTCTGAGGGATGGACTATTGACTAATATTCTACATGTATGTTGAACAAGTTAATTTGCTTTTGAACTTTCTAATGTGGTCTTAATGCTATGTATCTTATGCAGCGAGGATCCATGTGAATTCAAAATAGTCAAGTGGTTTCTATTGATCAATGATTAATACTAAGGGCATGCGTAATATATATATTTTAATTGAATTCTGTTATTTTTCTTTATGGACGCCTTGTCGTTCTTCAGTTGGGTTCATTATTCATGAATGCTTATTTGGTGGTGTATCGCTACTGGAATTTTCCTCTTTGCAGGGGTTGGAAAATGAATTGAAACTACCCTTGGGAATGAAGTGTATGGTAAATACTTGCTTATGGGTTCCTGAATGAAAAATCGAGTAGTTGTGTTTGTGTGTGTTTCTCCCTTTGCCCTCTCTTTTGTTTTAGAAATTTGTTGTGTTCCTATGAAAAATTATGTGACACTTTTTACTTGTATTAATTGATGTTTTTTGATTAGGAGGGATGCATAATTTCTTGCCCTTTCTGTTTTTCAGTATTTTATGCCTCATGTAGGACATTAGTGGTGTAGTGCTATAACATCAATTGAATTTCCTCTAGTCATAGCATGTTGCATTCAGTTTTATCCTTGCCATTTTCAATGAAGGCAAGCCTTCAAACCACCTCTGAGGTATGAGATCTCATAAGGCAAGAAGCTCTAATAATCATATCTCATGCACTGCGGAATGAAGGTTGGATATAACAGGAATATTAGCTACATCACTACTTCATGGTTGCCGAAAAGGTTTGTCAACTCACATTGAACACAAAAGGCTGGCTCTGGTGAGAAGCCTGAAAGCTCTGGAACTTTTGACGTATTATTCAATTCTCTCTACAAGATTGTAGAGACAGCCTGTTTGTAAGGCGGGCTCATTCCATTCAAAATTCATTCTTGTCCTGATTGTTCTCCAGGACAGCCCATCTACTCGGTTTTAATTTCAGTATCAGACGTGTATTTTATTGTTTAGTTTTTGGAGTGGTAGTTGCAAAATTTAGGGGTTGTTTGGGGTGTCCTAAATAAGTGCACTTTTTGTCTTTTTAGACTAAAAAGTTGAGGTTGAAAATATGAATGTTTGGGTTAACTTTTTGACTTTTTATGGAAAAATGTGTAATAAAAAATTGTAAAAATTGGTTTGTAAGGAAAAATTAGAGTTGGGAGTTGTGCAGCCGTAATTGTTGACTTTTGGTGAATAGTGATAACTTTTTAACTTTTTGAATAACTTTTTAACTTTTTAGCTTTTTTGAGACTTCCCAAACTTAGCCTTAGTCCTGACTAATGAGTTACTGTTGAAATTGCAGAGGACATGAAGAGAGCTGGATCCTCATGGAAGCAGCTAGGGGTTGTGAAGACTAACCATATCTTTCGCGAAGGAAATGTATGTGTGGATCGTTTGGCTAATGGAGAACTCACCAGACCAGTAGGCATAGTTGTCTTTGTTGTTATGCCAGCTTGTATTGTTAATATTCTGGCTTCTGATTCCCAAGGGTTGGCTAAGGGCTGCAAAGGAGCCAAAGTTCACGAATGGGGCATCTCTCCAATGGTTCCAACCAGGCAAGGATGTCCTTACTTAGCAGCCATCCCCCAGTGGCCCTTTCTCAAGAACTTTTGTAAAATTGCAAAATGTTAAAAACTGTCCTTAAGGCCTCGTTTGGGAAGCGACCTGTTTAGCCAAAAAGTCACTAAAAAAATCAAAAAACTAACAACCTATATCAAAAAGTCAAAAAATCTCTTTTCTCTCTATTTTTTGCACATCTTTTCGTAAAAAGTTAAAAAGTCATTCCAAACATGCTAGTTTTTTTTAGCTCATATTTTAGTCAAATAGCTAAAAAATTACTAAATTAGCTTGTTGTCAAACGAGGCCTAAGGATGTGAATCCTATCTCATTAAAATTTAAAACATTTTTTTGTCCACTTACTCCGTGTCCACTCAGCTTCTAGATTGTGTATATCAAAACAAGCCAACTTTTGTTAAGTTCTCGACATTGCAAATCAATGTGTTAATAAAAATCGAGAAGATTCATTTACTAACGATGGTTTGGTAAGGAATTTGAGGAAGGTAGGTGAAGTGTGATCAAAATATATTTATATTTTATTTAATTTTATACATTTTTTTTCTTTTCTTTTTTAAATTTTTCTCTAAATCTTCCAATTAAACACAGACTAAGGGTTATTGGGGGTGGTTAAAGTGTTTTCTTATCAGACATAATGTTTAAATTTGAGTTTTATTGCTAAGAGCATCTCCAATAATTTTTCTTTATTTTTCTTCAAATTTTAGTTAAAAAGTATATTTCGTATTTTAGGAAATTAGTTTTTCAACTATTATTTCCAATAATATTTTTTATTTTTTCTATAAAGATAATTGTTAAAAAGCCCAATTTAGCAATTGTGCAAGGCATTAGATCCAATAAATATTTTTAGAAAAATGTTTCATACCACTAATTATATCACTAATGCACTACTAATGACATGGTATCATATGTTTGTTTTTTTGTTTTTTTCTTGTACTTGTCAACTCATTAGTGGTGCTTTTAGAGCTGCTGATTTAGTGCTCTAAATCGGAACTGTATTTTTTTATTGGTGAAAAGTTTATCTTTTGTGAAATAATTTGATGAAAAATCTTTTTGTTAGTTTTAAATGACATTTTATTTTCAATTTTATCTCTTAATTTATCTGTTGATTTTTTTTAAGTATCTATTTAAAATTATATCTATCTGTTCAAATTATTTTCTATCTGTTCAGATTTTTTTATCTATCTATTTAAATTTTTTGTCTATCCGCTCAAATTTATATATATATATATATATATCTATTCAAATGTTTTGTCTATCAATTTGATTTTTTCCCTCTATCTGTTTAATTTTTTTCCTTTTAACTGTTTAAATTCTATCTTTATCGAATTTTTATCTATTTCAATCCTCTCTATCTATTTAATCCTCCAAATCCAAATCTCCAAACTCTTTTCTTTCTTTTTTGGAGAACCAAACAAGGGATTATGAAAAAATAGAAATTGATTTTTTAACCAGAGTTGCAGAACCAAGCTTCATCATCAACAACACCACAAAAATAATCTTTGTCCAAAGCCTAACCTAAAATTAGAAAAAGGAAAATAATAAATGAAGATCAACAACAACAACCAAAATTTTATCTGTACAAATTTAAAGATTCACAACCTCACTTTCTTCTCCTTTTCAAGTTTCTCAACAACCAAACAGCATCCAAAAAAAAATTGAAAAACCAAGAATTTCATAAGGAGATTTGTTTGGGCTTTTTTAAGCTAACTTATAACTTCTAGTTTTGAAAAAACTATTTTAGACTGTTTGATTAAACTTATTTCAAACAGTTTCTAATTCTAACAATTTATTTTAACTCAAAAAGTTGATTCTGAGAAGCTACTTACCCCTTACTTCTGATTATCAGTTTTTGCTGTGGACATGTCAATTTACGATTATACTCTTAGATTTTTTATTTTTTATTTTTTTAAAAATAGAAAAAGATCCAAATGGACTATAAATTATTATTTTTTTAATGAGAAATGTAGACAAGTAATGAATAATAAAAAATAAAAGTTAATTGAAAAAGCTACTTCACAACTTATTTAACAAACACTACTCACTAACTTAAATCTATAATCCAACAGTTACACTAAACAGATTAACAGCTTCTAATTAAAATTATAATCTATAATCTATTAAGATATAATCTATAATCTGTTTTAACAACTACACCAAATAGGGCCATAGTACTTTGTGTTCTTCGATGTTGTCCCAAACATCTTTGATGATCAAGCGATTTACACAAAACAAATCACAAAAAAGATCAATCAAACATACAGGTCGATACACATAGATATACAAATATAGAGATTTTAGAGAGAGAAAACGAACCAATGAACACCTCACAAACAATTGATCAACATACCAATCAGAGATAAACAGATAATTTGTTAAAAGTATGAACAATAATACATTGTGCAAACTACGAACAATCTGGATAGCATATACAAGATCAAGAACAAGAATCAAGCATAACTTTATCCTTCAAGTATTAATTTATCTATCTCTCTCTCTCACTCTCTCTTTCTCACACGCACGCGCGCGCGCGCGCGCGCGTGCGCACACACACAAAAACAAAAACAAGCACATTGTTTCGAAAATAAGTTGTACTCTCTCTTTCTCTCTCACACACACACACACACACACACACACACACACACACACATACATATACACAAACAAGCACACAGTCTCGAAATAAGTTTTACCTGATTGTAATTCAAAGCTTCAGCGCTGGGATCGAGAGCGGCCAAGGTACCAACGGGCATTCCTTTTAAGTAGATGAACGACTTCTTCAATCTCTCTCACACTTCGTCCATCATTATGCTCGGTGACTGCTTCAACACCGACACCTTGTAAATATTCCCACTCGACGCTCCTCCATCAGAGTTGTTCTCAAACACTGCTTTGCGTTCTTACTGTCAGTGTGATCTGAGTATAAATCTGAGTGTGGGGCTTCGCTGCGACAGTGATGGGGTGAGATAACGAGGGAGGAAGCAGTGGTTGATAGAAAACTTTGCGGAACATAAACTAAAAACCATTAAGGATTCAATTCTATACATGAAAACTATATGAATTTCTACTATATAAATAAGTGTGTACATACATTGATCCATGATAGTATGAAAACCTCTTTTGAGAAAAAGAAACCTTTAATAGAAGACCTTGATCTTCAAATTCTTTATTTGTCTAAGATCTTCAAACCACTTCTCTCTCTCTAGGCGATGAGAGCCTTCTTGTGGTGACAACTTGAGTTTTGTGTTGGAGAGTGTGGTTTGGGACCTTACACTATTTATACTAGTATTCTTCTTATCAAAGAATCCATTCATTCAATGAATTTCATTAAATAGATTAATGTATCTTTTACATTCATGATACATAATGCATCTTTTATATTAATGAACTCATTAGATAGATTAATGTATCTTCTACATTCATAATAGATACATAATGCATCTCTAAGATTCATTCATAATGAATCTATCACATTCAATGCATTGGCACTATCTCCATTAGTCTTCTATACATTATGTATATACAGGTGCATTCATCAATAATTAGTCACCATCTAATTGATGTACATGTATCTTACTTAATGAGATGAATCTAGTATAATCATCTATAAGCCACATTAAGCCATAATTAGAAAAAATTCTTACAGTCCATGGTTCTGCGGTCGAATCACGAACTGATAAGGATCAATGACGTGTCAATGGATCGAACGGCTCTCTTGAGGCGAACTCGTATTTCTTGTGCTACAAGACCTTTGCGGCGCTGTGACTCAATCCTCAGAAATGGAGGAACTCCGTGTTCGTTTAGGTTGTTCGCGACTGGGTAAGAAGGTGTAGCGTCGACGGCATTCGCAAGATCAGCAGAAGAGATCTGCTGCGACGGTGGTGTAAACAAGCCTTCGGCGACATGCTGATTCAATCGACGGTTGTTCTTTAGGTAGTGGTGACGGAGAACGGTGGTGATGGCGAGGAGTGGAGGAGGCGACGAAGTAGGTTTCGGCGAGGAGATTGGAGGAGGTGGAGGAGATCAACGACGAATTTGTGAGTGATGAGAGAGAGTGAAGATGAGGAAGAGGAGGAGATGAAGAGAGATAGAGGGGAGAGTTTGGTTGTTGGATTTATTTTTTGGTGTGATCTAATAGTCTACATATTTTCTACATTTTTATTTTATTTAGACTAGTTTCGATTTCGCAATTAGATAAAGTCAATATTTGATATAAAGTTTAGTAATTAAAATTTTAAATATGGAATAATTACTCTTCTAAGATAAGAAGGAAACCTTGATGAGTAGGAATTCTTCTAATAGAATTTACATAATATGAGTATTTTTCCATCACTCTAAGTTCTATAGTCATTCTAATTAAGAGAGACAGAGAGAAGAAGGTGAGCCAAGAATTCAAGGTTCAACTATTAGAAGTATTTTCTCGACTTCTCTAATTCAATAGCTGACAAAGGTACGTTCGTTTTATTCTTGAGTTGTATTGAATTCAAGATCTTATAAAGTTCAATTTCGCGTTATTATTATGGTTACATGTACATTAATTCTTTACATGTGGTATCAGAGCCTTAGTTTTGTGAATCAATACACCTTGGGATAATAATATATTTATGAATATTGTTATTATATCATTATTATAATTATTCATGAAGTGTGGTCCCTTGCTTTTTTTTGATGTATCCTTTGAGGCATAACTATCTAGGGGTGCAACTCGGTCGGGTTCGGTTAGATTGAGAGATTGACCAAGCCTAGCCCAAGTTGTCCTGAGACCTACCCAGGTCCTTCTAGACTCGAATTGTAACTCGAGGTTCCTTGCCCAAGCCCGACCTGAGTGAAACCCGAATTGCC
The DNA here is from genome assembly GCA_036172215.1 of Camellia granthamiana. Classification (NCBI taxonomy): domain Eukaryota; kingdom Viridiplantae; phylum Streptophyta; class Magnoliopsida; order Ericales; family Theaceae; genus Camellia; species Camellia granthamiana. The sequence goes on from CM069911.1 coordinate 11,204,879, forward strand.
CGAGTTGTCCAAATTGTAAATGAATTTTAGTGTTTTTTTTTGCAACTACATTATTAAATTATTAAAATTTGACTCTATTTACATTTTTTTTTTTATTATAGAAAATCATTAATACCATCAAAACAAATAATTTATATAATGTGAGCGAGATGTCGCTATAGTAGTTTTTACAATTTATGAGTGAAAAAAAAAAAAAAAAAAAGAGTAAGATTTTATGTTATTTGTATATATAATATATATTCAATATGATACTTTAATATCATGTAATAACTAATAATTTATATGTATCTATATATGTATAATTCAGGTTTCGGGTTGTTTGACGTCTTTGTCTAAGCCCGCTCAAATTTAATTTAGGCTTCTGAATTTTTGCCCAAGCTCGTATTGAATTTGAAAATATCTTATCCAAGTCTTAAAAAAATTCGGGCTGGATTCGGGTTGCTTGGATTGAGCCCGCTTAGGTTGCACTTCTATAACTGTCTGAAGCCAATTCACCTAGTAGGGTTAAAGAAGTGAGCAAGGGCATCGGCTCCAATAATGAGGGACCAAAATTGCATGATAAATGTGTAATATGCATACTTCGGTTTATTATTAATTTTAGCAATAATAATTTTTATAATCATTATCATATGACACTAAATTGAGTGTAATATTTATATTGTCTGCTGTTATGACAAAGTGCATAGATTAAAAGCAATTTGTTGAATCGTTCTAGACGTCCCCGAACGTCCCGGGAGGGAATCCCGTTTTGTTCATTTGGGCTCACTACAGTTCAGGACTCAAAGTTACGGTCCTGTATCTAATCTCACAGAGTGCAATACAAGACCGATGAATCATCAAAAAGCCCAAATCCGACAAATCATTTTTGAAAACAGATTTTTTGAAAGAAGTGCCAAACATGGACTACTTTACCAGATACAGAGTCGCCACCTAAATATTTTATTTTGAAAAATTTAGGAAACCCTGACTCGTTGCCTAAGGCCACGTGTCCGTTATCACCAAAGTTGTCTCGGCTCGGGAACTTGGGTACGATTGGGGAAGATCACTTCGTGAGCACCCTCGCTCGCCCGATCAAAGATCGGCCTCTACTAACCATGATATCGAGTTTTGAAAACATTATGTGCTCTTATTCCGGTTATTAGCCTAGATTTACTACGTGATGCGCATAGCATACAAATATAGACCGGATCGCCTGAATTAGAACAAAACATCTCATGTTTGCTTTTGAAAGCGGTTTGCTACTCGCAAGTAAGCTAAAATGCGGATTTTGCCACCCTCAAATGGGCTTAGAAAACATGGTAATTTGCCACTATCTAATGGGCTTAAAACTCGCAGTCGATGAATTGTTCCAATCCAAATAATCCAACCTTCATCCATAGGCATTCAGGCAGGTATATCACATAAGCAGTTAGCCTCATGGTAAACATGCTATCATGGCAGTCACTCACACGCATGCAAGGATGCTAAAGCATAAACACTTACCGAGTACTCCGAGTCAAAACAGAAACTAGTTAGTAATCAATGCATGATCCTAGTTCATGTTAAGATGGCTAATGCAACACATGCAAAATGCAACTAGAAATAGGCTCGGCTATCCTAAGAATGGCATATGAGATGCTACAGCTAACATGTATTCAACTTGGAATTGGAATACAATGCAGTTAGTATGATGCGCCGAGCCTAGTGCATGTAATACAGATGAATGATACAAACATGCAAGCATAAGTATGCTAATTGAAACATGCCCTAATCTAACCATCATAAGCTGGTAAATAAAAGGGAGAAAGACGTGGGGTTGGAAGACATACGTCACACGCACACACACTTATTACAACATTGCCATCTCTCGGAGGGTCCGAATAAATAATACAGTCCGAATAAATAATTACAGTCCGAATAAATAATTAAATATTACAAAACCCTAATTAATCAATAAATTAACTAGGAAAGCAAATAAATTAGCATGCAAACTAAATAGATCGCCTCAGCTCTGTTCCGAATGATGAAAGATGCATGCATGCTCGAGCCGCCTCGTCGGGAAATTTCTCGCGATGCCTCGATTCGCCTCTGTTTGCAACTAATTCTGGAATGTTGTGCAAAGCTCTGGAAGACTGCTGATTTCTGATTTGCTGCAACAGAGAGCAAGAAAGGGGTATGGCAAAGCATTTTCACACATGTATGCACGACCTCGATCCTCATGCCACCAATCACGCATCTCGATGCATGATGGCCGAGGAGTCGAAATGCACGACTCGATGTGATATGAATGCACATGAAAATACAACAAGGCCTAGACTCCATCATGGATAATCCAGAGTGTCGGCGACCGGGAATTGAGACACGTTTCGTCACTTTGAGTACGAAACGTCCCTTGTTTCCCGTGTTTGGACTAAACCCTACTCCAAACACAATGCAATATGCATGGCATACACAATGCGACTAACATGCGACCTAGCATACGCCATGCTATGAACTACAACGGCATACACAATGCACATACGAAGGCTATCATGCGCACATGAAGACTATTAATGATATGATCAAAGCATACACAATGCAATGGCCAAACGCGCAATAATCATGAACTAAATGGCATGCTCAATGTAAGATGGACTTACACCAATATGAGTGGACCTCAGCCACACTCAAATCAGTGGCCATATGATGGAAATGAGACGACCGAAACACATGCAAACATGCACGGATGCAAAGGACCGATCCTAAGGCATAACATGCAACTCTAACTAAGCATGGCAGAGGATGAAGTATGGCATAGAATGGGACATGATACAGCTCTGAAATGGCATAAAAGATGGTCCCGAAACATGCAAATATGTCAGACAGTGCATGCTAGGGGGCCTGGGTACCGAAACTAGTGAAGTGCGTTACACTAGAGGTCTCCAAAGCAATGCATTAATGACAAAACCAACCCCAAACAGACCCTAGGCAGGTCTGAAACAGTGGGGAAATGGCCTAAAATGATGGCTCGGAATGCAAATAAATGGAGCCCATTCAATGGTCCGAAAATAAGGCATTCGTGGACAACTCTCAAGCACACTTAAGGAGTAGAAAATATGGCAATATGGCATTCATACAAGCTCTGAAATATGATGTATAATGACCCAAAACATGAAAACACCTCAGTATATACATGGAATGAGCCTCAAAACTCAAAGTTAAGCATGGGTAATGAATTACAAGCATGCAAAACAAACATTATTCGGCCATGAGACCCAAAAACAGAGCTAAAGCAGTCCAAAATATGCATAAGATCAGTTTAAGGCGTGGCCAAAAAGTGCTAAAATCAAAGGTCAACAAAGCATGCAAAGAAAGCTAGTGAACCATGCATGCAAAGAAAGCTAGTGAACCATGAGTTGCACTATAACTATATGAAGCATATGAGAGCTCATCAAACCAGCCAAAACAGAAGTATGCCATGCCAAATAATGCCCAAAAAACCACTGAAACTCAGTCAATACATGCAAGAATGATAGGCTTCTTTGGAGGGCCATGCAAGGGGTTGTTCTACACATATATGACAGACACACAAAATGGTAAAACAACCTTTGGACAGAGGCTATGAGGGTCCTAAAACCCACCAAAAAGGGCTTGAAATTAGTCTAGGAAGCATGCCAGTGAAAGCACCTTTGAAAGGCCTTGAAGAAGATTACTCTACACATGCATAATAGACACTTAATATGGCAAAAAGGGCACTGGACAGAGTTCATGCAGGTCACAAAACTCATAAAAAATGGCCTGGAGCATGGCTTTGAAACATGAAAATAGGGGCTCCTTTGTAAGCCAACAAAGTTAGTGAAGAGAACAAAGGGTGAGAGGGTCACCCCTCTCTGATTTTGAAGCTCAAAGACACATAATAACCACTGAAAATCCGCTGGATTTCAGTGGTCAAAAGAGCCAACAAAGCTCACAACAAAGGCCCTAATGCATGGCCTAAAACAAGAGAAAATGAAGCATGCAAGGGGGTAGATGGCCCCCAACAGAAAAATAGTCTTAAACAAACATGTTTAGAAGCTCAAAACAAGACTTTTTTCAGTTTATGACAAAGCCTAAATATGCTTGCAAACTAGGCTAAGAGATGGATCAAAATAAAGCTTGAAAGAAGGAAAAAGTGTGTTACCCTTGAAGCACTGCAAAACCAGCCCAAAATCTGAGCCAAGACCAGATTTTGAAGCTCAAAATGATCCTCAAAGAACCTCGGCCCAATGGTGGTTAACTTTGATGAAGGATGCCTAGGCAAACTAGAAGCATTTCTTCACTTTCAAGAACTTCTATGCACAAAATGGGCAAGGGAGTGAAGTATATAGAGAGAGGGGCAGAGATTCAGCCCTAGAAGTTGTAGAGAGAGAGAGAGACCTTTTAGAGTGAGAAGCTCCCAAGCTTCTCTAAGAAGATTGTCCCTTGAAAATGAGAGATATAGTCTCATATATAGCAAAAATGAGAGTTGGCTCGAAAATATCTGTCTATGGGACAACTGGAGGTTGTGGAAGATAGCTGGAAGATAAATATCTGAGTTTGGTACCTGTAGACCACTTTTCTGGTCGGCCGACCACTTTTTTCAGGAGGAAGTGGTCGGCCAGCTAGTTTTCTTGGTCGGTAGGAAAATTCTGCTTTTCAGATCCAACTTCAAATGGCCATAACTCCTTCATCTGAACTTCTTTTCAGGTTATTCTTGTGTCCAAATTGAAGCCCCAGAAGTTATCTTTCCAATGAAACCAGCCTTGCATCAAAATTCTAACTGTGCAAAAGGTTATGCCTGTTTTGGTGAAGCCGCGTAGTTTTGGTCCTACCCGAATTCATGCCGAACTTCTCCCAAACTAGTTTTCTTCTCTCCTTTCCTCTTTTCTTCAACTCCAAACCCCTAAACAAAGTGTTTTGAAATATTTTTCAAAGATTTCATCTCTCTTTTATTCATTTCTACTTGGTCCTTGCTCGGTTTACCGAAAAACGCAACATTTAACGAAATGCGAGCGTCGGAACATCGTAGAAACTTTATTTTCAAAACATTTTGAAAGAGAGGGTTTCAAGGTCTAAAATCTTTTGATCAAGATTGTTTTGGTCCAAAAGGGATATGAAGTTGAGATTTGACTCTCTCCTTGCCGAAGAAACTGAACCTTTGCCCTGCGCACCTTCATCACCGAGTAAACTATTAGTAGTGCCCAAGTCTTAAAGGCGGTCAAAAATGGGGTGTCTACAGTCTATTAAATAAATATATTTATTTGACTCTATTATGTTAGAGAATTACATTTTTACCTTATCTGATTATGTACACTTATTGTCTATTATTATAATTTGATATCATGATATAATTTTATGACATTGAATATTAAATATTGAAGTGGTTAATTCATATTAGGTGTAATTCTTATTGACCATTATATGAAATATTCATGATTGTCATATTGCATAATTTTGATATATATATTCATGTTCGTCCAGAGTTATTATTATTATTATTATATTGGTAATTGCAATTACATAAAAGAAATTCTATAAGTCATAAATAGTGATTTTATTAAAATAGTGATTGAATTAATGATAATTAAATAACTCAAATTAGTGAATAGAGAATATTGTTAGTTAGTTCCGTATTCATAGGGTTTACTAATTTAGCAACTGCCAAAGTGGCATAGATTTGTAAAACTTATGAATATAGAACTACATGAAAGAATTGTTAAAAAGGTAACATTAAAGTCGATAATAATCTCAATTGCAATTATAATTAGGAGATTGAGACTAACCCAAAGGAGAGTCACTTTCAAATAATTATGAACTAGGTAGGGTAATATAACTTATGTAATTTGACAGATTAGAATTTGATAGCCAAAGGTAACATGACTAACTGAAAAGTTGCATAAATTACTTTAGACCTACATATGCGATTATTGACGAGTGGACAAAAGATATACCTAAGTTTTGCGCAAAGGAAAGACTTATGTGATATCAAATAGTTCATCATTATAATTCTCAAAGCTTTAATTTGTATATTGTTTATGGTATATTGTTTATGCCTATTTCCGTGTTACTTATGAGACCTTGTGTTAATACCTTTTAAGATCTGTCAAAAAGATAGTTTGTTATCTAAGGTGGTTGGACTTAGAAGGGAGGTTATATTGACTCCTCCGACCTTCTTGGGATCTTACTTGGTTATTGACCAAATGACTTTTTAGTGACGTTACCCTAATCCCTAGAGTAAAATTTAGGGCGTCATGTGTTCTATCTTATTTCAGTGACAGTTCCCACATCATTGCACTCTCTTGCATCGGGCGTCTCTCTACTTACTGGCACTATTATGGCTAAATTGACAACAATGAAATATGATGGCAACCGAGGAGTTCATGATCACATCTTCAATATGGCTGACAAAACTGCAAAGTTTAAAACTTCAGGGATGCAAGTTAATGAAACTTTTCTCATGCAGTTTATTCTCAACTCACTTCCATTACAGTTTGGCACATTCAAAATTCACTATAACACCGATAAAGATAAGTGGAATTTGAATGAGCTGACTAATATGTGTGTTCAGGAGGAAGTGAGGTTGAGGGAAGAAGGACGTCAAACTGCATTGGCTATAACTCATAGAGCAATAAAGAAAAAGAATGGGCTTGGGGAAGAAAATCAGGCTCAGAATGGTTTCACTGTCAAGTGCTACTTTTGTGGCAAGAAGGGACATATGAAAACATACTGCAGCAAGCGAAAGGCTTAGTTCGAAAAGAAATATAAGAAATTTTCTTTTGTTTGTTATGAATCAAATCTTACTGAAGTACCTTCTAACACTTGGTGGATTGACTTTGGGGCCATGACCCAAATTACAAATTCCATGCAGGCATATCTCTCAACTAGAAAACCGAAGGAAAGTGAAAGATATGTCTATATAGGGAACCATCTCAAAGCTGAAGTCGTAGCTGTAGGAACCTATTGATTGATCTTAGAGACAGGTCATCAGATGGATCTAGAAGACACTTTTTATGTTCCTTCAATTTCTAGGAATTTAGTTTCATTATCCAAATGAGATCGTGTTAGATATTCAATTTTATTTAGTTGTGAAAAACTCAATTTAATGTTTAATTCAATAATGATTAGTCCTGGTAATTTATGTGATGGTTTATATAAAATTACCTTAAATCATGAGTTTACACAATCATTAGTAACTCTGCATTCAAATATTGGTTTAAAACGTGATCTAATTAATGAAAAATCCTCAATCTTGTGGCATAGATGGTTGGGGCATATCTCTAGAAATAGAATTGAAAAATTGGTAAAGAATGGGATTTTGAAAAACCTAGACTTCACTAATTTTGAGATATGCATGGATTGCATCAAAGGAAAGCAAACCAAACACACCAAGAAAGGTGCCACAAGAAGTAATGAGCTTCTTCAGATAATTCATACAGATATTTGCGGCCACTCAACATCCCATGTCTTAGTGGTGAAAAATATTTTATCACATTTATAGATAATTTCTCACGTTATGGATATGTGTATCTAATAAGTCTCAAGCTGTTGACATCTTTGAGGTGTACATAATTGAAGTCGAGAGACAATTAGATAAAAAGGTTAAAACAGTGAGATTAGACAGGGGTGGTGAATATTATGGTAAATATGATGAGTCAGGCCAAAATCCTGACCCATTTTCCAAATTCTTAGAAAAGAAAGGCATTTGTGCTAAATATACAATGCCTAGGACGCCACAACAAAATGGAGTTGCTGAAAGACGTAATCGTACACTTAAAAAATATGGTTAGGAGTATGTTAAGTTACTCAATTGTACCCATTTCACTGTGGGGTAAAACTTTAAAGACTGCAATATATATCAGAAATAGGGTTCCTCATAAGGCGGTCCTAATAACTACTTTTGAGTTGTGGACTAGTAGGAAACCTAATTTGGGACATTTACATATTTGGGGTTGTCCAGCAGAGGCAAGAATCTTTAACCCACAAGAGAAAAAGTTGGACTCAAGAATAATATCTGGATATTTCATTGATTATCCAAACAAGTTTAAAGGGTACAATTTTTATTGTCCTAATCCCAGTACGAGGATAGTGGAGACTGGTAATGCTAGATTTCTAGAGAATGGTGAAATTAGTGGGAGTGAGAAAACATAAGTGGTGAATTTCGAGGAAATTAGGGTGGATGTGCCAACATTTGACCCTTATTGAAAATGTCACGACCCAAACTCGTCCCTATAGGTTTAGCGTTGTAATCGGCCAATAATCCTAAGATTACCTATGGTCTCTGAAATAGAATCACAAAATAAGGGGGCTAGCGGAAGCAAATACATAAATATAATCGTTCAATGAGCTGTGTTGACTTATATGAAACAAAATATTTAAAACTTTATATACATATCCAAAAATCATTCTCACGTTATACCCACACACTTAAGTATAGCATCATAAGTACAGCAAACGAAAACAAATCAAGTCTTATATACAGAAACAATCAGAGCTTATAACACGTGACACTTCAAGAACCTCCACGTGAGGCACATTGGTTGGCTGACAACAGAACACAGATCCAGACAAAAGTCTTCAAGCCTGATCTCCAAAACGCTCACCTATAAATATATATACACACAGTGAGCTAAAGCCTAGTGAATAACATTATGGTAAAGAGGTTAGTGAACAAATTCCGAACATATCATATTCATGAAACAGATCATAACATAATCATTCTCATATCCGAACATAATAATGGTACATCCAATAGAACATATCACATCGTTTTCCGACTAGAGTAATCGGTTCCGGATACCGATTAAACACATATCACCACAATGAAGTGGCTAACGAGATCTCGTAATCACATATATGTCGTGGACCCGCATTAACATGCCGTCCCCCATGACTTGAGACTATCTATGGATGCCATAATAGATTTCAAATAGGACATTTGTTCATGTTAATAAAATCATATTTTAGAAATCATAATTTATAGTATGACATTTCAACATAAATCATATGAACATATATTTACAATAACGTTACTCACAGTGGGCTTCTAGAAACGGTTGGTTAGTCTTCGAGTCTTGACCTACAAACACAAATGTACATAGTATAAAACATGTCTCATTATTACTCATTCATATGGCCATACATGGCTTAGCTTTCTTGTTTTAACTTCTTATTCATTCCATGCCACATAACTTGATCATGTTAGACCACATACTCGGATTCGATACATATTTTCTAATTCACTTACGTGTAGTGTTTCTTAGCTTATTAATCTTTAATGGCTCATAAATCATGCCTAAGAATGTCCGAAAAGAGATGGGAGCGAAGATATGTACTTAAAACATCTTTTGAAAACATGCTGAAAATAAATTGTTGGCTAGAGCCAGCTTTTTGTGGCTAGAGCCAGCTGAAGGCAAAAACTGAGCTAGCTCGAGCCACCACTTCTTCGCTCGAGCCAGCTTTTGCAGAGTTCAAAATACTGGTAGCTCGTAATGTTAGCTCGAGCCACTACTTCGTTGCTTGAGCCAGTTGTGAATTTCTGGGCACCAAGCTTAACAAAAATGGCTTCCAAACAACCTTTAAAATTTGGGGTCTTGCATGATTTGATCAAACACATAAAATAACTTTAGAAAACTCTAATACAAGACCCTTAAAACATCTTTTATTCAAAAACTCACCCATTCTTGAAAGATTTGAACCAAAACTCCTTCATGTAAGATTTTTTAACTCTCTTCATGGTTTTTCATAACATGCAAATGGTAATCAACAAACTCATGAATTTCTGAAAACAATGGACATGATTTAAACTCACATGCATGCAAGGACTTTAAAACTCAAACTCAAAATGATAAAATCAAAAATGATCTACCATGAATGTACATGCAAGCCATCTATATGTTCAAAGACCCATTTCCTTACAAATATCATGAAATTAGCTCAATAACTTGATAAACTTATAATGCATGGAGGATTTACAGTATGAATTAGTCATAGAATTCTTACCTAAATCTTTAATTTCAGATATGTGAGATGAACCCTCCTAGTTTCTTTAATCTCTAGCACATAATGGGCTTCTCTCTCTCTCTCTCTCTCTCTCTCTCTCTCGGATGAACTCTCTGCTAAAAGAAGTAGAAAGAACAAGAGGAATGTTGCCTACATTCCCTCACATTTCAACAGATATGCACATACACACATTCTCTCACAATTTGAACAAACAACACATGCACACACATGCACCACTCCAACGCACCCATATGAATTTATCATCTACACTTAACACCACCAAATGCACAACTTAGATTTCTTAGTACACCCACACATATTTCTCAATACACACTCACTTAAGGATTTTAATCCTCTACACTCCACATTACAAAATGCCTCAGCACATTATACACTTAATCACATCTTGGATCATGAATAGGAGTAGATTAGGCATAAATCATGCATCATCTTAATTAAACACAAGTAACCTTAATTAATCACAGTTAGCACATGACTCAATTAACCCCCCCAAACAGTTCTAATTAAGGCCCCGTTTGGGAACATGCTAATTTAGTAACCTTTTTTTACTATTTGGCTAAAATATGAGCTAAAAAAAACTAGTATGTTTGGGATGACTTTTTGGCTTTTTACGAAAAGATGTGCAAAAAGTAGAGAGAAAAGAGAATCTTTGACTTTTTGGAATGAGTTGTTGGCTTTTTGGCTAATTTAGTAACTTTTTGGCTTTTTGGCTAAAAGAGAGGGTTCCCAAACGAGGCCTAAGGCTCAATTTAATCACATGTGATTTTCCTGAACTGAATCAATTTTTAACAAAACTTCTCATATGGTTCCAAATATTCCAATTAGTCTTTCCATGTACTTAAATTTGATTTCTGAAAGCATTTAGGCTATCAATTTCGGATTCAAAACAGAAATTATGACAGATAATTCTACGAATAATAGTTAATTACGGATCGGGGTTGTTACAGAAAAATTGTTGTTCCTCAAACTATTCCACAGGCTGAGAAAAACGAATAATATAATGAAAATTCTTCACCACCTCATGTTTCACCACTTCATGAAGATACCACTACTGAAAATATTGTAGAAACACAACAACCAGCAGTTCTGAGAAGATCTCAGAGGGAAAGAAAGCCTGTCATTCCAAATGATTACATGGTGTATTTACAGGAATCTGATTTTGATATTGAGATTAACAAAGATCCAATCTCATTTTCACAAGCCATAAATAGTGATAATTCTACTAAATGGGTCAATGCTATAAATGAAGAGTTAAAATCATGGAACATAATGGTATTTGGGATCTTGTCGAATTGCCTAATAATTGTAAAAAGGTCGGGTGTAAATGGGTCTTCAAGACCAAGCGCAATGCAAAAGGCAATATCGAACGATTTGAAGCCAGACTTGTTGCCAAGGGTTTTATTCAAGAAAAAGACATAGACTATAAAGAGACTTTCTCTCTAGTATCTAAGAATGACTCGCTTAGAATCGTCCTAGCATTGGTAGCTCATTATGACTTAGAGTTGCATCAAATGGATGTGAAAACTACTTTTCTAAATAGGAATTTGGATGAAGAAATTTATATGGAGCAATCAGAAGGATTTGCAAAGAAAGGTAAAGAACATTTAGCTTGCAAATTAAAAAAATCCATATATGGCCTTAAACAAGCTTCCAGGCAATGGTATTTAAGGTTTAATAATACCATTACCTCATTTGGATTTAAGGAAAATACAATTGATCAGTGCATATATCTGAAGGTTTATAGCGATCTCGGGTTTACCCTTGTTGTACAGTGATCCGGACTTATGTCCGTGGATGTTAGTAGTTGATTATAACCTTGTTTACATCCTCTCATGCTTTGTATTTGAGTTATAGGATGTGTTGGGTAGGTTTGTTACAGGTTGGTTGAGCTTAGGAACCAAAACTAGTTGCCCAGATTTTGGCCTGTCCGCTCGAGCGGAGACTTCGACGCTCGAGCGGGGACCTTGTTGTTGCTTGTCCGCTCGAGCGGGGGTTTTGGTGCTCGAGCGGGGAATACACCCATCCAGTATTTCCTGTGTAGTGTTGGACGCTCGAGCGGGGGATTGGCCGCTCGAGCGGGAGGTTGTGAGTGAGGCTCGAGCGGGGAGTTGGGCGCTCGAGCGGGTGCCTGTTTGCAGAAACTTCTGAGAGTGTGCATCCGCCGCTCGAACGGGAGTTTGGCCGCTCGAGCGGGAGTCTGTGAGTGGCGCTCGAGCGGGGGTTTCCACGCTCGAGCAGGGAGACTATTATATCAATCCGAGAAATCACTTTTTGAATCACTTTTTCTTGTTCTCCCTCTCTCTTACTTTCCCAAACACAAATTTGAGAGCCTCTCTCTCTAAAATCTTAACTTCTCTCTTAGATTTGATCTAGTAGGAGTTGTTTGCTCACTTTTGGCCTTTACAAAAGTTGTGTTGATCGTCGAGGGCTACGTTTTGATCTGAACGTATTGAGTTTTGGAGCACTTTGAGTTTCGTCATCTTCTCCCTTTGAGCTCCGAATTTGAGGTAGGGATATCCTACTCTTCTTTATGGATTTTGTCTTTGAATTTTAGCATTTTGATATGTTGGGTGTTGTTGGGTAATTTTGAGAAACTTTGGGCCTTTTGTGTAATTTTACAAAAGTTGGGGTTTTATTTATAATGAACCTAGAGGCATGTTTGGTATAGAGACATGGAATAAATGTTGAAACATTGATGAAAATGGAACCTTAGGGTTGTTTTGTTAATTATGGGAATTTGCCATAATTGTTTTAATTAATTAATGCATATAATTAATTAAAGAAAATGAGGAATTAAATTGGGAATGTTGAGATTGGAAGTGTATGGGGTTAAAGGGTGTAGTCGAATTACTTATCACTCACCGAATTGAAATGTTGATTTAATATCCATTTGTGCATTTATTTTCTGTTTAGAAATAACTGCTTTGGGCTATCGGTGGAGGATAGTCTGGATTGTTGTAGACAATGCATGATGATTAGGCAAACGAAAACTAATCAATGGAATGTGTCATGGGACTTGACGGTTGATAGAATACATTAACTTTATGTATTGATTGAATGTATGTAGAACCTATGTGTTTATATGCGTTATGTGTAGAGGAGGAGGTGGGGGATGTACTCCGCGGTTTAGGGGAAGATGGGGGATGTACCTCTAAACCGGATAGTGTTGGGAGGAGATGGGGGATGAACTCCGTAGATACAGCTCATATGCTTATCTAGAGAAGTGAAGGTACAACTCATATGCTTATCTTTGAGAAGTATAGATATAGCTCATATGCTTGTCTAGAGAAGAGTAGATATAATTCTTACGCTTATCTTCGGTTGTGTGATATAGTTCTTATACTTATCTGCTGAGGTGTTGATATAGCTCATATGCTTATCGGTTAATGTGATAACATAGCTAGTATGCTTATTTATCGAAAATGGAAAATGAGAAGTAACATAGACTTGTAAGTCATGTAATTGAAATGTGATATATGTGGATGTATCGGTGTTGACCATCTATCAGCTGCTAATCTTTTAGTCATTGTTCATAGTTGGTTTAGTATATTTCTACTGGGCTGTGGCTCACCCTATATGGGAACATCATTTTCAGGTACAGGTAGCATGCCACCTCCAAGGACATAGCTTGGGAGGCTAGAGGCGGACAGACTTTTGTGTCTATGTTCTTTAATGTATTACATGTATATTCAAGCCAAGGGCTTAATGTGTAAATGAGTTAGCACTCCCTTTTTGTAACCAAGTGTTAACTTGGAAAGCTGTAAGCCCTTAGGGCATTTGCTTTTGTTGTTAACATGTAATACTTTTTATAATGAAACTATGATGAATATTGGTCTTTGTATATCAATGCATGCTTATATTGATGGGCTTAATGTTGTTATTTTGAGGGCGTTACAAGGTTAGTGGGAGTAAGTTCATTATTTTGGTGCTATATGTAGATGACATTTTGTTAGCTAGTAATGACCTTGCCTTATTGCATGAAACCAAGGAATATCTCTCCAAGAACTTTAAAATGGTCGATATGGGTGAAGCAAACTATGTTATTGGCATAGAGATCTTTAGGGATCGATCTCGGGAATTGCTAGGACTATCTCAGAAAGGATATGTTGATCGTGTTTTAGAGAAATTCAATATGTAGTTTTGTTCAACCGGTGATACTTCCATCATGAAGGGTGATAAATTAAGTGAAAAACAGTGTCCAATGAATGACTTAGAAAGAAAACAAATGAAGGACATTCCATAAGCATCAGCAGTAGGGAACTTGATGTATGCCCATACATGTACCATGTCAGATATTAGTTTTGCAGTTAGAATGTTGGAAAGATTCCAAAGTAATCTTGGAATGGAATATTGGAAAGTAGTGAAGAAGGTTATGAGATATCTTCAGGGAACAAAGGACTATATGCTTACCTATAGGAGATCAGAACAGTTGGAAGTGACCAAATACTCAAACTCAGATTTTGCTAGTTGCCTTGATAGTAGAAAATCTACATCAAGTTTTGTTTTTCTACTAGCTAGTGGAGCAATTTCATGGAAAAGTGGGAAGCAGTCCACTATTGCTTTATCTACTATGGATGCTGAGTTTGTGGCATGCTTTGAGGCTACAAATCATGCTTTATGGTTGCGAAATTTCATCTCAAAACTTGGTGTTGTTGACTCAATTGCCGGCTCACTGAAGATATATTATGACAATATCGCAGCAGTTTTTTTCTCTAAGAATGAAAAGTACTCCAGTGGTTCCAAACATATGGAAGTAAAGTACTTAATTGTTAGAGAAAGAATCCAGAAACAACAAGTGTTAATTGAAAACTTAAGCACCTTTCTTATGATTGCTGATCTATTCACAAAGGGATTGCCACCAAAGACATAAAAGAGCATGTTATCAGGATAAGTCTTTTAAGCAACCCATGATGTGTATGGATAATCTTGAGTGCTTATATTTTATTTGATACTATTTACGTAATAATAATTTTGTTTCCATTTTTCATGCTCTAACAAGACAAATTACAGGGGCCTTTCAGACAAATAATTACATATCCTGATAATAGACTGGGTTGAAGGTTATCGATGGTGTGTTGCATAGAAGGAAATATGACATAAATGTTATATAACCGCTATGACTCACATTGGTGATCTAAAGTAATCACAGTATTACAGTTTCTAATATACTTAAACTTATTCGCTATTTTTAAAATTTCGTGATCACGTGTCAAAATTTTTAGTGTGGAATCTAATGAGTCAAATTTTTACAAATTGCATATTTTGAAAAACCTCATAGTTGCATCATAATCGGTTTAATGGGCCAAGTGGGAGATTGTTAGATTTATTTTCTAGTATGACCTAATAGCCTACATATCTTTTACATGATTTATTTTATTTGGACTTCACAACTAGATAAAGCCAATATTTGAGATAAAGTTCAGTAATTAGAATTTTAAATATGGGATAATTACTCTTCTAAGATAAGAAAAAAACCTTGATGAACATGAATTCTCCTAATAGAGTTTATCTGACCCTCTTCTCTCCTCTATATAAAGATGGGTGACTCCCCTTACATAATATGAGTATTTTTCCATTACTCTAAGTTCTATAGTCATCCTAATCAAGAAAGATAAAGAGAAAAAGGTGAGCCAAGAATTCAAGGTTCAACTATTAGGGATATTTTCTCAACTTCTCTAATTTAATGACTGACAGAGGTATGTTCATTTTATTCTTGAATTATATTAAATTCAAGATCCTACAAAGTTCAATTCCGTGTTATTATTATGGTTACATGTACATTAATTTCTTACATTGGTTTGTTATGTGAGTGAGAAGTGAGAAGTGAGAAGTGAGAGAGAGAGAGAGAGAGATAGGATGGTTTCGTTTGTTATGGCTGAGCATATGATTATTTGACCTACGAAAAGTGCCTAACTCGAATCGTTCGCACTTATTTGAACAGTTTCATAGAATTATCAAGGTCGGATGCAAGTTAGAATTTTTTTATTTTGCAGGTTGAGTGCGGGTTGTAGATTTTACTCTTACCCGCACTCATTCGCCTGCATCTATATATAATATATGAAAAATGCTTGGGACCCCCTTTCTTTGGGACCCCCACAACCCCTTTTGGATCTCAACCATTGATGTATGTCTGAGACCCACACTATCAATGGTTGAGATTCAAAAGGGGTTGTGAGGGTCTCTAAAAAAGAGTTTCAATCATTGTTGATAATATATATGTATATATATTTTTAAATCTGGACCATCAGATTTTTTTATATGTTTTGTAAATGTGTAACTATAATCTTCTCTTCTCTCACTCACTTTAATCTGATTATAAAACCTATAGGCTCTAACATTATAATAATATCACACACTACCTTGTTTAAAATACTTATTATTCAATTAGAATTTTTTTAATTTTTTACAAATCTAGTTATGTGATTTTTTTTTCTTTCTATGTTAGTTTTTATTTAATTTTTATTCTAATTTTTTGTAATCCAATTTTTAATGGAGGATAGTATTGAATCTCCAACGATCAAAAATATTTGAAAAATGGGGAAAATAAGCTAAAAAATAAATTTTTAAAAGAGAAAACTTAATTTGCAAACTGTCCGCAACCGCTTGCACATCCGCGAACCATATCCGCACAAACCACAACCCGCATTGTAAGCGGTTGCGGATTCAATTTTTTCCAAACCACAGACATCCAGGCGGGTCCAAATCGCAAACCGAACCGTCAAAAATCAAACCACGAGCACCCCTTTGTTTAGTTTCCACCATGTAGACCATATATATATATATGTGGATAATGTAGTCATTTTAAAGGGAGCTTGTCCTTATAGACAAAATATTTTAGAATATGAATCTTTGGACGGAGAAAATCCAAAATTGAATTTATGGATTGAGTGCCTTTTTCTTTATATGTTTTAAAAAAAAATTCTTTGAAATTTGTTATTAAAAATATCATTTTCCTCTATCTTCTTCCACCATTTGAGAAAAAGATGAAGGATGAGAGAGAAAGAATAAATTTGAATAAATTTTAAGGAGATTTGGTGATAGACCTCTCAATGTCTAACTTGTCATTCAAAAGGATAAGAATTATATAGATCCTTTTAAAACTCCCTAATATTTTAAAATTTATTTCTTTTACTATAATACCCTCATATATTTGTGTGTGTGTGTGTGTGTGTACCATATTGCAATCACTCACTCTCTCTCTCATTTCAATCTCTCTGTCTCGCTTTTATCACTGTTGCTCTTCATCGGTGTTATCAGCGCTCTCCATCGAGCGCCATTGCCATTCACTATGAAACTCTTTCTCTACCGTCTTCATCACTACCGTCACTTGTCGCATCCACAACTTCAAATCTGAGATCATTCACAGTTGTTGTCACCAGAAAATGACGATTTGCGACGATTCACAAACCTCAAATCTGATATCCTTCACTCTTTCTCTCTTTGGTTCTGATGGTTCGTGCTCTCCCCCTCTTTTGTGTATGTGTGTATGTTACTCATCATTTATGCTTTCTCTCTCTCTCTCTCTCTCTCTCTCTCTCTCGTTTTATCTTCTTCTTCTTTTCTTGATCCTCTGTTTTCGAATTCTGTTTCTCTATCTCTCTTTCTTCTTCTTATAATGCTCTATTCTTTTAACAGTAAAATTTTATTCTGGTTCATGAGATAACACTCTTCTATAGAGCCATCCTTGCGGCTTGTTTCAGAGTAAAATTTTACTTTGAATTATAATAAACTTTACTCTGATTTAGAGTAAAAATTTACTCTATAATTAAAAAAAAAAAAAGGAGTAAAATTTTTACTTTGATTCAGAATAAAATTTTACTGTCGTTAAGTAGATTAGTATGTTGTTAATCATAGTAAAATTTTACTGTTACAAAAACAGAGTACATACTAAATGAACGAATCAGAGTCAAATTTTACTTTTAGATCTATGAATAAACAAATAAAAAACTCTTGATTTTTTTATTGTAATATTTTGATTTCTCATTTTTTTGACAAATCTAAGTTTTTTTTTATTTTTTTATTTTAAATCTCAGATCTAAAGTTATTGATCTCAAATATGAGTTCGTAGGTATCAAATCTGAGATGGTGGTGGTTTGACAATAAAAATGGTGGTTGCTGGTCAACGGTCAGGATGAGCGAACGCCGATAGACGATGAAGATAGTAGAGACGATGAACGACATCGAGTTGCTGAAAAGAGAGAGAGTGTTGTAAAAAAAAAAAAAAAAGAAAGAAAGAAAGTATAATAGTCAAATAAAATATTCAAATAATAAATTTTATCCTTCATACATAATTTTATAATTATGAGGAGGTTTTAAAAGCATCAATTTTTTTTTTTTTTTTTGTCCTTTTAATATAAAAAGAAAGATGAGAGAAGTTTATGACCAAATTTCCTTAAATTTTAATTATAGAGAGTGATTAAATATTTTTCTGGAATCAAAAGTTCACTCTAAATATTTTTTTGCTTAGAGAAGGCTGTTGATATGATTTTTTTTTTTTGTTCGATTGCTTAATGCTTGTTTTGGATACACCCAAAATAAGTAATTTATTTGTTTACTTAGATTGTATCACTTCTTTATTTGTTTACATATTTTTTTTTTCATAATAAACAAAAAAATTAAAAAATAAATCATACTCAAAAAATAAAAAGTAAGAATAAAGGCCCATTTGTTTAGCCGCTTCAGTGGTCAGACTGAAGTAGGGTTGCTGTGGGTCCCACTCACAGCATGTTTGGGATTGTTTGGGAAGGTTGGCTTCACAGTCTGGACGAGTAATTCTCCTTAGTAGGGAGATTAGCTTGGCTGGAAAACGAGTGAGATTAAAAAAATAGTGAGCGGTTTCAATCTATCCGGTTGTTCACTCGGATGTCTACCCAGATGTCTGCTACAGTGCAAATTTTTTTTTTTTTTACAAAATAGCTGGCCAACCAAAAAAATATTCAGTTGAACAAAAAAATAATTGGCCAACCAACTTTTTTTTAAATATTTGTTTTTTACCCAAGTGCACCTTTTGTTTTAATATTTATTTTAATTTTTTTAATATAAAAATAATTTATTTATTTATTTTATTTAAAAAGAATTTAACAATCCCATCATTAATCATCTCGCACACTATTATTAAAACAAATACACTTTTACTTAATTCTCTTACTAACAATATTCACATTAACAATCTTTTCATTAATCATTCTTTCATTAATAATTTCATCCAATTTAATTCGCCAAACAAACATGACTAAAGAGACTATTTAAAGCATCTTTTTTCGCCATCTACTTCCTCATGCCAAAAAGAGTAAAAATTCAAATAAGAAATAGTATAAATTACACTGATAACCCCTAAGATTTAGGTTTAATACATATCATTTCTTGATATTTGGAAAAGTACATTAATCTCATTGTCATTGTAATTATTTAGACTGAATAAAGATATTGAACTCATGCACTCTCTCTTTTCTTGTTTTATTTTACTCTTTTTTTTTTTTCTATTTCCTTTGCTTACTTTTTTTTTTTTTTTTATTGTGATTTTATATTTTTTTTACTACTAGTTATTGTTTTTTATATAAGTAAAAGTTATGAAATGAGACTATTAATCACAAAAGTGTAAATCTAATTTCTAGAATGACAAGAGATGAAATATAATGAGATCAAATCTTAAGAATATCAGCGTAATTTACCCTAAGAAATCTTACACAAAATAATAATAATAAAATACTATAAGAAATGTTATTTGTATAAATCTCAAATATTTTATCTTTTTATCAAATATCTCACTTCACATATGAATCCCACACAAATATTTGATAAAAATGTTATAGCATTACTCATTTGTATAATATTATTTATTTATCTTTTTAATAATCTTAAAAATCTGTGATCAAACCAGCTCGGTACACGACCCCGTCTGCTGCATTTTCGTACGTTCCCCCTTCCTAGGATACATGATCGACCTAACCCAACCCCCCCACCTTTTCAATTTTCCAATTTCAAAAATCGATCGTGCCTTTTACACTTCTCTCTCTCTCTCTCTCTCTCTGTACTGTGTGTCACTCACTACGGAGCTTCAACAATGGCGGATGAAGAAGAAGAACAGCAAACTCTGATCTACGAATCAAGAAAAACCAAAGTGGTGACACCAAAAGATGGGGACTCCTCCAAATCCACAATGAGAATCGCTAGGTTTCTCAAACCCTGCGCAAAGCAAATCAACCAAGCAATCCCTGTTCCAAACACTCCTCTCTTGTCTGAAATCTTTCCTCACAGTCTTCAACAATGGCCCTCAAAAGTCATCTTCAGAGCCTGGAAACAACCCCAGAGAAGATGGAAGGAATGGGTCGAAACATTAGCCGAAAAACATGGCGCCATTTGGAACCAAACTGGTATTTGCGATGCTATCATGAGTTCTATATACGAAGTTCGCTGCAACCCTGATTTGGTTCTTGGGTTGTGTGAGTTTTGGTGTTCTGAGACTAACTCGTTTGTGTTTCCATGGGGCGAATCCACGATTACCCTTGAAGATTTGATGGTTCTTGGTGGATACCCAGTTCTTGGAGAGCCTGTTACGAGTCCTCTTGATGAGGAATTGGTGAAAATTGAGAGAGAGTTGGAAAAACAGAGAAGCCAAATGTTGAAAAGCAAGGCAAAGAAAGCAGATCACTCTAGTTGGATCAAGCATTTCATGGTTGAACAGAATGAGCTTGAGCATGTTGCATTTCTGTCACTGTGGTTGTCAAGGTTTGTCTTCCCTTCAATGGCTGAAGAAACCATTGGAAAACATGTTTTCGCCATTGCGATTCATTTGTCTAGAGGAACACCAATGGCACTTGGCCCTGCTGTTCTTGGGAGTCTTTATCGAGGCTTGAGATTGTTGAAGCAACAAACTATCGATTCCATGGAGTCAATTGTTGTTAAAGGACCATTCCAACTAGTGCAGCTTTGGGCATTTGAACATTTTCCACTTATGGGTCCTAATTCCCCCAATTCACTCCTTCCCGGTGAGCCTAGAGTTGCGCGGTGGCACAAACTGAGCTTGAAAATTAACCTGCCCCTTATTCGATCAGCTCTGCAACTTCCAGAAAATTTTAAGTGGCGGCCTTACGCTTCTAATTTGGAAAATTGGCGCCATCCGGTATATTATGAAGAAACTGAACAATGGTTGTCTATTGATTCTAGTTTGGAGTTGGAGTTGCGGTCTTTCTTCAAATGCTTGCAGGCTTCTGAGCTGATTGGTGTAGATTGTAAAGAGAAGTATCTACCACACCGTGTGGCAATGCAGTTTGGGATGGATCAGGATCTTCCTGCTGATCCTTGTGGATTAAATTTCATTGGTGAACATGTTGGCTTCTTTGTCCCACCAAGGTCCTTCCAGCCAGGTGTTTCGGAGAGATATATCAAGTGGTGGAAGGATATGATGCTTACTCGAAATGGCACAATCAAAGATGTTTTGGTGGAAAAAAGATATGCAAAGATCTCTAAAGATTTGTTGCCCCTTGAGGCAAACAGGAATGGGGAAGATTGTCATGGCTCGGTTGCATCGGGGAATCAGGTTAATCCTATGTCATTGTCACAACCTTCAACAAAATCTAGCAGTGAAGGTAGCCTTTCTTCAATAATTCCTGAATTCCCTTCCAAGGGCAAGATGCAAAGATTTGTTGAAATTGAAGAGGAGGATTGGCCAACAGTGAAACCCAAAATATCATCTTCTGTTCAGGCAAAAAAGATTAAGGGCAGTTGCCAAGTCTCAATTGCATCGAAGAATCCAAAGAGTGGTAGTAAATTACCTCAAGTTTCAACAAAATCAAACAAGGAACACACTCACGAGTCAGTCACTCCAGCTATTCCTTCTGGGATAAACGAGGGGATATCTTATGATTCAAGCGATGAAGACCATATTCCATTATCAATGCGCTTGAAACATAATTACAGTGTTTCAAAAAGTACCAGTAGTTCACATCAAACTTTTTCACACTACCAATCCCAAAGTGTTGCTTCTTCAACTTCAAAAGTTGCCAATTGTAATAGCAGAAAAAGAAAGTTGGGTACCACAACAAAAGGGGGTGAAGTAACCACAAAACACGCTAGTGGTGTTGCTGAAGAAGTGGAGGGAAAGGCTGGTAAACGTAAATCTACCAATGGGACAAATGGTACTGCTAGAGAAGTGAAAACAGAGGTTGGATGTGTCAATGGGTTAATAGATATTGATGAACCGATTGAGATGAAGCAAGGCAGAGAATCACCGAAAGGTGTGGCTGAAGTAGGGAAGCAAAGAAAGGCTGGAGAGTCTATCGGTGACCCTATAGATCTTGACAACTACAGGGACATTACTACAAGTAGATTTCAGAAAGTTGGAAAGGATCTAGAACAGAGGGTTGAGAAGCTGGAGAAACTGTTGGGCTTAAACCCGGATTGAAGACTGACTAGAAAGAATAGAGAACAAGTTCATTATGTTTACATACTTGATTGTGGTGCAAATTTTTTGATGGCTCTGACATATTCTGTTCATTTTTTGCATACTTGATGGATCTATATTTTGTTTGCATATTTTGTGAAGTAATTTGTTATTAACTAATCATCTCTGGGGCCAACGAGTGCATTAGAAAGACAGTGATTATATATTGGAAAATGCAGCAATCCTCACAAGTTGTATGCACATTTGATCAACTAGTGAACTTGAAACCTTCCGTGACATGTATTCTCTACTCTAACTACTTCCAATGAAATTTGGAGAAAACAAAAGTTGTCCACAAAAACAGAAGGAAATTTGGTTTGAATTTTCTAGATGCTTTTTGTTTTTCGTGTTTTTTATTTTTTATTTTTGAGTGAATAGTTTTATTTTTATTTTTTTTAATTTTTTTAAATGCACCTTACTTAGATGTATTAAAAAGTAAAATATTTGTGAAAAATATTTTAAAAAATTAATAAATACACAAGAATATGAAAAATGTATTGAATTCTCGGATTTTTTTTTTTTTTTTGATATTTAGTGAATTTTCTAAAGATTTTTTTTTTACAAGTATTATACTTTTGAAGTGTATTCATGTTAGGTGTATCTAAAAATTAAAAAAATTGCATAGAATATTTAAAAAATTTAATAAAAACAAAAAAAATAGGAAAATAAAAAAATTTAATTTTTTGAAAACTGAATTATGAAAATCCAAACCAAACAAATGATCTTGTGCTTTCTCTTTTTTGATGTTTGGTAACATCTTCTGTTTTTTTCTGGATTATTGAGTTATGAATGGCCAAAAGTCTTATATAAATCTGTCTTTCACTGAGAGTTGAGTGGCAAACTATTAATATTAAAGCTTTAGTAATTGAAATATGCACTTGAGTGTAGAGATTACATACTGTGATTTTGTAATTATACAATGGCATTAGTTGTGTTCTGCAGGTAAAGTGAAAGTCTAATGCCCCATGGTGTAGTGAGAGTAGTCCAACAGGATACAAAGTTCCATTGGAACTCATTGACTCTTTGTGATGATCATTAAGCAAACTTCTAGTGGCTGTTGAGTGAAGTTTGTGGACTATTTGCAGACCATGTTCAAGATTTAAACATTTTCCGCAAGTTTACAACTTTACACAAGTATGTGAGGAACACAAATTTGTGATGCATCCATAGAGGGTCAAAGCTCTTATGACAAGGTGTCCTGATTGCTCATATGACAATTGCAGAACTTAAACAATTCTAAAACTTGATCATTATGTGTTACGTGACTTTCAATTTTTTAGATTTTATTAAAGTTACTTTTTCTATATTTTTGTGAGATGTGTGACAAATGACAAAATGACTTTTTGATGGGCTAAAAAAATTAATCCTAAAATATGATAGTAAAAGATTCTAAAACTCTTTATCTTCAAGTTTTTTTTGTCTTCTTATCTCAATGCATTTTTAATCCTTAGAATACGTGAAAGTTTGAAATTAATAATTATTATATTTTTTTTCTTACTAATAAAATTTTAGTATCTAAAATGAGACATTGAAAAATTAATGATTACCTTTTATTTTGTTGCCCTAAATAGATGAGAGTTATTCACTTATATGGTTCCATGCAGGCCCAACATAAATGAAGGACTCATAAATGAATCACTGTTTTATGACAATAGTATGGATGTTAAGTAAGGAATTGGGGATGCTGCTGTGCAATCCGTGCAGTAGTAACTATTGTGCGGTGAAACGGGCCTATTTTGAGGTCAATTTTGATAATTTGAACTGTTTACATTTAAGAATACATTAGGTAGTATATGTCTGTAAAAAATCAAGTTAATCGGATATCGTTTATCTATTTATCCACTCATATTTGTATTTACAAAAATAAATAATAAATTAATGTTAAGTAAGGAATTGGAGATGCTGCTGCGTAGCCCGCGCAACAGTAACTATTGTGTGGTGAAATGGGTCGATCTCGGGGCCCTTTTTGATAATCCGAACCGTTCACATTTTAAAATACATCAAGCAACACATGCCTGTAAAACATTAAGTTAATCGGATATCGTTTACCCATTTATCCACTCATATTTGTATTCATTTTAATACTTTAAATTACAATTATTATTTATTTTTGTAGATACAAAAATGAAATGATGAATGGGTAAACGATATCCGATTAACTTGATTTTTTTCAGGCATGTGCTACTTAATGTATTCTAAAATGTGAACGGTTCAGATTATCAAAATGAATTCCGAAATGGGCCCATTTCGCCTGCACAACAGTTGCTGCTGCGCGGGTTACGCAGCAGCGTCTCCAATTCCATTAAGTAACTCATGGATTGAGTAAAAAAAATGGAATAATATTAGGGATCATCAAAAAAAAAAATCATAAAATATATCATGAAAAATCTTTCATCTATTGATTAAGTGTGTTGTGTTTTATTATATGTATAATTCAAAGATAAAAAATATTTTATAATTATTTTCATAATTACTAACATTACTCTAAAAAATATATTATTTTGTTTATCATTACTCATCTTGAAGATGATATTGAGAACTTTTAAATAGCTCCATGGATGGAATGTTTTGCTTAACACTTCTTTTTTTTTTTTTTTTTTATTTTATTTTTAAAATCTGGATTCTTTATAAAGATTTTTATTAGAGTGGCTTTTTGAAATTTAATTTTACAAAAATTAAAAATACAAAAGTCATGTGAAAAAAATGCTTCGAGTTTAATAGGATCCAGACTTTTTTTCATATTGGTCTTTGGCATTTTAAAAGAAGAGTGCAATGCGAAAGTCAAAAAAGTGAAATTTGAATATCAGTTTTGGAAAAATAAATGAAAAATAGAGGTAGAATAAGACAAGCAGCCTATCCATTCTTTTGTGGGGTTGATCGAAAATATATACCCGGGGGTTGTGGGTGTTGGGGAATTATATACCATTCACTAGGTATTACGTATTTGAATTGTTTAATTAATTATTATTTATTTTATATTTTTTAATCACTTAACATAATATTTTAAAATTTTTTATTAATAAATTTCATTTAGAAGTGTTCTAACTTAATAAGTCTATGAAAGAATTTTTTAACTTACTTAGTCCCATGTATTTATATATTTTTTTATTTATAAAGTCATTTTTTTTTATTTATATTATTTTCTTAGACTCTTAGACTCTTATATTTAATATTGATATTTAATGTTGGGGGAGGAGAGAAAAGGAAAAGGATCCAGGCATAGGAAATTTTATACACAAATTAAATAATATTGATATTATTCTTTTATATTATTAGATAATGTGAATATATTTTTAATTAACAACACATTAAAAATAATGTGAACATTCTCTTTCATCTGATATAAATATATTTTTAATTGACAACACATTAAAAATAATGTGAATATTCTCTCTCATCTAATGTAAATGTTTACAACACCTTTCCAAAAATTTTTCTCTCATCTAATGTACTGATGTGGACGTTCACAACATGTTAAAATTCTTATTTTTAATTGACAAAACATTAAAATAACATTCATTATATTTTTAATTGACAACACAATAAAAATAAGAGAAAATCGGTCTAGGGTCCCTCTCCCACTTTTCGTAATGGAAGACATCCACAAAATTATTTTTTGATGTCTAAGGTCCCTTAACATATATGAGAGTCTCTTTCTCTTTCTTTCTCTCTCTTCACTGTTCATGATTTCTCTCTCTCTCTCTCTCTCTCTCTCTCCCTCTCATCTCATCTTCTGATCACCAAACCCACCATCGGAGGTCTCGCCTGGTCTTGTGTTTGTTGAATCGGGTCTGTTCTAGTCTGCTCTATTCTATATTATTATTTCTTCTTTTTATTTTTTAATTATCTGTTTCAAAAATCAGAGCGATCTTTTTGTCAGAGATTATTGGTCCAGCCGATGATGTATTTCGGTTGATGGAGCTATTTCACTGGTGGTGTGTTGGTAGTGCACTACCTGTGAAGGTATTAGGCAATGTTTAGTGCTTCGGTGGTGCATGGAAGCTTGGCTATGGCGTCGCTTCTCAAAATTCGGCGCCAATGGCATTTTTCCGGGGGTTCTCTTCTTGCGCCGACCACTGTCGAAATTTCTCTGGACTCCCCAAACCCAAAGAAATTCTCAGACAAACATTTTCAGAGATTCTCCCACCCAGAGAATTTCTCTGGACTCCACAATCCAGAGAAAATTCCCAGCCAGAGAAATTCTCTCAACCCAAAAAATTTCTCTGGGCATGACCAGATGCAATAGCTGAGTTGAAATACACTCTGCTGCCAAAGTATGCCTGAAGATGCAACAATTTCTCTGGGTTGTTGTTGCTGATTTTTTTTTTTTTTTTTTTTGGTGATGCAGAAAATTTCTCTGGTTTTAAATCCAGAGAAATTCTCTGGTGTCCGTCGTCATCTTGTAAAACACAGACATAAATCCATTCACTCGCAACTGAAGTTATCCAAACTTTCCTAGTTAGTTTTGATTAAATGTGCTTCTGAGTTTTGTTATTAAGATGTTATTAGTTTTGCTACCATTAAATTGTTATTGTATGCTTGCTTGGCCTACCTTTGATCACCACTACAGTATCAGGGAAATGAGAAGAAAAGTAGAGAAATTCATCCAGAGAAATTTCTCTGGGCCAGAATTTCTCTAACCAATTTTCTCTTGACTGAAATTTCTCTGGACCAATTTTCTTTGGACTGAAATTTCTCTGGATCAAGGTTGAGGGACCTTAGACATTATGAAAATATTTGGTGTCCTTTATGCTATAAAATCATAATACCAGGGACCTGAAAAAAAATACCCCTAAAAATAATGTGAACATTCTCTCTCATCTGATGTAAATATATTTTTAATTGACAATACATTAAAAATAATGTGAACATTCTCTCTCATCTGATGTGAATGTTTATAACATCTTTCTGAAAAATTCTCTCTCATCTAATGTAATGATGTGAACGTTTACAACATGTTAACATTCTTATTTTTAATTGACAACACATTTTTATTCACAACATATAAAGATTCTCTCTCATCTAACATAGTGACGTGGACGTGAACGTTCACATTCACATTCGTACATTTTAAAATGAATATTCACATCATGTAATTAACAACACAATGATAAAAATTTATTTCAAATTAATTTGAATATAATGATGTGAATATTCATTTCAATTGCATAATGTGAATATTTACATCATGTAATTGACAACACAATGACAAAAATTCATTTCAAATTAATATAAATATAATGATAGTTAACATCTTGATACATGAAAACTACTAAAACATAATGATAATCAACATTAATAGGGGATAATAGAGATTAAAAATATTTTGGTCTTCTTATTTTAAATAGAACCTAAGACCATCTCCAACGCTTTAGCAAATCTGATATCAAATTTGAATTTTGATGAAAATGTTACTGTTCATGGCTCCAACCGTTCACCAAACCGTTCACCAAAATGAGATTTCACCAAAATTTTCATCAGATCGACGCGGAAGAAATAAATTCACCAAAACACTGTTGCGGACCGTTGGAGAGGAGGACCCGGTCGACCAACCGGTTGCCCGGCCGGTTGACCAACCGGTCAACTAGTAAAAGGTTCAAACAGTTCAGCAAAAAATTCAAAAAATTCAAAAAAAAAAAAAAAAAAATTTTTTTTTGCCTAACCGGTCGACCGGCCGGTCGACCACCCGGTCGTCCCGAAAAAAGTTCAGAAAGTTAAAAAAAAAGTTCAAAAAATTGAAAAAAAAAAAAAAAAAAAAATTTTTTTTTGGGCAAACCGGTCAACCGGCCGGTCGACCACCCGGTTGTCCCGGGACAAATTTGATGAAAAGTGAACCGTTGGAGCATCTGTTATCAAATTTGCTGAAATGGATACTTTTTTACTCAGATTTGATGAAAATTTTGAGTAAGCGTTGAAGATGCTCTAATAGAATAATAGAAACAATATGAATTAGATGGAATAAAACTCTTAAATTAAGAATTTATCAATAAAAACTTTCAATATTTTTTTTATTTATTTTTTTCAATTATAATATCATAAAATATTACGTGTCTATATTTTAAAATTACTTAGGGGTCATTTGGTAGATGTTTTGGACTAAAAAATCACAAAATGACAAAAAAAAGTCAAAAAATCATAAAAAGACAAAATAAGCAAAAAGACAAAAAAAAATACACCATTCCAAAGCTAAAAAATTAAAAAAATTAAACAAAAATACTAAGGGTGTGTTTGGTAATGTTTACGTTTTCAGTTTATATTTACAAAAATTTTATAAACTGGTTTTTGTTTATTTTTTGTTTATTTTTAGAAAAACATAAACTACAAACGCGTTTGGTAATTGACAACATGTTTAAAAAATTTTAAAAATATAAAAAAGAGTGAGAAATGGCAAATGGTGGCAAGTGGCGGTGGAAGACGGTGGTGGAAAGTGGTGACGGTAGATGATAGGTAGCTGGTGGTGGTGGGTGGGTGGGTGGGTGACGGTGACGGTGGCGGGTGGTGGGTGGCAGTGAGTGGGTGGTGGCGGTTGTGGTGGCGGGTGGTGGGTAGTGGTGGCGAGTGGTGGTGGCAGGTGAGTGGCGGATGGCGGGTGGTGGTGGGTGGTGGCGGGTGGTGGCGGTGGGTGAGTGGGTGACGGTGGCGGGTGGTGGGTGGTAGCGAGTGTGTAGTGGTGGTGGTGGTGACGGGTGGTAGGTGGTGGTGGTAGATGGGTGGCGGATGGCGGGTGGTGGTGGTTGGTGGCGGGTGATGGTGGTGGGTTGGTGGGTGGGTGGGTGACGGTGGCGAGTGGTGGGTAGTAGCAAGTGGGTGGTGGTGGTGGTGGTGGCGGGTGGGTGGCGGATGACGGGTGGTGGTGGCTGGTAGCGGGTGAGTGGTAGGTAGGTGGGTGACGGTGGCGGGTGGTGAGTGGTAGCCAGTGGGTAGTGGTGGCGGATGGTGGTGGCAGATGGGTGGTGGTGGCGGGTGATGGTGGTAGGTGGGTGGTGGTGGGTGGTAGCGGGTAGGTGACGGGTGGTAGTAAGTGGGTGGTGATGGGTAGTGGGTGGTGGCGACAGGTGGGTGGCGGATGGCGGGTGGTGGCGGGTGGGTGGTGGATGGGTGGGTGGGTGGGTGACGGTGGCGGGTGGTGGGTGGTGGTGGTGGTGGCAGGTGGGTGGCAGATGGTGGGTGGCAGATGGCGGGTGGTTGTGGGTGGTGGCGAGGGGTGGGTGGTAGTGGCGAGTGGGTGGTGGCTGGTGGTGGGTGGTGGGTGGTGGTGGCGGGTGGTGGTGGCAGGTGGGTGGTAAGTGGTGGCGGCAGGTGGTGCTGGGTGGTGGGTGGTGGTGGCGAAAGACGGTGGTGGAAAATGGTGACGGATGGTGGCTAATATTGGGTGATAAAAAAAACAAAACTGAAAACTCAAAATGGAAACACCTTTTTTGTGTTTTCATTTTTTGGCCAAATTTATAAACTGAGACCAGTGATTTATAAATCAAAAATTTTACCAAACAAGTTTTTATTTGAGTTTTTCAAATTTTTGTAAATATAAACAGAAAACTGAAAACGTAAGTGTTACCAAACGGCACCTAAACAACTAAAAAAGCCTCAAATTAAAAAAAGTCAAAAAAAATCAAAAAATCAAGTTAAAAAAATCAATGCCAAACGAGCACTTAATAATTAGCTGGACAGAGGAGGGTTTGATGATGATGTACAGCCAAACAGGCCAGGCTGTCCAGCTAGGTTCTTGTTCCTCTCTTTCTTTCTTTTTTGCTCTGCCACCTTTTTGGACAATCCATAAACTCTCACTCTGTAATGGGTTTGCAACAATTTCATTCATGGAAATCTATATATAACTGTGTTCTTTCTCTCATACTGTTACTTCCCAAGAAACCTTGAAGACCCCATAAATGGCTTCTTCTTCGTCACAAGACGAAACCATCCAGGAGGAGAGAGAAGAGCTTATGGTTTCACCCACTGGTGGAATCCCAACTTCCAGAGCAGCCCATTTTCTCAAACCCACAGTAGATTCCATTGGAGCTGTTCCTTCTCTTTCTTTCTCCTCCAAACCCACCATTTCTGATTTCAAGAAAACCCAGTTCCTGTATCGGCGATACCCAGCTGAAAAATGGAAGACATGGGTGGATCGATTGCTTCCTCTGCACCACCATACATGGAAGAAAGCAGGTATATATGAAGCAATCTTGGGTTCTACTTACAACATCCAACGACACAATGATCTGATTATGAAGCTCGCAGAGAGATGGAATGTTGAGACCAATACATTTCTGTTTCCTTTTGGTGAAGCTACTGTTTCATTGGAGGATTTGATGGTTTTGGGAGGGTACTCTGTTTTGGGTGACTCTGTTTCAATCCCTCTTGAGACCAATGAGTTGATTGAGATTGAACATAGAATGAGGAAAGCTCACAGGCAACTGAGATTAACTGAAGCTACTAGGGGTGCCAATCCTCATCGATGGATGGATTTTTTCATGGAAAGTGAAACCGAACTCGAGCACGAAGCATTTCTTGCCTTGTGGTTGTCGAGGTATGTCCTGTTGAGCAGTATTAATTACATAAGAATGGAGGTTTTTCCTTTTGCAATTCACCTTTCCAAAGGAACACAGTTAGCCCTTGCACCAGTTGTTCTCGCTAACCTTTACAGAGATTTGAGCTCATTGAAACAATACATCATTGATTCGAACAAATTGGGAGGTTCTGTTTCAGTCTCTGAATGTGATGGTTCAAGGCTTGTTCTTCGTGCGCCTTTCCAATTAGTACAGGCTTGGGCTTGGGAGAGATTCCCAACATTAGGGCCACTACCCAATTTCATCAAATGTGGGGAGCCACGTTTGGCCAGGTGGAACGGAGTAAAAAAGGCGAAAGTTGAGAATGTGGGGTTAGCCTTAGACTCTGCCGGTGAGTGTTTTCAATGGCGACCATATGCTACAGTCGTGAACAATGGGATGTTGAGTAAGTTTTATAGGGAAAAAGAAGAGTGGGTTCTGGTTGAATCTTGTGTGTATGAAGAAATTGAGTCAGTTGCGCGATGCTTGAGAGTTAGTGAATTGGTTGGATTAGGCTGTATAGAACAGTATCTCCCTCATCGTGTAGCAATGCAATTTGGGTTGGATCAAGATCTTCCTGGCTATGTCCCTCGATGCAATGAGAGTTCTGAAGCTGCTTGGAGCAACTATAACAGGCCGATTAAAGATACTAAAATCTATATACCACCCCGGCTTTTTGAGTCTGATGTTACCACACGGTATATGGA
Source organism: Camellia granthamiana (assembly GCA_036172215.1). Classification (NCBI taxonomy): domain Eukaryota; kingdom Viridiplantae; phylum Streptophyta; class Magnoliopsida; order Ericales; family Theaceae; genus Camellia; species Camellia granthamiana. Next base: position 11,236,567 of record CM069911.1, read on the forward strand.
GTGGTGGAAACAATTAATGTTGGCTAGGGAAGATGCAATTAAGGGTGTTGTGAGGCAGTGCCGTTCAAGATCTTACAAAAGATTGCCACGGACTTGTTGGGGAAACAAGGAGGATACCTCTGCTCCTCCAGGTTTTCTTTCCAAAATTGATGTTGTGGAAGGTGCGGGCTGTGCTGAAGAGGATCAGCTAACAGTACTTGAAATGTTGAGACGTAATAATAAGCACGACATTGTTGAAAATGGATTGGTTGGTGAAGTTAAGCCCGTTGGCACTAATTTGCAAAGTTCAACTTCATCAGAAGCTAGTGTTGATGTTGCTGAGAAGATTGAGTTGCTGATGAAACCTGTAGAAATGAGTATGCTGAAAAGGGGTTCAGTGGGACGAACAAAGAGAGTCTTGGAAGATCAAAATATGGTTGGGATCAACAACAATGAAGAAGAAATCAGTAAAGATGGTGGAAATGGATTGGTTGGTGAAGTTAAGCCGGTGGGCACTAATTTTCAAAGTTCAACTTCATCAGAAGGTAGTGTTGATGTTGCTGAGAAGATTGAGTTGCTCATGAAACCAGTAGAAATGACTATGCCAAGAAGGGGTTCAGTGGGACGAACAAAGAGAGTCTTGGAAGATCTATATATGGTTGGGATCAACAACAATGAAGAAGAAATCAATAAATATGGTAAAATTGAGACACCGGGATTGGAACTCGAGGCTCGTATTAGCAAGCTTGAGAAAGTGATTGCTGAGCTAAAAGCAGCAAAATTTGGGTACTAGTTAAAATATATATTAAGAAAAAAAAGAAAAAAGAGTCTACCATAGAAAGTCCTACTGAGCTATAATTTGGTTATACATGATACATGGCTGGTGCATTTGTGCAAAAAATAGCAGTAGTTACTAAACATGATTGCAGGAACAAATAGATTGTATAGCGGAAATTGCCATGAATTTTCTGACTGCTGATATAGTATTCGAAGGTTTTTTTTTTTTTTTTTTTTTTTTTTTTTTTTTTAGTATTTAAAGTTACTTATTCACTTCGCCTTTTTTTTTTTTGGCTTGTGAGATTAAGATCTGAATCATAACCTTGTGGTTGTGGGATTTGATAACAGTAGCTTCCATAGTTGGCACTCACTTGAAATATCTTATAGCCTGAGGCATTGCAATCACATCCTAGCCTATTACTCAAATGTCATAGTTATTTTCCAAGAATTTGAATTATTTGTCTTCCTTAAACTACTAACAATTCAATCATCATCTAAATCAGTTTCGCATGTGCGCTTTGTTTGTTACCTGGTGGAGATGCATTCAGATTGGACTTAAAACATTTCATGCTTCGTGGAAAAATTCACTGATATATATCCCTCATAGGTGTTGTTTCCTACAGGCTTGCAGCTGATGCTTTTGTCCTTGATACCGATAGAAATATGATATACATGAACTGAATGAATGATTCAGAAACTAGAGAAGTGATTGGGGTTAAACTCAGAGTGAATATAAGACCCAAGGGTATAAACAACAATAGAATTAAGAATTGTTGGTTTCTCCATCCATGATCCTTTTGCTTTCTTCTCCTTGTGATTATTTGGCAGCATCTTCTATTCGTTATTTGTATTTCGTCTTTATCCCTATTGGTTTAGTAAGCTTCTCTTCCTTTTGATAAATAATTTAGTAGACTTGGGAAAATGGCAATACTCATGAATTAATGTGTCTGTCCGTATGTGAACTGCAAATGTTGTTTTGGATTATTTCACTGTGAATTATAGCCTTTTTTTATTATTTTAAATTTCTAATTATAGTAACTTATAGTGACGTAAAATTTATTTAGCCACTAATGTTGTTCCCTGATTAAGCAACTTCCATATATGATCATTAATAATTGTCTTTAAGCTCGGATACTGTTACAGTTTACAGTTCCATATCATTACTATTGAGTAATTATTTATGATGATCTATGAACAAACATTAAGCAAAAAACATCCTTGCAATTTATGAGTATGCTCTTGGAGATGAGTGAGAGATCATTTTGCTGGTGTTTTGTATCCTTTTTATGCATTGTTACTGCTAGTTTATCATTTGCAGAATAGCATTGGTGTCTGGAGCAGAAAATAATGTGCATTATCTCTCAATGTGTCTTCTTCTGATAGAACTGCTCTGCCCTGTGTTTAATTGTGTTTATAATGAAAGCAGCATGAGAGAGAGAGAGAGAGCTCTTTTTGGGTTACCATTTTTGGCTCCGTAGTCTGGCACCTACTTGAGGGCTGCAGGATTTACAGTGTGGGTTACAGCAAAGCTTTTCCAGTGGGAAAACAGACCAATGAGGGACAAAATGAAAAAATGAGAGAGAATACATTCCTATTATTTCTCACAACAATGCTAGGTATCATAAAAAACCTTTGATGAAAATAATTATGAAAGCTTTGTGACTCTTGAATTACACTTAGAATAAAGTACTACACTAATCAAGGTAATCCAAAAATCATAATATTTCATGATCATTTTCATGAAATTTTTTTCATAACCCCTAACTTTTCTCTATTTCTCATCTTGTTCATTTTATGGCGTCACTCGTCAATAAAATACTATAAATGTTATTTTCAACATTAACCCATCATTTAATATAAGATTCTTCATTTATTAAATACTATCACGTGGTGATACAAAAATTAAATGTTTGAAAAAAAATTATAATTATCAAATCGGTTTATAATAATTTTTCTTTTTTATAAATGATATAGACGGAAGGAGGATCCCACAAAATTAACAATTTAAATAATTAAAACAAAGATTTATGATTAGCCTCTCTAGTTCTCTCAACTTCAAATTTACACTTGAGAGAAACTTGGGTTGTTAATTCGCTAATATTCAGACATTCTATCTACATTAAAAAAAAAAAAAGAAGAAAAAAGGTCTTGTTTTATAATTTAACAAAATCTAATTTACAATTAAAAAAATCATTTAATAAAACAAATACAAAGAAAAAATATTAATTGAAATAACATCAAACAAAAATTGAATCAATTACAACAAAGTACTAAATAAATATTACGTTTTTTATATATTATTAATTGTGAACTTAGATTAATTACACCGGATTTTTATTTTTATACCTATAAGAGTTAAAATTAAGGCCCCTCAATTTTGTTAAAATTCGTAGTCGACCCCGGGTAGCTGATCAGAGAATGGTGCTTGGGGTGGCCGCTGTGTGGTATTTGTTGTATTTTCTGACTAGGGTTTAGGGTTTCAGTGTGTGAGTCTCACATATATAGAGTAGTTGAGTTGAGAATTTAAGAGCTCTATAAATTTTTGTTTTGCATTGTGGATTTGATTTCTCTTCTGTTTGCATATTTGATTTGATTTGTTTCTATTCCTCTCACAAGAGCAAGAGGTTCAAAGAAGCAAAATTGGGCCTCAAGCTTGCTTCAAAAATTACTGGATGAAATGGTTGCATTAGGTTTTGATTTTGTTATGAATTTTTTTTTTTTCATGAGGCATTTGGTTGAAATTTCCAATCTCTGTTGGTTATTAATTAGAGTGAATCTTGAAATTGCAAAATGTATGGACCACAAATTCGCGTTTTAAGCCCTTAGTTATGAAGAATTCTTGCCCATCTGATCCATCACCATGAAAAGATTTGGGGTGGCTAAGAATAGTGGAGGGTAGAATTGGAGAAGGAAAAGAAAAGAAAAGAAAAGAAAAGAAAAGGAATGGACAGAGAAAAATATCCCTTATTTCCCGTTAATGGTAGTCTCCCTAGCTCAACTAACTTTTAAAAATGAGGAAGAGGGAGAGGTAGTTAAGCAAAAATATGGTTAACTACTTATTGCTGAAATTAGCAAATTTGACTATGTCATATATGAGGCCGGGCACAAAGGGATGGGGGGGGTCATGAAGGAAGAGTAAAGCTGCAGAAATTTTCCTTGGTTTCCAGGGAGACCAGAACAGGCTGGTCTTTTCCTGGGGCTAAGGTTTTTGATTTCTGAGCTGATTGAAATCTCCGATTTCAAAAACCTGCCCTTAAACCAGGTGCCTCTTGTTTGTGCTGAGGAATGAATCGAATCACATGCTTTTATGGACAGCAGTGAATTCATCTCACAGTTTGATTCAACATTTTGACAGTTTTGGAATTTCGGTATTGTTGGATTTATAAGCGATAAGAGACCAATGAGGCTAAGCTGCTTTTCGTGTTGTCAGACAGAAAGTCGGAGATCATTGAAGAAAAGTACTCGTGAATATGAAGACACGAAGGCTTTGGCCTCATTCTCTAACATCTCCTTCAAAACCGGTTAGTTTTCTATGTTCTGACGAGGCCACCATTCAATTTAACTCTCCAACTTCTCTCCTTGGCGTTGAAGATTTTTAATTTGTAATTTAGATGATCATAGAATATGGACTTAATTACGCTCGTTCACTATGATATCAATTACTCAATCTGTCCCTTGTATCCTTTCAACTTTTATTATTTATATCCAATTCTCTTTAACAGAATGGTAGTTTCATGAAAATATTCTTTCTTTAACTTTCCACTCTTTGTACCATTCAGCCTTATTTTTCATCGAGACTTGAATGTATTTCAAGTTTTTCTGTACTTTTCTGTATTGTTATATTATATCTTTGTCCTTATTTTCATTAAGGTAAGTGTGCATATGTTTCAAATATTCGAATCTTTCAACTAAAATAATCAATAGAGATTTGATATAACCAAAATAATATTTGCTTTTGTCCAAATCCTTGTTTCCCAGTAGAAATTTGAACATGTTTTAACACGCAGATAGCAGCAAGCGGAGGTACATTGCTGAAGAGATAGCAAAAGTCGGAAAAGGGAGTATTTCTGCTCAAATTTTCACATTCAACGACCTGAATGTCGCAACTCAAAACTTCAACCCTGAATCCTTGATAGGCGAAGGAGGTTTTGGCCGGGTTTACAAAGGCCGCATTGAAAACATAAATCAAGTACTCTCTCTCTCACACACACACACACACACAACACATTGAATTATTGAAAACACATTGAAAAATTGTTTAGAAATATGTGTTCTAAAATCCATGTTAATGTTCATGTTACTCAGGATGTTGCTGTTAAGCAGCTTGACCGAAATGGATTCCAAGGAAACAGAGAATTCCTTGTGGAAGTGTTGATATTGAGCCTTCTTCACCACCCTAATCTTGTCAATTTGGTTGGTTATTGTTGTGATGGCGATCAGAGGATATTAGTCTATGAGTACATGGCCAAGGGTTCTCTAGAGGATCATCTTCTTGGTATGCCCAATTCTAATTATGATTTTCAGTTCTAGCTCCATTTGTTTTGGCAGAAAATATTTTTTAGAAATGTATATTTTACATTTTCTGACACTTGGTATGACAAAAAATGAAAGTCAAAGGGGAAAAAAAAAACGAAAAACAAGTTTATTTGAGAAATGTTATACATTTTTCAAAGGGGAAAAACATTTTCCGAACTAAAGTCTTACCAATGCCATTGCCACCACACTACCACCACCAACCCACCACTACCACCCTCACTACCTCGACCACCTACCACCACTTCCACTACTAAAAACCACCGTTAATACACAACTAGCACATTAGTTTCAAAGGCACAACCAAGCATAAAAAAACCATAGAAAACATTTTCCTCCGAAACAAATGGAGTGTTAGTAACTGAATAAATAAATGTTTGTGCATTACATGTCACTGTTTAAAAATTTGTGATCAGTGAATTGCAACCATTTCGAATTAGATGAATTTAACAGCAATGACTTGATTTTTGTTTTCTTTTAACATTTTAAATCTGCCCCCTTTTTTTCAGACTTAGCTCCTACCAAGGAGCCTTTGGATTGGATCACTAGAATGAAAATTGCAGAAGGTGCAGCTACAGGACTCGAATACTTGCATGAAACAGCTAACCCTCCAGTGATTTACAGGGATTTCAAAGCATCTAACATACTATTAGACGAGGAATTCAACCCAAAGCTTTCTGATTTTGGGCTAGCCAAGCTTGGTCCAACCGATGGTAAGACACATGTATCTACACGGGTGATGGGAACTTATGGCTACTGTGCACCTGAATATGCGTTGACAGGTCAATTAACAACAAAGTCCGATGTGTATAGCTTTGGAGTCGTGTTTCTGGAGATAATCACAGGAAGGAGAGTCATCGACAATTCAAGACCAAATGAAGAGCAGAATCTCGTTATTTGGGTATGTTTCAAAACAACAAACACCTGCATTTCAATATGGGATTATCATAATAAGATTCACAGTTTTCAAAAAAAGTTTATGGATAAAAAAGTGAAATTTCACAGTTTCCGCACAGTAATTACAAATTTCTCAGATACTCAAAACACAAAAATGGCAACATTTCTCAGTTGTTTTTTTAAATGTAAGTTCATATCGAATGTTGACCTTGTTTTATAGTTCTCCATGAGTAAATTCACAGAAAAAAAAAAAAAACAAATTTTATTAAAAACGAATGTATATAATGAAAGTGAAAACATTTAAAAAAAAAAAAAACTAACTTTACAGCTCAGCACACTATCACGATGAGGTGCTGAATGTGAGCTCCATTAAGGGGCCAAAACAATCTGGAAAAAAAATTTAAATTTAAATTTAAAAACAGGACTTACTGTAATCCTGGACATGGCCAATGTGACCTATTGGGTTAAAAAAGAATATGTGCGTCTTAAAAGCCGTTGGACTTGAAAACTAATACTGAACTGAGAACTTCAAAGAATTTAACTGTAGGATTTCAAAGTCAAACCTTTTGATAAATTGTGTGGCCTGGCTTGGTAATTTAGTCATGTATGTTACTGTTTTGTAGGCACAACCTCTCTTCAAAGATAAAAGCATGTTTACATTAATGGCCGATCCAAAGCTAGAAGGCAACTACCCTACAAAGGGTCTGTACCAGGCTCTTGCAATAGCGGCAATGTGTCTCCAAGAGGAAGCTAGTGCTCGGCCTTTGATCAGTGATGTTGTAACTGCTCTTGAGTTCTTATCAACAGGAAAGACAGTAGAGGCAGATGACGAAGGAGCAGAAGAGAAGATGAAACTAGTGCCTTCTGGTAGAAACATAGTTCTAGAAATCGAAAAAGACGCGCCAAGTGGTGCTTGGGAAAGAGACTGATGAGAAGGTGCTAAAGAAGCTGTATCGACTGTGATTGCGACACCAAACTCCTTGTTGTTTTAACTCTCTTTTTTCACACTTTCTTTTTCTTGGTTGGTTTTTTGATGAGATCTTATGGATTCTTGTGGATTCAGAGATCCAAATTTTGAAGAAAGAAGGGACGAAGATTAGGGGAGCTTTTTGGTCCAGCATGAGGCGTGGATGGTAATTTTTTTACTTTCTATATATATATATAATGTTAATTGTGAGGGTAAGAGAGTAGGACAAGTTCTTGATAATCTTGGCATTATCCAAAATGAAAGCTTACCCCATATGTGAAAAGGTTTTTTTGATTTTTGTAATGTTCATTTGCAATAAAGCTATTTTAATGCATTCCATCCATGGTGTGTCATGTTGCTTGCTCATGAAAATTTGTTAATGTTAGATTGATAGAAGGGTACACGTAACTTGGTTTAAAATATGGACAATATTTTAATTTTAATTAAAATTTGAAGTAAAATTCAGTGCAAAATGTACTGTGTAGGCTCTTTATTCCGGATGACAGTTGTGTTATTTTGCCAGCTTGTTGGCCTCAATCAGGATGAAAAATAATGTTTTAAAATTAGTGAGGAGAAGGGTAATTAGAGTTGCAACACAAATTTGTCGCACACCTTTTCCTAATTACACTTTCTATATATAAAATTTTGAAATTTTAATTTTCTTTTATTACACTCACAATAATATTAAACTTTTCCTCATCTTTACACCCAACGACCATCTTCCACCGCCACATCCAACCACCATTGTCGCTATATCCTCTCCCGAGGATCCCTCTCAAGCTCATTCTCTCATTGGCGAACCCCTCTCTCACTAGCAAGTCTCTACTCTGACTTCCCTTTAACCAACAACGAACTCCCATTGTGAAGTCTTCGTCTTGGTCCAAATCTAAAAACCCAATTCTCTCTCTCTCTCTCTCTTACGCACAGTGGAGGAGGTAGGGATGGATCGTGATGGAATGGATGAGGTTGTAAAGGTGCGACAAAGGAAAAGTTGTGATGGGGAATGAGACAACAATGATGGGTGACGTAGAGGAGGTTATAGGCGGGAAAAGGCACAATGAAATGTGTTGGCGAAGGGCGATGTCAACGACTGAGATGGGGCGGTGACTGACTTAAAATTCGTTGAATTGTTTCACCTGATAGATGTAAGTGTCATTTATTTAAGTCATATCAGTTTGTTTGGTTGTGTTTTTTTAAAAATACTTTTCAGAAAATCTATTTTCTTGTTTTTCGTATTTTTTTTATTTTTATTGAATTTTTTTAATATTTTAAGTAATTTTTTTTTACTTTTTAGACATACTTAACATAAATATACCTAAAAGGTAAAATTTTTTTGAAAAAAACCTTTTAAAAATTCACTAAATACCAAAAATACAAAAAAAATACGAGAATTCAGTACATTTTTTGTATTTTTATGTATTTATTAAAATTTTAAAATATTTTTTCACAAATTTTTTACTTCTTAGATATATCTAAGTAAAGTGCATCTAAAAAGGTAAAAAAAAAAATGTTTAAAATTTTAAAAATATTCACTAAAAACAAAAAAATACGAAAACCAAAAAACTGAGTTTTCAAAAAATTTAATTCAAAAAATTCAAATCAAACACACTGATTATTATTATTATTTTTGTATCTTTTTATAAAAAAGTTAAAATGTATTTTTATTTAGACCATCTCAAATAATATAAATTAGCATTGTAATATAAAAACAAAAATGAAATATTTTTTTAATTTGAGAGTTCTAAAAGAACACTAATGATGTGAAAAATCAAAACAAAAAAACAAAACAAAAACATCACATCACATAGGATCCGCATACCAATTAGAGTTATTAATTTAGAGCTTTCAATTTTTTTTTCATATAAAAAATTAAAAATGAAATGAAATACCCTTAAGATTTAATTTAAAATACAAATTATTTCATATAAAATTATAAATATTCTATTATCAAATTTTTTATTTAATAAAATTAATATAATAAATAAAATTCCTAACTACTCTACTTTACATTAATAAAATTATTCGAATTGTTAATTGAGATATATTTCTAATAATACAAAATGCTAGAAACACATAAACCAAACACAAAATGGGACACAACTCTTTCATAACACGTAGTTTTTGTACACATAGATTTGCTCTTTTAATATCATTAAAAATTATTAATTGACTTAATGATTTATGAATAAAAAATGTCATTTATTATATGACTAGAAATTTAAAAGAATAAAATATAATTTTCAAAATTATAATGAATAATTTGTATTTTAAAGTATTCTTTGACAACTTTCAATTTTAATTAAAAAGTTATTATAAATTATCATATTTTTTATTTTATTTTATATACATTTATTTATAAAAAATTTAAAAATTATTAAAATAATTTGTGCTAAGTAAATGTTTGAGCGTGTTTGTTTGGAATTTAGCCAAACAAAATAAACAGAGACCAAGCGTGTGTTTGGTTTGTATTTGTAAAGTAATTTTTGAGATAAAAGGTACGAAAACTTGTTTAGTTTGTTTTTTTTAGAAATGATTTTAGAAAATGATTTTGGAGAGAAAATTTTAAAAAAAGTGATTGATTTGATGTGTATGAGAGAGAGTGATTTTGAAAACTAAATAACCAAACAAAATTTTAAAATTTTTTTAAAAAAAATTTATTTAGTTTGATTACTTCTTAAAAAAAATTTATTTAGTTTGATTACTTCTTAAAAATTTATTTGTATAAAATTTTTCTCAAATTTTTTTTTTTAAATTGGGGTTTTGTTTTGTTTTATTCAAAGACAAGGGTTTGACCTTAAAACTTTCTGCTCTCTCTCTCTCTTTCTACGATCCCCCTCCCTCCTTTGCTTCCCACTCAGCTCAGCTCAGCTCCACCAGTTTGAGACAAAAAGCCTCGTATTTAGCGTATCAAAACGGCTCCTTCTTGTATCGGTAACCCTGGCTGTAAGCTGGGACGAGCCTTCTTAGAGGCCATGGCTATGGGTCTTCCTTCTCAAACCTGTCCTTGCATGTCTAAACCCTCTCGCCCTCCTCTTTTCTGGCTATCTACTTCAAGACCTCGCTCTTCTTCCATGCCTTGTCACTCTTCTCGCTCCTTTTGGGCTTCCTCCAGAAAAGCCCTTCGCAGGTTCGTTTTCAATTTCTCTCTCTCTCTCTCTCTCTCTCTCTCTCTCTCTCTCTCTCAAGTCTCAATCGTTAACCTTTTTCTTGTTTATTTTGTGGTTTTTGTAGTTTATGCACTGCAATAATGTGTGGTTTTTTCGATTTTTCACATACCCTTTCATATTTTGTGTATGGGTTTTTGGGCCTAGGACAAAACCCCAAGGTTTTGTTGCTTTTCCTTTGAAAAATCGGCAAGTTCATTTGGCATGTAGTTGGAGAATTGACAATGGTGAAAACATACAGAATTATGTGGCTGTGGCTGTGGCTGTGGCTGTGGCTGTGGCAGTGGCTGGGCTGAGTAGCCAATCATCATGGTTGTATGATTTCTTGCAAAACTGAGACATGGCAAATTTGGCCATTCTTAGGATTGGAGAAATATGTTTTATGACTAGACATTGGCAAACTAAGTTTCTAAGATAAGGCTTCTCTTTCATCTAAGTTTTATACAATTTATTGTGGAATGCACGAGTAGTGGAAGCTATTGTGTTCTCTGTGTTGGTTAAGATGCTTGTAGTTGTTTTGTGTTTGTTTAAAATGAATCTTACTAGGGGGCCCTGCCACCCCAACCAACCCAATAAAAAACAATTTATCTTTCTTCGTTGTTTTAAATTACAGGGAAGGCAAATGCAGACTCCACAGTGGCAATGGTTCATTTTCTAATATGATTGGTTTTAGTTTCCCTCATGTTAAACGAAATTCAAGTTGTAATATCATGTCATTTAGTGAAAACTACAGACATTATTATAGGACAGACAACACTTGGAAGCTTGAAGTTCGTATGGAGGCAAGGAATCCTTGCACTTCATTTGCTCGGATGGTTCCTCATCTCCCATCTCAGATTAATTATCAAGGAAAGCTCATCTCTGGTAGCCCACGATTTATGGAGGTGGAAAAGAAACAAATTCAAAAAGATTTTCGAATAGACAGTGCTTCAAATTTTGCTGAAATGGCCTGGAAAAGAGAAAAAGATGAACTAAGGAACAGTAAAGTAGCAGCTTCTGGGAATAGCCAGAATAGTTTCATGAGTTATAGCATTCCATGTGCAGAAACTGCTGCGAATAGTGTGCAATATGATCTCACAGATGAGCAAGATAGCAGTGTATATGCAGATTCAAAATGTTGTACAGATTCTTTTAACAATACCAGCAAAGAAAGAATTTTAGGAAGCCCATTTGGCCAATGTTACATGGATATGCAAACACATACACTGGACCGTGAATATTTTGTGAAGAACAAAGGAAACCCAAGCTTGGAACGTGTCTTGATTAAAAATGATTCTGTTTCATGTCCTCCAACTTCAAACAGCAATGCTACCAAAACATCCCTAGAACAACATTCAAAGAACACTGGTCAATCTAACAGTATCGAGCCTAATGGGTCATTGTCAGGGAAACTCTCAAGGGAAATGGAGGAAATAAGTTCCAAGCCATTTAATGACTGCTCCACTGGAGAATTACAACATTTTCACCAGTTCCATCTTCGTCAGAGGCTTGCTCGCGTTTATGACAAGGTTCTTCTCATTGATAATATCAACATGGCAAGGGAAACTGTCAAGATGCTTACAAACCAATACAGGCATTGTGTTTATGCATGTGATACAGAGGCATGTCTCATACTTTAGTTACATTTATATGTTCCTTGATTTATTTTCTTGTGCATGCAAAATGGAGGCACGCATTGTACTTAAATGCTGCTATTTTGATTCACACACGTCTTTTTTTTGCAAACTTGTGAGCTTATTATGGCCTCATCCTGGTTACATACAGGTGTCCAAGATTGATGTGAAGCAGGAAACACCTGTTGATCATGGAGAAATAATATGCTTCAGTATTTATTCCGGACCAGATGCAAATTTTTGTAATGGCAAGTCTTGTATCTGGGTAGATGTTCTTGCTGGGGGTGGCAAGAGTATTTTGGCTGAATTTGCTCCATTTTTTGAAGACCCATCCATTAAAAAGGTAAAATTTCCCTTAGTGATCAGGACTGGTGAATTTGTAGGTTATCATCATTTCTTGGTAAAAACTGGTCTAATTTTGTATGTTGTCTTAAAGAAAGTTACCTGTATCATCTAGCATGGTTTTTCTAATGATTTGACATTAGAACAAGGGTGTTCTTCCCTTTGTATAACAAGAAATGATGAGGTGCTCTGTCTTTTCTATAGGTTTGGCACAACTATAGCTTTGATAATCATGTTCTAGAGAACTATGGGTTCAAAGTTTCTGGTTTTCATGCTGATACAATGCACATGGCTCGATTGTGGGATTCTTCAAGACGAACAGAGGGTGGGTATTCTCTAGAAGCACTTACAGGTGATCCAAAGGTGTGCTGTGATGCAACCTTGATTGGTAAAGTATCAATGAAAACCATTTTTGGCAGGGGAAAGTTGAAGAAAGATGGATCTGAGGGAAAAATTATCAACATTCCGCCTGTTGAAGACCTTCAAAGAGAGGAGCGAAAATTATGGATTAGTTATTCTGCCTTAGATTCAATAAGCACACTAAAACTCTATGAGAGCTTGAAAAGTAAACTATCAGTGATGGAATGGAAAATTGATGGACATACTGAAGGAACAATGCTTGAGTTTTATGAGAAATACTGGCAACCTTTTGGTGAGCTTCTTGTGAAAATGGAAACTGAAGGGATGCTGGTTGATCGAGACTATCTTGCTGAGATAGAGAAAGTAGCTAGAGCGGAGCAGCAGGTTGCTGCTACTAGATTTCGTAACTGGGCATCGAAGTATTGCCCTGATGCTAAATTCATGAATGTGGGAAGTGATGCACAGTTGCGCCAGCTCTTTTTTGGTGGAACTGTAAACAGGTATGATATTTTGATATTTTATGTTTATCTGGAGCCTAAACTTTTTGGGACAGATAAATCTTATTTTTCCATTTTACTCTATGAAGGGCCATACTATTCTGGTATATGGGTGCGAAAAGTTGTTTATGAGCTAACTAATTTTGAACTTCACTGGTTAGCAGGCATTCTGGAGCTTTGGCCCTGTTGGTCACACATTTTTTGTACTCTAGATTGTAGTTCACTGCACAAAATACTTGACATATTATGACTTAATGGTCTTGCTTACTCCAGCATCAGTGAGTTTGTGACATGAAAATCAATAATCAAACTCATAACTGGTAGATGAGAAAGGAAAGGATCTCACCTCAAGTAACACAAGTCTTTAGCCAAGCCCTTGGGGCCATCCCAGGGATTCATCCCACTTATTACTTATGTTAAGGCTGCATATTCACAATGTCTATGGTGCTCTAAGAGGCCCAGAATCCTTGTTTATGATAAAAAAAAGAGAAGAAAAAAAAGAGTAATAATCAATGCAGAAAAAAGTTTTGCTTCAATACAAATGATTACTGTCACTTGTTAAAACCCCTTTCATTATCATGAGAGCTAAGTGGAGGAAGCAAGAACATGATGTGTTTTCCACTTGGTCAAATGTTAATAAATTTACACCCAGTTTAGTCCCCCATTGGGTGGGTTGAAGTCAAATGTCACTGGAAAGAAATACAGGAATTATAGTTTCATAATAGACAAATCTGGTCCAACTCTTGTTTGAGAACCATGAACAAGCTAGGAGAATTCATGTTTCCTGTGAAATTTGACATGCCTGCCTTATTTGATTGGAAAGGTGCTTGAGTCGTACAAGAGGAAGTTGCTCTGCGCCACCTTGCATTTTCATGCACAATTTAAAAATTACTACTTATCTGCATTTTCATCCTATGCAAAGAAGAGTGTCCCAAGGAAGCTGTATATGGAATCTGTTCACTTTTTATCTTATTTTCTTTTTGCAGAAAGGACCCTAACGAGAGCCTTCCAAAGGAGAGAGAATTTAAAGTTCCTAATGTTGAGAAAGTGATTGAAGAGGGCAAGAAGATTCCCTCAAAATTTCGCAAAATTAAACTGCGTAAGCTTGGTGATGAGATACAAACTGACATGTACACTGCAGCCGGCTGGCCCTCCATTACTGTAGATGCTTTGAAGACACTTGCTGGGAAGGTTTCTGCAGAATTTGATTTTGCAGATGAAGCTGATCAGTTGGAGTCAGATGACAGTATTGAAAATTTGCCTGGAGCAGAGGCATCAGAGATGAAGGGAAGAGCCAGTGAGGGCAGAGAATCTGCTTATGGAACGGCTTATGCTGCCTTTGGAGAGGGGCAGGAGGGGAAGGAGGCGTGCCATGCCATTGCTGCTTTATGTGAAGTTTGCTCTATAGACTCTTTGATATCCAACTTCATACTCCCCTTGCAGGTAATTATGCTGCCAAAATTTACTGGTTACACAACATGAATTTCTAACGAGGGATGGCAGTTTGATCTGATATTTGGATTACCCAACCTGTGTCTCATGTATTGGGACAGTTATGGAGGGGCTTTGCATTTGGGGTAGGGATGGATGTGGGGACAGATGTCAAAACTTGAGTCGGCTTCTAGGATGGGTTGAGATTTGATCAAATCTGCCTTCCTCGCGCAGCATGTACTGGGAATTCAAAATAATTCTGTCATTTTCAGTGTCTCTATAAAAGATAATGTTGGTTTCCTTGTGCTGTGGCTTGTACAGCATAACAAGCCTTCTGGCTTTTATGTGCCTTGTGGCTGAATTGAAGTTACAGAAGTTTAGAACATGGTAGATGTTCTATACTTGTTTTCATAACTCTTCTGCTTTCGTTGTGCCACCTCACCCTATTTGGTAGAAAATCTAATAATATTAGCCTTGACAAGTTACCAACCTGAGTAAAATCTTATTTGACTCTGCCTCATTCTGCTTCTGTGTCTGCGACACATTTGGGGAATTTTTAGCAGGCCGGGGAAGGAGGATTGAGGAAGGGGGTACCCCATCCGAAGCCCATCCTGTTGCCTTTCCTATTTCTTTCCCTGTATAAATGTTTTGCATTGATTAATGAAATGTGACACATCTTTATAGGCTTATAGTTCAAACATCAAGCCATTATTTTTAGAAAATTTTTGGGCCTTTTATTGGCCTAGTCTCTATTGAAGAAACATGTAATTGTGGTGATTAGTGAGGCTTGTGTATGATGTTTTGCTTTGAATGTGTCTTGCCCATAGAGCATGATAAGTAATATTCACTCTATTTTCTTAATTTTGTCTTTCAATAATGTGCATGTTCATGAAACATTAATTGTAGCTTTGCAATTTCTGTGTTTTTTAAATGCTATGCTCCCCATAGTTGTACCTTAGTCATTACATCCAGACATGTCCAGACACTTATGTATTTTTGTGGGTTCTATTTTTTTTACTCATTTATGATTCAAACCATTTATGCAACAGAACAAATGAATCAGAATTGCAGTTTGTTGTTAGTTCCAGTTTTCTATATTGCTTTCAGTTTTTGAATAGGTTACGAGCATATCTCTGGTTATCTATGCACAACCATGTAACTATTTGATTCAAAGTATCTATTCTGTAAAAAACAGTAAACTTATTACTTGAGCTTACAAGCATATTATTATCTTAGGGTAATTTGAAAAATTAATCAGACGGACATTTAGTCTGCTAGATAATTAAGTCCAGCCAATTTTTAAATTGGACCGCGAAGATAAGAGTGGGATTTTTTTTAAATTTTTTTTATTTGAAGTGTTCTGTGTAGCAGATAATTCATAAAAGTAACCTGATTAAATTATCATGACAACCCAGTCTACAGTGCTTTTGTGGAATTTCCAGATGGTTCAGCAAAAATTGTTGGATATTGTATGGTTTTATGCCCAATTATGAGCTCACTCTTGTTTGGGTCTTGGCTGTGATTCTCTCCTTTTTGCTTTGGCCCTTCTCATATTCTGGATGTGGCTTATATATATACACATATGTTGTCTGGCTGTGGTTCGGTGTATCATAAACCATGACTTTTCTCCTGCATGAAATGATGTGCATGGATGACAGACATTTCTTCCCCTCCCCAAGGGTGTTTCTGCCAATGTTTCATTGTTTTAGTTAATACTTCTTTATGTTAGAGTTTTTTAATTTCAAATTCTTGAGAAGAAGATGATTACAATTTATGTTGGTTTCCATCTACAGGGCAGTCATATATCAGGCAAGGATGGGCGTATCCATTGTTCGCTAAATATAAACACGGAAACTGGGCGCTTATCAGCAAGGAGGCCTAATTTGCAGGTTCGAAACATGTCTGGGAAGCTAATTATCTGCTGTATAAAAATCCTTAGCATTTTGTGAGGCTGCTGTGCTACTGATTTTCTTTATGCTTGTTAGCTGTTGCCATACTACAGTTGTACACCTAAGTTTCAGCAATGGAAGCCATTTTCCATTGTCTTTCACCACAAATGTTCAAAGACGTTAATATTCTTTTTTTCTGCAAGTCAGAATCAGCCTGCTCTAGAGAAAGATCGCTATAAAATCCGCCAGGCATTTATTGCTGCGCCAGGAAACTCTCTTGTTGTTGCTGATTACGGGCAGGTAACTGCATGCAACTATTTTTCTATTCATATGCAGTTCTATCTGATTTTGTGAGTGCAATTTTCTCCGTATGAATTCTTATTGTTGATTAAGATACATTTTTATAATTAGCTGGAACTTAGGATCCTTGCACATCTTGCCGACTGTAAGAGTATGTTGAATGCCTTCAAAGCTGGTGGAGACTTCCATTCAAGGACTGCAATGAATATGTATCCACACATTCGTGAAGCTGTTGAACAAAAACACGTGCTTCTTGAGTGGCATCCTCGACCTGGTGAGGATAAGCCTCCAGTTCCTCTTTTGAAGGTAAACTATCAAAATTTCCTCTTCGTTTATTTATTAAATTTCCAAAAATAGCAGCTCAATGTTATCAGCAGGTTAAGTGGATTTTGAATTTGAATTTGAATTTGAATTTTTTTTCCCCCCTTCCCATATGCCAGAGACTATGATTAAAAAGAGCATAGCAGAAAATAGGCTGTTTGATTAATATCATAATAAGCCATTCTTTTGTAACAAAAAAAGAAGAGTTCCAGTGAAATAGTTGGGAACATCCTATTTAAAATAATAATAATAATAATAATAATAATAATAATAATATTAAAACAGATTGAGCTGCTTTGTAGGTTGATGATTGAAGTAGATTGATATAGATTAGCATCTATAGGAATTAACTTCACCTTGCAAAGCATCAAGTGCTTGCCTCCTAAAGTTGAATCCATGACCTCCATCTTGGGATTAAGCCCTTAGGAGAGTCATGGTGGCCAACTATGTCACGACCCAAACCCGGTATCCAAAGGCTCGGCGTCGTAACAAGATAAAAATAAAATAATTCGGATAACGCAAGCGGATAAATTAAAATAAATAACTGGGTACCAACTGTTTATTTAAAAGGAAATAAAACATAGTTTACTTGAACTTCATTATATTACAAGAGTCTAATAATGAAAGATAGAAAACAAAATAACATAGCGATTCATTTTCCATCTTGATCCCGCTAAATCTCGTCACCTGAAAGGGATAACAGCTATAAGCACATAGCAGAGTGAGAAATATCATACTATGAGTGTAGGGGCACAAAATGGCAATGGATATTTATTTAAGTTAAAACATTAACATAAATTGAGTTGAATTGAATACACAAATTAATTTAGTGCCAAAAATTGAAATAATCACTATAACCACGGTACATCACTAAAGTAACAATCACTTCAGAGGTTAATGGATCCATGACAACACTGGACCACAAAGTGGTCAACACTAGCCAATGGTTATTTAAGTCTCCCAAGGCGTGGGACTCCCGTGGTGGTACTTATAAAACATAATTGCTTATAAGGTCATAATCAAATATTTTTTAAAATATAAATAAACATATCCATGGGTTTCCTTTTAAGGAAATAGGGTTCAGAAAATAATCTACGTAACTGAAATCTTTATAAAATATAACTTTTATTAATATACTAACAAAACATAACTAGTATAAAATAAATTTTGGTAAGTCAAAACATCAGTAAAATACATTTTGGTAACCCAAGGTATAATATAACTCACCTTAAATTAATTCTTTTATTCTTCCTTTCCACCACTCTAGATTTTCACCCGTGCCGTCCTCTTTTCTACTCTCTATTTATTTTTCTTTCCGTTGCCTTAAACATGCCACTCTTTCCTATTTATAGGAAGGTAAATCGTGGGTAGCAAGTCATTAAAGGTTCCGTATTGACGCGTGTAAAACTTGCTATTCACTCTGTTCCACCCTTATCCATCCATTTATTAACTTGTTTGATTTATCTCTTTACTTGACCATTGACTAACCAATTCTCTTAAGACTTAGATTTATTTTGACTATTTTATTAATTTAAAAGTTATTACTTTCTTTGGTAATTCATGATGACTCCTGGAATTATATATGACTATGAGTTAGGTTCATGTCTAAAAACCTCATTACCAAACTATAAATCACCACTTTCCACTTACTAAAATATTTAACGTGTAGTGTTTCACAACGTATTTCTTTAATAATAAAATTCTCAATTTATTATGCATTTACATATTATTATTTATTTAGTTATTATTATTGTCATTACATGTGTATATATACCTATATATATGTATATATTTGTTATTCTTTATACATATATATTTATATATATATTTTTCATTTTTTTTTAGGGAGCTTTTTTGATAAATCCATTTTCTAAGAGCTTTATTCCATCCAACGCATATTCTTTTTGACTATTCCATTAGGTCCAATTTGAGATAAGAAGACCAAAATACCCTTTTCATCTACTTATGTTACATTTAGTTCACATTATTTTCTCATATTTCAATAAGTGCTATTGGTGACATAATTACCAAAATACTCCTAATGTGAATGTTCACACCGTCAATGTGAATGTTCATAACGTCAATGTGTAGGGGCCCGGCCCATGTCGATCCTCGTGGGTGCCCGGAAAAATTCGGGCCGGGCCGGGCCGGCCCACAGGCCAAAAAAATAAGCCCGGCCCGGCCCGTTGATAATGTGAATATTCACATTGACAAGTTAACATTCACATTGATAGGAGTGTAAAATTGGCCTGCGGCCCGAGGGCGGCCCGAAGCCAGCCCGCCGCCCGGGGCGGGCTCGGGCCGGCCCGTTCATAATGTGAATATTCACATTGACATATCAACATTAACATTGATAAGAGTGTAAAATTAGCCCGTGACCCGTGGGCAGCCTGAAGCCCGGGCCCGACCCGGCTCGGCCCGGGCCCGACCCGGCTCGTTGACAATGTGAACATTCACATTGACATATTAACATTCACATTGATAGGAGTGTAAAATTAGCCCGCGGCCTGTGGCCGGCCCGAAACCCGCCCGCGGCTCGTGGGCTGCCCTGGGCGGGCCCGGCCCGGCCCGACCCGTTGATAATGTGAATATTCACATTGACATGTTAACATTCACATTGATAAGAGTATAAAATTAGTCCGCGTCCCGTGGCTGCCCGAAACCAGCCCACGGCCCGTGGGCGGCCCGGGGCGGGCCCGACCCGGCCTGTTGACAATGTGAATATTCACCTTGACGTGTTAACATTCACATTGACATGTTAACATTCACATTGATAAGAGTGTAAAATTGACTCGCGTCCTATGGGCGGCCCGAAGCCCGTGGGCGGCCCGGGGCGAGCCCGGCCCGGCCCATTGACAATGTGAATATTCACATTGACATATTAACATTCACATTGATAGGAGTGTAAAATAGGCCTGTGGCCCGTGGGCGGCCCGAAGCCCGCCCGCTGCCCAGGGCGGGCCCGGGTCGGCCCGTTGACAATATGAATATTCACATTGACATATTAACATTAACATTGATAACAGTGTAAAATTGGCTTGTGACCCGTGGGCAACCCGAAGCCTGGCCCCAGGCCGGGTTAGGCCCGGCCTGGCCCGTTGACAACGTGAATATTCACATTGACGTGTTAACATTCATATTGATAAGAGTGTAACATTAACCCGTGTCCCGTGGCTGCCCGACACCCGCACACGGCCCGTGGGCGGCTCGAGTTAGGCCCGGCCCGGCCTGTTGACAATGTGAATATTCACATTGACATGTTAACATTTACATTGATAAGAGTGTAAAATTGACTCGCATCCCATGGGCGGCCCGGGTTTGGGTCCGGGCCTACCCCGAGCTGCGGGCGAGCTTCGGACAGCGAACAAATTTTACACTTCTATCAATGTTAGTGTTAATATGCCATTGTGAATATTCACATTGTCACGGGTCGGGCCAAGCCCGCCTCGAGCTGCAGTCTGGCTTCGGGCCGCCCACGGGCTGCGGGCCAATTTTACACTCCTATTAATGTGAATGTTAACATGTCAATGTGAATATTCACATTGTCAACAGGCCGGGCCAGGTCCGCCCCGGGCCGTCCACGGGCCGTGGGCGGGGCGCGGGCTAATTTTACACTCCTATCAATGTGAATGTTAACATGTCAATGTGAATATTCACATTGTCACGGGTCGGGCCAAGCCCGCCTCGGGCTTCGGTCGGGCTTCGGCCCGCCCATGGGTTGCGGGCCAATTTTACACTCTTATCAATGTGAATGTTAACATGTCAATGTGAATATTCACATTGTCAACGGGCCGGGCCAGCCCCGGGCCGCGAGTGGGCTTTTGGCCGCCCGTGGGCCACAGGCTAATTTTATACTCTTATCAATGTTAATATTCACATTGTCAACGGGTCGGACCGGGCCCGCCTCGGGCCGCCCATGGGCCGCGTGCGGGTTTCGCGCCACCACGGGACGGGGGCCAATTTTACACTCGTATTAATGTGAATGTTAACATGTCAATGTGAATATTCACATTGTCAACGGGCCGGGCCGGGTCGGGCCCGCCCTGGGCTGCTGGCCAATTTTATACTCTTATCAATGTGAATGTTAACATGTCAATGTGAATATTCACATTGTTAATAGGCCGGGTCGGGACCGCCCTGGGCCGCCCACGGGCAGTGGGCGGGTTTCGGGTAGCCACGAGACGCGTGCTAATTTTACACTCCTATCAATGTGAATGTTAACATGTCAATGTGAATATTCACATTGTCAACGGGCCGGGCTGGGCCCGCCTCGGGCCGCTGGCGGGCTTTTGGCCGCCCATGGGTCGCGGACTAATTTTATACTCTTATCAATGTGAATGTTAACATGTCAATGTGAATATTTACATTGTCAACGGGTCGGACCGGGCCGGCCCCGGGCCGCCCATGGGCCGCGGGCGGGTTTCGCGCCACCACGGGACGGGGGCCAATTTTACACTCGTATTAATGTGAATGTTAACATGTCAATGTGAATATTCACATTGTCAACGGGCCGGGCCGGGTCGGGTCGGGCCCACCCTGGGCTGCTGGCCAATTTTATACTCTTATCAATGTGAATGTTAACATGTCAATGTGAATATTCACATTATTAATAGGCCGGGCCGGGACCGCCCCGGGCCGTGGGCGGGTTTCGGGTGACCATGAGACGCGTGCTAATTTTACACTCCTATCAATGTGAATGTTAACATGTCAATGTGAATATTCACATTGTCAACGGGCCGGGCCGGGCCGGGCCCGCCCCCGGTCGCTGGAGGGCTTTTGGCTGCCCATGGGTCGCGGACTAATTTTATACTCTTATCAATGTGAATGTTAACATGTCAATGTGAATATTCACATTGTCAACGGGCCGGACCGGGCCCGCCCCGGGCCGCCTATGGGCTGCGGGCGGGTTTCGCCCCACCACGGGACGCGGGCCAATTTTACACTCCTATTAATGTGAATGTTAACATGTCAATGTGAATATTCACATTGCAACGGGCCGGGCCCGCCCCGGCTTGTCGGCAGGTTTCAGGCCGCCCACAGGCCAATTTTACATTTCTACCAATGTGAATTTTAAAATATAAATTTTCACATCATTAAATTGCTAATCTTTCAAAAAATATTTATAAGGGTATCAAAATTGAATATAAGGGCATAAGTGTCCAAGAAAATAGTGTAAATCAAGAAAATGGACTTTATGGAATAAAACTATACATACATGGGACTAAATGGGTTAAAAAATTCCTTCATGGACTTTTTGGGTTAAAACACTTCTAAATTGGACTTATCAATAAAAATCTCTTTTTTTTATTATTAAATTTAAAACATTTGGGTGTCACATTTCTTCCCTTCTTAAAAGAAGTTTGTTTCCAAACTTGATGTATCTTGGTTTTCGAAGAGGTGTGGGTATTTGGCTCGCATTTGGCTTTCAGTTTCCCATGTTGCTTCTTCGACATGATAGTTTCTCCATAAGACCTTTACGAGGGGTATAGTCTTATTTCGAAGGATCTGATCACGACGATCGAGAATCTGTACAGGTTGCTCTTCGTGAGAGAGATCTTCTTGAACTTCTAGGTTCTCATGATCGACAACATGCTCTGGATCTCGAAGAAGCATTGAAACGTGAAACACATTATGGACATTGGATAGTTCGGGTGGAAGTGCAAAACGATATGCTACAGGACAAATCCTTTCGAGTATCTCGAATGGGCCGATGTAACGTGGTCTTAACTTTCCTCGCTTTCCAAATCGGATTACCCCTCTTGTCGGTGAGATTTTAAGGAACACATGATCTCCTATTTAAAATTCTAAGTCTCGTCTTCGTGTATCTGCATAGCTTTTCTGGCGGCTCTGGGCAGTGCGAATTCGTTGTTGGATGAGTTGAATTTTATCACTCGTTATTTGTACGATCTCGGGGCCTAATAATTTTCTGTCTTCGACTTTCGTCCAACACAGAGGTGATCGACATCTCCTTCCATACAGTGCCTCGTACGGTGCCATTCCAATACTTGCATGGTAGCTATTATTATACGCGAACTCCACTAAAGGTAGATGATCATCCCAGTTACCTTTGAGGTAGAAAATGCGCCGACTTCGTCAATCGATCTACGATAACTCATATTGTATCATTCTTCGAGACTGATTGCGGTAGCCCGACCACGAAGTCCATAGTAATGTGTTCCCACTTCCATTCAGGAATAGGGAGTGGTTGCAACATTCCTGCAGGTCTCTGATTTTCCGCTTTAACTTGTTGACAACGCAGGTATTTGGAGACATGGCTTGCTATGTCTTTCTTCATTCCTGTCCACCAGAAGTATTCCTTCAGATCGTGATACATCTTCGTATTGCCAAGATAGATCGCAAACCTCGAGCTATGAGCTTCTACCAATATCCTTTTCTTGAGTTCTGGAAGGTCGGGTACACAAATTCGATTATGAAATTTTAGTATTCCATTGCTTATCGTGAAATCGGGATCGGCCGTGCTTCCTTGTTCCTCGTACTTTTTCTTCAAAAGTTTATCTTCACATTGGCGGGCTCTAATTTCTTCAATCAACTCTGGTTCTATGATTATGTTGGTGAGCAACCCATTGATCTTGTGGGGAACGAGGGTACATGTCAAACTTTTGGTCGTTTTTTAACTTAATGCGTCTGCTACTACGTTAGCTTTGCCGGGATGATGATGAATCTTTATATCGTAGTCCTTCATAAATTCTAGCCATCGTCGTTGCCTCATATTCAATTCCTTCTGTGTAAACAGATATTTGAGATTCTTGTGATCAGTGTAGATCTCGCAGGCTACTCCGTAGAGATAATGACGCCAGGTTTTGAGGGCGAAGATCACCGCAGCTAATTCTAGATCATGAGTTGGATAGTTCCTTTCGTGAGTCTTTAGTTGGCGGGAGGCATAAGCAATGACCTTCCCATTTTGCATAAGAACACAACCCAAACCATTGTATGAGACATCACTATAAATTACAAACTTTTCTGCTTCGGCGGGGAGTGCTAGTATCGGAGTCGTCACGAGTCTGTTCTTCAATTCTTGGAAGCAACGTTACTGCTTGTCCGTCCATTTAAAGGGTGTGTTCTTTTGAGTTAGCTGGGTCAAGGGTGAAGCTATCTTCGAGAAGTCTTGCACAAAGCGCTGGTAACAGCCGGCTAGGCCCAAGAAGCTTCGAATCTCTGATACGTTGGTAGGTCGTGGCCAATCCACGATTGCTGCAAACTTTTGGGGGTCAACTGAAATGCCATCTTTGTTAATGACGTGACGGAGGAAGTGTACACTAGTGATCTAGAATTCGCATTTCTTTGACTTGGCATAAAGTTTGTGATCACGTAATGTCTGTAGAACTTTTCGCAAGTGGTGTTCATGATCTTCTGGCGATTTGGAGTATATGAGAATGTCGTCAATGAAGACAATGACGAACTCGTCAAGATAGGTTTTGAACACTCGATTCATGAGGTCCATAAAGGCCGCTAGAGCATTGGTGACGCCAAATGGCATGACGAGGAACTCGTAGTGCCCGTAACGGGTTCTGAAGGCAGTCTTTTCGATGCTTTCCGTTTTGACTTTTAGTTGATGGTAGCCAGAACGCAAGTCAATTTTTTAGAACACTTGGGCGCCTTACAGTTGATCAAACAAGTCGTCAATTCGTGGCAAGGGGTACCGATTTGTGATGGTGACTTTATTTTGCTCTCGATAGTCAACACATAACCTCATTGTACCATCCTTTTTCTTTACGAATAGTACTGGAGCTCCCCATGGTGAGGTACTCGGTCGGATGAAGCCTTTGTTCAGTAGTTCTTGGAGTTGAGTTTTTAGTTCTTTCAATTCTGCCATGGACATGTGGTAAGGGGTCCTTGAAATTGGTTGTGTATCAGGTTGGGTTTCAATGGTGAACTCGATTTCCCGATAAACTAGGGTGCTAGGCAGGTCTTCAGGAAATACATCTGGAAATTCTCGAACTACGGGGATCGCATCAAGTGTGGGGGTCTCTTGTTGAGTATCAATCACATAACAGATACAACCACAACAACCCTTTCTTAGCAGTCGTTGGGCTGTTATGAAGGATATAATACAGGGAGGGGGAGAGGCTCCAGTTCCTTCGAAGACAAGCTCGAGTTGGTTTGGCGACCTGAGGAATACCTTTTTGGCTTTACAATCGATAGAGGCACGATTAACAGCTAACCAATCCATTCCTAAGATTACATCAAATGTACTAATGCCAAGGGGTATCAAGTCTACGTGTAAGGTTTTACCTTTTAAGGATACAGTACAAGATTTGTATACATTAGTACTGAGGGCGAAATTTTCAGAGGGAAAAGACATAGATAGTATGTATCCTAAGGGTTCGGGTGTTGATGTCAACTTGGTAGCAAAGTGTGGTGTAACAAAAGAATGAGTTGAACCAGAGTCAAAGAGAACATGGGCTAAGTGACCACAAACAGAGAGTATACTTGACACAACATTTTCAGTAACTTCTGGGTTTCCAAACACTAGGGCAAAAGCTCTTCCTCGGCGTTTTTGGTCCTTTCTCGCTCCTTCAGGTACTGCGGGTTTTCGGACTGGTTCAAAGGGGCGGACGAGCGTTGGACAATTTCTCAGCCAATGGCCAGCTTGGCCACATCTAAAGCATGTTCCCGTATCTTGACGACATGGTCCCCAATGAGTCCGTCCATAGGTAGAGCAAGCTGGAGTGGTGCCTTCTTTAGGGTTTGCAGGAGTTTGATTGCTTGGACCGGTTGAACTGGTTGTGCTTGTATTTATTCTTTTGGGAGGTGCGACACCGGGCTTTCTATTATCTCTTTCCCAGAATCGCTTTCCTCTGACTTGGCTTCCCAGAACGTAAGGCTTTAATTCCTTTTTCCGCAATGTATGCTCGATCTACCACCACCGCATAGGTTGGTAGTTTCAGAACCTCTAGTCTGTCTTTAATTTCAGGATCCAACCCTGCTTCAAATTTCTTGGCTTTTCGAGCTTCGGTAGGAATGACATATGTCGCAAACCAGGCCAGCTGTGTGAACTTACTTTCATATTCAGCCACTGTCATGGTTCCTTACCTTAGATGTATGAATTCTGACGTTTTTTGTTCCCGTAGTGAATCTGGAAAGTACTTTTCATAGAATACTTCTAAAAGTCTCGCCCAAGTCACAATATCTTCCTTTTCCAGGGTAAGGAGCCACCATTCTTGTGCATCGTCTTTGAAGGTGAAGGTGGCAAAAGTCACCTTCTGTCTTTTTGTGCAAGGTAGTGCGCGGAAGATTTTCTTCATGTCCCTGACCCAGGCCTCTGCTACTAGTGGGTTTGGACTGCCGATAAACGTGGTGGGTTTCAGATCCTGAAATTGTTTAATCGTAGTCGATTCTTCTCGTCTCTCTAATGTCCCATTGGTTATGCTGGTTTGCAAGGCCTGCAAAAAGTTGGTGACTGCTCTTTCCATGATTTGTTCCATTGGGATGGTACCGCTGACTGATGATCCGGTTTCATTTTCTTCGTTGGCCATTACTACAAGGTAAAATGATATAAGCGTGACATCACATTGATATAATTTTGATACAACGTCATATATAACATATTAGTTCTATTTTCACCACAATCATATATAACGTATTAGTTTTGCTATTAATATCACAACATTCATATATAACATATTAGTTTTACCATCATGTTAATATTAATACCATATATATATAGACATCATTGTTACCATACATAGGGCGTTAGTCTGGCGGTCACAAATTAATGTCTAATCCTACTGATACAAAAAGATTAGACTACTCATGGTCAGCTCACAAAAAGGGTCTTCTGGTCAGACATCTAAAATGGTCCATTAGGCCACCAGGAGAACTGGCTTCGGAAAACTGGTCCATGAAACAACCCCGGAAACTCACTTTGCATGATGGACTCAAACTCCCACCCACTAAGCTCAACTCCGAAGCAGCTCCATACTACTTGAACCATGTAAACAGGAGCACCGTGATCATAACCCCAGAATTCCCGTCTAGTAATCCGTATCGGTGTCTCCAGGTATGATGCACCGTTGGTAAAGTCCACAGCTGGGATGTAGGCAATGTGCTGGGGAGGTGGTGTAGTGGTGCGAATGTGGCTACTAGGATATGCAGATCCCCTCCTCTCTGCAAAGCCTACGGGTAGAGGTGCGACCAGAAAATGTGGTGGTTCTAGGTTCGGAGCAAGACCAACAACGTGGGTCGGTCCTATGTACCTTTCACGAGTGCCACCTCGGCTAAGTCTCCGGAATAATAAGTCCTCATCGGGGTCAGCCTGTAAATAAACGGATCTTTCCATGAGATGGTCAAGTATTGGATGGGCTTGCCTGACAAGATTCTCTGAGTCACCTCAGCTCTCTAATTGGTTCGGGAGAAGATGAGCTTCTAGGGGCTCGTACCAGAATAACTCCATTAGGCTCGCCATTTCCTACAACACAAGAAAACTTAGCCTAAACATATATATAACATGGTGTATTTGCGTTAGATATGCTACATAATACCAAATAATAGAAGTTTACATTTTTTTTTTTTCAAAAAAAAAAACAATTACTCTGATACCACTTTTGTCACGACCCAAACCCTGTATCCAAAGGCTCGGCGTCGTAACAAGATAAAAATAAAATAATTCGGATAACACAAGCAGATAAATTAAAATAAATAACTGGGTACCAACTGTTTATTTAAAAGGAAATAAAACATAGTTTACTTGAACTTCATTATATTACAAGAATCTAATAATAAAAGATAGAAAACAAAATAACATAGCGATTCATTTTCCATCTTGATCCCGCTAAATCTCGTCACCTGAAAGGGATAACAGCTATAAGCACATAGCAGAGTGAGAAATATCATACTATGAGTGTAGGGGCACAAAATGGCCATGGATATTTATTTAAGCTAAAACATTAACATAAATTGAGTTGAATTGAATACACAAATTAATTAAGTGCCAGAAACTGAAATAATAACTATAACCACGGTACATCACTAAAGTAACAATCACTTCAGAGATTAATAGATCCATGACAACACTGGACCACAAAGTGGTCAACACTAGCCAATAGTTTTTTAAGTTCCCCAAGGCGTGGGACTCCCGTGGTGGTACTTACAAAACATAATTGCTTATAAGGTCATAATCAAATATTTTTTAAAATATAAATAAACATATCCATGGGTTTCCTTTTAAACAAATAGGGTTCAGAAAATAATTCACGTAACTGAAACTTTTATAAAACATAACTTTTATTAATATACTAACAAAACATAACTAGTATAAAATAGATTTTGGTAAGTCAAAACATCAGTAAAATATATTTTGGTAACCCAATGTATAATATAACTCACCTTAAATTAATTCATTTATTCTTCCTTTCCACCACTCTAGATTCTCACCCGTGCCGTCCTCTTTTCTACTCTATTTATTTTTCTTTCCGTTGCCTTAAACATGCCCACTCTTTCCTATTTATAGGAAGGTAAATCGTGGGTAGCAAGTCATAGAAGGTTCCATATTGACATGTGTAAAACTTGCTATTCACTCCGTTCCACCCTTATCCATCCATTTATTAACTTGTTTGATTTATCTCTTTACTTGACCATTAACTAACCCATTCTCTTAAGACTTAGATTTATTTTGACTATTTTATTAATTTAAAAGTTATTACCTTCTTTGGTAATTCATGATAACTCCTGGAATTATATATGACTATGAGTTAGGTTCATGTCTAAAACCTCACTACCCAACTATAAATCACCACTTACTACTTACTAAAATATTTAACGTAACTATAAATCACCACTTACCACTTACTATTTAACGTGTAGTGTTTCACAACGTATTTCTTTAATAATAAAATTCTCAATTTATTATGCATTTACATATTATTATTTATTTAGTTATTATTATTGTCATTATATGTGTATATATACCTATATATATGTATATATTTGTTATTCTTTATACATATATTTATTTTTTTTTTTCATTTTTTTTTAGTCAATGGTCAAGTAAAGAGATAAATCAAACAAGTTAATAAATGGATGGATAAGGGTGGAACGGAGTGAATAGCAAGTTTTACACGCATCAATACGGAACCTTCTATGACTTGCTACTCACGATTTACCTTCCTATAAATAGGAAAAAGTGGCATGTTTAAGGCAACGGAAAGAAAAATAAATAGAGAGTAGAAAAGAGGACGGCACGGGTGAGAATCTAGAGTGATGGAAAGGAAGAATAAATGAATTAATTTAAGGTGAGTAATATTATACCTTGGGTTACCAAAATATATTTTACTGATGTTTTGACTTACCAAAATCTATTTTATACTAGTTATGTTTTGTTAGTATATTAATAAAAGTTATGTTTTATAAAGGTTTCAATTACGTGGATTATTTTCTGAACCCTATTTGCTTAAAAGGAAACCATGGATATGTTTATTTATATTTTAAAAAATATTTGATTATGACCTTATAAGTAATTATGTTTTGTAAGTACCACCACGGGAGTCCCACGCCTTGGGGGACTTAAATAACCATTGGCTAGTGTTGACCACTTTGTGGTCCAGTGTTGTCATGGATCCATTGACCTCTAAAGTGATTGTTACTTTAGTGATGTATCGTGGTTATAGTGATTATTTCAGTTTCTAGCACTTAATTAATTTGTGTATTCAATTCAACTCAATTTATGTAAATGTTTTAACTTAAATAAATATCCATTGCCATTTTGTGCCCCTACACTCATAGTATGATATTTCTCACTCTGCTATGTGCTTATAGCTGTTATCCCTTTCAGGTGACGAGATTTAGCGGGATAAAGATGGAAAATGAATCGCTATGTTATTTTGTTTTCTATATTTTATTATTAGACTCTTGTAATATAATGAAATTCAAGTAAACTATGTTTTATTTCCTTTAAAATAAACAGTCGGTACCTAGTTATTTATTTTAATTTATCCGCTTGCGTTATCCAAATTATTTTATTTTTATCTTGTTACGACGCCGAGCCTTTGGATACCGGATTTGGGTCGTGACAAAAGTGGTATCAGAGCAATGGTTTTTTTTTTTTTGAAAAAAAAAAAAAATGTAAATTTGTATTATTTGGTATTATGTAGTATGTCTAACGCAAATAAACCATGTTATACATATGTCTAGGCTAAGTTTTTTTGTGTTGTAGGAAATGACGAACCTAATGGAGTTATTCTGGTACGAGCCCCCAGAAGCTCATCTTCTCCCGAACCAATTAGAGGGTTGGGGTGACTTAGAAAGTCTTGTCAGGCAAGCCCATCCAACACTTGACCATCTCATGGAAAGATCCGTTTATTTACAGGCTGACCTCGATGAGGACTTATTATTCTGGAGACTTAGCCGAGGTAACACTCGTGAAAGGTACATAGGACCGACCCACGTTGTTGGTCTTGCTCCGGACCTAGAACCACCGCATTTTCTGGTCGCACCTCTACCCGTAGGCTTTGCAGAGAGAAGGGGATCCACATATCCTAGTAGCCACATTCGCACAACGACACCACCTCCCCAGCACATTGCCTACATCCCAGCTGTGGACTTTACCAACGGTGCATCATACCTGGAGACACCGATACGGATTACTGGACGGGAATTCTGGGGTTATGATCACGGTGCTCTTGTTTACATGGTTCAGGTAGTATGGAGCTGCTTTGGAGTTGAGCTTAGTGGGTGAGAGTTTGAGTCCATCATGCAAAGTGAGTTTCCGGGGTTGTTTCATGGACCAGTTTTCCGAAGCCAGTTCTCCTGGTGGCCTAATGGACCATTTTAGATGTCTGACCAGAAGACCCTTTTTGTGAGCTGACCATGAGTAGTCTAATCTTTTTGTATCAGTAGGATTAGACATTAATTTGTGACCCCCAGACTAACGCCCTATGTATGGTAACAATGATGTCTATATATATATGGTATTAATATTAACATGATGGTAAAACTAATATGTTATATATGAATGTTGTGATATTAATAGCAAAACTAATACGTTATATATGATTGTGGTGAAAATAGAACTAATATGTTATAGATGACGTTGTATCAAAATTATATCAATGTGATGTCACACTTATATCATTTTACCTTATAGTAATGGCCAACGAAGGAAATGAAACCGGATCATCAGTCAGCGGTACCATCCCAATGGAACAAATCATGGAAAGAGCAGTCACCAACTTTTTGCAGGCCTTGCAAACCAGCATAACCAATGGGACATTAGAGAGACGAGAAGAATCGACTACGATTAAACAATTTCAAGATCTGAAACCCACTACGTTTATCGGCAGTCCAAACCCACTAGTAGTAGAGGCTTGGGTCAGGGACATGGAGAAAATCTTCCGCGCACTACTTTGCATAGAAAGACAGAAGGTGACTTTTGCCACCTTCACCTTCAAAGACGATGCACAAGAATGGTGGCTCCTTACCCTAGAAAAGGAAGATATTGTGACTTGGGCGAGATTTTTAGAAGTATTTTATGAAAAGTACTTTCCAGATTCACTACGGGAACAAAAAGCGTCAGAATTCATACATCTAAGGTAAGGAACCATGACAGTGGCCGAATATGAAAGTAAGTTCACACAGTTGGCCCGGTTCGCGACATATGTCATTCCCACCGAAGCTCGAAAAGCCAAGAAATTTAAAGCAGGGTTGGATCCTGAAATTAAGGACAGACTGGAGGTTCTGAAACTACCAACCTATGCGGCGGTGGTAGATCGAGCATACATTGCGGAAAAAGGAATTAAAGCCTTATGTTCTGGGGAGCCAAGTCAGAGGAAGCGATTATGGGAAAGAGATAACAGAAAGCCTGGTGTCGCACCTCCCAAGAGAATAAATACGAGCACAACCAGTTCAACCGGTCCAAGCAATCAAAGTCCTGCAAACCCTAAAGGAGGCACCACTCCAGCTTGCTCTACCTGTGGACGGACTCATTGGGGACCATGCCGTCAAGATACGGGAACATGCTTTAGATGTGGCCAAGTTGGCCATTGGCTGAGAAATTGTCTAACGCTCGTCCGCCCCTTTGAACCAGTCCGAAAACCCGCAGTACCTGAAGGAGCGAGAAAGGACCAAAAACGCCAAGGAAGAGCTTTTGCCCTGGTGCTTGGAAACCCAGAAGTTACTGAAAATGTTGTGTCAGGTACACTCTCTATTTGTGGTCACTTAGCCCATGTTCTCTTTGACTCTGGTTCAACTCATTCTTTTGTTACACCACACTTTGCTACCAAGTTGACATCAACACCCGAACCCTTAGGATACATACTATCTGTGTCTTTTCCCTCTGGAAATTTTGCCCTCAGTACTAATGTATACAAATCTTGTACTGTATCCTTAAAAGGTGAAACCTTACACGTAGACTTGATACCCCTTGGCATTAGTACCTTTGATGTAATCTTAGGAATGGATTGGTTAGCTGCTAATCGTGCCTATCGATTGTAAAGCCAAAAAGGTATTCCTCATGTCGCCAAACCAATTCGAGCTTGTCTTCGAAGGAACTGGAGCCTCTCCCCCTCCCTGTATTATATCCTTCATAACAACCCAACGACTGCTAAGAAAGGGTTGTTGTGGTTGTATCTGTTATGTGATTGATACTCAACAAGAGACCCCCACACTTGATGCGATCCCCGTAGTTCGAGAATTTCCGGATGTATTTCCTGAACACCTGCCTGGCACCCTAGTTGATCGGGAAATCGAGTTCACCATTGAAACCCAACCTGGTACCCAACGAATTTCAAAGACCCTTTACCGCATGTCCATGGCAGAATTGAAAGAACTAAAAATTCAACTCGAAGAACTGCTGAACAAAGGCTTCATCCGACCGAGTACCTCACCATGGGGAGCTCCAGTACTATTCGTAAAGAAAAAGGATGGTACAATGAGGTTATGTATCGACTATCGAGAGCAAAATAAAGTCACCATCACAAATCGGTACCCCCTACCACGAATTGACGACTTGTTTGATCAATTGCAAGGCGCCCAAGTGTTCTAAAAAATTGACTTGCGTTCTGGTTATCATTAACTAAAAGTCAAAACGGAAAGCATCGAAAAGACTGCCTTCAGAACCCGTTACGGGCACTACGAGTTCCTTGTCATGCCATTTGGCGTCACCAATGCTCCAGCGGCCTTTATGGACCTCATGAATCGAGTGTTCAAACCCTATCTTGACGAGTTCGTCATTGTCTTCATTGACGACATTCTCATATACTCCAAATCGCCAGAAGATCATGAACACCACTTGCAAAAAGTTCTACAGACATTACGTGATCACAAACTTTATGCCAAGTCAAAGAAATGCGAATTCTGGATCACTAGTGTACACTTCCTCGGTCACGTCATTAACAAAGATGGCATTTCAGTTGACCCCCAAAAGGTTGCAGCAATCGAGGATTGGCCACGACCTACCAACGTATCAGAGATTCGAAGCTTCTTGGGCCTAGCCGGCTAGTACCAGCGCTTTGTGCAAGACTTCTCGAAGATAGCTTCACCCTTGACCCAGCTAACTCAAAAGAACACACCCTTTAAATGGACGGACAAGCAGGAACGTTGCTTCCAAGAATTGAAGAACAGACTCGTGACGACTCCGATACTAGCACTCCCCGTCGAAGCAGAAAAGTTTGTAATTTATAGCGATGCCTCATACAATGGTTTGGGTTGCGTTCTTATGCAAAAGGGGAAGGTCACTGCTTATGCCTCCCGCCAACTAAAGACTCACGAAAGGAACTATCCAACTCGTAATCTAGAATTAGCTGCGGTGATCTTCACCCTCAAAATCTGGCTTCATTATCTCTACGGAGTAGCCTGCGAGATCTACACTGATCACAAGAGTCTCAAATATCTGTTTACACAGAAGGAATTGAATATGAGGCAACGATGATGGCTAGAATTTATGAAGGACTACGATATAGAGATTCATCATCATCCCGGCAAAGCTAACGTAGTAGCAGACGCATTAAGTTGAAAAACGACCAAAAGTTTGACATGTACCCTCGTTCCCCACAAGATCAATGGGTTGCTCACCAACATAATCATAGAATCAGAGTTGATTGAAGGAATTAGAGCCCGCCAATGTGAAGATAAACTTTTGAAGAAAAAGTACGAGGAACAAGGAAGCACGGCCGATCCTGATTTCACGATAAGCAATGGAATACTAAAATTTCATAATCGAATTTGTGTACCCGACCTTCCAGAACTCAAGAAAAGGATATTGGTAAAGCTCATAGCTCGAGGTTTGCGATCCATCCTGGCAATACGAAGATGTATCACGATCTGAAGGAATACTTCTGGTGGACAGGAATGAAGAAAGACATAGCAAGCCATGTCTCCAAATGCCTACGTTGTCAACAAGTTAAAGCGGAACATCAGAGACCTGCAGGAATGTTGCAACCACTCCCTATTCCTGAATGGAAGTGGGAACACATTACTATGGATTTCGTGGTCGGGCTACCGCAATCAGTCTCGAAGAATGATACAATATGGGTTATCGTAGATCGATTGACGAAGTCGGCGCATTTTCTACCAATCAGAATCATGTACTCCCTCTCTAAGTTCGCTACTCTCTACATTAAGGAAATCGTTCGCTTGCATGGCATCCCAGTTTCAATCG
Source organism: Camellia granthamiana (assembly GCA_036172215.1). Classification (NCBI taxonomy): domain Eukaryota; kingdom Viridiplantae; phylum Streptophyta; class Magnoliopsida; order Ericales; family Theaceae; genus Camellia; species Camellia granthamiana. Next base: position 11,271,248 of record CM069911.1, read on the forward strand.
TATCCGATAGAGACCCCCGTTTCGTGTCTCACTTCTGGAATAAATTACAAGAAGCTTTGGGAACCACTCTAAGGTTTAGCACAGCTTATCACCCCCAAACTGATGGGCAATCTGAAAGGACGATCCAGACCTTGGAAGATATGTTACGTTTGTGTGTCCTAGACCTCAAAGGTAACTGGGATGATCATCTACCTTTAGTGGAGTTCGCATATAATAATAGCTACCATGCAAGTATTGGAATGGCACCGTACGAGGCACTGTATGGAAGGAGATGTCGATCACCTCTGTGTTGGACGGAAGTCGGAGACAGAAAATTATTAGGCCCCGAGATCATGCAAATAACGAGTGATAAAATTCAACTCATCCAACAACGAATTCGTACTGTCCAAAACCGCCAGAAAAGCTATGCAGATACACGAAGACGAGACTTAGAATTTCAAATAGGAGATCATGTGTTCCTCAAAATCTCACCAACAAGAGGGATAATCCGAGAGGAAAGTTAAGACCACGTTACATCGGCCCATTCGAGATACTCGAAAGGATTGGTCCTGTAGCATATCGTCTTACACTTCCACCCGAACTATCCAATGTCCATAATGTGTTTCACGTTTCAATGCTTCTTCGAGATCCAGAGCATGTTGTCGATTATGAGAACCTAGAAGTTCAAGAAGATCTCTCTTACGAAGAACAACCTGTACAGATTCTCGATCGTCGTTATCAGATCCTTCGAAATAAGACTATACCCCTCGTAAAGGTCTTATAGAGAAACTATCGTGTCGAAGAAGCAACATGGGAAACTGAAAGCCAAATGCGAGCCAAATACCCACACCTCTTCGAAAACCAAGGTACGTCAAGTTTAAGACTTAGATTTATTTTGACTATTTTATTAATTTAAAAGTTATTACCTTCTTTGGTAAAGAAGGTAATTCATGATGACTCCTGAAATTATATATGACTATGAGTTAGGTTCATGTCTAAAAACCTCGCTACCCAACTATAAATCACCACTTACTAAAATATTTAACGTGTAGTATTTCACAACGTATTTCTTTAATAATAAAATTCTCAATTTATTATGCATTTACATATTACTATTTATTTAGTTATTATTATTGTCATTACATGTGTATATATACCTATATATTTGTTATTCTTTATACATATATATATATATTTATTTTTATATATTTATTTTTATTTTTTTTTTGTTTTATTAAATTTAAAACATTCGGGTGTCACAAACTAGGTTAGGCCTAGTTGGTTAGATTGATATAGATTTATTGTCCATTGAAGTTGTTAGGGTTGCGTTTTGTTTAGTTTTGGATTTGTGATTTTCTTTTTGGAGTTATGATTTGAGTATAGAATTGTGAATTGAGTTGTGAATTCTACACACGTGGGTTTGTGTGGGTCCCACATTCATGTGAGAGGTTTGGTAAAAAAATTGGTAAATTATTTGGAGTCTATAATATTTTCCTTTTGAATTTTGAGAAGTGTTTTGAGTTTTGAAAAGGGTTTTGAGTTTTTGATTTTAGAGTTGTATTTTGAATTTTTTGGATTTATTTTTTTAAAATATTAAAAAATGTTTAAGAAAATTTTATTTTTTTATTTTAAATATTTTATTATATTTCGTAAATATTTTAATTTTTAATTTTAATATTTTAAACTCTAAACACAACTCCACACTTAAATCATAACCAAACACATAACTCAAAACTCCACATTACTTTCAAAACTCTACACTTAAATCATAACCAACACATAACCAAAAAAAATTAAAATATTTAAAATAAAAAAATATCTAAAATAAAAATTATATATTTAAAATAGCAAAATAATTTTTTTAATATTAAAAAAAATACAGCACATAAATATATGAAATATAGTGCACATTAAAATAAATAAATAAATATTTAAATCCAAAAAATTTCAAAATACAATTCAAAACTTTTTTCAAAACTTATAACCAAATAAATTTTCTCTTTTCAAAATTCAATTTAAAACTCGTAACTCAAAATACAACTCCATACTTAAATTATGATTTTAAAAATAATTTTTTAAAAAAAATAAAAAAATAATTTTTTGAATTTTTCTTTTAAAATAGAGTTTTGAAAAGAGTTTGGTTTTGAGTTTTGAAAAATGTTTTGAATTGAGTTTTGAGTTGTGTATTTGGTTATGAATTTTGAAAAGTGATTTGAAAATTTTGTCTTTGGAATGATTCCAAAGGCAAACCAAACACAGCCTAGAAGTTTTCTCTGGCTAGTGTTTGAGTTGCTTAGCTGACTTTATATTGTTTCTACAATTTAAGAAGATTTGTGTTGAACAATTTCAAATATTGCTCTTACACTTTAATGCTTTATTTAGCGGCCTACTAAAAACATTAATTATGATCACATAACTCTTCCTTTGTGTTTCATATACAAAATGTAACCTTCATTTTGCTTTAGGATGCTTTTGCTTCTGAAAGAAGGAAAGCAAAGATGCTCAACTTTTCCATTGCATATGGAAAGACTCCAGTGGGGCTTGCCCGTGATTGGAAGGTACCCTTGTGTTCTCAAATATGTAATAAGGAACGCCTCCTCTTCTTTCAACTGAAATAAATTAATCTGCTTAGGTGTGGTAATTTCCATCTCTGCCCTCAGGTTTCTGTGAAAGAAGCAAGAGAAACAGTTGATCTTTGGTACAGTCAGAGACAAGAAGTGCGGGTTTGGCAGGAAGGGCGTAAGGAGGAAGCACGGAAGGACAGATGTGTTCACACATTGCTAGGACGGGCCCGCTGTTTCCCTTCAATGGATAATGTTACTCCCTATCAAAAAGGGCACATTGAACGAGCTGCTATCAACACACCTGTACAGGTTATTTTATCTCAATTCCTCAAATGTCTCTCTCTCTCTCTCTCTCTCTCTCTCTCAGGTTTTGATTTATACAATTGCAACAGGGTAGTGCTGCTGATGTTGCCATGTGTGCAATGTTAGAAATATCGGAAAATGCCCGTTTGAAGGAACTTGGATGGAGGCTGCTTTTACAGGTCAAGTTCATCCTCCACCCACAAACCAAATAAATGATGATAGTAAATAAGAAGGAAACACAACCACCCGCCACCTGCCAAAATCAACCTGCAAATGTTTTCTTGTATATGCTCCGACACCCACATTAATTTTTAAGTCACATGATAGAACAAATATCCAAGTGATACTGTAATTAAAATATCTTGCACCAACATTGTTGGTAACATTTCAATTTATCTATTTACTTCTTTCCATTTGTAGGTAAAATTTTATGAAGAAAGACACCACCTTATATCCAAAAGTGATAAGTGGAGAAAATAATTTCAAACTCACTAGATTTGTGCAAACGAGTTTCATTACTTTCATGAGTTTGAAATTCTTTTCTCCACCTCCGCCTCCGCCTCCAACTTTTTTTTATTTTTTATATTCCCCCTTCGTTTAATGGTTTAAAACCTGTGTTTGGTAGCTGAAAGGACATTCTTCCTGGGAACAGGTTCATGATGAAGTAATCCTTGAAGGACCAACAGAGTCGGCTGAGGATGCCAAGGCCATAGTTGTTGATTGCATGTCCAAACCCTTCAATGGCAAGAATATTCTTAACGTTGACCTCTCTGTTGATGCCAAATGTGCTCAAAACTGGTATTCTGCCAAGTAAATAATCGGTATGATTGCCAGAACAGAGGTTCTGTACCACAACCCCCTTGTGGCTAGAAGTTGGGTGTCCCACGAGAGGGCCAGTGTTTGAAAGCTTCTTTGCCCCTCGACGATGGAGTTGAGCACCCCCACTGTTTGTTTGCCTATGCCGGTGCAATGACTGCATCCAACTCATTGGAGTTGTTTCCATGAGAGATGGTTCTTATATTTCATGCTGACTTGGAATTTTCCAATTAAGTCCTCTGACAAGTGTTGCATGTTGTGATTCGGATGGGAATTGGGAAAGTAGTGGGGTGGTTGCTCCTTTGGTGTCAATTTCTGTAATTTTTTAGTCCCCGTGAGATATTTTCCCCTGTATATAAAAGTTGTTACTATTCTTCCAGAGGTTGTGTATTTTCTGTAATATTGAATTTCATCAAAAATTTCTTGGGTGTATTCATTTGTTGTTTGCAAGTCTCAGCAAAGAAGATTCCTATTATCTCATGGCATATATGTGGTATATGCAACTCTGAAGTTTCTTCAAATGTGTTAATAGCTGAATCAGAGACTCCAGAGAAGTTTGTGCGGCCTCTTTTGGCAATTAGATTAAAAGCTAAATTATTGACTTTTTAATTTTTTTGGATGACATCACCTTTTTATTTTTTTATATGTTTTTCTTAAAAAAAAAATCAAAAAAGTCAAAAAGTAAGCTTTTTAACATATGAGAAAATAGGCTGTACAAGTTTGAAGTCTACAACATCCCAATACAACATCCCAAACATCCCAGCACGCAAATGAGACATGTGACGAGCATTTTCCAGCAGTACATGGAATGAAACATGTACACCGTTTTGACTACCTTATTGTCACAAGAATGGATCATCTAAACTCCACAGAGATCAATTCCAGTTTGAATGAGCAGGCTATTATGGCAGGTCCAAACAGTAATGTTGGATTTCACTGAGGATCAGATGCAGCAACAGAACATGTTATATTTACCTTTTTGGAATAAAATTCACCATGTTGCAAAAATAACAGAATACAAGTAGACAAACATTGTCATCTGCTACCCTCAACATATATTAGGACACAAAAATATGTCCAGTTCCAATTTCAATCAAATCGGTATTACAAGGTCTACCTACATTTTCAACAATATGGTTCGGTAGCTAATTCACCTCATCTATGTAAATACATGTTTTATACCAAACACCATATACCAAAACTCAAAACACACAATCCAGAATCCAGCCGGCTGTAGAGCCAAGTGATTACTTCTTCAGCTGTTGCTGATCAATTCCCCTCGCAGATGCCAATTGCAACAAACTGGTAGTTCTAGTTACATTTTCAACAATATGAGCTAATTCACCTTATCTGTGTAAATACATGTTCATCACAATCACCAGAAGCCAAAAGTCATAAAATACAGAATCCATAATAACCCAACACTGTAGAGCTAGTGATTACTTCACCAGCTGTTGTAGATCGATTCCCCATGCTGATGCCAACTGCAACAGGAGTTGGCCAGGTGCCAGACCTTCCCAGTCCTCTGGTGGGTCGATTGATGAACACGCTTCATGTAAATTTAGCAGAAGTTCGTTTTGAACTTCTGTTGGAATGCCCAAGACATTGGTTCCATTTTCTGTCATGAGGTCTGCCAACTGCAGAACAGAAGCAGAATGAAGTAACAAAATATGCAAATCAGCATGTGTTAATGATCTTTCCAAGTTACTGATAATGTTTAGGAAGAAGGAAACCATAAAAACAGGTTACAGGACAGTTTTTCAAATTATGTTCGATGCAATTAAGGAATATCCAACTCAACTATTCTAATATCATGTACTGCTCAGCTGTACTCAGCTAGATGATTTAGCATTTCAGACAATGATGACTCTACCCTGTGTTCCTTTATTGATTTCAATTGCTTGCATTAAAAACAAAATTTTATCGTTAAACTTCTATTGTTGCAGAGAGACAAATAACATCAGGTTTCTTGCCAAGATTACGAACGCCAAAGGTCATATTCATGGTGGTTTTCTGATACAAGGGCTTTCGATTTAAAAAAGTATAGGTGTCTCCCGACATAGTTCCTTACCTTTCTTCTCCAATGAAAATGAAATATATATAATTTAGCATTTTCAGACGATGATGACTCTATTCTATGTTCCTTTATTGTTTTAATTGCTTGCATTAAGGACAAAATTTAACCATTCAACTTCTATTTCACATTTCCTCCTCGTTGGGAAAGTTGCAAAGGAAACAAGCATTTGTGGAACGCATATATAATTGCCTGTAAATACTAGCCAAATGTAAACAGTAACTTTTCCAGTTATTATGAATTTCCCTTGATAAAATTTCGATTTGATGAGTGAAAATTAATTAAGAGATCTAGTGCAGATGGACCAGCTTGAGATGTCTATAAAACCAGAAAAAGAAGAAATACCTGTTGAATCCAAGACAAACAAATGTCGAACAAGTTTGGCTCCTGTAGAAACTGTGCAACAGCATGCAAAACCTCGCTTGCTACCTCGTGTGAGAGTTGATCAACTACAGCTCCTGATTTGTCCATTAGTTTCACTAGCAAGAAATCATCACCTGTAGACAAAACATCAGCATAAGCCGAATCCATATCGCCTACATGAATCGCATCCATTGCATTACTCCAAGAAGTCCATATTGGGTCCCGCTCTGGCACACTATTGTCACCCCCCAAAGCTTCTGCAGTCATTTCCGGAATAGCTACTCTTGCATTTCGAGCAGTTCCAGTGTCTTCACCAGCTACCCGAATCGCTTCCAATGTCGCTTCATCCTTCGAAGCTTGCCACACGCTTCTTGCAGAAGGCCCTTCACCGAGCCTAATAGGTCCAACTCCTTTATCCCAAGCTCTTGTGCCACCAATCTGGTCACTCTCATGGTCTGACTTAGGGGACCTACCATCCACCGGACCACCACCCATGACTCTCCTAGATGCCATCTGTCCATTTTTTCCGTATGTGTGAAAGTCCCAAGTATCAGGAACGTCAGATCTCCAAGCAGGTCCTCTTCCTCTCATTGCTGACAATATACTATCAGATGCAGTATACCTCTCCGCAAACGGGGTCCACCCATCACCGCTTCTCCCCATCTTACCACCAGAGTAGTCAGGGAAGCCGTTGTACTTGCCTGAAGGCCTATTAGAAGATCCCTCAAATCCCATCATAAAATTACTACCTCTTCGACCTGAGGATATTGACAAGTCGCGTGCCATGTCCTCGACAACTCTCTCTAGACCCCGTACTCTGTTCTCTAGAGTAACCATGCCGTTATGGGACCCACCCATGAAATCCTGCGATGCATGAAAACTGGAGTGAGATAAGCAGATGTAGGAACCAGTGCAAATAAATTTAACAGACCTGCAACATATTCATAAGATGAGCTTGCTGTCTCTCCAGTTGTAATAACTGCCTCTGGATAGCCAACCAATTTGTTTTTGAGTCTCTTCCATTAGCTCTCTCTTCAGCCCATTTATCCCGGGTAAAGTCATCAAAATCTCGCTGTCTAGGAAGCACACCAGCAGTTTCTTTCTCTGTGCTACGATACTTGATGTTGGCAGATCCATCATCTTGCTGGGAGTTCCCCTTTGACCTTCTTCTTGAATCTGTATCATTTGGTTCCGACTCTCCCTCATTCTGTGTCTTTGCAGAATTTAAACATCGACTAGGGACAACCACCTCTACGGGCAAATCATCTGAATCTCTTGTTTCAAGTTTCTGGAAGAATTCTGGGTTCAATTCTTTGTCAGTTAGTGCAGGTGCCTTCTTCTTCAATATCCCAACTGCTTTGTCAAAAATGTTGCCCCCCTTTACTTTGGAAGCAGAATCAGTAGGAGGTGATCCATAGGATGAATCCATTGCTGATGTCTCACCATAATTTGGAACTTTCGGGTCCTTTTTTCCTGAGAACTCAGCTGGTTCAGAAATTTCACCATCTGAAGGAGTGACAAGAAGGAAAACAGTAAGTAATGAAGATGTCATAAGAAAATCAATCAGCTAACTGAAGGAGCACTCTAATGAAGAATAGGTACTGCTAAGCTTACCATGAGATGAAGCTTTCCGGTCATCGGAAGCTCCATCCCCTCCTTTTGCTGAAATCTTCTTCCATAGCTGCAGTGCCTCTGTCATACTATCTCTGACAGGTTTAATCTGAAAAATCAATTAATCATGTCAATTTTCATGCCATGGGTAAACCGTAATTGAGAGTTGTAAATTCAATGAAATATCGAATGGGACTGGCATACAATAACCTCAAGTAATTGTTCCAATTTTATATACTGAAGCTAATTTAAAGCATGTATAGAACAACATTAGCAATAGAAGTGAAGAGATTATATTTAGAACTGCATAAGCACTGATGAATTGCCAGTTAAAACAGACAGACAGACAAACTGCAAGTGTCCCTAATAGCTTGAAGACAAAACTAGTCCTCCCCTCCCCCACCAACCAAACAAACCCCCCCCCCCCCCCCCCCAAACACCCTTCTGGAGCTTCAATCATGCTCCCTTCTACCTTCCACCATGCTTTTTAAACATTAAAAAGTACAGTATATTGGATATTTATGACGCATTGTCTCGCCTCTCATATTGATAGAACCTAAAGCAGGGTCCATATACCAGAACAAGAAGGATTTTAACACTCACTTACCTGAGATGTGACAGCCATTCACATTGCACAAAGAATAAGAAAGGTGAAGCTACATTATGGCGGTGTTTGGGAACTTGGTTTTTGGATTTTTTTTTTTGTTTTTTTTCACTACAAGACAAATATTTTACAAAACCAAAAAAAAACAAATCCAAACAAAATATCACATCAAACCCCATAATCATTTCACTTTTTCTCTCACAAACATCATATTCAACCACAAAAAAACCCAACTATCTTCCCAAACACAAAAAAAAAAAAAAAAAAAATTTCTCCAATAATATCCCACAACTAAAAAAACCTACAAAAAAACCCACTTCCCAAACACCCACTATGTATCCATATTTTTTGCGCAGTAAGATGTCTTCGGCCAATACAATAATCTTAACATGCTGAGGTTCACCATCATGCATAAGACTGAATTTGTTTGGAGATTATTCCTTCTTCAACAGTCTACTATCATATACATGCTCCGAGTTCAAGGATTAAGAATGACAAATATGAATAGCTTGAAAATAAGGATAAAATTCAAAATCAAACATTCCAAATGGCCCACCCTCAGGTGGGAGCCCTCCCTACCACCCAAGGACCTCTACCAGAAGAGAAGATGAAATAGCCTCACAAACCAAACCAAACCAAGCCTTAAGTCCCATCAAATGGGGTCGGCTATGAAATAGCTTCACAAACAAGGTGAAAATGAAAAATGTAAAATCAAGTGCATTTTTAGAGTAGGGAAAAAAAAACACTGATGTGCAGGCAAGGACTAATTATCTTGCTCTCACATAATAACTATTTAGAAGTTCATATTCTAGATTCTCTTGTAGGTCAGCAAATGCCCATGAGAAAATATTCAGCATCTAATCTAAGATTCTTATTGAATAATATTTTAAAAATCCACTGAAGAAAGATCATGTAATAATGCCAAAAGCAAAAATACTGTTTTTCGTGTGTACAAGATGCCCGGCCGGCCTCATGACACCATAAAACTGAAATGCAATAACCAATGAACCATAGGTACTGTAGCTATAGACATGGACATCATGCTGGTGCCGAATGCAGCAGAAGGCTCTAAATTGGATTGCTATCTAGAGGAAAGATTAACATAAATACCTTGTCAAAGCGGCAAGCCTCGAGCACTGTCACTGTGGAAGTAGCACCATCTGTAATCAAGTTACTCGAATGTAATGCCAAAGCACTTAATGTATCAGACGCAGCTTTACGTGTTGCCCAATCTGTACTAGCAAGGCATTCATGAATGCTTTGCAGCAATGCCTCCAAGCTTTGTGGTGCAATTGCCCCTACCTGCAAGAAGTGTATAATAAAGAAGTTTTTATATCTGCTCCTTTAATTTTTGAATGAGTTCTGATATCTCACAGGTCTAGTATACAACCTAGGCTGCTCATGAATGTATTGAGTTTGGAATGAGTTTTAAATAACTTTGGATATCTCATACAAAATAGACATGGCAGTTAGAAACAAAAGAATCACATTTATAAAAATCCAAGAGAATTACTCATTTCAACTCAATAGGCGAAGTCATCCCCTTGACCTGATAGAGGTTTGCACACATCTTGCTCATTTCTGATCAAGCAATCAAAATTATTCATAAGATTCCACAAGCCTCTCAAAACTGAAAATCCTCTTGAAATATATCATTCCAATACAGGATCAAAGCATGATCAACTATAAATTACAATTGCTTTGAAAGAAAGAACCCTAATACGGAATAGTCCTTAGATATTAATGAGGATTTATAATACTTTAGTTGAGGGGGAAAAAAAGATAGACATGTAAATGAAAACTTCAAACTTGAAGCCAGGCCATGTTTTGTTCTCTTTCCCTGCATCTTCTCAGCAACCAAACATTGTATAAATTTCAATTTATTGTAGAATCAGATTCATATCGTGATTATACCCTGGTTTCTCAGCACTCAAACATTGCAAAACACGGTTGAATCGTCAAAATGGGACACAATTCATGTCAAGAATCCAAATCACTTTCTTCTACTACACCACAACCGCAATTACACAAAGCATAGAAGTTCAACCACAATAACAAACATAAGACAGTTTTCAATTGAATCATATACAATTGACAACAGTTATGCACAGATTCCATCCTCTTTTCCTTCAATTCGTTGGCAATCAAACAAAGTCCAAAACTCAATCAAATCACAAACTTGACACAACAGAAGCATCAAATTTGAAATAGAAAAAAAAAAAAAAGCATTTTATAAATGCACAAACATTGAAATAATCAAGCATTTAACAAACCTGAGACAAACTTGAGACCACTGGCAACAGAGCAGCCTTGGCTAAGAAATTCGGACTGTTGAGGTACTTGCAGATCTTAGGACAAAGCTTCTGAAACGAAACAACAGGTGGGTCCGAAGCACACTCCACCATCTTGGCCATACACATTGCCGACCCACCTTGAACCCACTTGTTCTGCTCATTCATAGCCTCAAACAATGGCTTCACAAACAGCGAAACCACCGACCCAAGACCCCCATTCTCTCCCTCATCCTTCAAATACTGCGACGAAAGCGCCCCAATCGCATCGCGACACGAGTCCCTAACCCCCGAATCAGAGTCCTTGAGCCTCTTCACAATGTGGGCAATGATTTTCGTCAAATGGGTCGCCGTGGAATCGCCATGGGAAGCGCAGAGCACGGTGAGGAGGCGGAGAGACTCTTTCTTCACGGCGGGTTTTGGGTCGTTGGTGGATTCGTAGAGGCAATTGAGGAGCATCGAAACGCCATCAGGAGAGAGGTTTTGGATGATCTTTTCGAGGTCTTCAATGGCGATCTGGTGGGTGTCTCTGTCGGAGAGCTTAGAGAGAGAAGTGAGGATTCTTTGCTTCAGCTCAACCATGGCAAGGTGAGAGGAGAGAGAAGAGGAAGGTGATCTTGAAGGTTGGTTCTGGGTTTTTGAAGATCTTGAAGATTTGGGCGCTTGTGAACTCATCGTTGTTTGGTTTTTTTTCGTTGATGACGAATCAGAAATGGGGGTGGGGGGGTTGTGAAGATTGAATTTGGGAATGTGAGTGAGATGGGTTTGAAGATAGGACTTGTTGTGGACTCATTAGTTGCAGAAGAAAGTTAAATCACCATGAAAACAAAATCGAAGCTACTTTACAGAGAAAAATGAGATCTGTGAGAGTGAACCACCAAGTACATTTTCAAAATAGAGATCTGATGATGATGATACAAAGAAATTGGATTTATATTATGTATATACCCAATGAAATTAGATGACTTGATCTTGAGAGTAGACTGTGAAAATTGACTATGAAATATGAAAACAATAATGTCGCCCCATCTTTTTAAAAATAATTTTGTTCATCTGAATTAAATCCTCCCTATGATCTGCTAATAGGCTCTCCGACGGTAATAGGTATTTTACCTATCTAAATATTACTATAAAGTATATATTTTATTTTACCTATCAACTGTTTTATGTTTTTACTTCAACCATGCTCTTTATTTTAGCTATTTATCCAAATACTATTAATTTTTTAGAATGCCATGTCAATAACAAAGATGGAGGGAAATGATCTTAATGATTGAATACATTTTGCCTAGCGTTGAAGGCTAGTTACATGTAGTTAGTGAATATGAGTTGAGCCAAAATGCCTAATCATATGCCTAGTGCATTGGAATTGAAAAAAGTGAATCACACTATGCATTTTAACTAACAAGTCTCATATGTCTAGTGCATTGGAGATGCTAATCTAGTAAGGTTAACTCTATTTTTATTGTTATTTTTTTTTTAATTGATATATTATGTTATGATGACATTTTTAATTATAATAAAAATTAAATATGACATGTAATTAATAAAAAATAATAATAATTTTTATTATTTTAACTAATTAAATATTTGAGTTTCTGACATTGGTTGTTATTATCATATCATTTCAATCAATAAATTAAATTTTTATGACACCTCACCACGTTCACAAGTTTAAAAAAATTAAAAAGATTAGGGTAACTTAAACTGACGCTTCTTGAATTTTCTATTTATTACAAATTTTTTTTTTACATTTAAAAAATTATACTTATTTTTTTGTTAAATTAAAATAACATATTTGTCCCTTAACTTTTATACATATAAAATAATAAAATAATATTGATATTTTATTCATGTCATTTCAAGAGAAATAACAATCATCTTATTTGGTTTAATTCACACAAAAAATTGAATTTTTAAAATTTTTCGTATTATTTTATTTTTACTGATTTTTTAAAAATATTTTAAACAATTTTTTTTTTTAAAATACACATAATCTAGATATACTTAAGAAATATAATATTTTGTGATTTTTTTAATTCACCAAATACAAAAAATACAAAAATATAAAAATTCAGTAATACTGTAATAAATGTGAATGACGGTGTTTGGTAATACTGTAATAAATGTGAATGAATAAACAAGAAAAAAAAATGATGGTGAAAATAAAAAAAAATTATATTCATATATAAAAATTAATACAAAAAAAATATCATAAAACTGTTGTAATAGTGATATTGTTGTAAATATAAATCATATTTATGAGTGTTTTGTTTTAAAGTGAAAGGTCACCATTAAGTTATAGCATTGTATTTGAAAAATTTATATAAATTTTATATTTGTATATCATCAGAATTTAATGATGAAAAGTTGTATAATGTAATCATGATGATAGAAAGAAGAAATTGTAGGAAAATGGACAAAATGGTCATTTAAAAAATTTCAAGACATGACATCAGCAATTCATGGACAATTTGTAATGAGATTACAAACCTTAGAGAGGAAAATGTGATTTTTCAAATGTGAGGGGGGAATCTGTATTAAACAGAAATCTCAGGGAGTGTCAGTGTAATTTACCCAAAAGATTAAGCGTAAAAAAATAATAATAATAAAAAAAAAACACCACAAAAAAAAGGCTAAGCTCGTTCACTAGAGATTCCAATCATATTCGTCACCAACAAGTCTCTAATTTCAGCTAGCGGTTCATTCACCACCAACATTCCATCAAGTTGTTCTACACCTAGATTAGCTAGAGCGTTCGCACATAACATTCCTTCTTTCCAAATGTGTTGAATTGTGCAATCACATCATTTGAAGATAATTTTTGCATCTTCCACCAAGTTTCTGAAAGGGCATTTGTCTCCAGTTTCTTCCTCTATTAGCTTGGCTACTTGGGCTACGTCCGTTTCTATCATCACATTGTTTAGGCCTTTTTGTAGTATGATAGTGAGGCCTTTGTACAATGGCCACAACTTTGCTTCTAGGCTTGTTCCTGTTTGCATTTTGCTATAGTAGCCCCACACCTAAGCTCTTCTTTAATCATGAAGTAGACCTCTAAAGCCTCCTTATCCTCTAGCTTTTTTACACCCATCTGTATTAAGCTTTATCCTGCCTGCAGGTGGTAAAGCACCAATGGATAAGACTATAAGATCGTTTAGGACTAAGGATTAAGTTGAGAAAAGCTTGGTGTGTATCTCTAGAGTAACCCAAAATAAATTTGACACTCTCTTGGTAATTGATATTCTTGCCATAAAAAACAAAAGTATTTTTATTGTTCCAAATTTTCCATAAAGCCACAACAAACACACTATACCAAGAGATGTCTTTACTAAAATGTTTTTTTTTCTTGTTTCTAGCATTACTCTTGAGCCAATCCATCAAAGGTTTTCTCAATGTATCCAAGTACCAATTCCTGCCAAAAGTTGCAATCCACACTTCCTTAGCCTTATAACAATCTCTAAACAGATGGTTAATATCCTCAATCCCACAGTAATATGGGCATATAGGATCATTGGTAAGGCCCCTCTTCATTCTCATGTGATTAGTAAGCAACTTTCCATAGAGTATATAGTCCACAAGAAAGCTTTAAGCTTTAAGCTTTTGTGAGAGCCTAAGCTTCCATAACCAGCTCCATTCCTTCTCTACACTAGGATTTCCCTGGATTAGATCATAAATAGATGAAATAATAAACACACCATCATGTGCACCTTTCCACATAGGAGAATCCATGTTAGAACTACTAGGAGGAGCATTATTTGGCAAAAAAAAAATAAAAACTTTTTTGATTAATTTGATTTTTTGATTAATTTAGCCTGGCTAAATTAATTTTATTTGAAAAGAACTTTTGATTTTTTTACTTTTTTGTGAGAAAAAAGTGAAATAATTATGGTTGGAATGTGACATTTTATCTTATTGACTTATTTAACTTATTTTATCGTATTATATTTTTTTAATTCCAATCTAAACCCAACTGACATGCCAAACGAGACTTAAAATTTGTTAGCTGAGTTAAAAAAATAAAGAAGATTTATTAATTTGTCTAATGTTATATATATTTATTTATTTGAGAAGAAGGCTTTGCATCCTTGCTTGGTTTTCAGTTTTCCAAAATACTTTTCAGAAAATTTTACTTTCTTATTTTCCGTATTTTTTTGTTTTTACTGAATTTTTTAAATATTTTAAGCAATTTTTTTACTTTTTAGACACACCTAACATAAATACACCTAAAAAGTAAAAAAATTGTAAAAAAAAATCTTTTAAAAATTCACTAAATACCAAAAATACAAGAATTCAGTATATTTTTTGTATTTTTATGTATTTATTAATTTTTTAAAATATTTTTTCATAAATTTTTTACTTTTTAAATACATCTAAGTAAGGTGCATCTAAAAAAGTAAAAAAAATATTTAAAATTTAAAAAATATTCACTAAAAATAAAAAAACACAAAAACTAAAAAAGTTAATTTTTAAAAAATTTAATTCAGAAAACTTAAACCAAACACAGTGATTCTATTGGAACAGAATTTACAATGGTCAAAAGTTCAGTACTTGAGCCATCCGATCATACGAGTCCAGCGACTGAGTAGTTCTAAGCCTGCAATGTATCCTGATTGGGCTAGAAGATTGTGTGGCCCAATTTTTAAGCCTGTTTACATTTTGGGCCTGACCTTGTATATATATATATTATATATGGATATGGATTTGAAAAAATGAACAAATAGTTACAACTTTTTCGCCCAAAAAATATTTAAAAAAAAAAGTTCAGAAGATTTTTTCTCAAAATTACCCTTAACCGTAGATGCCGAGGGCAATCTTGGAACAATCATGAGAGAGTTCATTAGATAGTAAAAATTGGTGTTTAATTCTTTTAACATAGATTTTTTTTCCCAATAAAAATTTGTTAACACGTGCTTTAACAAGCTTCAAATAATTTTTGTTTTTCTTATAAAAGTGAGTTTCGTAAAAAATATATAATTATTTTAAATTTTGTTATTCAATTAAAATACTCTGTTAACAAATTTTTTTGTTTAATCAGGATTAGTTTTTGGGTCCGGCTTCTGTCCAGTCCGACTGGATCGGACTGGACCGTGCTGTTGGGCCCGTGGAGGCCCACCACGGGTCCCGTTTTGAAAATCTAAACCGTTGAATGTGTAGAGCTCGTCGAGTACTACATGCCTGTAAAAAATCATGTTGATTGAATATCGATAGCTATGTGATCAAATCAGTTTTGTATAAAAACAAATGGACGGTAAAAAAATTAACGGTTGATAAAAAACTGTTTTGTTCACATAGCTATCGATATCCGATCAATGTGATTTTTTACAGGCATATAGTACTCGACGAGTTTTACACATTGAACGGTTCAGATTATCAAAATGGGACCCGTGGTGGGCCCCCACGGGCCCAACAGCACGATCCAGTTCGATCCCAGACTGGACAGAAGCCTTGGCCTTAGTTTTTCTCTCATGAGTTATGTTGGCATGAAAATCCTTTTAAAAACACAATGGGCTTTGACTTTGTTTCACCTCACTAGGTGAAGCTTATGAATTGAAGCCTATCCTATGGTCAATGGGAATGAATTGTAATTTTAGTGTGTGATTTCATATCATTAGAGAGATTAGTCTTTAGATTTGATCACTCTAACATTTTCTTCAAAGAGATTAAAGATTCAAGTATTTTTCTCTATTTATAATATTATAATTTTTTTTTAATGAATTGGTTAACCGTCTCAGCTCGATTAGGCTAACATTTGGACCAAAGTTGATGTAATAGTATTAAAGGATGACCACTGAGTTGATTTAGGTGACATGTTTATACAGGCGGCCAAGTTTGGCATTCTCAAAAAAATTCAAAAAGTCAAAAAGTCACTATCCTATTTAAGTCACATCATTTTATTTAAGTCACATCACCTCTCTAACACATCACTTCAAACCCAACCCAAATCCAATCCATATTTCATAAAAAGTCAAAAAGTATACTTATTTAGTTTTTCCAAATATCGCTTTTGGGATATACACATGCATGGCAGCTGAAGAGAATTTGGGATCATTAAAGAATATGTGGATGCCAATCTATATACAGGGTTGTTTGGGGTGTCTTAAATAAGTGTATTTTTTGTCTTTTTGGACTAAAAAATTGAGAAAAAAAATTGGGTTAACTTTTTAACTTTTTATGTAAAAATGTGTATTAAAAAATTGTATAAATTAGTGTGTAGGGGAAAATTAGGATTGGGAGTTGTGCAGCCGCAATTTTTTACTTTTGGTGAATAGTAATAACTTTTTAACTTTTTGAGTAACTTTTTGACTTTTTTTCAACTTCCCAAACTTGGCCTTAGTAAATTTTAGTAGAGGTATGTACTTAGGCTATGTTTAGAATGATTTTTAAACTATGATTTTATTCTTATATTTTAATATGATGTTTGGATAGAGCGTTCAAACTATGATTCTATCTCATTTAGAAAACTTTACAGAAAACTCTCTGTGAGGCGCGATTTTCAAATTTTTTTTTTTGAAATTTGGCCTAATTGGTCATCCCACTGGACGTCCCACTGGTTGTCCGGTTGGTTGACCGGAATAGTGCAATTTTTTTTTTTTTACAATTAATATATGTTAATTTTTATATATTCGAAAAAAATATTTTTCGAATTTTTTAAATTTTTTTATGTGCTTTAATAAAATTTTGAGTTGTATGTTTGGTTATGAGTTGTAAGTTTTTGTATCAAATATTATATATTACATCAAAAAAATTTCACTCGATTCAAAACTCTTTTACCAAACAATTTTTCACACTCAAATCATAATTCCAAAACTCACAAACTCAAAATACAACTCCTACTCTCAAATCATATTTAAAAAACTCTACCAAACGCAACCTTAATATCTTATTACTAATTTTTGTAGGTATCTTTCAAGACAAAATCCAGTAATGATAGATGGTGTCTCAACAGTGCATGCTCAAGGCACATGACTAGAAATAAAACTATATTCGCCACACTTCAATCAAAGGATAGCGGATATGTAACCTTTGGTGACAATAATAAAGGAAAAATCATTGGTACAGGTAGTATTAGTAAAAATCCTTCTTATATTATAGAAAATATTTTACTTGTTAAAGGTTTAAAACATAACTTGCTTAGCATTAGTCAATTATGTGATAAAGATAATAGAGTTATTTTTGAAAAACTTACTGCACAATTGAGAACACCAAAGATAATAAAACGTTGTTTATGGGATATAGATATGAAAATGTATATTTGTTTGGTTTACATAACTTGTCTTCTCATTTTGATATTAAATGTTTATCTGCAATAAATGAAATTGGTTGGTTATGGCATAGAAGATTATGATATGCTCATTCAGATTTAATTTCAAAACTTTTAAAAAATGAGTTAGTCATTGGTTAGCCTAAAATTAGTTTTGAAAAAGACAAATTTTGTTATGCATGCCAACTTGGAAAACAAATTAGAATTTTTTTAAATCCAAAAATATCATTTTAACTACTAGACCGCTTCAACTCTTGCATGTTGATTTATTCAGACCATCTAGAATATTAAGTTTAGGAGGAAAATCATATGCTCTTGTTTGTATTGATGATTATACTAGACATATGTGAGTACTATTTTTAGCACACAAAAATGAAGCTTTTTATAATTTCTCAAAACTTTGTAAAATAATTCAAAATGAAAGAAATCTTAATATTTGTAATATTAGAAGTGATCATGGTAGAGAATTTGAAAATGATAATTTTATTATGTTTTGCGATGACCTAGGAACAAATCATAATTTCTCGACTCTTAGGACTCCTCAACAAAACAGTGTGGTTGAAAGAAAAAATAGAACTTTCAAATAAATAGCCCGTACTATACTTTGTGAGAATAATTTACCTAAATATTTTTGGGTAGAAGCCGTTAACACTGCATGCTATATTGTAAACCGTGTTATGATTAGACCTATTCTTAAGAAAACTCCTTATAAACTTTGGAAAGGTAGAAAATCTAATATTAGCTACTTGCGTGCTTTTGGTTGTAAATGCTTTGTATTAAATAATAATAAAGATAACTTGGGAAAATTTGATGCTAAATCAGATGAAACTGTATTTCTTGGTTATTCAAATTCTAGTAAAGCTTATAGAGTATTCAATTAAAGAACTTTACTTGTTGAAGAATCTGTACACGTTGCCTTTGATAAATCTAACAACATTGTTTCCAAGAATCTTGTAATTGATGATACTGCACAAACAAATCCAAGAATGGATAGCATTTACACAACAAATGAAGAAAATCCATCTCCTGAACAAAAAGAAGAAATCACAATGAAAAATCTTCAAGAGGAATATACTTGTCCAGAAAACGAATCAAATTTACTAAATGAATGAAAATATGTTCATGGCCACCCTAAAGACCTTATCATAGGTGATGTAGTAGAAGGTATAAAAACTTGTTTTTCTATTAGAAATATTTGTAGTAATTTAGCATTTATTTCACAAATTGAACCAAAATCGTATTTAGAAGCTGAAAAAGATGAAAATTGAATTTTAGCAATGCAAGAAGAATTAAACCAATTTGAAAGAAATGAAGTTTGGTTGTTGACCCCTCGACCTAAGGATCATCCAGTTATTAGTACAAAATGGGTTTTTCGAAATAAAATGGATGAATTCGGAGTTGTTACTAGAAATAAAGTTAGATTGGCAACCCCAAGGTTATAATCAAGAAGAAGATATTGATTTTGATGAAACTTTTGCACCGATTGCTAGACTTGAAACTATTAGAATGTTAATTGCTTTTGTATGTTTTAAAGATTTTATATTACATCAAATGAATGTTAAAAATGCTTTTTTAAATGAGTACATTCTGAGAAAGTTCATGTTAAATAGCCTCCCAGTTTTGAAAATTATAAATACTCGGATCATGTTTTCAAACTCTGAAAAGCTTTATATGTTTTAAAACAAGCTCTTAGAGCATGGTATGAAAGATTGAGTAATTTTTTATTTGACAAAAGTTTTTCTCGAGAAAAAATAGATACAACTCTTTTTATAAAAACCAAAAAGGAGGATATGCTAATTGTTCAAATTTATGTTGATGATATTATTTTCGGTGCTACTAATGAAAATTTGTGCAAAGAGTTTGCTAAAGATATGTAGGGTGAATTTGTAATGAGTATGATGGGGGAGTTAAATTACTTCCTTTGTCTACAAATTAAACAAACAAATGATGGATCCATTTAAACCAAACGAAATATATCAAGGATCAACTGAAAAGGTTTGAATTGGAATCATTAAAGCCTGCAGCAATTCCAATGAGCAAATTAATAAAAATCGACAAAAATGAGCAAGGTAAACCTATAGATGAAAAAAAATATCGAGGTATGATTGGTTCCTTACTCTATCTTTCTACAAGTAGACCCGATATAATATTTAGTGTTTGTATATGTACACGTTTTCAATCCGCACCGAAAGAGTCACACATCACTGCAATCAAACGTATTTTCAGATATCTTGTTGGCACTCCAAATTTGGGATTATGGTACCCTAAGAGAACCACTTTTGAACTTTTTGGTTACTCAGATGTCGCCTTTGCGGGATGTAGACTTGACTAAAAAAGCAGTAGTAGCACTTGTCATATTCTTGGATAGTCTCTCACTTCTTGGTTTTACAAAAAACAAAACTCGGTGGTTTTGTCAACTGCCGAAGCAGAATACATTGCCGCCACTAGGTGTTGCGCACAATTACTTTGGATGAAACAACAACTTCAAGATTTTGGACTTCACTATGATCATATTCCTATAAAATGCGACAACACAAGTGCCATTAACCTTTCTAAAAATCTTATTTAGCACTCACGCACTAAACACATTGAAATAAGACATCATTTTTTTAGAGAGCATGTACTCAAAGGTGACATTGAACTTGAGTTTGTGCCTACACATCGTCAATTAGCTGACATATTTACCAAGCCTCTTAATGAAGAACAATTTTGTTATATTAGAACTGAACTTTGTATGTTAAATACTCTTATATAATAATTATATTTAATAAATAAATAAATAAAATTTTAATTTTTTAAAAAAAAACAATTTTTTTTTATTTATAAAAACCTCTCTTTCTGCTCTTTCTGCTCTCTCACTCTTCGTCTCATTCTCACTCCCGCTCTCTATTTCTCTATTTCTCTATTTCTCTTTCTCTCTCTCTCTCTCTCTCTCTCTCTCTCTCTCTTATTATCCAACTCTGACTCCATCACAACCATCATCCACCCAAATCCCTTACTGATCTACCAATATCCATCACTGCTTAACATAAAACCTTTATCACCGATCTTTGACATCATTTTCGATTTGTCAAGATCAATCACCGATCCATTATTGATGTAGGCCGAAAGGTACCACATTGAGGTCACTTAAGTTACATTTAGTCTTTCAATTTTGTTTATTTGGTGGAGATGATGTGTTTTGTGCACTTGTACAGATTTGACAAGTAACACGCAAATTTCATCAAAAAGGGTGCGGAAGCAGATTCTCCTTGCGAGGAGCGGAAAATCCCGGCTTGTCACCTCACCGTAAGTGCGGCCAAGCCCCACTGCACGTGTAGCCCACCACAGCTCGAGCAGCCCACCACAGCTCGAGCAGCCCACCTAGGGTTACGTGCGTGAAAATTTTAGGCTTTTCTGTTAGGAATAAAAAGAAGAAAAAAGGGCTGAAAGGGGTTCTGAAAAAATTGAAGGAGAAAGAGGAGGTTAGGGTTTTGAAAAAGGTGATTCTCAATCTTCAAAGCAAATTCCCATGGAGGGTTCCATCTCTTCTACCTCTTCCCATTTGGCGCCGTTGCCAAGGACTTTTGGCAAAATTAGTTAATTTAAAGTTACATTCCTATTTTAAGTTTTAGTTTGGGATTTTATGTTTTCATGTTGCTAAGTGTGCAGAGCGTTTGAAAGTGGAGCTATCACTAAAGTGCAAGCAGGGCCAACTGAGCTTTTAAAAAAAAAAAACCATAGCATTAAAGTGCTAAAAAAAAGAAGCAAACACTCGCAAGCAAAGCACCAAAGTGCTAAAAAGAAAGACAAAGCTCAATTGGAGGTTGGAGATAATGTCTACATGTTAAGTACCTGCAAGATGAGTAAAGTGTTTTCGTTAAATCGCTGTGAGTATTTCTCCCTTTGGTATTTTGCTTTCATAACTTAGTGCACAGAGTCAGAACTTAGTGTGTGTGTATGTGAGTAGTGTATGCACGGGTGCCATTCTTGTCGCCTTGAATTGTGGAGTTTGGACTTTGAACTAGAAAGGACTCTTAAGAAACTTAGAGCCTCTACCCGTGTTCCTAGGTTTGAATATTCATATCCATACTTTGAACTAATAGAGATGGAAAACCTGAATGGCCTAAATGGGCCCAACCAAACCCTTAAGGATTACTTCACTCCCACTGCATACACATTACCATCATGCATCCAATTACTCGACAACACTGTTGCTCATTATGAGATTAAGTCCAGCACCATACAAATGCTTCCATCATTCCATGGACTAGCTCATGATGGTCCTTATAAACATTTGAATGAATTTTTGGAAATTTATTCTACAGTGAGGGTCCAGAATTTCACAAATGAGGCTTTGATGTTGCGATTGTTCATATTCTCATTAAAGGACAAAGCCAAACACTGGCTGAATTCCTTGCCTGCTAATTCTATCACAACTTGGGACTAATTACAGCAAAAGTTTCTGGAGAAGTACTTTCTCATTGGTAAGACCAACAAACTTAGGTGAGCCATCACTAATTTTGCTCAAATTGACGGGGAGCACTTTCACGAGACATGGGAGAGACTTCGTGACGTTCTCCAACAGTGTCCCCACCACCAAGTGCTTGATTGACAACTTGTTCAGACCTTTTACTATGGCTTAACTGAGCCTCACCACCAAATGGTGGATTTATCTTGTGGTGGGACATTCATGTCCAAAAATGACGCCGAGGCATGGCAATTATTTGAGAACTTAAGTGATAATTCCCTTCACTATGCCTCTGCAGCCCGGCAAGTCCGGCAACCAGTAGTTGGAGCCCCGAAAAGAGGGGGCATTTATGAGGTCAAGCAAAACCTAGAGTTAGCCCAACATGTAGAGGCATTGTCCCACAAAATGGACCAATTATTAGTTACGGGACATGCTCCTACACAGCAAGATTAGCCTCAATTTCACGAGACATGTGCTATTTGTGTGAGCCCTGCTCATGACTTGAGTGAGTGCCCTTCGGCATCACAATTTCTGGAGTTAGTCCAAGAGCATGTGAATGTGGCTCAAGGATTCTCCAACCACGGTAATGACCCATATTCCGATACATATAATCCGGGATGGAGAAATCACCCTAAAATTTCATGGAGACCTCCTTCACAAGGCGCTTCTTACAATCCTTCACCACCAAGGCAGAATTTTAATAATTTTGCCAACCAATCTTCCTACCGGCCACCACAACCTTATCAACCCCCACAACCTTACCGACAACAACAACCCCCACCCGTTCCTCAAGGTAACTTGGCCCTTGAGACTTAGGTGTTAGAAGTTCTCTCAAACTTAAGAGGTTAGCACTAGTAGTTCACTCCCATATTCACTTCATTGCCAAGCTAGAGGCCGAATTGGGTCAAATGGCTAATAACATGAATAGGAGAGATGAGGGAAAATTACCGAGTCAGACTGTGGCTAACCCTAAGAGTCAATATGGAGTAGAGGGGTCGGGTGGGATTAGAAAGCATCACGAGTAGGTGCAAACGGTGATTATTTTGAGAAGTGAGAGGAAGTTAGAGCCTCGGCCAGTTGCGTCTGATACAACTAGGGCTAGGAAGGGTGACCATGATGGTACACCCAATAAGAGCAAGGGTGAGGGAGAAACACCTAAGGGGGATGACTTAGTCCCTAGCATTTCATATGAGCCTAAGGCACCATATGTGCCAAAGGCACCCTTTCAGCAATGCCTTGATACACAGTCCCCTTTTAATTATCTCCATTCTCAATCCCCTCTATATATGGCTTCAGTCTTTGGCCATTCACTTTGAAAATGTGGCTATTCTTTGGATCTTGCACCTCAACGACGCCATGAATAAATGTCTCTACAACCACAAAGGGATCATCCCATCTTGATCTAAGCTTATCCGGAAAGAGTCTCAATTTTGAGTTAAAAAGCCACACTTTTTGGCCGGGTTCAAAGGATTTTCTATTAATGTGCTTGGCATGGAATTCCTTATTCCGAGCTTTAAAAATTTTTGAACTCTCATATGCATCATTCCGAATTTCGTCCAACTCATTGAGTTGCAATTTTCGATTGAGCCCAGCTGCGGCCATATCGAAGTTAAACTTCTTTATGGCCCACAACGCTCGGTGCTCAAGTTCAACCAGGAGATGGCAAGCTTTGCCAAACACCGCCCTATATGGTGACATTCCAATGGGTGTCTTATAAGTAGTGTAATAGGCCCATAATGCATCAATCAAATGTGTTGACCAATCTTTCCTATCTGGCCTCACTGTTTTCTCTATTATGTGTTTCATCTTCTTATTTGAGACTTCCACTTGGCCACTAGTTTGAGGGTGGTATGGTGTGCCAACTTTATAAGTAATAGAGTATTCTTAACTCCTGACTCAAAGAACCGATTACAAAAATGCGTACCCTGATCACTTATTATGGCTCTAGGAAACCCAAAACGACTAAAGATGTTTTCATGCAAAAATTTGATTACTACTTTATGATCGTTTGTTCGGGTGGTTATCGCCTCCACCCACTTAGACACTTAATCTACTGCCAAGAGAAGATACTCAAATCCAAATGACGATGGGAAAGGTCCCATAAAATCAATCCCCCCAAACATCAAAGATCTCTACCACAAAAATAGGGGACATTGGCATCATATCACGCCAAGATATCAAACCCATTTGCTAACCGCACAAACAAGTTTTACAAAATTGATGGGCATCTTTAAAAATGGTGGGCCAATAAAACCCGCTTTGGAAAACCTTAGCGGCCGTTTTATGCCCACTAAAATGACCACCACATGTAGAAGAATGACAAAATGTAAGAATGCTATGCACCTCACTCTCCAGCACACATCGTCGGATCACTTGGTCGGAGCGATAATTAAATAACTCCGGATCCTCCCAAAAATAATACCTAACCTTTGAAAAGAATTAGTCTTTGTCTTGCTTGGATCAATTTTGAGGAATTTTCCCAATGGCCAAGTAATCCACAATATGTGCAAACCATAGGGGGCTCGGTCGTGACACCACAAGAAGTTGTTCGTCCAGAAACGAATCATGCAAAGTTAAAAGGTCACTATTATACTCAACAAGGACTCGGGAGAGGTGATCCGCCACCATATTCTCAGATCCTTTCTTATCTGAGATCTCTAAGTCAAATTCTTGAAGCAACAATATCTATCTAATTAACCTAGGTTTGGTCTCTTTCTTTGATAGTAAATACAGCAAAACAACATGATCAGTGAAGACTATAACCTTGGAGCCTAGGAGATAGGACCAGAATGTATCTAAGGCAAAGACCATAGCTAGCAACTCTTTCTTGGTAGTAGTATAATCCAATTGTGCATCCGAGATAGTGCGACTAGCATAGTATATAGCATATGGTGCCCTATTGACCCTTTGACCCAACATAACCGCAACAACATAATCTGAGGCATCATATATGATTTCAAAGGGAAGCAACCAATCTGATGATTTCATGATTGGGGCAGTAGTAAGGGCTATTCTCAGTGTTTCAAAAGCTTTCAAACAAGCCTCATCAAAGATAAAAGGTGCGTCCTTAGCAAGTAAACCACACAAAAGACGTGATATTTTACTAAAGTCTTTGATGAACCTACGGTAAAAACCTCATGCCCTAGGAAAGACCTAATTTGACGCAGAGAATTTGGTGGATAAAGACCTGCAATGAGGTCAACCTTAGCTTTGTCAACCTCTATGCCTCGAGGGGACACAATGTGCCCCAACACTATACCCTCACGAACCATAAAATGGCTCTTTTCCCTACTCAAAATTAGGTTTGTCTCCACACAACGAATAAGGACTTTGGTTAAGTTTTGGAGACATTCCTCAAAAGACAGCCCAAACACGGAGAAGTCATCCATGAAAACCTCTAAAAATTTCTCCACCATGTCAGAGAAAATGGCCATCATACACCATTGAAAAGTCGCTGGTGCATTACATAGTTCAGAGGCCATATGCTTGTAAGCAAAAATGCTAAAAGTGCAAGTGAACGAGGTCTTTTCTTGGTCAGCGGGGTACACCGGGACTTGATTATAGCCCAAGTAGCCATCAAGAAAATAGTAAGAACCCTACCCTGCTAACCTTTCAAGAATTTGATCAATAAATGGCCAAGGAAAATGATCATTCCTAGTCATGGAATTCAATCTTCTATAATCAATACACACTCGCCACCTAGTAGTAGTTCATGTGGGGACCAACTCTCCTTACTCATTCTCTACAACAGTGATGCCCGATTTCTTAGGCACCACTTGCGTGGGACTCACCCACTTGCAATCCGAGATAGGGTATATAACACCCATATCCAACAATTTTAACACCTCATTTTTCACAACCTCCTTCATGTTGGGATTAAGTCTCCGTTGCATTTCACGAGAATGTTTGGCATCCTCCTCTAAATGTATATGATGCATGCACACTGAGGGATCTATCCCTTTCAAATCGGCGACCGACCACCCTATAGCACTCCGATGTGCCACAAGAACACTTATTAATTGACTTTCCTGTTCTGCAGTTAAGTCAGATGCAATGATGACAGGTAAAGTATCTTGAGACCCTAAAAATACATACTTAAGTGTGGTCATGGGTTGTTTCAACTCAAGTGTAGGTGGTGTGACTAAGGATAGTATGGCAGGCTCTCTAAACAGAGGTGGAAGCCCCCATGAAAGTTGCCTTTAAAGTGGTTAGGTTATTCTTTTCTAGGGTTTTGATGAAATCCTAGCTATGTAATTAGGTTTTCTTTTTGCTTTTTGATTATGTAAAGGTTTGAACAATTGTATGGTGTTTATGAAGTTTCAAACATATATTTTTCATTATCTTTTTAAATATTATGCTTTCTATAATTGTTGAATGCTTTCCATACAATGGTTTTCTATTCTTTCATATTCAAGGTATGAGACGAACCATACTACGAGGGACGAACCATACTTCACAACGATTCGTACACTTGAGATGGTTCATGCCCGTATATTGAACGTGATGATTTTCTTGATAAATGCTTCGAACTTGTGGTTGCGAAGTATTATTCCATTCGAACTGAAGCATAATTGATTTCAAATTGAAACCTTATTTACGTAACTAGTGGTGAACTCATTGCCCTAGGTTTTTCCCCAAATTAGTAAATTCATCTTTATTTATAATTACTAGTTTATTCGCTTTGTTTAATTTAATTATTATTAGTTTATGAATCCCTCAATCTTTTTATCAAAATTAATTTAGGAATTTAGCATTTAAATTAGTTTAATTTCACAATTGTCCTTGTGGATTGATACTTGGACTTACCATTATTCTAAGAAATTTGGTATGGTTTAGTGTTTAATTTTGGTGTGTGAAACGACTCATCAAATTTTGGCGCCGTTGTCCGGGACTTCTGGCGAAATTGAGTAATTTAAAGTTATATTCTTATTTTAATTTTTAGTTTAGGATTTTATATTTTAGTGTTGCTAAGTGTGCTAGAGTTTTTGCAAATAGAGCTATCATTGAAGTGCAAGCGGAGCGCAACTGAACTTTAAAAACAAACCGCAGCACTAAAGTGCCTGAAAAAAAAGAAGCAAACACTCGCAAGCAAAGCACCAAAGTGCTAAAAAGAAAGACAAAGCTCAATTGGAGGTTGAAGACAACGTCTACACATCAAGCACCCACAAGACAAGTAAAGCGTTTTCGTTAAATCGCAGTGAGTATTTCTCCCTTTGGTATTTTGCTTTCATAACTTAGTACATAGAGTTGAAACTTAGTATGTGTGTGTGAGAGTAGTGTATGCACGGGCGCCATTCTTGTCGCCCTGAATTGTGGAGTTTGAACCTTGAACTAGAAAGGACTCTTGGGAAACTTGGAGCCTCTGCCGTGTTCCTAGGCTTAAATATTCATATCCATACTTTGAACCAATAGAGATAGAAAACTTGAATGGCCTAAATGGGCCCAACCGGACCCTTGATGATTACTTCACACCCATTGTACACACATCACCATCATGCATCCAATTACCCGACACCATTGCTGCTCATTATGAGATTAAGTCTAGCACCATACAAATGCTCCCATCATTCCATGGACTAGCTCATGATGGTCCTTATAAACATTTGAATGAATTTCTGGAAATTTGTTCTACAGTGAGGATCCAGAATTTCACAAATGAGGCCTTAATGTTGCGATTGTTCCCATTCTCATTAAAGGACAAAGCCAAACACTGCCTGAATTCCTTACCTGCTAATTCTATCACAACTTGGGACCAATTACAACAAAAGTTTCTAGAGAAGTACTTTCTCATTGGTAAGACCAACCAACTTAGACAAGCCATCACCAATTTTGCTCAAATTGATTGCGAGCAATTTCATGAGACATGGGAGAGACTTTGTGACCTTCCCCAGGTAGGCCGCATATGCGGTCTATGTTACTATTTTGTGTGTTTTCAGTGTGGTGTGTATGCACCAAAACAAAAAACAAAAAACAAAAAAAAAACACAGACTGCATGTGCGGCCTACCTGGGTCAAGTTTGTTTGTTTTATTTTGTGAGAATCAAGGCTACTCATTTATTCTTTTCTGCAACACTAGCAATTATCAATGATGTACCCCAGGGATTAGAATAGAGAGGTCACCACTATGAAAGTGTGTTCATGTGAATCAAAGCATACTCCTGACAAGTGTACCAATATCACAAACACAAACAACTCTCCCAGTGCAAACATCATAGGCGAGGATTGACCTAATAAACCCTTTTCATGCAAGTCCACTATGTTCCCAAATTAACATATGCTTATATCACTACCATACTGGCACAAAGTGAACATCAAGTGAAGTGGCGCAATCAAGTGCAACAAGTACAAACATGAATTGTTTTATGAGCCAAGTAGAAGTACAAAAAAAAAAAAAAAAAAAAAAACCCTCATCCCTTAACTTGAATATGACATTGGCCTCAATTGAAGCAAATGCGAAGTAAATATTGAAGAAAGAGAATATTACTAGACATTATAGGTGCACATCTAGCGAGGCAGATGCAAACCAAACACACACTCACATATTTATTTTCTTTTTTTTTGGGGGGGGAGGGCGCACGTGAGGTGAATTATGGGCCGCTCCAGCTGCTGTTCAATAGTAGCCGAATTGGGATAGGCCGATCGACCAAGATCCATCACCAATCTGCAAACATTCTGTAACAACCCTCATCACTGCTTACCGATAACCACTGATTACTGTTAACTGAGTCTGATAATGACTGATAACTGGACTGAATAAAATATTGAACTGACTGACTGAAATTGAACCTGAATTGATTGAGTATGTCTATTGTATTGCATTTCTATCTGTTTGATTGATCATTTATCTGTTCGTGTTTTATGTTTAGACTGTTAATTGAAGGCCTTATTGGCGGCCGAACCGGAAATCGTTTAGTGTATCATGATCATCGTAATTTATGTGATTTTATAGTATATTTAATTAAAGTGTGATTTGGTATGATCAAATTAGATTAAAATAGGCTAAATTACATGAGTTCGAGTTATTTACAACTTTGCCACTTAGTGGGCTTTGCTAGCCTTTTGTTTAAGCCTTGTATTGTATTTGTTAAAACATTTCCTCAGCCCTATTTCATTGTTCTTGCCGACCAAGAGAGCTAGAGAGAGAGAGATTGAGTTTGTCTTGAAGGATTGCTTGGAGACTTGGAAATTTGGAAGAGTAATTACATATTTGAGCTCCTACACTTCTAATTCCACACCTAAGGTAGATCATTCATCTTCCTAATTGTGTCTTTGAGTTGTTCTTGCATGGTTTTGAGCTAAATTGAGGTCAAGAGCCAATTTATGGCTCAAAGTGTCGAATTGAAGCTTAGATGTTGCATGCATGGCTATATCCTTGCATTTTGAGGTTGATTACATGGAATTTGGCACATGCATGTTCATATTATTGTTAGAGTCCATGTTTTCATCTTGTTTTGAAAAGAATGAGCTCAATTGAGCAAGCTTTGAAGCTTTAATTTGGTTTAAAGATCATGCATGTTATGTTTGAATGTTGTTCTTGAAAAATGGTTGGAAGTTGGGTTTGAATTAAACACCCTTGGGCTTTGATTTCTCAAATTGAGTTTTAAATCATGTTTAACTGTGGGTTTGCAAGAGTTTTTCCAGAAAATAGCCCAAGAGGATCGAATTGGGAGCATCAAATTTGAGTTTTGGACTTAGAACACAAACCTGGATTTTCCAGATTTTTGCCTTCCGCTCGAGCGGGGAAAGTAGCGCTCGAGCGGAGAAATCGAGCTCCCAGTACTTTGACCTGTTTTACAGTCCGCTCGAGCGGAAGAAGTAGCGCTCGAGCGGATAAATCGAGCATCCAGTACTTTGCACTGTTCATCAGTCCGCTCGAGCGGAGAAATGTACGCTCGAGCGGAGTATTGAGTGACACGCTCGAGCGGGGAAGTTGGCGCTCGAGCGGGTACCTTTGTTTGCTTGTCCGCTCGAGCGGGGAAACCTGCGCTCGAGCGGGACTCTGTTTCACTGAAAATTCTGCAAATGTTTTCTGAATACATCTTTGCATCCTCATTCCATCCTAGGCATTCCTAGGCCTAGTTTTAGACATCTTAATGAGGATATAGATGTAGAACACACCGCGGTATAATAGGGAGTTAATGTTTATCTTTCCCAACTGTATAGCTTAGTGTGTGTTCGATCTGTTAACTGTGTAGGGTTGGCGACTGGGGAAACACGCTCTAGCATACTGTAGCCCAAACTCTGTGAGTAACAATTGTGTAAAGATATGTTCAAATGGTTATCTTCTGAAATACTGAACTGAACTATTTATTGAATTGATATTGTTGACTGTATGAATGTATGTCCTATATTCTGAACTGTATTGTGGCATCCTTAGCAACTACTGTTTACTGTTACTGCTACCGTTTGAGAAATCTCTGCCATCGACGGTCTGTGAACGGATGGCCCCACCGACGGTCTATGAACGGGTGGATTTGTCTAATCGACTCGGTTCCCATGATTGGAACCACTACTGTTTACTGATTGATGGCCATCAATTATTGTTCGGTCTTTTAAGACCTACCGTTTACTGTACTGTTATGCTAATGGATGTACCACATATCGCTGAATGACAGATATACTGAATCAATGAACTGTTTTCATTACTGTAAGGACATTCATTCTTAACTCCTTTACGCATCGTGTTATTCACTGGGCTTTAGCTCACTGCTCATATATATATGTAGGTGTACAGGCACCGGATCAAAGCTAGAAGCGTCGGAGTAAACTCCAGTTTTGTCAAGCCAACCAATGTGCCTCACTGCGAGGTTCCGAGCCTATCATGCTAAGGCTTAGGGGTGTTTTTTAGTATTTCCCCTTTTTGCACTGTCTCACTGCTTTGTAATAACCGAATGGATTGTATAGACTGAATGTTTACTGTACTATTGAGTGGGGATTAAGTCCCTGTTTCACTGAATGACATGTAAGTATATGTACTGTTCTGTAAATATGTATGAAAAATCTTTTTGGCATACAGACTGTCACAACTCATTGGACATTATTTTATTACTGTATTGGCTTCCGCCAGGCCCTGTACTCTGTTTTACTGTATTACTGTTAAGCAAGCCTTCGGTAATCTCGGGTTACTGGCCGGTTACGGTGCTAAACCCATAGGGCCGGGTTTGGGTCGTGACAAAGTGGTATCAGAGCGATACTTAACCACGAGTTATACCGGACACACGTGTCCAAATGAGTTATAGGGTGTCCTAGGAAAGTGATTAGGGCATTCATGAGCATGAAAAGTGTGTGGTTATGACATGACTGATTATGTTTTAATGTGTTAACCTGTTTAAACACATGACTGCTTATGTGATAAACTGTTTAAGTATGTAACTGCTTATGATTGAAACTGTTATAACTGTTTATAGAATAATGGATAATGCAAGCACTGCAAATGAAACTGAATCCTTATCCTCTGAGGCCAGAATGGCCAGACTGGAAAGAATGATGGAACTGATAACTGCTAGACTTGACCAACAACAGAACCAACAGCCCCCACCCCCTCCTTCGGTACAGCCGGAACTGAATGTGAATGTAAACGATGGGGACATAATTGCTTTTACCCAGAAGTTCAGCAAAATGAAACTGCCATCCTTCCAGGGAGGCCTTGAACCGTTGAAAGCTGAAGCTTGGGTACTGGAGACAGAAAAGCTATTTGAAGTGTTTCCGTGCTCGGAAGCAAATAAAGTACTATTAGCTACCTTCACCTTGCAAGAAGAGGCCAGAAGGTGGTGGATGCTGATCCGTGACACCAACACTGTAGTAACTTGGGCTCAGTTTAAGGAGTCCTTCTTTGAGAAGTATTTTCGCCAGTGTGTCAGGGACAGGAAAGTGACAGAATTTGAACAACTGAAGCAGGGCACGATGTCTGTTGCAGAATATGAAACAAAGTTCATCGAGCTTGCTAGATATGCACCGCATATGGTGGACACCGACTACAAGAAGGCCAGAAAATTTGAGGGCGGCCTGAATGTTGCGATACTGGACAGAATTAATGTTCTGAAACTCCCGACCTATGTAGGTGTTCTCGACCGGGCATTGATGGCTGAGTCGAACATCGAAGTAGTGAAACAATCTGAATCACCAGCGTCTGAATGGCGTGGGAAAAGACAGGGTTTCAAATTTAAGAAAGGCAAGCATAACCCATCGAATAAAAAGCAAAACACAAGGTCAACAACTATTTCTAGTCAAGGAAACCGTCCATTTCCGCCCTGTTCCGAATGTGGCAGAAACCACAAGGGAGTTTGTTACAAGGTATCAGGAGCTTGCTACAGGTGTGGCAAAATAGGCCACATGGTTAAAGACTGTCCCTCTGCTCCATAAGCTAGTAGTAAAGCTACACCGAGTGCAGCCGCATCAACAGTTGCACCAAAGCCTAACCCCAAGGCTACCGGGAAAGAGCCTGTGAGGCAGGGCCGAGTGTTTGCCCTAGTACCGGGAGACGTGCAAAATACTGAGACCGTTGTGTCAGGTATCCTCTCTATTTGTGCTCAAAATGCATATGTACTGATTGATTCGGGGTCTACACATTCTTATGTGTCGCATGCTTTTTCACGGAAATTGAATAGACCCTTAGAACCCATGAACTATCTGTTAGCTGTATCATCACCTGTTGGGGGATCCATGACATGTGCATATATGTATCCTGCTTGTGAAATTATTGTTGGGGATATGCATCTGTTTATTGATTTACTGCCATTGAACATAGACCATTTTGATGTTATATTGGGGATGGACTGGTTAACGAAATATCATGCCACCATTGACTGTGTAACGAAACAAGTAGTTTTCCGTCCATCGGGTTTGCCCGAATTTGTGTTTAATGGGAGTGGAGTAGTGCCTCCTCCGTATTTGATTTCTTCTGTGAAAGCTGTTAAATTGATTAGAAAAGGGTGTAAAGGATATCTGTGTTCTGTACTGACTGTATCTACTGATGATAATGTTAAAACTGATGTGAACTGTATTCCTATAGCCAGAGAATTCCCAGATGTATTTCCAGATGATCTGCCAGGGGATTTGATTGACAGGGAGATTGAGTTCACCATTGATGTGATTCCGGGTACACAGCCAATATCTAAAGCTCCCTACAGAATGGCTCCGACTGAACTGAAAGAATTGAAAGTACAATTGCAAGAACTGTTAGACAAGAAGTTCATTAGGCCCAGTACTTCACCGTGGGGCGCACCTGTTCTGTTCGTAAAGAAGAAAGATGGCTCACTGAGACTGTGCATTGATTACCGCGAAATGAATAAGGTAACTGTAAAGAATAAATACCCATTACCGCGTATTGATGACCTGTTTGATCAGTTACAGGGAGCTCAGGTATTTTCAAAGATTGTTCTCAGATCGGGGTACCATCAATTGAAAGTTAAACCAGAAGACATTGATAAAACTGCTTTTAGAACAAGGTATGGACATTACGAATTTTTAGTTATGCCTTTTGGAGTTACCAACGCACCGGCAGCATTTATGGACCTCATGAATAGAATCTTCAAACCGTACCTTGACGACTTCATTGTGGTATTTATTGATGACATATTAATTTATTCCAAAAGCGTAGAAGAACATGAACATCATTTGAGACTTGCCCTACAGACCCTAAGAGAACAGAAACTGTATGCTAAACTGTCTAAATGTGAGTTTTGGCTTGATCATGTTATGTTTTTGGGGCATGTTGTTAGCAAAGATGGGATTTCTGTTGATCCGCAGAAAATTGAAGCTGTAGTGAACTGGCCTAGACCAACAAATGTGATAGAAGTCCGAAGCTTTTTGGGACTGGCTGGATATTACAGAAGATTTGTCAAAGATTTCTCCAAGATTGCCTTACCGTTGACTCAACTGTCATGACCCAAACCCGGCCCTATGGGTTTAGCACCGTAACTGGCCAGTAATCCGAGATTACCGAAGGCCTGCTGAACAGTAATACAGTAAAACAGAGTACAGGGCCTAGCGGAAGCCAATACAGTAAATAACTAGTGTCCATTGAGCTGTGAAAATCTGTATGCCAAAAACATTTTTCATGCATTCATTCAACTCAAAACAGTACAGTCTATACAATCATATACAACCATTCAGTGCGGGGACCTGATCCCTCGATAACAGTACAGTGAAACAGTAGACAGTCTATACAACAGTGCAAAACAGTAGGGAGACCGATAGGGGACACAAAAACACCCCAAGCCACAGCATGGCGTCTCGGAACCTCGCAGTGAGGCACATAGGCTGGCTTGACAAAACTGGGGACTAACCCACGCTCCTAGCTCCGGTCTGGCTACTGAGAACCTACATATATATATAAACAGTGAGCTAAAGCCCAGTGAATAACAATAAGTGTAGAGAGGTTATGAATGAATGTCCTTACAGTAATGAAAACAATTCATTAAACAGTATTTCGATCTTACAGTATTTCAGTCAATCAGTCATATGTGGTACACCCATTAGCCTATAAACAGTAGGTCCAAAAGGACCGGGTCTTACAGACCCAACAGTAATGATGGCCAGTCATTCAGTAAACAGTATGGTTCCACAAGGGAACCGACAGAGTTCTGTAACAATAACAGTAATCAATAAGTGCTAAGGATGCCACAGTACAGTTCACAATACAGGACATACATTCATTCAATAAACAATATCAGTTCAGTAAACAGTTCTGTTCAGTATTCAAAAGATAACCATTTTGAACATATCTTTACACAATCGTTACTCACAGAGATTGGGCTAATAGCAGCTAGAGCGCGTCCCCGAAGCCAACCCTAAACAGTTAACAAAATGAACACACTCTAAGTTTAACAGTTGGGGAAGTACAATAATTAACTTCCTATTATGCCTCGATGTGTTCTACATCTATATCCTCATTAAGATGCCTTAAACTAGGCCTAAGAATGCCTAGGACGGGATGAGGATGCAAAGATGCACTTAGAAAACATTTACAGAATTTTCAGTGAAACAAGGCCTCCGCTCGAGCTCAGGTTTCCCCGCTCGAGCGTACAAGCAAACAAAGGTCCCCGCTCGAGCGTACATTCCCCCGCTCGAGCGGACTGAAGAATGGTGCAAGATGCTGGATGCTCGATTTCTCCGCTCGAGCGTGAAACACTCCGCTCGAGCGGACTGTAGAACAAGTCGAAGAAAATGCTGGGAGCATGAATTCCCCGCTCGAACGGCACTTCCCCCGCTCGAGCGGACGGCCAAAATCTGGGAAATCCAGATTCAACCTCCAAGTTCCAAACCAAGTTTTGATGTTCCCAATTCGATCCTCTTGAGCCCATTTTCTGGAAAACTCTTTTAAACACATAGGATAACAAGTTATAAAGCTCAATTTAAGAAATCAAGGCCCAAGGGTGTTTAATCAAACTCATTTTCAAACTAGTTTTCAAGAACAACATGCAAACATGACATGCATGAGTTTTTAACCAAATTCAAGCTCCAAGTCTAGCTCTATTGAGCTCCAATCTTTGGAAACAAAATGAAAACATGGACTATAATATAAACATGGACATGCATGTACAATCCACCATGTATTCAACTTCCAAATGCACCAAAATGGCCATGCATGCAACAATTAATGTCCAATTCAACATGTATGAGCAAATTCATGGCCTAGCTCTCTAATTGGGCATGAACCATGCAAAATGAGGCTCAAAGACAACAAGATGGAGATGAAGTCACTTACCTATGTCTCAATTACAAGGTTGAAAGCTCAATTAGCAACTACACTTCAATTTCTTCAAGCAAGTCTTATGAACACAAGATGAAAACACTCACTCCCTAATCTCTCTCTCTCTCAATTCGGTGGTGGACCCAAATGTGCCAAAGAAGTGTTGTAATATGCAAGACCAAGTCTTGTGCAAGGTGTGGTGTAGTGGCCCACTAGGTGGCAACATGGTAATTAAGCCAAAGTTTGCAATATGACAATATTTAATCTAGTTTAATCATTCCTAATCAATTTTCAGATAAATATACCATTAAATCACAAATATTCTACTGATTCCAAAACTCTAAACGGTTCCTAATTCGGCCGCCGATAAGGCCTTCAATTAACAGTTTAAACATATAAGTTCTAACAGATAATCATTCAATCAAACAGATGCAATATGCAATTCAATAGATAACTTATTCAATTTCAGTTTCGACTTCAATCAGTTCATTCAGTACTTCAGTTAATCCAATTATCAGTCATTATCAGTCCAGTTTAACAGAAATCAGTACGTAATTCAGTAGGTTATCGATAATCAGTACAAGGGTTGTTACAGTCTCCCCTCCTTACAAGGAGTTTAGTCCTCTAAACTCGAGTTACCTTCAGTCTGGAAGAAAACAGGATTCAGTGGAAACAGTTCTGGATATCTTTTAGCCATGTCATCTTCCCTTTCCCAAGTGGCATACACACCACCATGGTTCTGCCAATCAACTTTCACTAGCGGGATCTCTTTGTTTCTCAGTTTCTTGATCCGTCGGTTTACAATCTGTATAGGCCTCTCCTCGTAAGTGTAGTCATCACTCAACACTATCCGAGTAGGCTCAATCACATGGAATGGATCCCGAAGATAATCCCTCAACATAGAGATGTGGAAGACGTTATGCATATGCTCCATTTCAGGAGGAAGTGCAACTTGATACGCCACCGGATTGAGTTTCTCAACAATCTCATAAGGTCCAACGTATCTCGGCGCCAACTTGCCTTTGACTCCAAACGAGTCTGGCCTTTCATTGGTGTCACTTTCACAAAAACGTGATCACCCACTTCATATTCTCGGTCTCGCCTTCTAACATCTGCATAACTCTTCTGTCTACTCTGTGCAGTTTTCAGTCTTTGCTGAATCAGTTTTATCTTTTCAGTTGTTTCATACACAATCTCGGGCCCAAGCAACGGCCCATCTCCAACTTCTGCCCAGCAAATTGGAGATCTACACTTTCTACCATACAATGCCTCGAAAGACGCCATGCCAATGCTCGAATGGTAGCTGTTGTTGTAGGCGAATTCAGCCAACGGCAAATGACTTTCCCAATTTCCCTGGAAATCAAGGACACACATTCTCAGTAGATCCTCCAAAGTTTGGATGGTCCTTTCTGACTGTCCATCTGTCTGAGGATGATAAGCACTACTCAGCCTCAATTCAGTACCCAATGCAGTCTGTAGGCTTTGCCAGAACCTCGATGTAAACTTCGAATCCCTGTCAAAAACAACAGACACAGGCACTCCATGCAGTCTCACAATTTCAGCAATATAGATAACAGCCAATTTGTCCGCATTATAAATTGTCTTGACAGGTAAGAAGTGAGCAGATTTAGTCAGTCTATCAACAATAACCCAAATTGAATCCATACCTTTTCTGGAGCGAGGTAACCCAACGATAAAATCCATCGTGATATGCTCCCATTTCCACTCTGGTATGGGTAAGGGTTGCAATAATCCAGCGGGTCGTTGATGTTCAGCTTTGACTTGTTG
This sequence comes from Camellia granthamiana, assembly GCA_036172215.1. Lineage (NCBI taxonomy): Eukaryota > Viridiplantae > Streptophyta > Magnoliopsida > Ericales > Theaceae > Camellia > Camellia granthamiana. The sequence goes on from CM069911.1 coordinate 11,309,044, forward strand.
GCAATGAAGACATTTGGACACAAAGTCGGCAATTTCTTTCTTCATTCCCGGCCACCAGAAATTCAATTTCAAATCTTGATACATTTTCGTATTCCCTGGGTGGATAGAAAAATTTTGAATTGTGGCCCTCTTGCAGAATTCTTCTTTTCAGTTCAGTGTCATTCGGTACACACAGTCTATCTTGAAATTTCAGTACATTGTTCTCAAACTTGAATCCCGGTCTCGGTTTTGAATCTCTTTCTTCAATAATCTTCTTTAAGAAATCATCCAGTTGCTGTTTCTCTTTAATCTCTTCAATCAAGGCTGGTTGAGCAGAAATAGCAGCTAAGGTTCCACCTTGTTCCTTCAAAACAATTTCAATTTCAGACTTTTCAAGATCACAAAGCAACTCTTTTCTGTCCAGTCAGCAAACAGGCTAAGTTCCCAATCGATTTTCGGCTCAAAGCATCGGCAACGGTGTTGGCTTTTCCCGGATGATACAGTATTTGTAAGTCATAGTCTTTAATCAGTTCAAGCCATCTCCGCTGTCTCATATTCAGTTCTTTCTGTGTGAAGAAATATTTCAAACTCTTGTGGTCAGTATACACTTCACATGTCGCTCCGTACAAATAGTGACGCCAAATTTTCAGTGCAAACACCACTGCAGCAAGTTCCAGGTCATGGGTTGGGTAATTCTTTTCATGTGGTCTCAACTGTCGGGAAGCATAAGCAATAACTCTCCCATTCTGCATTAAAACACATCCCAAACCCTTATGAGAAGCATCACTAAAAATAGTATAACCATCTGTACCTGTAGGCAAGGTAAGAATTGGTGCAGTCACGAGTCTAGTTTTCAACTCTTGGAATGCTGATTCTCTCTGGTCAGTCCAGTCAAATGATATCCCCTTCTGTGTCAACTGAGTCAGTGGTAAGGCAATTTTAGAGAAATCTTTGACAAATCTTCTGTAATATCCAGCCAATCCCAAAAAGTTTCGGACTTCAGTCACATTTGTTGGTCTAGGCCAGTTCACTACAGCTTCAATTTTCTGCGGATCAACAGAAATTCCATCTTTGCTAACAACATGCCCCAAAAACATAACATGATCTAGCCAAAATTCACATTTAGACAGTTTCGCATACAGTTTATGTTCTCTTAAGGTTTGCAGGGCAAGTCTCAGATGATGTTCATGTTCCTCTACAGTCTTAGAATAAATCAATATGTCATCAATAAATACCACAATAAAATCATCAAGGTACGGTTTAAAAATCCTGTTCATGAGGTCCATAAATGCAGTTGGGGCATTCGTGACTCCGAACGGCATAACTAAAAATTCATAGTGGCCATACCTCGTTCTAAAAGCAGTTTTATCAATGTCTTCTGGTTTAACTTTCAGTTGATGGTATCCCGATCTGAGATCAATTTTGGAAAACATTTGTGCACCCTGTAACTGATCAAACAAATCATCAATACGCGGTAATGGGTATTTATTTTTCACAGTTACCTTGTTCAATTCACGGTAATCAATGCACAGTCTCAGTGAGCCATCTTTCTTCTTTACAAACAAGACAGGTGCACCCCACGGTGAAGTACTGGGTCTGATAAACTTCTTGTCTAACAGTTCCTGCAATTGTACTTTCAATTCTTTCAGTTCAGTTGGAGCCATTCTGTAGGGAGCTTTAGATAACGGCTGTGTACCCGGAACTACATCAACGGTGAATTCAATCTCCCTGTCAATCAAATCCCCTGGCAAATCATCTGGAAATACATCTGGGAATTCTCTGACTATAGGAATGCAATTCACATCAGTTTTAATATTATCATCAGTAGATACAGTCAGTACGGAACACAAATATCCTTTACACCCCTTCCTAATCAGTTTAACAGCTTTCACAGAAGAAATCAAATACGGAGGAGGTACTACTCCACTCCCATTAAACACAAATTCAGGTAGACTAGGTGGACGGAAAACTACTTGTTTCGTTACACAGTCAATGGTGGCATGATATTTTTGTAACCAATCCATCCCCAATATCACATCAAAGTGATCTATGTTTAACGGCAGTAAGTCAATAAACAGATGCATATCCCCAACAATAATTTCACAAGCAGGATACATATATGCACATGTCATGGATCCTCCAACAGGTGATGATACAGCTAACAAGTAATTCATAGGTTCTAAGGGTCTATTCAATTTCCGTGAAAAAGCATGCGACACATAAGAATGTGTAGACCCCGAATCAATCAATACATATGCATTTTGAGCACAAATAGAGAGGATACCTGACACAACGGTCTCAGTATTCTGAACATCTCCCGGTACTAGGGCAAATACTCGGCCCTGCCTCACAGGCTCTTTCCCGGTAGCTTTGGGGTTAGGCTTTGGTGCTACATTTGATGCTGCTGCACTTGGTGCAGCTTTACCACTAGCTGGTGGAGCAGAAGGGCAGTCTTTAATTCTGTGGCCCACCTTGCCACATCTGAAACAAGCTCCTGAAATCTGGTAGCAAACCCCTTTGTGCTTATTGCCACATACGGAGCAGGGTGGAATGAATCCACTCCCTTGGCTGGGGCTAGTCGTTGACCCCGTATTCTGTTTTTTATTTGCAGAGTTATGTTTGCCTTTCTTGAATTTGAAACCCTGTCTTTTACCATGCCATTCAGTTGTTGGTGTTTCAGATTGTTTCACTGCTGCAATATTTGTCTCGGCCATCAATGCCCGGTCGAGAACACCCACAAAAGTTGGCATTTTCAAAACATTTATTCGGTCCTGTATAGCAGCACTAAGGCCTCCTTCAAACCTTCTGGCCTTCTTATATTCGGTATCCACCATATGTGGTGCATACCTGGCAAATTCGGTGAATTTCTTCTCGTACTCGGCAACAGACATATTGCCCTGTCTCAGCTGTTCAAACTCAGTCACTTTTCTGTCCCTGATGCACTGGGGAAAATACTTTTCAAAGAAGGACTCCTTGAACTGAGTCCAAGTCACAATAGTATTCGCATCACGGGTCAACATCCACCACCTTCTTGCTTCTTCCTGAAGGGTGAAGGTTGCTAACAGTACTTTGTTGGCTTCGGAGCACGGAAACATTTCAAACAATTTCTCGGTCTCAAGAACCCAAGCTTCAGCCTTTAACGGTTCTAAGCCTCCCTGGAAGGACGGCGGTTTCATCTTGCTGAACTTATGGGTCAGTGCAATAATGTCCACCTCATTGGCATTCACATTCTGTACATTCTGTTCCGGTTGCACCGGAGGAGGAGGAGGTGGGGGGCTGTTGGTTCTGTTGTTGATCAAGTCTTTCAATTACTAGTCCCATCATTTGTTCAAGTCTGGCCATTCTGGCCTCAGAGGATGATGATTCAGGTTCATTTGCATTATCCATTCCACTATAAGCAGTTATAACAGTTATCATTATAAGCAGTTGTACACTTAAACAGTTCAACACTTTAACATATAATCAGTCAGTCATAAGCACACACTTTTCAAGTCCATGAGATGCCCTAATCACTTTTCTAGGACACCCTATAGCTCATTTGGACACGTGTGTGCGGTATAACTCGTGGTTAAGTATCGCTCTGATACCACTCTGTCACGACCCAAACCCGGCCCTATGGGTTTAGCACCGTAACTGGCCAGTAATCCGAGATTACCGAAGGCCTGCTGAACAGTAATACAGTAAAACAGAGTACAGGGCCTGGCGGAAGCCAATACAGTAAATAACTAGTGTCCATTGAGCTGTGAAAAATCTGTATGCCAAAAACATTTTTCATGCATTCATTCAACTCAAAACAGTACAGTCTATACAATCATATACAACCATTCAGTGCGGGGACCTGATCCCTCGATAACAGTACAGTGAAACAGTAGACAGTCTATACAACAGTGCAAAACAGTAGGGAGACCGATAGGGGACACAAAAACACCCCAAGCCACAGCATGGCGTCTCGGAACCTCGCAGTGAGGCACATAGGCTGGCTTGACAAAACTGGGGACTAACCCACGCTCCTAGCTCCGGTCTGGCTACTGAGAACCTACATATATATATAAACAGTGAGCTAAAGCCCAGTGAATAACAATAAGTGTAGAGAGGTTATGAATGAATGTCCTTACAGTAATGAAAACAATTCATTAAACAGTATTTCGATCTTACAGTATTTCAGTCAATCAGTCATATGTGGTACACCCATTAGCCTATAAACAGTAGGTCCAAAAGGACCGGGTCTTACAGACCCAACAGTAATGATGGCCAGTCATTCAGTAAACAGTATGGTTCCACAAGGGAACCGACAGAGTTCTGTAACAATAACAGTAATCAATAAGTGCTAAGGATGCCACAGTACAGTTCACAATACAGGACATACATTCATTCAATAAACAATATCAGTTCAGTAAACAGTTCTGTTCAGTATTCAAAAGATAACCATTTTGAACATATCTTTACACAATCGTTACTCACAGAGATTGGGCTAATAGCAGCTAGAGCGCGTCCCCGAAGCCAACCCTAAACAGTTAACAAAATGAACACACTCTAAGTTTAACAGTTGGGGAAGTACAATAATTAACTTCCTATTATGCCTCGATGTGTTCTACATCTATATCCTCATTAAGATGCCTTAAACTAGGCCTAAGAATGCCTAGGACGGGATGAGGATGCAAAGATGCACTTAGAAAACATTTACAGAATTTTCAGTGAAACAAGGCCTCCGCTCGAGCTCAGGTTTCCCCGCTCGAGCGTACAAGCAAACAAAGGTCCCCGCTCGAGCGTACATTCCCCCGCTCGAGTGGACTGAAGAATGGTGCAAGATGCTGGATGCTCGATTTCTCCGCTCGAGCGTGAAACACTCCGCTCGAGCGGACTGTAGAACAAGTCGAAGAAAATGCTGGGAGCATGAATTCCCCGCTCGAACGGCACTTCCCCCGCTCGAGCGGACGGCCAAAATCTGGGAAATCCAGATTCAACCTCCAAGTTCCAAACCAAGTTTTGATGTTCCCAATTCGATCCTCTTGAGCCCATTTTCTGGAAAACTCTTTTAAACACATAGGATAACAAGTTATAAAGCTCAATTTAAGAAATCAAGGCCCAAGGGTGTTTAATCAAACTCATTTTCAAACTAGTTTTCAAGAACAACATGCAAACATGACATGCATGAGTTTTTAACCAAATTCAAGCTCCAAGTCTAGCTCTATTGAGCTCCAATCTTTGGAAACAAAATGAAAACATGGACTATAATATAAACATGGACATGCATGTACAATCCACCATGTATTCAACTTCCAAATGCACCAAAATGGCCATGCATGCAACAATTAATGTCCAATTCAACATGTATGAGCAAATTCATGGCCTAGCTCTCTAATTGGGCATGAACCATGCAAAATGAGGCTCAAAGACAACAAGATGGAGATGAAGTCACTTACCTATGTCTCAATTACAAGGTTGAAAGCTCAATTAGCAACTACACTTCAATTTCTTCAAGCAAGTCTTATGAACACAAGATGAAAACACTCACTCCCTAATCTCTCTCTCTCTCAATTCGGTGGTGGACCCAAATGTGCCAAAGAAGTGTTGTAATATGCAAGACCAAGTCTTGTGCAAGGTGTGGTGTAGTGGCCCACTAGGTGGCAACATGGTAATTAAGCCAAAGTTTGCAATATGACAATATTTAATCTAGTTTAATCATTCCTAATCAATTTTCAGATAAATATACCATTAAATCACAAATATTCTACTGATTCCAAAACTCTAAACGGTTCCTAATTCGGCCGCCGATAAGGCCTTCAATTAACAGTTTAAACATATAAGTTCTAACAGATAATCATTCAATCAAACAGATGCAATATGCAATTCAATAGATAACTTATTCAATTTCAGTTTCGACTTCAATCAGTTCATTCAGTACTTCAGTTAATCCAATTATCAGTCATTATCAGTCCAGTTTAACAGAAATCAGTACGTAATTCAGTAGGTTATCGATAATCAGTACAAGGGTTGTTACACTCAACTGACACAGAAAGGGATATCATTTGACTGGACTGACCAAAGGGAATCAGCATTCCAAGAGTTGAAAACTCGACTTGTGACTGCACCTGTGCTTACCCTACCTTCAGGTACGGATGGTTATACTGTATTTAGTGATACTTCTCATAAGGGTTTGGGATGTGTTTTAATGCAGAATGGGAGAGTAATTGCCTATGCTTCCCGACAACTGAGGCCTCATGAAAAGAACTACCCGACCCATGACCTGGAACTTGCTGCAGTAGTTTTTGCACTGAAAATCTGGCGTCACTATCTGTATGGGGCAACATGTGAAGTATATACCGACCACAAGAGTCTGAAGTATTTCTTCACCCAGAAAGAATTGAACATGAGACAGCGGAGATGGCTAGAACTGATTAACGACTATGACCTACAGATTCTGTATCATCCGGGAAAAGCCAACACCGTTGCCGATGCATTGAGTCAGAAATCGATTGGGAACTTAGCTTGCTTACTCACTGGGCAGAAGGAGTTGCTTTGTGCCCTTGAAAAATCTGAAATTGAAATTGTTTTGCGAGAGCAAGGTGGAACCTTAGCTGCTATTTCTGCTCAACCGGCTTTGATTGAAGAGATTAAAGAGAAGCAGCAATAGGATGACTTCTTGAGGAAGATCATCGAAGAAAGAGAATCTAAACCGAGACCGGGCTTCAAATTTGAAAATGATGTACTGAAGTTTCAAGAAAGACTGTGTGTACCGAATGACACTGAACTGAAAAGAAGAGTTCTGCAAGAGGGCCACAACTCAAAATTTTCTATCCACCCAGGGAATACGAAAATGTATCAAGATTTGAAATTGAATTTCTGGTGGCCGGGGATGAAGAAAGAAATTGCCGACTTTGTGTCAAAATGTCTTCATTGCCAACAAGTCAAAGCGGAACATCAGCGACCCGCAGGCTTACTGCAACCCCTACCCATACCGGAGTGGAAATGGGAGCATATCACGATGGATTTTATCGTTGGATTGCCTCGCTCCAGAAAAGGTATGGATTCAATTTGGGTCATTGTTGATAGACTGACCAAATCTGCTCACTTCTTACCTGTTAAGACAATTTATAATGCGGACAAATTGGCTATACTCTATATTGATGAAATTGTTAGACTGCATGGAGTGCCTGTGTCCATTGTTTCTGACAGGGATTCGAAGTTTACGTCGAGGTTTTGGCAAAGCCTACAGACTGCATTGGGGACTGAACTGAGACTGAGTAGTGCCTATCATCCTCAGATAGATGGCCAATCAGAGAGGACCATCCAAACTCTGGAGGATTTATTGAGAATGTGTGTCCTTGATTTTCAGGGAAATTGGGAAAGTCATTTGCCATTGGCTGAATTCGCCTACAACAACAGTTATCATTCGAGTATTGGTATGGCGCCTTTCGAGGCATTGTATGGCAGAAAATGTAGATCTCCGATTTGCTGGGCAGAAGTTGGAGATGGGCCTTTGCTTGGGCCCGAGATTGTTTATGAAACGACTGAGAAAGTGAAACTGATACAACAGAGACTGAAAACTGCACAGAGTAGACAGAAAAGTTATGCAGATGTCAGAAGACGGGACAGAGAATATGAAGTGGGTGATCACATGTTTGTGAAAGTGACACCGATGAAAGGCCAGACTTGCTTTGGAGTCAAAGGCAAGTTAGCGCCGAGATATGTCGGACCGTATGAGATTATTGAGAAAATCAATCCGGTGGCGTATCAAGTTGCGCTTCCTCCTGAAATGGAGCATATGCATAACGTCTTCCACATTTCGATGTTGAGGGATTATCTCCGGGATCCATTCCACGTGATTGAGCCTACTCGGATAGTGTTGAGTGATGACTACACTTACGAGGAGAGGCCTATACAGATTGTAAATAGACGGATCAAGAAACTGAGAAACAAGGAGATCCCGCTAGTGAAAGTTGACTGGCAGAACCATGGTGGTGTGTATGTCACTTGGGAAAGGGAAGATGACATGGCTAAACGATATCCAGAACTGTTCCCCCTGAACCCTGTTTTCTTCCAGAATGAAGGTAACTCGAGTTTAGAGGACTAAACTCTTTTTAAGGAGGGGAGACTGTAACAACCCTCATCACTGCTTACCGATAACCACTGATTACTGTTAACTGAGTCTGATAATGACTGATAATTGGACTGAATAAAATACTGAACTGACTGACTGAAATTGAACCTGAATTGATTGAGTATGTCTATTGTATTGCATTTCTATCTATTTGATTGATCATTTATCTGTTCGTGTTTTATGTTTAGACTGTTAATTGAAGGCCTTATCGGCGGCCGAACCGGAAATCGTTTAATGTATCATGATCATCGTAATTTATGTGATTTTATAGTATATTTAATTAAAGTGTGATTTGGTATGATCAAATTAGATTAAAATAGGCTAAATTACATGAGTTCGAGTTATTTACAACTTTGCCACTTAGTGGGCTTTGCTAGCCTTTTGTTTAAGCCTTGTATTGTATTTGTTAAAACATTTCCTCAGCCCTATTTCATTGTTCTTGCCGACCAAGAGAGCTAGAGAGAGAGAGATTGAGTTTGTCTTGAAGGATTGCTTGGAGACTTGGAAATTTGGAAGAGTAATTACATATTTGAGCTCCTACACTTCTAATTCCACACCTAAGGTAGATCATTCATCTTCCTAATTGTGTCTTTGAGTTGTTCTTGCATGGTTTTGAGCTAAATTAAGGTCAAGAGCCAATTTATGACTCAAAGTGTCGAATTGAAGCTTAGATGTTGCATGCATGGCTATATCCTTGCATTTTGAGGTTGATTACATGGAATTTGGCACATGCATGTTCATATTATTGTTAGAGTCCATGTTTTCATCTTGTTTTGAAAAGAATGAGCTCATTTGAGCAAGCTTTGAAGCTTTAATTTGGTTTAAAGATCATGCATGTTATGTTTGAATGTTGTTCTTGAAAAATGGTTGGAAGTTGGGTTTGAATTAAACACCCTTGGGCTTTGATTTCTCAAATTGAGTTTTAAATCATGTTTAACTGTGGGTTTGCAAGAGTTTTTCCAGAAAATAGCCCAAGAGGATCGAATTGGGAGCATCAAATTTGAGTTTTGGACTTAGAACACAAACCTGGATTTTCCAGATTTTTGCCTCCCGCTCGAGCAGGGAAAGTAACGCTCGAGCGGAGAAATCGAGCTCCCAGTACTTTGACCTGTTTTACAGTCCGCTCGAGCGGAAGAAGTAGCGCTCGAGCGGATAAATCGAGCATCCAGTACTTTGCACTGTTCATCAGTCCGCTCGAGCGGAGAAATGTACGCTCGAGCGGAGTATTGAGTGACACGCTTGAGCGGGGAAGTTGGCGCTCGAGCGGGTACCTTTGTTTGCTTGTCCGCTCGAGCGGGGAAACCTGCGCTCGAGCGGGACTCTGTTTCACTGAAAATTCTGCAAATGTTTTCTGAATACATCTTTGCATCCTCATTCCATCCTAGGCATTCCTAGGCTTAGTTTTAGACATCTTAATGAGGATATAGATGTAGAACACACCGCGGTATAATAGGGAGTTAATGTTTATCTTTCCCAACTGTATAGCTTAGTGTGTGTTTGATCTGTTAACTGTGTAGGGTTGGCGACTGGGGAAACACGCTCTAGCATACTGTAGCCCAAACTCTGTGAGTAACAATTGTGTAAAGATATGTTCAAATGATTATCTTCTGAAATACTGAACTGAACTGTTTATTGAATTGATATTGTTGACTGTATGAATGTATGTCCTATATTCTGAACTGTATTGTGGCATCCTTAGCAACTACTGTTTACTGTTACTGCTACCGTTTGAGAAATCTCTGCCATCGACGGTCCGTGAACGGATGGCCCCACCGACGGTCTATGAACGGGTGGATTTGTCTAATCGACTCGGTTCCCATGATTGGAACCACTACTGTTTACTGATTGATGGCCATCAATTATTGTTCGGTCTTTTAAGACCTACCGTTTACTGTACTGTTATGCTAATGGATGTACCACATATCGCTGAATGACAGATATACTGAATCAATGAACTGTTTTCATTACTGTAAGGACATTCATTCTTAACTCCTTTACGCATCGTGTTATTCACTGGGCTTTAGCTCACTGCTCATATATATATATGTAGGTGTACAGGCACCGGATCAAAGCTAGAAGCGTTGGAGTAAACTCCAGTTTTGTCAAGCCAACCAATGTGCCTCACTGCGAGGTTCCGAGCCTATCATGCTAAGGCTTAGGGGTGTTTTTTAGTATTTCCCCTTTTTGCACTGTCTCACTGCTTTGTAATAACCGAATGGATTGTATAGACTGAATGTTTACTGTACTGTTGAGTGGGGATTAAGTCCCTGTTTCACTGAATGACATGTATGTATATGTACTGTTCTGTAAATATGTATGAAAAATTTTTTTGGCATACAGACTGTCACAGCTCATTGGACATTATTTTATTACTGTATTGGCTTCCGCCAGGCCCTGTACTCTGTTTTACTGTATTACTGTTAAGCAAGCCTTCGGTAATCTCGGGTTACTGGCCGGTTACGGTGCTAAACCCATAGGGCCGGGTTTGGGTCGTGACACATTCATCCTCGATCTTCTCCATTCCTCCTCATCATCAACATCATCGCCGATCAACATGTTAAAATTATTTTTGCAATATGTGATATTTTTTATATGGTTGTATGTGCTCCAAACTCTCTTATATTTAATAACAATTGCTTCTACCTGGTATGAAGAAATTATTTTTATTTTTATTTTCTCTTTTTATGTTAATGCACTCGGTGTAATTGTTTATGGCCGGATCTTAATAGCCCTTGGTATTATAAATTGGTAATCTATTTCTTACAATTTGTGTAATTTTTAGTGCATTAATTTAGTGGGAGACTATAGACACCCCATTTTTAACCGACCTTAAGACTCAGACGTCATCGATTGATCGCTCGGTGATAGTGCATGTTGTGCTCGTTTTGAGTTTTCAGAGTTTTCGGCTGAGTGCCTTGCTTCCGGGCCTCTGAACTCTTTGTGTTTTGGCTCGGTTTGTGGACTAAGCCTTGTTTTCCTTGCCTGGAGGGGAAAGAGAGGTCCGTAGACCACTTTTCCCTCTAGTAGGCTAGTTTCCGGTTTTCGGAGCCTTTGGTCGAGCGTCTTGTCTAGCTTCCCTTTTGGTTTGGTTTCGAACCGAACCTTGTTTTCTCTTCCCTGGAGGGAGAGAGAGGTCTTGTAGACCACCTTTTTGTGGTCGTAGACCACTTTTCTCGCTTGGAGACTAGTTTTCGATTTTTGGAGCCTTCGACCGCGCGCCTTGTCTCGGGACCGCTTGACGTTTTTCGTTTGGCTTGGTTTTTGAACCATGCCTTATTGACCTTGCCTAGCGGGACACTGTGGTTTAGGAGACTACTTTTTGTGGTCGTAGACCACTTTTCTCTCGTAGACCGTTTTTGGTGCTCGTAGACTAGTTTTCGAGGCTTCCGACTGCGCGCCTTGCCTCCCGGACTCTTGTCTTGCATCCTTTTTGGTTTGTTTTTGGCACAAACCTTGTTTTCCTTACTTGGAGGGTGGAATAAGGGTGGGAGACCAGTTCTTCCCCTTGGAGACCACTTTTCCTGCTTGCCAGCCAGTTTTCTAGTCGGCCAACTGGTTTTCTTGGTCTTTGGACCACCAATAGTGGTCGGCCACCACACCACCACCTTGCTTTCAGCGTGCAGACCACTCCTCCCCCATGGCCGACCACTTTTTATCCTGGCAGACCACTTGTGGTGGTCGGCCGACCACTACAAGTAGCTGGCCGGCCACTTTAAGTGGTCGGCAGCTTTCCAGCACCTTTTTGGAGATCTTTTCTTGCCAGCTGTGATAGCTGGAAAGCACAGAAGTCATCCTCCATACACGTGTATGGAGGGATGGCTTAGAGCCTCAAGTGTGTTCAACAAGCTTGAACTTTGTTTTTCTATATAAGGGAACCTCCTCCCTCATGCCTTAGGGTTCAGAAAATCTTGCTTGAGCTATACATATCATCTATATCTATACTTCTTCATTTCTCTCTTGTCTTGTGCTTGAAAGTGCATTTTCATCATAGTATTACACACAGACACACACTCAAACACCACCCTTTTGTTGCTGAGGCCCTTTGAGGTTGGTTTTGAAGTTTTTGGACTGGTTTTGATCAAAAAAAGCCGCTGGAGTTGTTGCTTTAAAGGGGTTCTACAAGGGTGAGCTTCTAACCTTTTAAACCCTTGTTTTTGATTAAGCTTTTGGACCTATTTGCATGCTTATTTTGGCTTGACTTTCTATTGAAAAAAGTTTTGATTTTTAGTCTTTAGCATGTTTGTTTAAGGTCTTTTTTGTGTTGGGGGTGGTCTATCCCCTTCTTGTGCCTTGTTTGGCTTTGTTTTACACCATCACTTTAGGCCCTTGAGATCACTTTCTCTTGGCCTTTTAACCACTGAAATCCAGTGGATTTTCAGTGACAAAACTTGTGTTTTGAGGTCTTAAATAGGAGAGGGTCAACCCCTCTCCTTGTGTTTTATATGCTTGCTTTGTATGCCTCATGTTTAAGCATGTTTGTTAAGCTTATGTTGGCTCCATCTTAGCATGTATTTGGGGTTAGTTTGACATGGCATACCACTATTTTGATTTGGTTTTGTCACCTCATGCATGCTTTATACACTTGTAGTGTAAATTTTGCAAACTAGCTTTGTGTGCCTCATGAAGTAGCATGCCTTTCTAGCATGTTTTGAGTCCATCTCAGTAGGTTTTTGGTGTTGTTTTAACATGCCTTAGATCTGTTTTGGGTTGGTTTGATGGCCCCATGCATGCTCTATGCACTTGTAGTGCAATTCCATTCAATAGCCTAATGTGTATCATGTTTGAGCTCATCATTCTAGCATGATTTTGGCTTAACTCCGAGAAGCTTTTGGCCATGTTTTACTATGCTTAAGGTCTGATTTGTGTTGTTTTGGTCATGCATGCATTGCTTTGTATAGCCATGGTTCAATCTAGCTTACTAGCTTTGTGTATTGAGTCCATTAGCATGCATTGCTTGGATTATTTTCATGATTTGGCATCATTTGAAATGTGATTTTAGTACATGTAGTGTGGTCATACACTCGCATTTGTCACTCTTTTCATGGTTCATGCTTTATGCCTTAAACATGAGCCATTGCGTATGCCTTCATGCCTAAGCTTGTGAGCTATCATTTCAATGTGTTTTTGGGGTTATTTTACCATGATATAACTCTAATTTTTGTTGGTGAAGCCATCTCATGCTTGGTCTTAGTAGGTGTAGTGTAGTCCTCCCTTTTGGCCTTGCATATTTCATGCTTCATGCTCACCATGCTAGCTTACTTTGGCTTTAGTCCATGCATGTTTTAGTATCATTTTGACATGTTCTAGGACTCTTGTGGGTTGTATTGGCCATATGCTTCATGTATTGTATAGCTGTAGTGCAATTGGCCTTGCTAGTTTCAAGCTTTGAGTCTCCTAGCATGCTTCATTTGTAACATGTCCATGATTTGGCATCATTTACCATGTTATTTCAGAGCATATAGCATTGCCATGTTCCCATTTCTTTCACCCTTTGAGTGCCTCTAAGGGTTGTGCATTGTTGCCTTACTTATGGTCTAGTATGTATGCATGCATGCTTAGACATTTGAGCCTCCATATTAGCATGTTTTAGTCATTGTCTTGACCTATTTGAGCTCTGTCCATGCTTGGTTCATTCATTTGCGCCATGTATTGCATGTCTCTTGTGTAGTCCTCTTTGCTAGCTTTAATGCTTAAGGACCCTTGCATGCCATGCTTGTATTGTTGGAGTGATTTGGCATCATTTCATATTTGATTTCAGAGCATTTAGTGTTGTTACACTTCCACATTTGTCACTCCTTGCTCATGTTTGAGATTTGTGATCTTATGTCTAGTTGAAGAGCCATAGCATGTGCATGCATTTGTCTTGCATTTCATGCCATCTTTTGTAACATTTTGGCCACTGTTTTGGCATGGCTGAGGTCTGTCCATACACAGTTTAAGTCCATTGAGTATGTGGTTTGCATGTTGTTGCATGCTTGGTGTATTGCATGTTGTTATTTGCTTGCATGCATTGCATTGTATTTGGCATATTTGTGATGCATTGTGTTTGGATTAGTTGTTAGTCCAAACACGGGAATCGAGGGACGTTTCATACTTAAAGTGATGAAACATGCTTCATTTCTCGGTAGCCGACCCTCTTGATCAAGCATGATAGAGGTTAAGGCATTTATGTGTTATATGTGCATTCATTTCACATTAATTCGTGCAATCTTGGCTTCTCGGCCATTATGCATCGATATGCGTGATTAGTGGCCCAAGGGTCGAGAACCACGTTCCCTTGAGCTCATGAAATGATAGGGAGAGTGGTTGTGCATACATATGTTGCATACATTGGCATGCCCCTTCTTGTCCTCTATTGCAGCAAACTGAAGAAGTGCAGCAAAAACTGGTCGGCAGACCAGTAAAAGTGGCTAGCCGACCACTTTTTCTGGTCTGTAGCAAATAAAAGTGGTCGGCAGGTGGTTGGCACCACCAATAACTGGTCGGCAGCCCTCCTAAGGGTCCCCAAGGTGAGTTAGAAGCTATTTGGAGCTTGGTGCAAGGTTCTGAGAACAATTGAAAAGAGAGGCAAGTTGGGGCATCGCGACGGATTTCCGAACGAGGCGACCGAGCATGCATGCACTCTTCTCCCTTTGAGGGCATCTCTTTACTACTTTACTAAGCTGATTTGATTAGCTAGTTATGCTTTCATTTTGTACTTAAGTAGTTAATGCGTTTAGCTGCTTATTTGTATTGTAATAACTAGTTAGTTAATTAGCTTTATTTTGTAATAATTAGTTTAATTAGCTTAGATTAGCTAGTTAGCTTCTTATTCGGACCCTTCGTCGAGAGGGCACAACTGTTGTAATAAGCGTGCGTGTGTGTGATGCATGTCTTCCAACCCCCATTTCTTTCTCCGTTTTACTTATCCGCTTTCAGTGGTTAGTTTTAGGGCATATTTCAATTAGCATACCTTATGCTTGCATGCGTGCATCATTCATCTGTTTTGCATGCACCGGGCTCGGCGCATTATACAAACTGCATCGTATTTCAATACATTTACTTGAATACGTGTTCAATAGCATGTTATCAAGTTGCATTCACATGACATCTTAAGAATAGCCGAGCCTATCTTAGTTGCATTTTTGCATGTGTTGCATTAGGCATCTTAACATAGCTAGGATCATGCATTGATTTCTAACATAGCTTCTGTTTTGGCTCGGAGTACATTGTGAGTGTTTATGCTTTAGCATCCTTGCATGAGATGTGTATGTTGCCATGATAGCATGCTTGCTATGAGGCTAACTGCTTAAGTGTTTAACTGCATGAATGCCTGTGAATGAAGGTTAGATTGCTTGAATTGGAACAATTCATCAAAATGCGAGTTTTAAGCCCACTTTGCAGAGTGGCAAAACCATATTTTCTAAGCCCACTTGAGGGTGGCAAAATCCGCGTCTTAGCTTACTTGCGAGTAGCACCTTCAAAATCATTTTCACAAACGAACATGAAATGTTTTGTTCTAACTTAGGCGATCTAGTCTATACTTGTATGCTGTGCACATCACATAGTAAGCTAGCTAATAAATCAGAATAAGAACACATGTGTTTTCAAAAATAACATATTATGTTAGTAAAGGCCGATCTTTGATCGGGCGAGCGGGGCTGCTCATTACATGACCTTCCCCTCTAGTACCCAAGTTCCCGAGCCGAGGCAACTTTGGTGATGACGGACACGTGGCCTTAGGCACGAGTCAGGGTTTCCTAAATTTTTCAAAATAAAATATTTAGGTGGCGACTCTGTATCTGGCAAAGCAGTCCATGTTTAATACTTCTTTATTAAAATCAATTTTTCAAAATGATTTGTCGGATTTGGACTATTTGGTGATTTATCAGTCTCATATTGCACTTTGTGAGATTAGATTCAGAACCGTGACATGAGTCCGAACTGTAGTAGCTAAGAACAAACGATTCGCGCGCTCGCGCGCGTAGCAGAGTTCCGGGCAGTCTACAGTGACTCATATTATGTAATATTTTGAGATTAAAACAATTAAAAAAAAAAAAAATCTTAAGAGGACGTTTATATATTCTATGCATAATTTTAGGGGGAGTATGTATAGTTCTCAACTAGTTTTTTTCTTTTTCACTCTTTATCTGCATCAACAATTTTTTTTTATATAGCAAAGACAAACAATTTTTTCAAAGAGAAATGCTTGCAATTTTATTTCAGAATGAGAAACTATTGCTCGATTACATGCATGGTTTGAGAAGGTTTCACAGATTTTTTGCGTTTCACTTCTCTCAACAACTTTTCATGAGCCTCTTTTACATGTCTCTCTCTATTTTCAACTTTTGTGAGTGTTGGCATTATAACCGTTGCATAATATTGTACTGCATTCTCCAACTGAGAATTTTTCCTTTCTAGCTCTCTCTTCTCCTGACGAGTATTAGCTAGTTGTTGTTTTAACAAACTCACATCGTCTATCAATTGCTGATTTTCTTGTACTTTTGCTTGTAGTCGTCGAACCATATCGAATGGCAAATTGCTTATTCTCATTTACCAGGACAAAAGGATATTTCCATGACCAAGTCTTTGGTTCATTTTACTATCCGTTTTAGTATTCCATGGATATGGAAATTGTAGCGATCTTGATTTTGACCCGGTCAGCTTAAGGGGGTCGAGCTACCCGGTCAGCTAACCGAAGAAAAAATGCGAAATGCATTCGAAATTGCTTGAGCCACACATGCAAAAAATAGGAGAGGGCTTGTTTGGCTACTGCAATAAATGCAGGTGTGAGAGTGCAAGTGCGGGAGAAGCGCCGTACGTACGGTGGTAGGTGAGTCCAAAATTTTGGTCTTTTCTTCTCTTTAGGCTGAGTTTATCTCATTCTTGTTATGTCTCTCTCTCTCTGTAAAAACCCTTTCCTCTCCCTTCTCTCTACATTTCCCTACGCCAAATTGGATCAAAACCTTTATTTCTCAAGATCCATTAGAGTTCTGCCATAGGTTCTTCATCAAAGTTGGTTAACTTCTCGAGGGCTTCGTTGTTTGCGGTGAAGATCGAGTTTCGACACCGTTGATTTGGGGGGTTTCATCTCATTTCTTCTTCAAAACTTGCGGTAGAGATTTTCTTAGAGTTATATATATTTTTGCAAGATCTATATGATTTTTGAAATCATCTTTTGATAGCTTTGAAAATTGATTATTGATTCAAGAAGTTAAGCGATTTTGAAACTAGGTTTGTCTTTTGTTCTTTTAAAATAATCTTATGGGTTTTGATCTTCGTTGATTGAAGAAAAGATGATTTTGGAAAGTTTTCTTTCAAAAGATTTGAGTTATATAGTTTTGGTGAGAAAATCTAGAATTTGCGGATTTTTTTTAAAAGAGACTGAAAATCCATGAATGATATTGTTATATTTATTTTGTGTGTCAAAATAAATGGATGTTTGGAAAATTTCTTATTTATATTTATATAAATTATTAATTTCAGGGAATATGAGAATTGTTGTTCATTTTGGAAATTATTATTCAAAATGTTGAAATAGTCTTGAAATGAATAATTGTTGAGGATACTTGAGAAGAGGAAATTGTGTTATTCCTTGGATGATGAATTGGAATAAAAGTATTTATATTCATCTTGTGTTATTGACATATCAATTCATTTGATTACATTAAACTTTGAAAGTTGATTTGAAAACTTGCATTGAGAAAAGAATGTTGTGAAACAAGTTTTCATGGAATGGTTTTGGGATAAATACGTTGGTAAGTCTTGATAGGTGGTGTAGATGATATTGAATAAGTTGGCCTGAGAGTCCGGGGTGAAAGACTGAAAACCTGCGCAGATAGGTGTCGAGCCTTTCGTTTAATGCCGGTAAAAATGACAATTTGGTAGTACTCGTATAGTCTACTTACAGACACCAACTTAGGGATTACCAGAGTCGTATTTACCACTCTTGAAATAAATTGTTAAGTTTTGAAGAATTGAAATTGCATAACATCATTGAGCATGATGGTTTTCAAAGATGAAGATGTGATTTTCTTTCAAAAGAACATAGCATGGCATGTACATTTAATCTCTTGAAACTTGTATAAAATATATATAATTTGTTAAGGATTTCCTACTGGGCTTTATGCTCACCCTAAAGGATTTTTGTGCAGGAAAAGATGTGGTGATGCCGCCTAACTAAAGGCGAGGAAATGTGTGTTGAGAGTACGAGACTCTCATTTTGCTGTGACTTTGTGTGTAAGCCAAGGGCTGTATGTGTGTGGGTTTGAATAACAGTTTTGTGTAACCAGGCTCAAGCCTTGGAAACTTGTAAACCATTTGGGGTATTTATTTGTTTATTTACTTCTTGTTGGATTAATGTATTGTTGCATGAAGAACTATTGTATCTGTAATGTAAGTTTGAAGATTTATAATCGGTTTTCCTTGAAAGAGCCATGATTGTTGTATTATCATTTGGGCTAGAAATTTAGGGCGTTACAGAAATGGGATTTCCAGTG
Source organism: Camellia granthamiana (assembly GCA_036172215.1). NCBI lineage: Eukaryota > Viridiplantae > Streptophyta > Magnoliopsida > Ericales > Theaceae > Camellia > Camellia granthamiana. The sequence continues at coordinate 11,327,602 of CM069911.1, forward strand.
TGATTATCAGAATAAAATTCCATGTCTCAAAAAGAGTTTTCTTTGTGAGATGGTGGGATAAGGGTATGAACCCCACCTTACCAGAAACTGTCTAGAAAATTAAGGCCCATACTCAAGCCTACTGGGAAGCTATTCTTAAAAAAATTCCCAGTCAACCAGTCATTCAAAATCTTTTTTTACAAATTCAAACAGAATTACGCCAAAAATACCCGAATTTGTCAGAAACAAAATTAGTTATTAAAAGCATGGATTTAATGAAGGAACAATTTCTCCAGACTATTTCCAATGATGACACCTCCATGAAATCCGTTACTAGCAGTCAAGACCAGGAAGATCCAGACCAGGATGAAAATGAATTTGCTGCTCTAGTCGGTGAATCACAAGATCCAGCAGAAGATGAACCCAACTTTGATGTTTTTTGGGATTCACTCACCAGTATGATTGCCGAAAAGATTGACAAGGAAAAAGATAAAAAAGAAAAAGGCAAAGCATGAGTCCTTGTCCCCCACCAGAATCTTTTATCTGGAGCGTCAACACAAAATGACAACCAACAGAACATCTACTTTCTGCAAAAGCAGATTCCTTATCTGCCATCTAGCACAGAGACCGACAATTGTCTCACTCCAGTCCAAAGAAGATAAGGATGCTGAGTCAAAAGAAGATTCCCACTCAGCTTTGAGGATATGGACGATCGACTCCAACCACCAAGGACACGCCACCTGTCCTCACCTTATCTAATCTTTTGTTTATAAAAGGGAGAGTTGTTTTTAGAATTTTCTTTCAAGAATTTAAGAATAATATCTAAGTGTGCTCTTTCCCTCTCTCTCTCTCCCTTGTAAAATTTTCCAGTTTATGATATATAAATTAAGTGTTGAAGAATTATGTTGTTTTGAAGATTCTGGTTGTAAGTATTTTATTCTTTACTATGTATGCCTGTAAATTTACTTGTTGATTTGATTAATGTTTTAGAATTTTATTTTGACATAGAAATATATATTTATAACAACTTCAAGCTAACGATCCATATTTACAGTTGTACCTTTCTAACCAGTTAGAATTTTGTAATCAACAAATAATCAGAATAAACGGGTAACTTGATGATCAGTATTATCATTCTATTTGCAAACAGTGCCATACATTAACATTTGATGTACAATTTCAAAAATTTGATATTCTGATTTGCCATCTATATTCCATTCATAAATGGTTTTGCCATGGTAGGCTCTTTGTGTATAAAGGAAATCTTCCTCATAAAGAATATCCCGAGGTGTAGGTCGGGAATAATAATATCTACTAGGTCCTGTTAAAGACATTCTGGAAGTCTGTTGAGGAAAATGGGTTTTATTAACAGACTGAAAATCTTGAAAATTATTTTAGATTTCTAAAATGTGTGAAGGAGAAAGTTCATCTTTCTTATCATGAAAGTTGTCTGGTCGTTGAGTAGAAAGCATATTGATCTGAGAACTGGACGATTGTCCGATATTAATGGTTTTCATTTTCTAGATAAGGGCGTCCATAAATTCATTATCCTGTTTAGTGGACCTAAGTTTAAAATCAGTCACCTCTAAGGGAGGTTTAACATTTACTGGTTGGATAGGGAGATTTAGTGTAGAGTCTTTCTTTTGGTTTTGTACTAATTCTCCTACTGATTCTTCAATTCTGGTCATTTGTTTGCCTACAGTTTGAAATTAAAGATTCGTACAATTATTTTGTTTAATTATCAGAATGAGATCTTCGGCTTGAGCAAATTCTCTTTTTTTAGCGGTGGTTTCGGGTGGTTTAACAAAAATAGTGATGACTAAAGGGTTACTGGAGCAAGAATCTACGCTTGGTGATAATTCTAATGATTGTGGAGGCGGATGGATGGATTTAATACTTTGCCCATCAGTTGTCAGCCATGTTTTCTGTAGATCATCTAGACTATTAAGTTGGTGTTCTGGTAGTAATTCCATACAGTGGCAAACTCAAAATACCATTCTGGAAAGGACCTTAACATCTGATGTTTTTGTGTTTATAACTATTGTGAGGTATGGCTGTTAAAATACCATTTCCTAAATTCCTGATATTTAGATTGCATAAAATCCTCGATCAAATATTTTCTAAGCTCACTTCCTGGAGAAAAATCCATTAAACTTCAAAATTCATATCACTAGTGGTTGGGCTGTAAGGTCTTCTGGTTTCATATACTCCATGAGGTATCTGATTTTCGGATATGTAAATGCCCTGAATAACTGGATCTGCAAGTGGATCACTAGGTGTCCGACTAGGTGGTCTGGAAGGCATTCCTTGTATTACTAACATTAGTTTTTTTTGTTTTTTTTTATATTTTTAATAAATATGTAAAAAATCAATTAAAATAATTAATTCTCAAAACAAACCTTATTTAGCTCAAATTGCCTGGTTGGTGCTGCACAATTACTTTTCGTTCAAAGTAGTAGTAAAACCGCGCAAGAAACCGTGTCGAATTCAACCCTTGACTAACTTTTTTTGAACTTAACCTTTGATTGATTGACTATTCTTTATTCAGCGAAGTTTCCTAGTGGATTTATGACATATCATATTCCAAGCTTTGGAACCCAAAATTAAAAGTTTATTTGTTGAATTCTATTTTCAAAATTATTTTAAATTTATCTTTAGTTTTAAAATTATTCTAAATTTATCTCTATTTCCAAATTTATTTTAAATTAAATTTATTTCTATTAGGAAAGCTACATTAATTGAATCAATATCTATATTGAAATATGTGGCACATCATATTTTCAAGTTGATTGAATTTTTTTTAAAATTTTTTAATAACACTCTGTAAAAAAGTTATTTGTCAATTCATATAAAAAATTATTTTTTGTCTACTGCCCCGTTTGAAGACTTGGGTTAGTAGTAAAAAAAAATTATAATAAATTATAACATTAATTTTTTTTAAATAAATATGTAAAAAATCAATTAAAATAATTAATTCTCAAAAAAAACCTAATTTAGCTTAAATTGCCCGATTGGTGTTGCACAATTACTTTTCATTCAAAGTAGTAGTAAAACCGCGCAAGAAATCGCGTCGAATTCAACCCTTGATTGACTTTTTTTGAACTTAACCCTTGACTGACTGACTATTCTTTATTTAGCGAAATTTCCTAGTGGATTTATGACATATCATATTCCAAGCTTTGGAACCCAAAATTAAAAGTTTATTTGTTGAATTATATTTTCAAAATTATTTTAAATTTATTCTAAATTTATCTCTATTTCCAAATTTATTTTAAATTAAATTTATTTCTATTAGGAAAGCTACATTAATTGAATCAATATCTATATTGAAATATGTGGTACATCATATTTTCAAGTTAATTGAGTTTTTATTTTCTACAAATTTAATATAATTATGTGCTTACAATTATCACATTAATCTGATTAGTTTTGGAACAAAGTCAAATCCTGAAAATGAAAGAAAAGGTTACCATACGTATTAGCACATATTGATTGCTAATATACAATTTTTATAAAGTTTTACCATGTATGAAGTTCAGACATATATAATTTGATCGAATGCATAGGACCGATTGGTTGGTAGTATATATATATATTTCATATATTCATTGCAAGAGTTAAATACAAATAGATTCCAAGGTGGGCAGACTATATACATAGAAAATTATATTTAAAGGTTAATCTCATCTTCTTTTTTCATTGGAATGTTTAAAATAATAAATTCTCAAAACAAACCTAATTTAGCTGAAATTGCCCGGTTGGTGCTGCAAAATTACTTTTCGTTCAAAGTAGAAGTAAAAATGCACAAGAAACCGTGTCAAATTCAACCATTGACTGACTTTTTTCAAACTTAACCATTCATTGTTCAGCGAAGTTTCCTGGTGGATTTATGATATATTATATTCCAAGCTTTGGAATCCAAAATTAAAAGTTTATTTGTTTAATTATATTTTCAAAACTATTTTAAATTTATCTCTATTTTTAAAATTATTTTAAATTTATTCTAAATTTATCTCTATTTTCAAATTTATTTTAAATTAAATTTATTTCTATTAGGAAAGCTACATTAATTGAATCAATATCTATATTGAAATATGTGGTACATCATATTTTCAAGTTAATTGAATTTATTTTATTTTATTTTATTATGAAACTTTGTAAAAAAGTTATTTGTCAATCCATATAAAAATTTATTTTTTTTATCTAATGCCCCGTTTGAAGACTTGGGTTAGTAGTAAAAAAAAATCGTAATAAATTATAACATTAATTTTTTTTAATATTTTTTATATTTTTTTTAATAAATATGTAAAAAATCAATTAAAATAATTAATTCTCAAAACAAACCTAATTTAGCTCAAATTGCCCGGTTGGTGCTGCACAATTACTTTTCGTTCAAAGTAGTAGTAAAATCGCTCAAGAAACCGCGTTGAATTCAACCCTTGACTGACTTTTTTTAAACTTAACCCTTGCCTGACTGATTATTCTTTGTTCAACAAAGTTTCTTAGTGAATTTATGACATATCATATTCCAAGCTTTGGAACCCAAAATTAAAAGTTTATTTGTTTAATTATATTTTCAAAATTATTTTAAATTTATCTCTATTTTTAAAATTATTTTAAATTTATTCTAAATTTGTCTCTATTTCCAAATTTATTTTTAATTAAATTTATTTCTATTAGGAAAGCTATATTAATTGAATCAATATCTATATTGAAATATGTGGTAGATCATATTTTCAAGTTTTTTTAATGAAACTTTGTAAAAAAGTTATTTTTCAATTCATATAAAAATTTATTTTTTTTTATCTAATGCCCGGTTTGAAGATTTGGGTTAGTAGTAAAAAAAAATCGTTATAAATTATAACATTAATTTTTTTTTATTTCTTTAAATAAATATATAAAAAATCAATTAAAATAATTAATTCTCAAAACAAACCTAATTTAGCTCAAATTGCTCGGTTGGTGTTACATAATTACTTTTCATTCAAAGTAGTAGTAAAACTGCGCAAGAAACCTGTAATAACCCCGACTCATGATTAACATTAATCGATTTTTAAATATGTCTAATAAGTTATTGAGATCAAATCTTGAATTAATTGCATGTGTGATGCATTATTTGTACCTTTATCTGTCTCTCGTAGGAAGATCTGTTCATGTTTCCATTTCGATTTGCGAATTGAAAGCCTTATCGACATCCGATTCGGAAATTGACTTGATTTATATGTTATTTGGGATTTATAAAATTTTGTGATAGGTTTAATTGAAATTCAATTCGGAATGATTGAATTAGAATAAATTAATGCCCAATTGATTAATTGATCAACAAAGTAATTAGGCCATTAGCCAAGCTTGTATAAGGCGACCTCAATACCTCATATACACTTTTTGCACTCCCATTTCCTCTTGATTGAGTTCAAACGTGTAGAGAGAGAGAGAGAGAGAGAGAGACTAAGAGGAGAGTGGTTTCAACATAGGAGTTGATTGAGAATTTGGAGATTTGGCTGGGAATTTCAACCAAATAACTCTAGAGAGACCATAGTTGAACATCTAAGGTAAGAAGTCCAATATTTAGTTGTGTAATTGAGTTAGTTTTTGTAAGAATTCAAGTAAAGGAGGTGAACTAACATGAGAATGAGCTAGGATTAAAGAATTGTAGATCAAATCATACATGCATGTGCATATCATGAAGTTTTAAAGTTGTTTTTACAAGAATTCTCACATGCATGTTTATATCTTAGTTTTGTTCAAAGAATTCAACTTGTTTTTGAGCTTAATGACTCATTTGATCATGTTTTGGAAGGTTGGAATTCATGACATTACATGCAAGTTATGCTATCTAAGTTTCAAGTTTTGTTTATAACAATTGGCATAGCTTTTGGGCTTGATTTTGCAAAATAGTTTGTAATTCATCATGTACCATGAGTTTCTCAATGTTTTACTAAGTTTTGATCCAAAATGATATGTTTTGAAGATTTTGAAATTGAGTTTTGAACTTGGGAGCAAATCTGGAAATTCTAGAATTTTGCTCCTACGCTTGAGCGAAGGAATCTACGCTCGAACAACCACTCTGAGTGCGTACACTTTCGCTCGAGTGACTAGAAGTCCGCTCGAGCATGAAATGCATGCTCCCATAAGTTCTTTTGTTTTGTAGGCCGCTTGAGCGACAAAAGTCACGCTCGAGCGAGCGTCGAGCGAAAAAATCAAGCAACTAACACTTTTGCAAAAGTTTACAGACCGCTCGAGCGACAAATCTTGCGCTCGAGCGACCATTCACATTTTGAATGTCCGCTCAAGCTTAGGAAGTTGCGCTCGAGCGAGGACCCTGTTTTCAGCAAGTTTTGTTAAGTGTTTTCAAGTGTATTTTTGCATTCTCATTCCATCTTAGGCATTCCTAAGCCATGATTAAGGCACAATAATAAGGATAAGAGTAGAGACACACCAAGATAAGAAAGAACAAAGTAAATATTTTCGGGTGTGTAATTCAGTATGTATTCGTTTTGTACCTGTTTAAGCCACGCGCCACAAGATAGCTAAATTGCCTACTTTATTCGTCTCTTTGGAGCCATCTATTATTTGTGAGTAATAATTCTGTAAAGTTATGTTAGAATTTGATTATTTTCTGATGATATGACATGATTAGTTTTTTGAAATGCTATGTTTTGTGTAAATGAATGATCGTCTAAGTTTCTGAAACGTATTCGTGGCATCCATAGCTTCACGTGATATTTTGAGTCCCTTTATGGGTCATCGGAATGCCTTTACGGCCGTCCCTTTATGGGTCATCGAAAAAGTCTCTGTGCACACGAGTCATCGGAATGCTTTATGGCTGTCCCTTTATGGGTCATCAGAATGCCTTCACGGTTGTCCCTTTATGGGTCATCGGATTTGTTAACGCTAATGGATGTGCCACGTACTATGATGAGAAATGTATGAACTTGAAAATGAATATGAACAAGTATATAAATCTGTTTCTGATTTGAAACTTTTGTTTCTGATATAAACTCTGATTTCTAACTCTATGATGAACATCATTTATTAAAACCCCTTTACTTTGTTATCATTCACTGGGCTCCTGCTCCCGCTCACTATTTATATTTTATATGTAGGCGACCAGGTGTGCGACCAGGGTCAAGATGATGCCTGAGAAGGGTTTTGTATTTATCAGCCACCCTCTGTGCCTCCCGAGAAGGTCCCGTGGCCATTTTTTTTTTTGGTGTGTGATTATTTAAGACTTTGGTTCTTTTGCTGATTATGGACAAAATTTTGTTTATATGCACAGTACATGGAGTGACGTGTATCAACTGTATCTTTTGACACACGCATCTTTATTAAAGTTTAAGAATATCTGTCTCATGTATGTCTTCATAGCTCAATGAACTATGTATATTTCTGTTTATTGCTTTTGCAGTCCCTAATTTCATGTTATTTTGTTAAGAGGCCTTCAGTAATCCAAGGGTTACTGGTCGGTCACGACGCTAAACCTATAGGGGCGGATTTGGGTCGTGACAAAACTGCGTCGAATTCAACCCTTGACTGACTTTTTTTGAGCTTAACCTTTAACTGACTGACTATTCTTTCTTTAGCGAAATTTCCTGGTGGATTTATGACATATCATATTCCAAGCTTTGGAACCCAAAATTACAAGTTTATTTGTTTAATTATATTTTCAAAATTATTTTAAATTCATCTCTATTTCCAAATTTATTTTAAATTAAATTTATTTCTATTAGGAAAGCTACATTAATTGAATCAATATCTATATTGAAATATATGGTATATCATATTTTCAAGTTAATTGAGTTTTTATTTTCTACAAATTTAATATAATTATGTGCTTACAATTATCACATTAATCTGATTACTTTTGGAACAAAGTCAATTCCTAAAAATGAAAGAAAAGGTCAACATACGTATTAGCACATATTGATTGATAATATACAATTTTTATAAAGTTTATACCATGTATGAAGTTCAAACATATATAATTTGATTGAATGCATAGGACCGATTGGTTGGTAGTATGTATATATATATAATAATTATATATAATAAATAAATAAATAAATAAAATTTTAAAATTTTTTTATTATAAAAACCTCTCTCTCTCTCTCTCTCTCTCTCTCTCTCTCTCTCCTACTCTCGCTCTTTCTCATCATCCAATTATGACTCCATCACCACCATTATCCATTACTTTCATCATCCACCCAAATCCCTTACCAATCTACCAAGATCCATCACTGCTCTGCACAAAACCTTCATCACCGATCTTCAACATCATTTTCGATTTGTCAAGATCAATTACCAATCCATCACGATCCGTTACTGATCTACTAAGATCCATCACCGATCTACAAAAATTCATCACCAATTTACAAACATTCATCCACGATCTTCTCCATTCTTCCCCATCATCAACATTATCGCCGATCAATATGTTAAAATTATTTTTGCAATGTGTGATATTTTTTATATGGTTGTATGTGCTCCAAACTCTCTTATATTTAATAACAATTGATTCTACTTTGTATGAAGAAATTGTTTTTATTTGTATTTTCTCTTTTTATGCTAGTGTACTCTGTGTAGTTGTTTATGGCCGGATCTTAATACACTACTACAAAAATAGTTAAAGATCACACTTTGACAAAAAAAAAGATCTCACTTTTATTGGACGTGTGATAAAAAAAATTAGATTGATATTTTAATCACACTTAATTTGATTGAGTGTGATAATATTTATTTTTATGTCACTTTTCAATTAAGTGTGATTATATATATATATATTTTTAATCACACCTTCTAATTAAAGTGTGATTATATATAAACTACTACCTTTTAATCACACTTTTTAAACAAGTGTGATTATATATATATTTTCTAATCACACTTTTTAAACAAGTGTGATTATATATATATATTTTTTAATCACACATTCTAATTAAAGTGTGATTATTTATATATTTTTTAATCACACCTTCTACACAACTACTTTTTAATCACACTTTTGAAATAGGTGTGATTATATATATATTTTTTAATCACATATTCTAATTAAAGTGTGATTATTTATATATTTTTTAATCACACCTTCTAATTAAAGTGTGATTATATATACACTACTACTTTTTAATCACACTTTTTAAATAAGTGTGATTATATATATATTTTTTAATCACACATTTTAATTAAAGTGTGATTATATATACATTACTACTTTTTAATCACACTTTTTAAATAAGTGTAATTATATATATATATTTAATCACACTCCCTAAATAGGTGTGATTGTATAAAATATTTCAATTTGATTTTTATATAAAATATACAATTCCCAAATCCGCACCTCTATTCTACCCATGAATGATAGAGACGACTCACTACTAGAAAATGAGGTTTTAGATACGGAACTTTTTCACCCATTTTTTCATCTTTTTATCTCTCTGTCTCTCTTCTCTCTCTCTTTCACTCATCACTCTTCTTTATCTATCTGTCTGTCTCTCTCTCTGTGTCTCTGTTTCTTTTATTTTTCTCTCTCTTACTCATCACTCTGTCTGTCTGTTTGTCTCTCTCTCTCTCTCTCTCTCTGTGTCTCTCGTCCATCTCTCTCATCTCTCTTCTCTCTCTGTCTCTCTTCTCTATCTCTCTTCTCTTTATCTCTCTTGCTTATCTCTCTCTGTCTCTCTTTCGTTTATCTCTTTTTGCTCTTTTTTTTTCTCTCTCTCTCTCTTTGTCTATATCTTCTCACCCATTTTTTCATCTTCCTCTCTCTCTTCTCTTTCTCTCTCTTACTCATCACTCTTTTTTTTCTGTCTATCTGTCTCTCTCTCTCTCTCTGTGTCTCTCACTCATCTATCTCCTCTTATCTCTTTTCTCTCTCTGTCTCTTTCACTCATCTCTCTTCTCTCTATCTCTCTCATCTCTCTCTGTCTCTTTCGCTCATCTCTCTCTATCTCTCTCGTCCATCTCTCTTCTCTCTCTGTCTCTTTTCTGTCTCTCACTCTCTATCTCTTTCTTTTTTTGTCTCTCTCTCTCTTTCTCTCTCTCTCTCTCTCTTTCCCACTGTGTTTGCGTTGCTCACTCTCTCCCTCCCGTCTTCTCTATTTACTGAGTTCCCTCTTGATTTATCGATATACTACAAGAAAATGTACTTTTAGCAACCACTTTGTCTCTCTCTCGTTCATCACTCTGTCCCTGTTTCTCTCTCTATCTCTCTCTCTCTCTCTCTCTCTCTCTCTCTCTCTTCTATCCGTCTCTCACCACCCATCTCCTCTACCATCTTCACCACTACTGCAAACGTCATTCCACCACCACCACTACTTCCACTATCGCCACTTCATCTCTACGACTACCATTACTACTACTATCGCCACCACTTCACTACCACCACTACCATTACTGTCACTACTACTACCATTACCTCTCCTTCACCCCTGCCACTCCATCTACACTACCACTACCACAACTTCACCACTAATATCTTTCGTCATCACTACCACCACCACTATCATCTCTTATCCACCACCTCCACCACTAATGTCGCTCCCTTTCCTCTACCACAAAAAAATAGTTCATGATTTTTAGTAACAAAAAAAAATAGGCCGTAGAAAAATATTTTTCATTGACCATAGAAAATTAACTTTTATTTTAGTGAAAAATATTTTTCATTAAAATATTACCCCTACTTCTACCAAATAAAAAATAATAATAATATTTTTTTTAATTAAAATAAAAATGAAACAAATAAATTTTCAATCTTAGTAACTAAAAAAAAATGAAATTTTTTTCATTAACTACAAAAAAAAATTATTTTAACAAAAAATAAAATTTTTTAGCGACAGTAACACTCGTCACAAAAAAGAAAAAAAGAAAAAAGAGTTAAACGGCATTATTTTGTTGTTTAAATTTTATTTGTGACCCCCAAAAAAAAAAAGATTTAAATTTTTTTTTTATCCACCTCCCGTCTCCCTCTCTTTTTTTTTTCATTCCCGCTTTTTTTTTTTTTTTTTTTTTTTTCCATTCCCCCCCCCTCCCCGGGGGCCCAAAACTAAAAATCCCTAATCTCTTAAGATTTGTTAAGCCTCAAGGAGATTACATAGAGCTTCACAGGAAGAGAAACGGCTATCGCCATGATCATTTCAAGTGCAAACGAAAGAAAGAGGCTCGTGAAGTCCACAAGCAATCTCAGATTGCTCAGAAGGTTCAGTTTCTTCACTTTTCTATTGAGGATCTTGTTCACTGTTTTGGAAAATGAAATTACTATTGAGGATCTTGTGGACTCACAAGTCACCAGATCAACTGTATAAATTCCTAGGATGTTTTGGGGGCTTTTTTTTCTTTGTGGGTTGTCTTTGTTTTTCCATTTGAATAGTATCAACTTTTGGAGTGGTTTGTTTTTGATTTTGACTCTTCTCTCTCTTCTTTGGACCTAAAGATTCATCAGATTTGGGTAATAATCTCAATTGGGTTTTCTGTTTCTTCTTCTTTGTATTGTCAGAGATTGGATGGTCAGTCTGTCAGTTGCTTAATGGTCTTATTTGTTTCACTCTCAAATTATAAAAATATCATTTTTATAAATTTATTTTCTATTTTTGTTTTTGTTTTTGAAGGTTTGTAACTGGTGATTATGATGTTCATACGTTTTGATCTTGATATCGGAAGATGATTACTGTATTGGGCTTTGTATTAGTCCTGAATTCCTCTTTATTATTTTTCTCTCTATTTCTTATCAAGATTTGATGATGTTGAATATTTGGATTCTCACAAAAACAAATAAATGTGGACAGTTTTGATCTGAGCATTTGAATGTGGCAGTCATGACATCTAATAGATTTATGAATTTGGTTTTTGAATCCTTATTACAGAACACTATTTTTCTTTTCATTAGTTTTTATTTTTATAAATCTTCATTTGGTGTTGGTAATTTATTTGGATTTTGTTAAATGCTGAGAATCGCGAGTTTCTATTTTTGTTTTTATTTTTTTAGGATGTATATATATCATTCTTCTTTTAGGATATATTTTCATTTTGCGGCTTTTATTCCCTAGAGAAAGCAGCTGCTCATGCATCATCATTGCTTGGAAGAACAGGGAAACATTTATTCTTGAGAGATGGTGATAATGAAAAACCTCCTATTTTACTTCAGAAGGCCAACGATACTGATGATCTTCCATTTATGTGAGCCCTCGTGAATTTAATAGATTCTGATCAGAAGTCAAACAAATGTTCCTTTGTGACTGCAAATGATATAGAACCTATCTTGACTCCTTGTCTTGTCTCTGCAGATCTGCTTTACGGCCCTTTAGGCGTCGGGTTGCCTACGCTAATGCACGATATGATCGTATCCTGCCATACTATATACATTTGTTTATTATTTTTTACTTGTTTATGTAGGAAAATATTTGGAGATAAAATGTCAGGACATTTAAACATATGCTCAAGCAATACATGAAAAACTAGTTAGGCTGTTCCAATTTTCTTCTTTTTGAAATCCTCTAATTTATGTGAAGAACTTAACACTTCCTCTTAGATCTTGTTGGATGGAGTACATCATCACTGCGGCGTCGAAGTGAGCTCCCAAAGGTAATTCTTAATCTTTATGGAGCATTAGAATTGTGTTTCCAAATTTTCTTACTTTTTTTTCTTTCTTTTTTTTCAGCGTCAAAATCTGTCAAGAATTGACAAATACCCGCATGTCGTAAATGTGGAGTTAGCAAAACCTGTGAATACTCAAGAAGAAATGTCTTTAGAGGGCCAAGTCACTGTATGCAAGACCATTGATATGGAAGGTTAGTTACCAAATTTTTGTCAATGTTATTCATGTTCTACAGCACTAATCTTACAAGATTCAAGAACTATTACTTCCCATTATAAAACCAAGTTAAAAATTAAAATAAAAAAGGTTTTTCCTTCATTTTAAATGTAGATTTCACTCCTATATTTAGTTTTTCTGGAATTGTAAATGAGAGTAAAAAGTTACTGGCAATATTGTGAATCCCGCTCAACACCATGTTGTACCAGCTGGTACATACCATTTTAACAGGAAACTAGAATAATGGAGACTCAACACAGTTCCAGTTAATTTTCTGGTTTGTACCGGATTATTTTAGGTGTACCGGGCTAGCTCAATTTCCCGGCATACAGACTGTTCTAGCATATACCAGTTAGTGAAAAGAATGAAAGAACTGAAAATGAATTTCAATGTGAAACAAGGTTGGGCTTCGAACTAGCATGTCTTGGTTTAGTCAAAATTGGAAGAAAAACACACACACACACACAACACACACAACCTGATTTGTTATAGCAAGTGGAAAGAAAATGGAAAAGAGAAATTGAAGAGGTAATACTAGAAGTTCTAGAACAGTTATTTGGTGAAGAACTTTATACAAGTAAATGAAATTTTCATTATGCTCTTGAGGATTTGAAGTTCAATATGATTTCATTACCATCATTTCAGATTGTCCAATTATTCTGAGCTCTATATGTAAGTAAAATATTTATTCTTGATTATTCCCTAATTTTCACACTCTTTCCTCATTGCGTCCAATTGTAGAGGCAATGATTAGGGGTCTCACAAAAATGAGCTGGGAAAGGGTTGATATTGACTTCAGTGGAACTAAACAAAGACTTTTGGCGCACAGTATTATTCAGGCAAGTTTCTTCTTTCTCTTTAATTTAAGTACAGAATCAAGGAAAAACATAATAACCTCAATGAGTAATGTCACGACCCAAACCCGCCCCGAGTAGGTTGGTATCGTAACCGGCCAGTAATCCTAGATTACCACAGGCCTTTCTGGACAAAACATAATTAAACAGGGCTCGCGGAAGCGAAAACACAAAACTATAGTCCAAAGAGCTGTGCATACATATGAACATACATTTACATGCCCAAAAATATGTTAATTTACCCACTACTGTACAAAACATGTATCAAAAATTCATATACAACACATGCCACATGTACATAACAAAACAAAACTCGTACGGCCTTCCAGGCCTAGCCCCAGCTCGGAGGCACTCAAAACATCTGGTTAAGCTTCAAAACGGCGGCTCGACAAGACCCCGCCTAGGCTTGACTCCCTGAATGCTCACCTATAAATACATAAATACAAACAATGAGCTAAAGCTCAGCAAGTAACATTAACGTAAAGGGGTAGTGAACGAACTCCAACTTTTCATATAAATCCATAACATTCATATACATAATCATACTCATCATAGAACATACATAATGGCATACTCCATAGAACATAACATGTGTCGACTAACGACTAGAGTAACCGGTCCCGGACACCGATTAAACACATACCGAGATCTCGTGACTGGTCATGGGCTTGTCCTTCCATGCCGTCCCCCATGACTCAAGCGCATGGGACTGCATGTTCTCGCCCCCATGACTTCAACTAACTATGGATGCCATACTAGATTCGCAAATAGGACATTCGTTCACAGAAAACATTATCATTTCATAATCCATACATAACATAGCATTTTTGAAACATAATTTCATAATAACATATCTTTACAGAAATGTTACTCACAGTGGGTTTCCGATACCGATTACACGGTCTTCACGTCCTGTCCTGCAAAGATCAACATTATAACACATTTCTTATCATTCAACATCACATAATTCATGCCATTCCATTCTTCTTTCTATTCTTTCATGTGCGTTCTTATCTTTCTTTACTTTAATTCATACTCATGAAATGCTAAACGATGCCATTAACATGCTAAAAATCATGTAAAACAACTTCCAAAAGCTTTCCTGAAAAAGGTCCTCCGCTCGAGCGCCCCTTTGTCCGCTCGAGCGGACTGTACAATCTTTCAAAACTGCTGGGAGGCCGATTTCTCCGCTCGAGCGGGCTTCGGTCCGCTCGAGCGGACCATGCAAAAGTCCGAAACTCTGGTTCTTCTTCTAAGCTTCATCCTTTTCTTTGAAACATTAACTTCCAATCTTATGAACTCAAAGCTCAAAATCATTGATCAACAACATGATTTAACCATTAACACTTTAAAATAAACCCACATGAATCTTTAGAAGATCACACTTGAACCAAGATGGAAAACCATAAACATATACATACAAGCTTCCTATCTCTATATCCATGGAGGTTCTTCCTCAAATATACAAAATAGACATGATTCATGCTACTTTAAGCCATGATCTTGAGTTCAAATGGTAGAGGTCAAAGATTAACAACTTAAGTCATGAAAAGCTTACCTTGATTCTTTAAGTTAGAGAAGATTTGAGCTTAATCCCTTTTCCTTCTTCTATCTTCTTCCCTCTTCTTCCTTGGTTTCTCTCTTCTCCACGAATTCTCTCTCTCTCTCTCTCTTCTTTCCAGATTTTCTTTTTGTGTTTGAGTCAAATGAGTCAACAATCCTTATCTATAAGACATATATATCATAAATAAACCATTGTGCCAAAACACTTAAGCCAAACAAGCCTTACGAATCAGACGAAATTTAGTCTCCAATTAAATGTCCCAAATGATTCTAAAAATTCCCGGTATCACATAGACATGTTCAATTTCGTTTTCTGAAGCCATTACAGTCATCAATTTCAGTCCCGAAGTCGTAATTCCAACAGATATTTTTCTAATTCAAACAGATAATCTTCAATTAAATCATATAAATGCATAATTAATTACTGATAATTGTGACACACGGTTCCGGGTCATTACAAGTAAAATGCGGTTTGGAGGTCAACCTCTTGAAATGGATTGGAACTCTCTAGTTTGAATTCCCCTCCAGATAAAAGAGGGTCAGCACAATCAGATTTTAGTCCATTTGGCAAAATAGGAGAGAAGTAAACAAAGAAATGATAGTAGTACTAGTTTATCTTCTTCTTGTTTGGATAGTATAAGAGTGAGATAAAAGAGAAAGAAAGTAGTTTATCATCTCTTCTTGTTTGGAAAAGATAGTAGTATCAACATTTCTAATGAGTGACCTTTTTCTTTTGTTCTGCTCGTGCAGGTAAAAACTTACTGTGTGAATTCCACCGGAGCTGATGTGATACAACATATGATCGACAATTTTCTGTTATAGGTGTCACCAAATTACATTTATTTATGCATCAATTTATTTTATTTTATTTTTCAGTTTCTTCCATATGGAGATAATGTAAATATGCGCAAGCAATCCTTGAGCATTTCGT
This sequence comes from Camellia granthamiana, assembly GCA_036172215.1. Taxonomy (NCBI): domain Eukaryota; kingdom Viridiplantae; phylum Streptophyta; class Magnoliopsida; order Ericales; family Theaceae; genus Camellia; species Camellia granthamiana. Next base: position 11,343,734 of record CM069911.1, read on the forward strand.
TCCTTTTAGAACTCTAATTTTTAAAATTTCAGAAACACTGGAGGGAGTAATTTTCCCTGTTTTAGAGTTATATGTAACTTTCTACCTAACATGCTATTTTAGTAATTTTTTTTTTAATTTTTTGACAAAAATATAAGGTAAAAAAATTATATTTGGGATCACTTGTTGACTTTTTATAGAAAAATGTACAAAAAGTATAGAGAAAAAACAATATTTGACTTTTTTTTTGGTTTAAGTTGTTATAAGTTGTTGATTTTTTTAATGATTTTTTGATTTTTAAATTAAAATATTGAGTTAAAAGTGCCAAGGAATAGTTTAAATTATAGTGCATTTGCGAAATGTTTGATTGGTGGTTGTGTGCTTGTAATTTCAGTTCGTGGATATTATTTTAGTGTAATTGGTATACTGGATGGTGTCCCGATTACTTTGACAACATGTGTGTGGAACCTAAATGTGGGCTCTACGTGTGGAACCTGAATATATTTTCAAACATTAATAAAATGAATTCATCATTTGTATTTCTATATTCTACAATTATTTTGCATTCTTTATATTGCAATTAATTGTCATGTGATTGATATATTGATGTTTTTAGGTTATGAAATTTATAACCTTTTAATTTTAATTAGTGTTATTTTGTTTTTTTTTTTCATTACCTCTGAATAAGCTATTCACATAGTTGACATATAATAAATTTATAAAAGTATAATTTTTAAAAATGTTCTAGACATATCGTGTCGTGCATTTTTTGAAAATCAACGTGGCCTTGTGTCAAAGCTGTGCCCTTGTCACGTGTCAGTGCTACTTAGAGCACAGCACAACAAATTATTTGGGAGAAACCAATAATTTAATTTTGTGTGTGTGTGTGTGTGTGTGTGTGTGTTTCTTCACCAAGTTTATTTGGATTTGATGGTTTGAATTACAATTTTAACTTCACATTACGTAGCACTAATTGAGGATTGGAAAGCACCTGCAGGCTACAACACTTATATAGTTTTCATAACTAGCATTTGTTTCAATTTGTTAGGGGAGAACATATGTACAGGTGTAAAACTGAATAGATCACACTCCAATTGTATGAATCAGTTAAGTGTTCATTATTTTCTAATGCATAGATTTCTACCTTTGCTTGTTCCGAATGTTGTTCTAGATTCATTTCATTTGACTACTTCAAAGTTTCTTTTTATCGTTGTTGTAACAATTGTTATTCTCAACAGGGATGAGTAAAGCTTCTTGAGATATTTCTGACCAGTCCATCTAGTTCTGTAACTGCTCTCTTCCTTCCCTTTTATTTGTTTATTTATTTTTTGAGGTTTTCTCTTCATTTTGACTCATTTATTTGTGTTTTTTCTTATAGAAAGAACATACTTGTTTATACTTCATAAAGTAAATCATTGTAATTTGAAAGATATTTGAAAAGGAAACACACTTGCATTTCCTTGAGTGCAGTAGGATTGGGATTGTGTTCTTAATTGCATTTATTCAAGAACCATAACAGTTTTGTGGTGAATCCAATCAATGATTAATGCTACTTAGAGGTGTGATATAAGAGATGATATGTTAATTCTATGATTTTTGGAGATTGTTGAGTGTTGCTGAGCTCTTTCATCTCAAGTCTAGAAGAATGAGGTTTACCATGATCAATGAAAGAGATGGGAATCGACATATTTAGTAAAGCCACTTAATTTGTTCCTACATGTCAAAGGTGTTAGCAATCCATAATGCCTAACTATAATCGGCAAGACTCAAAACACAAGAACAAACACACAAGAAAGAACACACAAACTTGACCTCTAGGTGACAATGCTTTAAGGCTAGGGAAATTAACAGAGAGTAAATTAGATATGAAAAATAACAGCAGAGAAAATAATATATAGTTTTAGTCATTAGGTGATCCAATCCATTATTTGATAAAGAAGAAGAAATTCTTGACCTAAATAACAGCAGAGAAGAAATTTAGAGAAATTCTTGATGGGTTTCCCAAATATTTGATTTTTGTTTAACAAATCTTTCAAATTTTGAATTAGTAAGATAAGAGAACCCATTATGGTGTTTGAATGAAATTCCTTGAATGGGGGGCTTTAGTGTTCAAATGATTCTATTACAATGTTGAATTTCTTTTTTTTTTTAAAATCTTTTTGGGTATTTTTCCGGATTATGGTATTTGATTTTTAAATTTTTTTTGTTGGTATAAATAAATGGGTAATGTAGGGTGGTATAATATCTCCAAGTAAATTGAGGATGAAGCTAATAGGGGCAGCTGCTCAGCATAAGAGGAAGAAAGATGGATCAAATAGTAACTCAGCAAGAACATCTCCTTCCAAGCTTGAGGATTCTGAGTTTGTCAACAACAGTTTGTTAGCCACCATGACTGCAGGAGGACTTTGATGACCATGGTATTTTATGTGACTTTGCTCCATCTTTGTTTTCTCATTACATCCATTGGTAATTAGTATTTAACATTATATTTTACTCTCAAACTAATTTTCTGTTTCTTCTTTTGTAAACAAAAAGCAAGAAACATATTGTCTCAAAAAAAAAAAAAAAAAAAAAAAAAAAAGAAGCAAAAACTAAAAATCATGCCAAAACAAATACTAACAAAAATAGAGAAAACATGTTTGGTGAAGTAGTCGCCGGAAAGGAATGGGTGGCTAAAGGGGTGAGGGAGTGCTGGAGGGGGGATGGAGGAATAGTGTTTTCAAAGGCTCAAGGAACCCCCAAGGCACCAAAGGTTTCTTGAGTTTTTATTTATTTATTTATGGGTACCTAAAATTATGGTTCAACAGTAATAATAATATACATTCACAAAAAGATCGAACACAAGTTGTATTGAGATTTATCATTTTTAAATACTGTGCTCATTAGTGACCTCCTAATTACAATGTCATTGACACGGAGCTGCTATGACATCTAATTGTTAATAGGGAAGTTACTTCCAAAATGATTAAGATCAAACAGAAATGATTATGTTTCTATTTTGGTTTGCTGAATTAACTTTTTAGTTTATTCATATGCATCAGTGGTTTCTGGATTAATTTGTGTTTTCATTTTTTAGGTCAGAAATTTTTTGGAGAGATGCAAAATATGGTCCAAGAATTAAAGAACTTAGTTTTTTAAGTTTTTCATTTTTTAATAGATGTAAACACAGTTAATTTTTTTTTATTTAATTCTTTTGTATATACTTTTGAATATTTAATTTTCATTTATGAAATATATGACGTTATTCTATTCAATATGTGGTTATGATTCAAAATATAATATATAGTGTGTCTTACATTCTCAAATGTGCATACAAAAATAATATGATTATTTTTCAAATATGTCGAATTCTTTTTTTATCACATATTTATTAGTTATTAATCACACTTAAAAGATGTGATCTAAATATTATTAATCACACTTAAAAGATGTGATGTAAATATTTTTTAATCACACTTAAAAGATGTGATCTAAATGTTATTAATCACACTTAAAAGGTGTGATTAAAAATGACCCTTTTTAATCACACTTCCAAAGATCACACTTAAAATGTGTGATCTAAATATTTTAATCACACTTAAAAGGTGTGATCTAATGATCTAAATGTTATTAAACACACTTAAAAAGTGTGATTAAAAATGATCCCTTTTAATCACACTCCCAAATATCACACTTTGATAAAACTTAAAAGGTGTGATTAAATAACATACATCACACCAAAAAAGTGTGATCTTTATCTGTTTTTGTAGTAGTGATAGCCGCTAATATAATAAATTGGTAATCTGTTTCTTACAATTTGTATAATTTTTAGTGCATTAATTTTGTGGGAGACTCATATTATGTAACATTTTGAGATTAAAACAATTAAAAAAAAAAAAAAATCTTAAGAGGATGATATATTCTATGCATAATTTTAGGGGAGTATATATGGTTCTCAACTAATTTTTTTTTTCATTCTTTATCTGCATCAACAATTTTTTTTATATAGCAAAGATAAACAATTTTTTCAAAGAGAAATACTTGCAATTTATTTCAAAAGGAGAAACTATTGCTCGATTACATATATGATTTGAGAAGATTTCACAGATTTTTTGCGTTTCACTTCTCTAAACAACTTTTCATGAGCCTCCTTTACATGCCGCTCTCTATTTTCGACTTTTGTAAGTGTTGGCATTATAACCGTTGCATAATATTGCACCGTATTCTCTAACTGTGAATTTTTCCTTTCTAGCTCTCTCTTCTCCTGACGAGTATTAGCTAATTGTTGTTTTAACAAGCTCGCATCGTCTATCAATTGCTAATTTTCTTGTACTCTTGCTTGTAGTCTTTGAACCATATTGAAAACTGCAATCATCGCCTGTGTACTAAGAGCCATAGTGTTATTAATAGTATCGATATCATTCCGATTACCAAAAACACTAGGATTCTCATTTACAGGAATAGCGTGCGAATGCACTATCGGTAACCTTTCACTTGCCTGAATTACAAGCACTTCATGTATGTCAGAACCATTGATGGATAAGGTAAGGAATGATATGATTACACAATAAGGTAAAACAAATTTTTCTCTAACAACACTTGACGATTTCGTGTCTTTACCTATCATCTTTGTCACTTTTTATACACTCTACCAATCCAATACTCAATGCATATCTGCTCAAATATATTGTTTGTCAACATTTTGGACGCTGCTGCACCATTTTTTCGAAGATGCTCCAAAATCCCCACAATGATCACGACAAGACATAATAACCATTATTATATTTTTGACATCTCGGATTATTTTTTCAAATGTGTTTGTCTGATTTTTGTTTTGATCACTGCTAATTTTATTCTCCCTACAATCTTCCTATCTCTATATTTTATTTTGATGATGTCAAAGGGGGAGAAAAATATGATTTTGAATTGTTGTGGATGTGCTTTAATTATATGTTGCAGAGTTATCAAACATTTTGTTGATTTTAATTTTGTGTCAAATACATTCTTGTATTGCCATCATTAAAAAATGAGAGATTGTTAATCATGTTGTTTAATTTTGATGATGTCTAAAATATTAATTGAAAAATTGTAAATAATATACATATTTTATATTATTTGATACAAAATATTATTTGTTTAAAATATATTTGGTATGATACATTTGTTATATAAACAAAAATATTTTGAAAATTTTACTATTCATGTTTTGAATAATTCGGTTGGTCACTATTCATCTGTTGACAAATTTGATGTGATTGTCTCTTTTGTGTAAAATTGTATTATATTCTTTTTGATACATATTGCACGAAATTCAAAATTATTTTACATATTTTTGTATGTAAGACATACCCACATAATAAGTATTATGTGCATTTATTTTATATCCTTTCAATATATTATATAAATATATAATATAATATATAGTTAGCAGAGCTGGAAATTGCATCTTATATAAAATATATTAATTATAAAAAGTGACATGGCAGAGCGGTACAATATATTTTTTACATCCTTTGCTTATATATATATATATATATTAATATAATATAAAAAGAAAATGTTGCAAAGTTGCAGCACATTTCACATGTTGTAGTTTGAAATTGAAATGTTGAAGTTATGTTTTCTATATAAATTAATTTTATAAAAAGAAAAATGTGGACTTTATAGGCACATTATTTTTACCTCATTTCTTTATATATATATATATATTAGTCAAAATCCACATGTTAGTAAGTTTGTTCAAACATCGAGTCACAATTTTTGACAAAATGAAAGGGTGCCACATGGTGAAAAAGTTGAAAACAAATAGATGCCTCGTGATTTGTCAGAGGAGTGTCTGCCTCTCCAACGAGTATATTTTTGGGTATAAATAGAAGTGTTTTGTGTGAAGAAAAATAAAGAATTTGAAGAGAAAAAATCAGTGTGCTCCAAAATTTTGAGTGTATTATATTTTGCTCTTTCACTTTCAGATCTAAGTGTAATATTTGTTCTTGTACTTTCATATATACTTTTTGTGAGAAAATTATTGTAAAAGAGAGTTCAAGTATTTCTTATTTTTATTCATTATTTTGTGAATTTTTTTTTTAAGGGTAAGGTATTTATGGTTGGATGGGCTCAATAGATAAATGTAAAACTTGTGTAAAATCCACAATCTTGATGAAGCCTTGATAGTGTATTGATTCATTTTGATAGTGAAAAAATTCTCAAAGAGGTTACTTAGGGAGTGGACGTATGTCCGACGTACCGAACCATTATAAATCTCAGTGTTTAATTTTTTTTCTCTATCTCTCTTACTTTTATATTGAAAATTATTATTTTATTTTTTATTTGTTAAAATTTTTAATATTATATATATAATTTTTTAATATTATAAAAAAAAAAAATTTAATAACCTAATTCATCCCTCTTATCTACCTAAATAACAAAAGTGTACTTTGATCATCAATCATTCGATTCGGAACAGTCATGCCCAACTCAATAAAGTCTTGCCAGTCCATCTAATTCGAATTTTAAACTAATTTTTCTTTTCAATAATCCACTTCAGGTTTGGAAAAAAGAAGTTATGAATAAAAGCTAAACGATATATATTATTATTTAAGATGGGAAAAGCTAAAAGATAAATAATGACCCGTTTGGTAGAGTTGTGAGAAAGTGATTGTACTTTATAGTTTAACAGTTTATAACTTATAACTGTGAATATAAGTTGATTTTTAACTTATAAATTAAGCTTTTTTTCTCCTACTCAAAGAATAAGTTAATTTTTTACTTACAAAAAACTATAAGCTGTATTGTTTTAAGTTGAACCAAACACATCAAAATAGCTTAAATAAAACTAAAAACTGAAATAAATTGAAAATAAGCCCTACCAAATAAGGCCAATGGGAGATACAATTTAATATTATTTATTTTTGAAATAAAATACTAAATTAATTTTAAAAAAAAATCCATAAACGCGCATGATTCATGTCGGATGCTGTCCTCAAGCGCCCGTTGACTGGTCCCACCTAGTGCCTAATAAGACATGGAGCTTCTTACCAAGTTTAGATTCAAAAACCTCACACCCTCCTCAAAGGAAGAGACTTTCTCAAATCACTGATCACACACACTTTGATGACTAAAATTCAAAATACTTCACAGATATTTGCATAGATTTTAACTTTTCTTGGTGGGTTTGGAATCAATTTCCCTTATATCTCTCTGTAGTTGAGGCAAATCACTGATCACATACACTGTGATGACTAAAATTCGAAACACTTCACAAATATTTGCAGAGATTTTAACTTTTCTTGGTGGGCTCGGCATGAATTCTCTTTATATCTCTCTGTAGTTGAGAGGAGAGAGAGAGAGAGGGAGAGAGAGAGAGAGGAGAGAGAAGAGAAATTAAATGACTCATCTCCAAACACGTTGAGCTCCGGTTAATGCTCTCGCGGTGGGTTGTTTGTTGGTAAGATTTTTAATCTTTGATCTTTTATGGTCTCTTTCTTTATTAGGGTTTTGTTTTTTGTAGGTTGCTACTTGTGATTTTCATGATTTCTTGTTGGGTTAGTTTTAGATCTTTCATTGTTCTGATCATTCTTTATTAGGGTTTAATGTAATTTGTGAGTGGTTGAATCACTGGTTTTGATTTTGTGTCTGATACTGTATGAACTTGATGGGTTTTGATCATGCTGACTTTATATTCATCAAAGTTGAAATCTTTGCTTATTGATTTAATGGCTAACATTTTGCTTGAATGTGATATTTCTTTTTCTTTGCTGTTAAAATAAAACTGATTTTCTTGTGGGCCAAGAGATATGAGATTTTTTTTTTTTGCCATTTTAGGTTTGGCTGGAAAGTAAGAATCTATGTACATTACTACATAGTTTTAGGTTATGTTTGGATCTTGGATTTATATTAGGATTTGTGGAGAGAAACTGGGAAATGGGGAAAATAATTTCAAGGTCTCATTATTGTTGAATAATATTGATAGATGGAGTGGCATTGTTGTTGGCCTGAAATGTTAGCATTTTTTACTGCCACTTGACCAATTATAGTTGGATTTAATTTATTTTTTGAGCTTGTAGTTTTTGGCTTAAAATGGTTTATTTCTTGCTAGCTCTGACTGACCAATAGCTGTAATTAATCTTTTGAGCTTTTAGGATTTAACAATTTTTCTTTCTAAGCAGATTTTTAAGGGTTTTTTTTCTTCTTTTTCTTCACATTACTTGATTCCCTATTATCTCTCTCTCCCTGCATTCCTTTATTTCAAACCACTTCATGGTTATCATAAATCAGTTGATTTTTTTTTTTTTTTCCTCACTCCTCTTTTGATATTTATGCGCTTTTTGATAATAATCAGTCATTGTAAAATTTCTATTCTACAGATATAGGCCATCTACCTTTCTAGTAATTACTCCGTTGTTAAGTATGAATTTTTATGATTTGTGAACTTCATTACTCGGTCATTATTAATTTTTCATCTGTGGACATACATTATCTTGCTAATAGAGATAATTACTGTTTGCTTAACAAGACAACAAGAATCTGCTAGTTAAAAAATGTTTACTTTAATGTTTGATGGAAGTATTATTACTTTGATGGTTTTGTCTTGCATTTTTGCTCCATTTGAAAATCTGTTTCTACCTGCTAAATTTATTTGTTTCTTTTGATTGGGAGCTCACATTCTCTCAGTCCTGGAATGTTGCAGCTGTTGACAACTGATTGGTGAAATGTTCAAAAAAAAAAAAAAAAAACAAATATGAATCTTCCTACTTGGGAGCGTTTGAAATTGATTGAAAACTTCTTAATTGAGATATGAAGAAATTTCCTAAGTTTCATCTCAACATTACAAATTTGTCATGGAAACGCCTACTTAGAATTCATACCATGCTGTTACTTCTGACAGGATCTTGAGATCTTAAACTTTCCCTCTGGAAAAGAAAAGCTTTCAAGAATGATTGAAAAAAACATGGTTCCGACACTGGAAGCCATCAAGGGCGGTGGAGGATCCATCAAAGTTGGGTCCACCGGGACAATTGGTACCTTAATGTCAAGGGAATTAGAATCCACAAAGTCTGGTCCTCAAACACCTAGGAAGAAATCTCCTACAGTTTCTATTTTGGTTCCTAGTGATGCCACTACTCCTAAAATACTAAAGCCAAGAACATCACTGGATGAAGCAAGCAGCAGTAGCAGCAGCAGCATCGTGAATAAGAAAAGCACTGAAATTGCCCGGAAAACAAAACACTACAATCGGAAAACCCATCAAATACCAATGCTCGACTCTGATAACATATCCTTAGACGGAAGTACTCCTATTAGAGATAAACCTGATAAAAGAGGATCTTACATTGTTGAAGTTGTGGACATAAAATGCGGTAATCAGGACAGGACATGGACCAGCCCAATAACAAATCGACTCAAGAAGCTTGGTTTCTCGAAGCTTTCCGAGAGCAGCATAGTCTAAGCCAGCTGCAACTTCTTTGCATCGGCTTTCAGATTCCTGTAACTGAATCCAGAAGTCTTGTTTGGCTGATTGTTCTCTGCAACTTCCACCATAGAACATATGTTTGGCACGAGTTTGCTTCCTCCTTTCTTCTTCTTTTTCGGGGTTTTGATCAAAGATCCGTGCTTTGGGGGTCTGGAGTAACTGCTTGTGGAGGCCATGTCTGTGAATTGATGCCGAGGCTTCTCAGAGCTGTCCTGGCTGCCTAATTCAAGCCGGTTAAAGTACTCTATCTCTTTCATCATAAGGGATCCAACAGTTCCTCTGGTGCCTATTTCAACTGGAGTTTTTGCAGCCCTTTTCTCAGGAATTGTTGTGGTGATTGTGTTGGATTTATGCATTGTTTTTTGTGTGGTTGGAGGAAAGGTTAAGGGTTGTGGATGAGGGGAGGTGGTTTTGGGCCCTGTCTCGGTGGGGAAATTGAAATTGCTTTGAATCTCTTGCATACTGGTTTGGCCTTATGCTTGGTGTGTTGTCACATGAATTCTTTACCTTATATTCTTTATCTAAAGTGAAGATCACTGTAGTTGGGAGGGGTTGAGTGGTGCCATGGTCACTGGAATCATGTGCCTGCAGTTGCAACATTAACTCATTAACTCATTACAAGCTTCTTCTAACTACTTGGTGTCTCAGTCATTTACACACACACACATACATATATTTGAACATTGACTTATGGGTTATTGCTAAATAAATGTTGCATTTTGTGTTTATGATATGCTATGTAACCTGCTTTGAAAGAAAAAAATAAAGAAGAAAGATTGTTATTTGAACCTAACATCTCAACAGTTGATCCAATTGATATTAGGCCATGATATGTGAAAGATGTGATCTTCAATGTGAATTGATAGTAATTAATCTGAATACCTTATTTTCATAGTCTTAAATGGTATGGGATGGGAAAGGAAAGGAAAGGGTAATTTTTTGTTTGGTGGAGCGCCTTGAGTGCTTTTCAGGTATGGGGGAAGTGGTGAAATGCCTTTGCTGGTTCCTTTTATTCTGATATATTTATATATATGTTTTTAATAATAAAAAAGAAAAAAAATTCTCATGGGGTTAAAGGCTGGTTTGCTGGTTCCTTTTGTTCTGATATATATGTATGTATTTATGTTTTTTATTAAAAAAAAATTATCATGTTGTTTAGGCTACTTATATGTGACCTTATCCATATCCCATATTACTTATATGAGTCTCAAGTATTGGATGTGTAAGTTATTTGAAATGATCTAAATAAGTGCATTTTTTACTTTTTACGAAAAGATATGTAAAAAAACAGAGAGGTAATGTAATCCAAAAAAGATAAAAAAGATAAAAAGTGTGCTTATATAGCACACATTTTTTTAATTTATTTTTTCAATTTTGGAGAGGAGTCATGGGAGAGATGTGATTGACATTCTTTAAATAAATGATCATGTGAATTTCAAATTGCAGTTATTGCAACTGTAAGGATATGGAAAGGATTCATCTTCTCACTTTGGTTGGATAGAGTCTGCTGAGGGGTAAAAAAGTAGAAAAATAAACCACAAAGGGGGGTGGGGGAGTCATGGCAAAAGTAGGTGAGTCTTTTACTGGTTAAGCAATGTGACAAATATGAATTCATTCTGATCAGTGTACAGGACAGAGTGGGCTCTATCATTATCAATATATACATAAATTTTTTTCATTGTAGTGATGCAATGTTGGGTATTATTGTTGGTGCCATTACATTCATCTCTTTTTATTTATTTATTTTTGTCCTCATTGAAATTGAAAGGATGATGCTATTGTCTTTTGCTATGGCAGTAGTAGAATCTCTGATCCCATCACATGAGGAAGATATGGAAAGAAAATTATTTTAAAATGTGACATTCTTGGGAAGTTTTTTTTTTTTGGGACAAAATATAAGAACTTCACTTATAGATAACAGAACATAAATATACATAGGGATTCAAAAAACAAGGCAGAGTAACCAAAAAAAACAAGGGTTTGGCTTTGTAAGAGACTAAATAAATAAAATAAAAAAGCAAAGATATGATAATAGTAACGAGTGTGTAATTCTCTCTAAAATGAAGAATGCAAAATATATATATAAAAAAAAAAAAAATCACTCCATATGGCCACACCCAAAGTTTTATTTTCTTTGTTCTTGTGAATAAAAAAAAAAAGCTAGAGATATATCTTAAAATGAAGAAGGAAAAAAAAATTGGACCAACTATCCACAACCCAAAGGTTTCATTTCTTTGTTCGTCTGAATAGAAAAGGCAAAATAGATAGAGATATACTCTAAATATACAGAATGCAAAAATATAAAATAAAAAACAAACTACCATCCATACGGCACAACCCAAAGTTTTATTTTCTTTGTTCTTCTTAATAAAATATGAAAAAATAGCTAGAGATATATCCTAAAATGAAGAATGCAAAATAATAATAATAATAATAATAATAATAGAAAATAAAAAAATAGTTAGAGATATAAAATTTAGGCAAAAAAAGAGAGGAAAAAAAAAAAAAAAAGTTACAGGTATACACTAAAAAAAAAAGTTACCCAATCCGAACGGACTACTGCTAATACCATCTCCCAGTCTAGACTACTAATCCGTTGCCCAAGGCCTATCCTAAGCCGAAGGAACTATGATTCTATGAAACCGAAGTTTAAAAACCAAAACAAACATAAGCTAATTTTACTATTCATCCCTAACAATCTGGAGTGGACTGCTAGTGTAGAAAACAAACGGAGCCTAAAAAGAATATATTTCGATCCTCGGACCTGCGGGTTATGGGCCCACCACACTTCTGCTGCCCCACTCTGATTGTTGTTAAACAGTAGCTTTAACAATTTAGAAAGCTTGTAAATGTGAAGTGTTGGTTACTCTGAATCTCCAATCATGGCATCTATAGACTAAACTGGTTCGAAAGCCGTTGAGATTCGGCAAAGAATGGTGTTGATTGTAAAAATGCTGCTGCTGGCATTCCGGTAGTCAAAACCAGAGATGATTTCAAATTTGTAATTCATTTTCTCTCTCTGTAATTGGCCAATTTATTCTGTTTCTAGGTCTTGTGTTCATGTTTTTTACCAGATGATGTTTGATTGCCAACTTGATTTAGCTTTAAAAAGCTGTTTTGTTGTTGTTGTTGTTGTTGCAGAAATACAGACTTTGTGGATGCTAAAAAATTTGTGGTGGATGTAACCTGTATTTGGTTCTGTTTTCTTTTTCTGGAAAACACCCACATACAAAATTGTTTGGCCAACTGTTTTTAAAATGATTTTTTTTTAAAATTTTAAAATACCCACTTTTTAATAAACATTCAAGAAGTAGTTTTCAAATTTTCAATTTCAGCTAGTGTTTTTGATTTTTTTCATTATTTTTGTTTATGGAAACAAGCAAAAACAAAAGAAAAGAAAAGAAAAGAAAAAACAAAAACAAAAACACAACAAAACAGGGTTTATCCCTGAATCTGAGATGTTAGTTACACTCTCAAAGATTGCAAATGGACTCATTGCACCAAATAAGGCGGCCACTGGCGAAATCAAGGTTCTTATTCCTAGTTTTTCAACCCATAAGGCAAGATCGAGAGCTTTGCTAGAATCGTGCGTTTGCATATTTGTTTTTGTCTTCTTGGAATTTTTGATTGTCTAGTATGAATCTTTCTACCTTGTAATGTATCTTTCTTCTCTCAGCTTGAGTTTCAGCCGATGGCACCTATGGTTCTGTTTATAGTTTTGTATTCAAAACGATATTGCATTCAATATATTTTCAGAGTAATTTTGATTTGATCTATGATAGTCCTATGGCAGTCTATCTTATGGTTTACACTACAATTATTAACTACAAAAAATATGGAGAACAAATCACTAATATTGAGATAAAATTATATATTACAGCTCTATAGTTTATTACAAAAGCATACAAAGCTCAATTACAGCTTGAAGTAGAGCTCAATGAGCTTCTTAAGAGTGTCAAATACACTTGTAAATGGATTGAATTCAACAGCGGCTTTCAATCCTAGATCAGGGAATTGGTTGGTTAGAGCTTGTTGCATCCCGTTCATGGACATCATTGCAGCTAGCTTGCTATTGGACATCACTTCACAGTCTTGTGGAGTGTCCTTGATTTTGCTTGGGTCATATCCATAGTTTGCTAAGATTGATTTGTAATTCTCTATGAATTTGGGTCCAGGTACGGGTGTCCTCGAGTATATCTGAAATATATACAACAAAGATATGTAATTGCGTAATCTATCAATTACAACATCAAAGACATAATTATTGCATCCCATAGCTGCAATAACAGTGAATGAGTTGAACTTTACCATGTAAAGGCTCCTACATAATTGGAAGAAAAAGGAAAAAAAGTAACAACTTCAAAATTTTGAATCAAGCTTCTGTCTTTTACCCCAGCAACAAATGACCAATTGTCATAAACAAGTGAGCAAAATGCCCTTTCACATATGGCAGTGTCTAAGTCGAATGTATGTACCTGAATAAAGCTTTTGTCTTTTGCCCCAGAAACAAGTGCGTAATTGTCATAATCAGTCGCAATCACATCATAAGGTTCCTTAGGGATGAATGGTAGCGTAGGAAAACGAAGGTAACACTTTTCTTTGATCATCTCTAGCTTTTCTAGTTCAGTTTTATTTTTCTCCAAATCTTCTTCCGAAAGGCATTGAACCTTTCCCCTAATACCTGTAATGTATCCATCAGGGCCCCCATGCACACAAAAGGTGTCAACCTGGATAGCGGGCGTGTCCATGTCAAATGTATATACACCCTGCAATTTTTAAAAAAATGGAATATTTTGGCTGTCAGAAGTATGAACTCTTGCACCCAAAGAACTATATATCAGAAAGCAAGAAAAAATGCCAATTTGGATGGCTTAATTCAATGAACTCTCTCTGCAATTACAGTGCACAGTTCATAAAATTCGTTGCCTTTCCAGGTTTCTTTTCAAGATTTCCTTTTTAAATGCAATACTCTCCCAATAGACTACAATTTTCACAAGTCACAAATATGCCGACTCTTTGCATTTACCTGGGTGCAGTGGCAATCTTCTTGACCTTGTCCAGCGAACCCACGTTTAAGAGAAGCTACTTCAAACCATCTTCCAGAATATCTGATGGGGTCAAAGTCCTTTGCTGTCATACCTCTCGTCATCATCATCATCATCCCTCTTCTTCCATCAGAACCCTCATCAAGTGGAAGAGTTAGTACGTTATCTGCGGCACTTGCAAGCTGGCATACATTAGAATGACCAGAAATGTCTCCTGCAACAACCTGCCCAAAAGCATTGAAGATGATTTTAGGACAAAAAAACTACTATTCATAACATCGTTCTCCACTTTAACCCTCCCATTCCAAATCATTTAGGTAACTTCTACTAACTCGTATTATCTACATCCTTTAATCTTGCATGAGATTTCATAGTAAGTTATTTCTAGCATCAACTAAATAAACTATTCAGTCTGCATTGAAAGGGACTATCTGCAAATATCTATCTATCTATACTATTATATATGTGAACACTGGACTTGGTGTCCAAACCTCCAAACTTTCTCCTCACGGCACGTGGCAAATTTTTATATGTTAAAATGAAAAATTATTATACTACAGCGCTAGTAAGGTTTGAATCCAAGACTTCGGGTTTCATTAAGAACACATTTATCATTTAAACAACTTACATATTATGATATTAATTTCTTTATTATTTGTTTGTATTCGTACTTATCTGAATTGCACACGCATTGCATGTGCCACCCACTAGCCAGTATAAAAGAAAGCACAATCCAACCACTTAGAACATCAAACACCAAAAACTACTCTTTAACAAATATGTCAATTGTTGAGAAAGGAACACATGGATTCAAATAAATGTCAGCTAATTGGCACTTGGGACAAACCAATATATGTGACTGTTCTATAATTTTCAGATAACAAATCTACTGATGATTGATCCTACATCTACACCATTTTCTGCACATTGTGATGATGTTGACTGAAAACTCCTTACTACAAATGAGAGGGGAAAAAAAATTATAATAGCTTGTTGCGCTTAAAGAAATAAAATACTAACCTGACTTGTTTGAGAGAGAAATACAAATGATGCAGCAAGTCCTGATAATACATGTCTGGTCACAGCCCTGCTTGATATATGCTGCTCAAAGGAGCATTTTAACATTATTTTCCCTGGCATTTCCCTATAGAGAAGGAAGAACAAAGTAGCAATATATAAATTACATGTAGGACTGTCATTAGCAATATAAATTAAACATCCCATAGGACTGTGACCTTTTCTTAAAACCAATATAAATAAATATGACATAATAATTAATAATGCATATCATGGCTAATGTGGACTTGCTTTTGTCCACAGACACAATTTTTATTTCATTTTTTAATGTTTCATAAAAATTCTTATCACTTATTCAAATCACTTTTCCCAGAAAAAAGGTTAATAATAGGCAAAAATTCACATTAGCCTGTACTCCCCGCTTGAAGATCCAAATGGAATTCAAATAATGATCAGATAAACTTTGGTCATCAGAACTACTCTGAAACTCTAGAGAAGCCTTCCTTTCTTTTTTATCCTTTTTTACACATGTAAGAAGAAATTTGTGCTATGCCGAAGCATCTGGTGATAGTTTTGGATTAATTTTGTTCTGGATAAGACCCTTTTAGTGGGGAAACCTACACCACATTGCATGTGTTCTTTGTCCACTTACATATGCTTAAGGACCCATGTTTTGGACATGAGGCCTAATATCCAAGACAAATCCCTTTCCTTTGCAGAGTCTTAAAAACGATACGGCAAGAGAAAAAGATAAGATAGCCATTGTTATTCTGTCACATCATGAAGTAGGAGACTGCAGGATCTAGCAATAATTTTAGTCTACCCTCAAAACCTAACTTTACTCAGCTCATTGTAAAATCTTAAACCCAGGATAATTCAATCTTTCATCAAAATAATCTGTAACGCAAAAAAAAAATGCCGCAAAAAGAGATACAAGAAGAGCTAGAAATACCTGTACAGTTTTGTTGATGATTAAACTTAATTCAATTTTTTTTTTTTTTTTCTTCAAGATTTTCCAATAGAACACAAAACTTGTTGCATACATATAAGACAAAAAAATGTTCTCTGTTTGCATACTGGGAAAATTGTAGCCTGAAAATGAAGTGGTAAAGTGTAAATTCAAACTTGGAGTGGTATGATCACATTGAATAAATCTCATCCACACATTTTTTTTCAGATTTTTTTTTTTTTTTTGTTAAAAACTGAAACTTTTGTAGGTTTAGGTTTATCCAAATATCAGGGGACCCCAAACACCAAAATCATCCCAATCTACTCTGTAATTCCGTCCACTAGAGCTATTTTTCGCTTAGCAAATTAAGATATAAAGATTCAGTAATTCAATTTCTCCTCCTTGTTTTAGGGGTGTGTTTTTTTTCTCGGAAACCAAACAGAGGAAGGAAAATGCAAGAAAAATAGTAATATGGGGGGTGTACCTGTGGATGTGGATAGGGGAAGAATGTGATTGAAGAAGAACCGGTGATGATCGCAGAGCCACTAGATGATGAACCATTTTTCTCTGCAATACTAGTATTTGTTTTGTTTGATCTTTCTCTTTAAATATCTCCAACAACAATGGAATCGCCTCCCACTTCCACACCTCTCTCTCTCTCTCTCAGTTTAAGGACTGTACAGTTACCAGTGCCACACAGGACCAGACAACTGTTTAGCTTTTCCACTACATTCTAGTCTGGCTAGATTGAGCTCATACGACGTCGTCTGTGTTCAGCTTTGTTGTTTTGTTAGGGAATGGCTTCTGTCCAGTCCTTAATCGGACTGGACCGTGCTGTTGGTCCCGTAGAGGCCCACCACGGATCCCGTTTTGATAATCTAAACCGTTTAATATATAGAAATCGTCGAGTACTATATACCTATAAAAAATCACATTGATCAGATATCGATAGCTGTGTGATCAAAATAGATTTTTGTCAACAGTTAATTTATTCACCGTCCATTTTTTTTTTATACAAAACTGATTTGATCACATAGCTATCAGTATCCGATTAACGTGATTTATGACAAAACGGAACCCGTGATGAGCCCCCACGGATCCAACAGCACGGACTGGACAGAAGCCATGCCCTTTTTGTTATTTTTGTTTTGTTTTGTGTTTTTTTTTCAATGCACAAATTGTTCTTTCCCTGTTTACGTTTTTAATTAATTATTGAATTATGAATCAAAGTTTTAATTATGGATTCATAATTCTCAGTTATGTTTTTGAGATAATTTATCTAAAGACACTATTTTGGTTTGATTTTTTGAAACTTGTTTTAATTTTTTTTACAAAAATTAAAAATTAATTTGGTGAAATAAATAAAATAAAATAAAAAATAGTTATCATTTTAGTATATTTTAAAATTTTTTGGAGGTCAGAAATAATTTTTAAATTTTTTTTTAATATTTATTTTTATCAAATTAATTTTTATTTTTTCAAAAAAAAATTAAAAACATTGTTTGAAAAACAAACTAAACATGCCCTTAGTATCTGTGCACTTTTACTAATATCCAAACAAAAGGATAAAAAAAAAAAAAAAAAAAAATTATTTTCTTTTATTTTCTCTTATAAATTATATAATCATTTTATTTCTTTTCTCATTTAAATTATTATTCGAAGCACGCACAATATTTTTTATCATCTCATTAGCATTAACACCACAAAAATATCATAAAAGTTCAAGTTGTCTTCATGATATTAGCATTTAAAGCACCAGAAGCAATCAAATCGATCAAAACAATAATGCTTTAGTTGATATGAGCTTAAAATGGTTGGGACACTAGATTATTAAAAATAAATAAATAAATAAATTACATGGCAAAGCACATGAAGATTATTTATTGAGAGTAATGTTACATTCACCAAATTTAGACTCGCTAGAATTACTTAAACTTGTGCATACTAACCGATTGACAAGGATGACAGTTGCAATTGATAAGGGTGATGCCGATTGTCTAACTTACGTAATTTGAACAATTTTGACAAGTCCAAAATCTATGAATCAATTATTTTTCTTATTTTAGCCTACGTTCCTCATAAACATTCTATCAAGCAGTTCACATGCCATTGTGCAACAGCCTTCAATTGTCCATTACTATCAATTCATGCCATCCAAACTCAAAGCAATCACTTTTTCATGACTACTAATACAGTTTATAGTGGGGGCGATTGAACACTAGATTGATTAAGCGATACCATCTACTTGTTTCTTTGTTCATCGATTTCTTTTGAGACCGTTGAAGATTGATCAATGAGTTGGATGTCTAAACCCTAGATTGATCATTGAGTTGGCGCCAAATTAGTTCAAGTTAGAGCTAGTTTTGGAGGAAAAATTATTAATTGATCCAGAAACATCATGTGATTATATCACTCACCAATCACAATTCACCATGTCTTTTTATATTTCTTAATTACTTAATACAAATTTATGAATCCCATCATTTTCACCAATTACAATATTATTGAAATACCACGTGATGGTACCCAAGACCAACCAATAATTTCTCATTTTGGAGAGACTTGTAGTACGAACAAGTATTGCTAGAGAAACAATCTGATAAATAAGAGCTGTGTTTGGTAGAATTTTGTAAAATTAATTATACCCTTACATTTTAATGCTATGTTTGGTTTGGATTTTCAAATCATGATTCTAAATCAATTTCAAAATATATTTTAAAAACATGTTTGGTAAAGCAGATAATTTTAAAATTTTTGGTCTACCTAGTTGTCCGCCCCTAATGTCCAACTGGTCGTTCGGCCAGTTTACCGGAACACTAAACTTTTTTTTATAGAAATTATTTTTTTAGACCAAAATGACATTATTTTTTTGAATTGAATTTAAAAAAGAGTTTAGTTATGAGTTTTGAATAAAATTTTCAATAGAGTTTTAAGTTTTGTGTTTGGTTATGAGTTATAGGTTTTTCAATTAAGTTTTCAAAATTCTTTTCAAAACTCATAACTAAACAACTTTTCTCATTTCATATGTCATATTAAAAATTCAAAACTCAATTCAAAACTATTTTCAAAACTCATAACCAAACAAATCATAATTTCAAAACTCACAAACTTAAAATATAATTCTATTATCAAATTGGCGGTGTTTGGCAACGTGAGATTGAGGCTATGATAGCCTCTTTTGAAAAATTAGCCAAAAATCCATCACTGTAGCCTCTTTTTTACCGATTTTCGAAAAAAAAAAAAAAAAAAAAAATTATAGCCTCTGCTGCGTGACAGTGTAGGGCCGGCCTACACTGTCAAACAGTCAAACTTCTACATCAATGCTGAAATTACTTATTTACCCCTTGAAATCAATTTGTTAAAAAATATTTTTAGGGTTAAATTTGTCATTTTAAATTTACACATCATTTCAACACACTTTCTAATACAACAACTCAACTAAAAAATCATCTCATCTTCCCAAACACAAAAATTAAAATAGCTACTAAAATAGTCAAAAAGCCAAATAGCCTACTAAAATAGCCACTTCCCAAACGAGGCCATTATAATTTTAAAACTCCACCAAACACTAACAAGGTTTTGACAAAGCCCGATATTGGATTGGAAAATTTTCCATCCCAACGGGAAAGTATCCCATTTGCAAGGCCTTGACAAAGCCCAACTCCCAGGCCTAAAACAATATAGCTATATATGGGCTTTTTCCATGGAACAAACCCATACATAGCGGTCCTTTAAAAAAATTAATAAATAAATAAACCTCCGCAAGAAAATACAAAACTGTGACTTGTTTGACAATTTGTTTTTAAAAATTAGTCAATTTTTTTTTCTGAACAATATTCACAATTAAGTTATTTTGGGAATTTTTTTAATATTAGTTTTGCAAAAAAAATTTCTTTTAAGTGTTTTCAACTTATTATTGTTTTTTTCACAAAAAGCTAATAACAAAAAATTTTGAAACTAAAAAAAATACCGAACTTTACTACTAATGGTTCGTTTAGGATGTGGATTGACTTTTTGACTTTTTAATTTTTTAGCTATTTTAGCTTAGGGCTAAAAAGTCTCGTTTGTGATAGACTTTTTGATTTTTTTGACTTTTGTGAGAAAAAAATAAAATGATTATAGTTTAGATGTGATATTTTGTCTTATTGGACTAAAAAACTTATTTTGTCTTTTTGTGACTAAAATAGCCAAAAAAATCAAAAAGCTTGACATGCCAAACGAAGGCTAAAGTCATGTAACCTTGTACACCAAAGTGAAGTTGTCCTACAATTAAGGAACTATTTGGAGACTAATTTTTCAACGAGTTTATTTGGAATGTGAGTTGGTTTTTTGATTTTTTGATTTTTTTTGACTATTTTAGCCTAAGGATAAAAAGTCTTGTTTGTGATAAATTTTTTGACTTTTTTGAGAAAAAAAAAAATTGATTACAACCCATCCCAATTCAATTTTTCAAACGAGTGCAATATTAATGATAGTGTATGATGGGTAATAGAGAGAAAAGAAGAGGACCATTTTATTTTATTTTCTATTAACAAATTCTTTCATAAATCAAAAACTCAAACACAAAATAAAAACAAAAAATTGACAATGTTACTTCATCCAAACAGTGTTTGAAACTTACAACTTTGATCATGAAATCATTGTTAGAAATGGTTTGGAAAATCTGCGTAAAAAAATAGAATTTTTTCTTAACTTTGGTCTATTATTTAGGTAGGACCCGTACGCCAAAATTGGCGGGTCTAAGTGGTAACGCATTCTTTGCCGCATTGTGATTCACGTGGTATATTTAGTTGCTCAAAACCATTATCGAGTGAATGAGAAATTGAAATCAAAGTGTGCTCCATGGAAATGGAGTTTTGGTGAAAAATCCTTAAAGGTTTGAAAAATGGCTTGTCTCACATTGATTTGGTAGGAAGTTTAGAGTGGGTTTATAAGGCATGGGATTGGAACTTGAGGTGTGCCCCAAGGGGTACCCAAGTTTTGTAAAGAATGAGGCTATGGACAAAATGGGCTAGACCCATTGGACCCAAAAAAATCACCACACGTGCGCCGCTGCCGCCATCCAGCCGGGCGGGTTGGGCTTGGGCACGGGTGTGTGGTTGGGTTGGGCTTGTTCGGCCCAATACTAATCTTTTTGGGCAAAAAACATTTGGATTTAATTTTATTTTTTGAAATAAAATCTGTCCAACAGTCCAGAATTGAAATTAATTCCGGAATTAATCTGTTCCGGTTTTTCTCTACACCCAAACAAGTCCATATGATTTTTATCTGTTTGAATTTTGAACCCAACAGATTTAAATCTGTTCATTTAAAACCGAACAGGTTTCATACCTGTTCAAAACAGGTTTGCACCTGTTTAATTCAAAACCAATAGCCACCACTGCATCTATAAATATGCAGCCCTCATTTGATGTTTTCATTCAGAAAAATTCGTACTTCCCTACTGCTAATATATTCTGCATTTTGCTGCATTTAATTTTTGTGAGAACGAGTGTAAACACTTAGTGTGTTCGTTGTACGAATAAATTGTAGTGCTGCATTTATTCGTTGTTGATCATTTTATCCTGGGAGATAGACGTCCACATTCTGAAAGTACCGTGGAGAGGACGAATCTGTCTTAAGGACACAGTGTTAAACACTGGACTTGATCAGAATATTATTCAAGAAATTAATCAAGTAAGTTGGTTATTTATTTTCTAGTTTTTATTTATTTATTTAAATCAGATTTTTGATTGTGTTTTGGTAACAAAATAAAAATATGTTTTTATTTATTTTATTTTATTTTCCTGGTTTGATTTTTGTAATCAAACAAATTCTCTCATTTCCTTTATTTCTTATATATTATGTTTGTTGTTAAGTACACAACAGAATTTATTTTTCAAATATAGTAAAGATTGTCCAACAATCTTAAGACAGACTATTATTTTTTGTATCTTTATTGTATTTAATTTTCTGTATTTTCACAAAGTGATATTTTGGTTAGAAAATATAAATAGTATTTATAAACTATTTGACAGATAGTAGTAATATACTATCTATTTTCTTTGACAATTAATAGTAATATACTGATGTCATTAAAAATTACAAAATATTATTTGGTGTTACAGAAAATTATTGTGGTATTTTATTTTTCTAGTTTTAGTAACAAGGAAAATAAAATTATTTTGTGTCATAATTTATTTTCTGGTTTTAGTAACTAGAAAATTAATTTGTGGTTTGTTTTTTTGATTTTTGTAATCAGATATTATGGCTACTACAACTGAATATGCAATTGGAAGTGGTACTCCAATTGTTACACCAACTCCGGTCCCTATCCAGAACCATGTTCAAGTACCAATAAATCATAGGGAAAAACCCAAAAAATTTAACGGTACTGAGTTTAAGAGATGACAGCAGAAGATGCTGTTCTATCTTACAACTCTAAATTTGGTCTGGTTTCTCCATGAAGAGGCTCCAACACTTAAAGAGGGTGAAAGTGATCGGCAAGTTGTTGTTGCTGTAGATGCTTGGAAACATTCAGATTTCCTATGCAGAAACTACATCCTCAATGGTCTTGACAACATGTTGTATAATGTTTACAGCCCTCTGAAGTCAGCAAAAGAATTGTGGGATTCTTTGGAGAAGAAATACAAGACAGAGGATGCCGGCACGAAGAAATTTGTTGTCGGTAAATTTCTAGACTTTGTTATGGTAGACTCCCAAACGATAATTTCTCAAGTTCAAAATTTTCAAATAATTTTGCATGATATTCATTCAGAAGTATGTCTCTTAGCGAGTCTTTTCAAGTCGCTGCTCTAGTGGAAAAGTTACCACCAGCTTGGAAAGATTTCAAAAATTATTTAAAACATAAACGCAAGGAGATGACCATGGATGAATTGATTGTAAGATTGAGAATTGGGGAAGATAACCAAAAGGCTGAAAAGAGGAATGGGAAAAATCCCATTGAGTCCAAGGCTAATGTGGTTGAACAAGTTCACAAACCACATAACAAAAAGAGAAAGTTTACTGGAGATGGTCCTAAATAAGGCGACAACAATGGCAACAAGAAGTTCAAAGGAAAATGCTATAACTGTGGCAAGACTGGACATCGAGCTTCTGATTGCTGCCGCCCTAAGAAGGATCGTGGAAGTACAAGCAAGAAGACTACCAATCAGGCCAATGTAACTGAACAAGATTACATCTCTGACGGGGTGAATGACATCAACCTCTCTGTTGTGGTGTTTGAGGCTAATTTGGTTGGATATTCCAAGGAATGGTGGCTTGACATTGGGGCAACTCGTCATATTTGTGCGGACAAGAAGATGTTCATTACTTACAATGAGGCTGCAAATGGTGAATAACTTTTCATGGCAAATTCTTCAACTTCTACTGTGGTTGGACAAGGAAAGGTGATCTTGAAGATGACATCAGGGAAGGAACTGACCCTCAACAATGTATTACATATACCAAACATCCGGAAGAGTTTAGTTTCTGGTTCTTTGTTAAGTAAAAATGGTTTTAGGCTTGTTTTTGAGTCTGATAAATTTGTATTAACAAAGAGTGGTATATATGTTGGTAAGGGATACATGAGTGATGGTCTCTTTAAATTAAATGTAATGACAGTTGTACCAAAAGTTGCTATGAATAAGAATAACACATCGTTTGCTTATATTCTTGAGTCGAATTTATGGCATGGTAGATTAGGACATGTAAATTTTGATGCTTTGTGTAGATTAATTGGATTGGATTATATACCAAAGTTTGAAATTGATCCTAATCATAAATGTGAAATTTGTGTAGAAGCGAAACTAACTAAGGCTCCATTTAAATCGGTTGAAAGGAAAACTGAACTTGTAGAATTAATTCATACAGATGTATGTGATCTTAAATTTGTTCAAACTAGAGGAGGCAAAAAGTATTTCATAACATTTATCGATGATTGCACAAGATATTGTTATGTTTATTTATTTAGAAGTAAAGATGAAACCTTAGAAATGTTTAAACTCTACAAAACAGAAGTTGAATATCAACTTGGTAAAACCATTAAAATGGTTAGAAGTGATAGGGGTGGTGAATATGATGCATCATTAAATGAATTTTGTGCACAACATGGCATTATTCACCAAACTACAACACCCTATTCTGCACAGCAAAATGGAATTGCTGAAAGAAAGAATAAAACCCTTAAAGAAATGATGAATGCCATGTTATTAAGTTCAGGTTTACCGCAGAACTTGTGGGGGAAAGTAATATTGTCTGCTAATTATGTTCTTAACAGAATACCCCACAAGAAAACCAACAGCACTCCTTATGAATTGTGGAAAGGTCGACCGCCTTCCTACAATTACTTAAAAGTATGGGGGTGTTTGGCAAAAGTTGAAGTTCCTGTTCCTAAAAAGACTAAGATTGAACAAAAAACAGTAGATTGTGTGTTTATTGGTTATGCTTAGAATAGTAGTGCATATCGGTTTCGGACTTATAAATCAGAAATACCTAATATAAAAGTGAACACTATTATAGAGTCAAGGAATGCTGTGTTTTTTGAGAATATCTTTCCTTACAAGAAAGGACGGGAATTAAGTTCACAGAAAAGAATTTATGATTGTACACAAAGTCAAGAGACTAATGACAATCAAACAAAAGAGACTAGTAATGGTCTCGACTAGCAGAATTTAACTGATAATGAACCAAGACGAAGTAAGAGAGCGAGAACATCAAAATCCTTTGGTCCAGATTTTTTGACATACCTGTTAGAAAATGAACCTCAAAGCTTTAAGGAAGCAATGACAGGTCCTGAAGCACCTTTGTGGAAAGAGGTTATTAATAATGAAATTGAATCTATTATGCAAAATCATACTTGGGAATTGGTGGATCTTCCACCTAGTTCTAAACCTCTTGGATATAAGTGGAAATTCAAGAGAAAAATGAAAGCAGATGGTTCAATAGACAAGTATAAAGCAAGACTTGTAATAAAAGGTTACAGACAAAAGGAAGGTCTGGACTATTTTTGTCACGACCCTATTCCGCCCCTAGTAGAATGGTGCCGTGATGGCCAGTAATCCGAGATTTACCAAAGGCCAACTTACAAGGATTCACACACAATCAGAGTATACATATGGGGCTTACATGTGTGGAAGCAATAATTTCAATCTAATTAGTCCATAAGAGCTGTGCATAGATTAAATGAAATGACATACATCTTAACATGGTCTTACAACATAATTACAATAAGATAAGTACATAATACATCTTGATCAAAAGGCTTCTCAAGCCGACATATACAAAAGAAATAAATTACAAAGCCAAGAAGCATAATTTTCAAGATGCTACAAAATATGAATCCAAAACATCTTGCAAATAATCATCTAGGCGTCACCGCCTTCTTGCTCAACACCTACATATATATATAAGGAGAGGGTGAGCTTAGATACTCAGTGAATGATATTAGCAATAAAGGGTTAAATGAATGATATCCGAGGTCTTTTCCAAAACAATACATATCATAACTTTACAAATCAAAGGGATGAACCAAGTTCATCTATCAAATCTTTCAAAGCTTCTTGGATGTTAATACCATCTACAAAATACCAAACGATGACATTCCGGACAAACAAACCCACGCGGAAAACTGTCAGTGGCAAAACAAAGGGTGCAGTTGCATTATAGTCCCCTGGCACTAAGGACTTTCAAAACAAGGGTGCAGTTGTATTATAGTCCCCTAGCACTAAGGACTTTCCCAGAATGTCATCAAAACAAATATAATGCTTGATACAAAAATTAGGGATAATCATTCATGCTTGATCAAATACTTTTCCAAAACAAAACAAGGCTTTATCAAAACTTTATAACATAGCTTTATTAAAAATACCACTCACATAGCTCTTCAGACGTCATGGTTAAAGTAAGGGTCCAAGTCCTACAAACACATAATAAAGTCTACTGAATGCACTTCAAGAAGATAAGAAGAGATGCTCAAAGATGGGTATGAAATGCATTCTCAAAACAAGCTTTATATGAGTGCAAATGATCCCGGCATTTCTTTCAAAACTAGGTCAAGTCAAAGCAAAACATGCTGGAAGTTAAAACACTATTTTTCATCTCGGGGAAAACATGTTGGGTACCAACCAGGTCTTTGCCGAGGTCCCACACCTCTTGAAAGAGGTGTGGTTACCAAGGCTTCGGCGAACGGCTGTCTGCCGAGGTGTTACAAGGTGCTGGCAAGGGTGTACCATGGTCGGCCTAGGTGTGCAGTGGTTAGCCTAGGTGTGCATACAAGATAAACTAATGGTGCAAGTGATCATGCAAGGTAGGCCAAGGTGAGATACGATGCTTGGCCTAAGTGTGAGATCTAGGTAAGAGTGGTCTCGGTGACCACACCTAGGGAAATGTGAAGTCTGGAAATTTGGGTTTCCTCCCTCTTGAAGAACATGAAGAACATAAAGAACATGAATGCCAAAATCATAACTTGTTACTACAAAATCTGAGATTTCATGCTATGAGTTCAAAAACATAGACCTTGGTACCCATACTTGAAGATCTTAAGAAAACAAACACAAAACATGGATCTTGATACAAACTTTTAGATCAAAACATGGTTTTTCTTCAAGAACACATGAATATCATTTTCTCTTTCTAAAACCAAACTTTAAATCAATGCATGGCTCATGAATCATGCTAGATCATACAATGTGATCGAATAAACATAAAGAACAACAAGAGTAAATCAAGAATCTAACCTCAAAACTCGGATCAAACGGTTTAGACTCTAAGGATCAAGCTTGGAAATCTACTTCTCTCTCAAGAACTTCTCTTCCTCTCTTCCTAGAGCTTCTCTCTCTACCATGCAAAAGATATGACAAAATGATATGTTTTCTCTACTGCCAGTAGACTTAACCCTCTGTTGGTACATGTGGCACCACCGGATTGGTTTTCCCCAAAAAGGTGACTAACTGACAAGACAAGAGTATGACAAAGTGTGTATAACAAGCAAGGTGGCATGGGTACTCCGGCAGGTAATGACCTCGGATCAAGACATAGGCTTCGGCAAGCAAGGTCTTAATGATCTCGGCTAGGAAGGATAACACTTGGCCTAGCTGTGCCACACCTCGGCCTAGATGTGCCACACCTCGGTCTAGATCATACTAGTCCAGGAACAAGATCACTTAGGTGCAAGGATAACATCTCGGCCTAGATAATACACATCGCGGCCTTGGTGATGAACACCTCGGCCTAGATAATGACATCTCGGCTAATATGCCAGGGTGAAGGTGGAGGTCAACCAAAGTGGTTCCAAGATGGTCCTAGGTGTAAGAGGTTCAAAGGTGTAACCTAGGCTTAAGATGACCTAGGCTTAACACACACTAAACAAGGAACAAAGCATGCAACAACACTTAGATAAAACAAAACAGGATCTCATGGATGCAACTTAACAAGACAAAATCATATAAATGCATGTGAGCACGACTAAGGCAAAATGAGGGTTGCTACAATTTTGACACATATTCCCTTGTGACAAGAATAACATCCATTCCCATGCTTATTGCTACAGCAATGTTGTTTAATTTAGAAATACATCAAATGGATGTTAAGATAGCTTTCTTAAACGGTGATTTAAATGAAGAGATCTATATGGAGCAACCCGAAGGGTTTGTAGTTCCGAGGCAAGAAAAGAAAGTTTGTCGGCTTATAAAATCTCTTTATGGATTAAAACAATCACTTAAGCAATGGGATGAAAATTTTGATCATGCTATGCTTACTAATGGGTTTAAGATAAACGAATGTGACAAGTGCATCTATATTAAAAATACTGACCAAGGATATGTCATAATTTGTCTTTATGTGGATAATATGCTTATCATTGGAAGTAGTCAAAACATGATTAAATCAACTAAGTAAATGCTTAACAAAAGATTTGATATGAAATAGGAGTGAGCATGGTCTAGATTGGTCCGGATTGGGAGAAAACCAGGACCAATCCGTTATCTACGGTTCCTGAAAAATTAAAACCAATCTAATCCGTTTAAATTGTGGAACCAATCCGTTGAAACACGGATTGGATCGGTTTAGGACCACGGATTTAAATAATTAAATAACAAAAAAAATATAGACATTACATTTCCATTCCAATAGCAACATAGCTGCTGAAAACCTGTAAACAATATAAGTAAACAACATCCATTCCAATAGCATTTCCATTCTAATAGCAACATAGCTGCTGAAAACCTGTAAACAATATAAGTAAACATCCATTCCAATAGCATTTCCATTCCAATAGCAACATAGCTGCTGAAAACCTGTAAACAATATAAGTAAACAACATCCATTCCAATAGCATCTAAACTGGAGCGAACAACCTCCATTCTAAGCAAACATCATCCATTCCAAGCAAACACACATCACAATAGTAGATAACAACAACCAAATTCAATAGTAGTAGACATTACATTTCCCTTTTCCACAAATTCTAAACATGAAATGTTTCGTTCCAATTCAGGCGACCCGGTCTATACTTGTATGCTGTGCGCATCACATAGTAAATCTAGGCTAATAACCGGAATAAGAACACATAATGTTTTCAAAACTCGATATCATGGTTAGTAGAGGCCGATCTTTGATCGGGCGAGCGGGGGTGCTCACGAAGTGACCTTCCCCAATCGTACCCAAGTTCCCGAGCCGAGGCAACTTTGGTGATGACGGACACGTGGCCTTAGGCAATGAGTCAGGATTTCCTAAATTTCCCAAAATAAAATATTTAGGTGGCGACTCTGTATCTGGCAAAGCAGTCCATGTTTGGCACTTCTTTCAAAAAATCTGTTTTCTCAAAACGATTTGCCGGATTTGGACTCTTTGGTTCAGATTGAGAACCGTGACACAACTCGAGTCCGAACTGTAGTGAGGTCCCCCGCGGGCTTGTTACACAAGTACTCACCCCTTAAAATCAAAGAGTCACTGTTTTTTAAAAACTTCATTTTCACATATGCAATAGCTATATCATTTGCATTTGCATTATCCACAGTGATTGTACTAATCTTTTCTATACCCCAATCAACTAAACATGATTCCACTGCCTTACCAATTGCCTCCCCTTTGTGACTAGAAATCACACTAAAGTTGAGAATTCTTTTTTGCAAATTCCAGTCTTTATCAATAAAGTGGGCTGTTAGGCACATGTATGAAACATTTTGTAGAGATGTCCATGAATTTGTAGTGAGACAAAGTCTATAGTTTGCATTCTTCAACACATTTTTCAATTTTTTCTTCTCACTACAATATAAATCCACAATATCCCTTGCTACTGTAAAGCGTGAAAACTTTTTGAAATTAGGTTGCATCACACTACAAAATTGACGGAATCCTTCACGCTCTACAAACCTAAATGGCAACTCATCAGTGATTACCATTTTAACAAGTGAATCCCTACATATTTGTTGATCAAATTTCCAAACTCCAAGAGTTTTTTCACCTTCGGTTACAGATTGAAATGCCAAAGTCTTTTGTTTTTTATTTTCTTTATTCTGAGGGGACTTAGGACAATTTGCAATATGTTTTCTCAAAGTGCTAGTTCCATTTGCACTAATCCAAGCATAAGAAGCTTTACAATGGTTACATTTAACACATGCAGCAGTCTTACTCCCTTCTTTAAAAATTTTGCTAAAATGCTTCCAAACTTCAGAATATTGTCTAGCTTTTGGCTTAGGAGGAGGGGGGCATACCTTTGGACCTGAAGCAGTTTCAGGCTGAGGATCATGTTATTTATCAGATTGAGACTGAGAGAGGTCAATTACATCATTTGTGTCTCCGGTACTTGACATCTATCAAACAAAAGAAATAAATAAATCAAAAAAATAAAAATAAAAAATACAACCTGTAAAAATAATGTGTTTTGAAATGGGTTAAACTGGAAGCTGGTTAAAAGTCAACAGAGCACTATATACTGCATATATATTCTTTTGTTGTTGAACAACCACACTCCATCCAAAATATTTAAGAATTTTTTTAAAAAAAAATTTGTAAAGCTACTATCACATATTTACCATCTTAATAAAGCTGCATCACTGTTATAAAGCTCCTAAAGATTAATATTTACCATTGTAAGAATGGACCCCTATTCTATAATCTTTTTCCCCTCATTAATAAAAGATGGAAAAATAGAGAAAATATCTACATGAAATACAATCAGACTGATCAAAGATGGGAGAACTTTTTTAGAAGAGCTCAAACAATTTCAGATTGATTAAAATGCAACGGAAACACAATGGTCTGAATTACAAATACTACATGAAATACAATCAGACTGATCAAATTCTCGTTAATTATCCATTACCAAAAAACAAAGAAAAAAAATAAAAAGAAGATACGTATTCACACTAAAAAATAAAATTGGGATATCAACATTTACCATATTTGAAATTAGGTTGCATCACTATTATAAAGCTCCTAAAGATTAAGGGTTGACCTACTATCACATATTTACCATCTTGATAAGATTAATACGTACTTTTTTTTACATATAGAAATCAAAGAAAAAACATAGACTCTGGATTAATTTTTTTTACTTACATTTAAAAATAAAACAAACAACACAAAACATAGATGAAATCAGAAAAAAAAAAATTAAAAAAAAAACAGAAAATAGAAATAGAAAACAGGAAAGAAAAAAAAAGTATAAAAATAAAATGAAAATAGAAAACATAATAAAAATAAAAATAAAAACGGAAAAAAAAAAAAATCTCTTAGTTACATTTACTGAATCCATTGTAGATGACATGAACAATCGATTTGAGATTAAATCCACCGATCTGAGATGAAATCACAGCAGTGTATTGTGTATGTTTTTTCTTTGAGATTAAACCCATTTCAGAGTGTTAGAGAGAGAGAGAAAGAGAGAGAGAGAGAGAGAGAGGAGCTCACCGAAAGAGAGAGACAACAGCTATAGCTATTGATCTAATCTGCGATGGGTGATCTGGGAACAAAGGAACAAAAATAGTCACCGATTCGAGAGAGAGAGAGAGAGAGAGAGAGAGAGAGAGAGAGCTCACCGACAGAGAGAAACGAGCAGCAGCACACCGATCTGATCAGAGATGGATGAGAGTGTGAAA
This sequence comes from Camellia granthamiana, assembly GCA_036172215.1. NCBI lineage: Eukaryota > Viridiplantae > Streptophyta > Magnoliopsida > Ericales > Theaceae > Camellia > Camellia granthamiana. Next base: position 11,375,249 of record CM069911.1, read on the forward strand.
GAGAACTCAGTTTGAGATGAGAAAGAGAAGAGAGAGAGACACCATCGATACAGACCTGAGATGGGAGTGAGAGACCTGAAAGAGGTGTGAATGAGTGAGGCTAGATTAGGTTAGGTTACATTTTAGTTTTTATATCAGATAAGAAATTATATGGTGTGGGAAGGTATATAGTATAAAAATATAGATTATTTCTAGATGGTCTGGATTGGTTCCGTGGGGTTTAATCCAGAACCGATCCGTGGCCTACGGATTTTGAAAATTTCAATCCGGAACCGAACCACGGATTCAAAAAACCAATCCAAATCTATCGGATTGGACTAGACCGAATCGGATTATGGATTTTACGGATTCCTTGCTCAGCCCTAATATGAAAAATATGGGGGTCGCAGATGTTATATTAGGAATGAAAATTACTAAAACATCTGACGGTTATGCATTATCTCAATCACACTTTATTGAGAAAATTCTTTTGTAAATTTATCGAGGATGATATGAATTTATCTAGAACACCTGTAGACATCAGTGTAACACGCCAGCGAGGGACCTCGGCTACAGTTCGGACTCCCCTTTTTTGTTTGTTGCGGTTCTTAATCTTGAACCAAAGAGTCCAACTCTGGCAAATCGTTTTGAGAAAAACAGATTTTTGAAAAGAAGTGCCAAACATGGACTGCTTTGCCAGATACAAAGTCGCTACCTAAATATTTTTTTAAATGGGAAATTTAGGAAACCCTGACTCGGTGCCGAAGGCCACGTGTCCGTCATCACCAAAGTTGTCTTGGCTCGGGAGCTTAGGTACGATCGGGGAAGGTCAGCTATGAGCACCCCCTTTCGCCCGGTCCGAAGACCGGCCTTTACTAACCATGATATCCGATTTTGAAAACGTTATGTGTTCTTATTCAGTTATTAGCCTAGAATTACTATGTTATGCGCACAGCAAACAAGTATAGACTAGATTGCCTAATTTGGAAACAAGCATTGCATATCCGTTTGTTTTGAAAAGCGCTTTGGAATTTGCTACTCGCAAGTAGGCTAAAACACGAATTTCAACAAGTTTTTCCAACTCAAACAATCCAACCTTCACCCACAGGCATTCAGGCAGTTATATCACATAAGCAGCTAGCCACATGGTAATCATGCTGTTATGGCAACATTCACACGCATGCGATATGCTAAAGCGTAAAAACTCACCTAGTGCTCCAAGCCAAAACAGAAACTAGTTAGTAATCATATGCATGACCCTAGTTCATGTTAAGATGGCTAATGTAACACAGGAAAAATGTAGCTAGAACAGGCTCGGCTAATCTAAACATGGCATGTGAAATGCTACAAGTAACACGTATTCAATTTGGAATTGAAAATACAATGCAATTTGTATGATGCGTCGAGCCCGGTGCATGCAAGACAAATGTATGAATGCACGCATGCACAGCATAAGGTATGCTAATTTAAATATGCCCTAATACTAACCATCATAAGCAGGTAAGTAAAAGGAGAAAGAAGTGGGGGTTGGAAGACATGCACACATACGCACCCACACTTATTACAAATTCGCCCTCGCTCGGAGGGACCAAATAAATAATACAAATTAATTAACTACGCAAGCTAATTAAATATTACAAATTGCCTTTAGTTAACAACTAACTAAACTAGGAAAAACAATAAACCGCCTCGGGAGGAGAGTCCGATGCAACGCATGCTCGGGTCCTGCTCGGAATCGCACTGCCATGTATAGTCTGCCTCTGTTTTCCCTGCTCTGCCCTTCTGAAGGCTGCCAAAGTCTCAGAGATGCTTCTTCAGATGCTGGGGATCACTATCGGCTGAGCAGAATGGCCACCGGCAATAAATGGTTGTCATCGGCACAAGATGCATCCATCGGCTGATGATATGCTGCCGGTCGGCACTGAATACTGCCGGTCGGCAAAGAATGCCTGCAGAACCTACAACTCACAGCAGCAGAGGGCAAAACTTGCATGGCAATACAATTCAAAACAATGTATGCACCAATCATGTTAAGGACTCAAAGGGACATGGTCCTTGGTTCTTGGACCACCAATCGCGCATTTCCATGCATGATGGCCCAAAAACCAAGTGTGCAACTTCAATTTCAAATGCAATGCAAACCACATAATCACACAAGGAGGCCTAACCTCTATCACACTCACTTCAAGAGGCCAAGCATGCGTAATGTAATGCGATCCTAGACATGTTAACTAGTATGCAACCATGGTAATGCAATGCACTTATGCAAGCATACAAGCAAGCATGCAAAGTAAGCATGCAAACCAAGTAAAAGGTGGATTTAAACATGAATTAGGCAACTCTAAACAGGCCTAAAACAGTGGCCAAAGTGCCCAAAAATGAAGGCTAAACACACATACACACATGCACATGTTGTGGTCCAAACCTTAAGCATTAAACAAGCAACTTTCAAGCACACTTAAAAGAGACTATCATGGACAATTAGCATGCAACATAAGCTCTGAAAATCATATTAAAACATGGTGCCAAACCAACTTGAACAAGATAAATATAAACATGCAAAAAAGGCCCAAGTACTAAGGCAAGCTAAAGAGGCAATGGACTACACTTAGTACAACCACACATGGCAAGACTTAAGCGACCATAAACAGAGTTTTAGCACACAAAACAAAGCCCAAAAGGCCACCTAGATGGCATCTAAATGGTTCCAATTCAAAGGCATGCACAAATGCTAAAACATGGAGCATACAACACAAGCTTTTGAAGCATCAAAGAGGTGTCCAAGGCAAGCATACAAGCACACCAAAGGGACTGAAATGACATGTAGGATGGTTCTAAACCATTAGATTAATGCAAGCAATGCATGCTACACATTCACCTACTTGAAGCATACAAGCCATAATACAAAGGAGCTATATAATGCATGCCAAGATCGACTCCAACAAACATGGACAGACCTAAAACATGGCAAAATAAGCACAAAACCTTCACAAGGCTAAACCTAAAACATGCTAGAACAAAGGCTAACAACCTAAGGCATATTAAGGCAATAACAAGGCATTACATGGTAGGTATGCTAAGCATGCATGGTGTACCAAAACCAACACACAACAATGTTATATTAAACCAATATAAACATAAAATGCAGCCAAGGCATGACCAATAGACACTCAAACATAAGCTCCCTTAAGAGACCAAAAATGGTCCCTTTCAAGGACAACAAGGAGAGGGGGTGGCCCTCCCCTTTTGGAGACTTCAAGGCACCATCTCCACCACTGAAATCCCTCAAGATTTCAGTGGTGAAGAGGCCCAAACACCAAAGTCTCGAAACTTGCACAAAAATAGCACAAAAAGGAGCCTTACAAGGCTTAGGAGGGGTCAAACAAACCCAAACCACAAAACACTCTTAATAAACAATCAAGAGGGCTAAAAAAAAGAACTTTTTTATGTTATACACTAAACACAAAAATAGCTCTAAGATAGGTAGAAATAGGATGCAAAAATGGGGTAAAAAGGACTAGTTTCTTACCCTTGAAGCCTTTCTTCAACAATGGTGATCTTGTTGCCTCCTTAAGCTTCAATCCAGTCAAAAATAGCAAGAACAAGCCCTTAGAACCTCAGTAGCCAAAGGAATGTGAAGCACTAGGTGTTTGTGTGCAATAATATGGACTAAAACACCTAGAACATAAAGAGAGAAAAAGAGATATAGGAGATATGTATCAACCCTAACCCTAAAACCAGAGCTTCTCTCTGTGTTTTTCTCTCCAAAATTCTCTAACCCTTTGCCAAGAGAAGAGACCCTTCTCTTATAGGCAACCAAACTTGTAAAGCTTATACAACAAGCTTACAAGGAGAGCATCCCTCCATACACGTGTATGGAGGGGAACCAAATGCCACACAGCTGTCCTAAAATATCTGCAAAAGCAGATGAACAGTAGTCGGCTGGCCAAAAATGTCATTTTGACAAAAATGACTGCCGACCGGCAACAAAGAGTGCCGACTGGACACAAACATTGCCGCTGGTAACAAAAACCAGCCGGTGGCCTCTAGCCACTGCCGGTGGTGTGTGGGGATGCCTCACAAGGCATTCCCTACCCCTCCAAGGCAAAACACAAGTGTTTGGTGCAAAACCAGACACAAAACGGTCGAGTTCGGAGATCCTGAGTCAGGGCGCGTAGCCGAGACCTCCGGGAACTCCAAACGAACACAAACATGGATAATCACTGAGTGTTCAAACGGTGACGTCCAAGTCTTGAGGACGGTCAAAAATGGGGTGTCTACAATCAGTCTTTATTTATCAAAAAATAAAGGTAATGCGGTGTCTCAGTTAAAATACTCCCAAATTATTGGAAGCCTAATGTACCTAATGAATTGTACTCGTCTTGATATAGCTTATGCTGTCAGTAAATTGAGTAGGTACACTAGTAACCCCGAAGAAGACCATTGGAAAGTGATCATTTGGGTTCTTAGATATCTAAGATTTACTCGTGATCATGGTTTGAACTTTACTCGATATCCAGCAGTACTCGAAGGTTATTGTGATGCAAATTGGATATCGGATACTAAAGATTCAAAATCCACTAGTGGATATGTCTTTACTCTGGGAAGCGCTGCTGTTTCTTGGAAATCCACGAAATAAACATACATTGCACGATCCATAATGGAATCTGAGTTCATCGCTTTAGACAAAGCAGGAGAAGAAGCAGAATGGCTTCGTCACTTCTTAGAAGACATTCCAATGTGGCCAAAACCTATGCCAACTATTTGCATTCATTGTGATAGTCAATCTGTAATAGGCAGGGCACATAACCATATGTATAATGGTAAGTCTCGACACATTCGTCGTCGACATAATACCGTAAGACAATTGCTCTCAAATGGAATAATCTCAATAGATTATATAAAATCTAAAGAAAATATTGCAGATCCGTTAACAAAAGGTTTGACTAAAGAGCAAGTGTATAGTTCATCGAAGATGATGAGATTAAAGCCTATTACATAAGAGTCATAATAATGGTAACCCTACTTATATGACTGGAGATCCCAAGAACTAAGTTCAAAGAGACAACTAAGTTATGTGTGGCTCGACAGAAATCACCAAGGGATTAAAATTCCCTACCCATTCTTATGGTGAGAGTGATATCTGCAACATGTGTTGTCTACAGGGGTATAAAGATAAGCTTTGCTTTTAATGATTACTTATATCTTGATTTAGGCATAAAATCAAAACGAGTATAAGGAGATACTCACAATAAGAATCACCTATATGAGTGTCAAACTGGGGCCGATTCTATGAGAATAAAGAGGCTAAATTCTCTAGAAGCACTGATGAAAACCAGGAGCGTTCAAGGCCAAAATGAACACAACAGTGAGAACCACGATGTGTTAGAAGATATTTTGTGTGAAATCTATTGTCTTGACTTACACAAACGGCTGAACAATTCAAGGCATCGCGTCCATTGGTTAGCTAGTAAGTCCGATAGGTTATCACTATAGAAGGTTCAAGGCCGAAAGTTACTTATCCTGATGCAAGATATTTTCGATTTATACTCTTTCGACAAATTCTGCATATTGTTGCATTTCCGTTATCATCAAATTGCATTCATGTAGGGGATTGTTAGAAATGGTTTGGAAAATCTGGGTAAAAAAATAGAATTTTTTCCTAACTTTGGTCTATTATTTAGGTGGGACCCGTACGCCAAAATTGGCGGGTCTAAGTGGTAACGCGTTCTTTGTCGCGTTATGATTCACATGGTATATTTGGTTGCTCAAAACCATTATCGAGTGAATGAGAAATTGAAGCCAAAATGTACTCCATGAAAATGGAGTTTTGGTGGAAAATCCTTAAAGGTTTGAAAAATGGCTTGTCCCACATTGATTTGGTGGGAAGTTTTGAGTGGGTTTATAAGGTATGGGATTGGAACTTGAGGTGTGCCCCAAGGGGTACCCAAGTTTTGTAGATGGTGAGGTTATAGGCAAAATGGGCTAGACTCATTGGGCCAAAAAAATCACCACCACGTGCGCAGCTGCCGCCCGTCTAGTCGAGCGGGCTGAGCTTGGGCGCGGGGTGTGTGGTTGGGCTTGTTCGGGCCCAATACTAATCTTTCTGGGCCAAAAACATTTGGATTTAATTTTATTTTTTCAAATAAAATCTGTCCAACAGTCCAGAATTGAAAGTAATTTTCGAATTAATCTATTCTGGTTTTTCTTTACACCCAAACAGGTCCTTATGATTTTTATCTGTTTGAATTTGAACCCAACAGATTTAAATCTGTTCATTCAAAACCGAACAGGTTTCATACCTGTTCAAAACAGGTTTGCACCTGTTTAATTCAAAACCAATAGCCACCCACTGCATCTATAAATAGGCAGCCCTCATTTGATGTTTTCATTCAGAAAAATTCGTACTTCCCTACTGCTAATATATTCTGCATTTTGCTGTATTTAATTTTTTTAAGAAAGAGTGTAAACACTTAGTGTGTTCGCTGTACGAATAAATTGTGGTACTGCATTTATTCGTTGTTGATTATTTATCCTAGGAGATAGACGTCCACATTCTGAAAGCACTGTGAAGAGGACGAATCTATCTTAAAGACATACTGTTAAATACTGGACTTGATTAGAATATTATTTAAGAAATTAATCAAGGAAGTTGGTTATTTATTTTATGGTTTTTATTTATTTATTTAAATCAGATTTTTGATTTTGTTTTGGTAACAAAATAAAAATCTGTTTTTATTTATTTTATTTTATTTTTCTGGTTTAATTTTTATAATCAAATAAATTCTCTCATTTTTTTTTATTTCTTATATATTCTATTTATTATTAAATATACAACAGAATTTATTTTTTAAATATAGTAAAAATTGCCTGACAATCATTTCCTAAGAATCTCAATAAAGCAAATAAATAAATCATGACCTCAACAAAAGACAAAAGCTGTGAGAATACCTTGTACCTAACCTTGCCAAAACATTATCTCTTCAAATTAACATTAAAAAAAAAGGAAAAAAAAAAACATACATATAATATTCTTTTAAGAGTTGGTTTAGGATGTGGGTTGATTTTTTGATTATCTTAATTTAGGGTTAAAATGTCTCATTTGAGATAGATTTTTTAATTTTTTTGATAAAAAAAATAAAATAATTATAAATTAAATATAACATTTTATTTTATTTAATTAAAATAACATATTTTATCTTATATGACTATTTTAGCTCAAAAACATCTTTCTAAACGAGCTCTAAGAAGACTGATTTAATTTTCATTCACTTTAGCCTTCAAATTAACATCTCAGTTGACTTACCAATTGATCAAAAAGTGAGTTATTTATCAAAATAGATTCTATTCTATTTATTTATTTATCACTTTGTGTATAGTAACTAGTATCAGGAGTTTTTTTTTTTTTTTAATATTTCAAAAAAGAAACTATTTAGAGAATTGACCCGCTTTTTAAATCATTTGAGAAACTAACCTGCTTTTAAAATCGCATTTTGAAAATGTGATTTTGAAATTGAAATTTTATTTTCAACATGTAATTTCACTTTAAAATCACATGTTGAACATGCCATTTCACCATGTCATCATTTTCAACTTGCAATTTTAAGGTGAAATTGCACGTTCAAGATGCAATTTCAATTTCAAAATCGCATTTTGAAAATGTGATTTCAAAAAGTAGGTTAGTTTCTTAAATAATTTGAAAAGTGGGTTAATTCTCTAATTATTTTTTTTTTGAAATATTTAAAAAAAAACTCCTAGTATCAGTATCAATTTCAATTGTGGTGGTGTTTGGCAAGTTGGTTTGTGGCTAAAATAACCACAAAAGACAAAATAGGCTAGTTTAGTCACAACAAACAAAATATCACATCTAACCCATAATCATTACACTCTTTTCTCATAAAAAAAGTTTAAAAAGTCAAAAAATTCTTCCCAAACTAAATTTTTTAGCCCAAGCTAAAATAGACAAAAAAACCAAAAAAGCTAAAAAGCCAATCCACTTCCCAAACGGAGGCTAAATATGATAACGAATACTACTTTTTTTTTTTTTTTGAGAAAACATTTCATATATATATATATATATCTTATTCATTATCACGTAATGACTAAACTTTTTTTTTAATCTAAATTTAACAGCTAGGAATAATTTCTTAATAATATCCAAAAAATCATATTTTATACCGTAGAAGACAATTTAGATTAATATTACTCCTTCTAAAAGGGGTTTTAGGAGGACCCATCAATAAATTATAACACCTTATTGGCTCTATCATGGAGGTTTTAGTCATTATCACTCTTGTTTTTTTAGTTTTCCCCCCTTCAAATTCATGTTATTTTTAAAACATATATTTTAAATCCAAAACTATTTTGAACTTATTTTTTAAATTTATATTATTTTACGAAATCATTTTTTTCAAAACACAAAATACTTTTAAAATTATATTCTGAAAACACAGTATTTTCAAAAAATATTATTGATATGCAAAATAAATTTAAAATTGCTTATATTTGGAAAATAAAATAAAAAAAATGCTAGTTTTTAATAAATAAATCATTTCTTAGATGTGGTAGAAGTGCGATCAACATCAATGCCCCTAGGACAAAACTAAATGGATGAAAATTCAATGAGAAGGAACCACACCTAATCATACTTCTAATCAAATCCTTAACCAACTTTTAATATTATAAGCAATAAAAACCCTAAACCCTATCATTATATTTGTTAAATTATATGTAACTTGACAAGATTAAATTAGATTTGTTTTATCATTACAAGTTCGGCACCCAAATCCACGACCTAGTTTTTTACAAAACAAGAATAGAATATGAAAAGTGGTTAGATTGTTTAGGTCTTCTAGGTGTAACCCTTGGACACCTTCTCTGAGGGCCTTCCCTACTTTTGCAAATGAGTAGTGATTTAACTTTAATTTTGATTAATCCAAGTGGTTACTTGGACTCTTACAATTAAGCAACCAAAAACAATATTCTTTGTTTAATGCCATTTTTATGTGGGGAATGGATTATCTCTACTAGAGAAGTTATTATATATTTATGGATATATTTAGGCAGTATTCATAAAGATTATGATTGATAAAGAAGATAGGATTACGATTATATTAGATGTAGGTAGATACTAGTGGGCCAAATGATTGTGATTGGTTTGTAAGATGAACCACGTGGTGTCCCATGGGCACTGAATAACATTTTGTATCATTTTATTTCTATATCAAAGATAATTTTGTGAAATAATAATAAAGATTACATCTTTACACTCTTACCGTTCTCTTCTAGCTTCAAACCAAATGGAGCCTAAAAGATGAAAATTTGCACAAAGTCATACCAAATAAAATAGTATATTCCTTTGTTTAACATCAAAAAGCAAGAAAAGAGTAAACTAATTAAAGAACAACAAACAAAGAAGTAAATAAAAAAAATTGGTGTTATTCACATTACCCCTTTATTAACACATTACCCCTTCATACAAAAACAGTCTCTCTTTTCTTTTTCTTTTGTTGTTGTTGATAAAATTACAATAAAGTCCTCATTGTCTCTGTCACTAAGGGTTTTGTAGAATAAAATAAAAAAATAAAGTGGTAAAAAAGAAAAGTGTGAAGGAAAATGCGTGAGAGCTCGAATGCCCCGAATGTTAAAACGGCGTCGTTTTAGCATTCTTACCGGTAAGAGAATGACTCAGACTTGATACGGAAAAATTATCTTACTGGTAAGAGAATAAATCTTACCGCTAAGATAAAAAAAAATCCCAAAACGACGTCATTTTAAAATTTCAAGCCCTTCAAGCCATTAATAATTTGAGCTACGTAGCGGAATTGAAGCGTCAATAGCAACACCAAAAAAAAAATACACTTTGGTTACCAGGGACATTATGAACTGTGCTCCAGAAGGAAAAAACATAAACTATTCCTTGGGTCAATCTGCTTGGAAAAAGAGGGGCATATTTTTATTTATTTATTCTTTTTACTAATATTTTTCCCAAAAAGTTACAGGTATATGTGTCATACTGGACGCGTTTACACAGCTTTTTCTTTGTTCCGCATGGGTTTAAAAAATAAAGCTTTCAAAATCTTCTGATCTAGATCCACCAATCAAATTTTGGAAATTTTGTGATTGTTTACAAGTTTGATAATGAAATCACCCACTTTTTAACTTGGCAACTTCGATTCACCACCCATAGGTTTCTGCTGTGGGCCATATGATAATCATGATTTTCATTGTTGGAATTTGAAACCAATTTGTGGGTCATGAAATTTGGTTGTGTAGTTGATGCTATACAGATCACTAATTAATAATTAATCAAACGTTCAAACAATCATTGCCATTTGATCCATTAGCTAATAAACGCACACCATAATTCAGTGTCTGTCACACATTTAATTATTTGCTTGGTATTATATACATTACATTTTATATTTTTTACCTGCAAACTCATTCTCTTCGGAAAATGTCTTATTAAGTTGACAAAGTTTTAATTTATTTATTATTTTAAAAAATTGTGGTTTAGGCCATGGTAATTTATTCCAATGAGCAAGTATAAGAATAGGGAAAATTGACTATTAATTTATTTATTATTTTTAAAAAATTGTGGTTTAGGCCATGGTAATTTATTCCAATGAGCAAGTATAAGAATAGGGAAAATTGACTATAAATTTAAACAAAAAACAAGTAGAGGATCATTTGAAAAAAAAATCAAGAAAAGTATATTAAGAATAAAAACTCAATCGACATTTCAAATAATCTATATAGTTGTTCTCATAAGATTTTTTTTTTTTTTTTTTTTTATGAATAAACACAAAGATAATGAAATTCAGATTAATAAGTGAACATGACATCCATGTCTTTATCTCTGTCTAGTGGTAAAAAAAATAAAATAAAATATCCATTTATATTTGTTTTTTTTTTTGTTTTGCGAAATTATCAAAAGCAAGCGAACCAACTCTATAAGAATTTTAAAGAGCAGAGCACACCTGAATTGACAAAAATACCCAAAAGCCACATAGAAATCAAGAAGCCGGCCAATTTGGACTGTTCGGGTACAATTCATAAATACCGGTCAACCGTCCCCCAATATCATCTATCATCTACCTAGTCATATTGCCAAACAACAACAAAAATACCCAAACTTAGACACAAGACTCATGCAATGACACACCCTCAACAACAACAACAAACCACCCTCCATATCCAAGCTCCTCCAAACCCACAAAAATCCATTCATGAAATCACCGGAGAGATGACCCAACTCCGCCGGAAAATCGTCCACGTCAACCTCCGGTGGATTATTCTCGGAAAGGTCTCGATTCTCCGGCAATTCTTTCGGTTCATTTGGGATAGAATTCTCTCTTGTTCTATGGGTAGGCCTTCTCGGTATCGCCGTTTGTCTCGCCGGAATTCTTCTCCGGCCGTCCAGGGTATGGAGATGGGTTCGGGTCATGATGACCCGACTACTACGGGTAGTGGATGTGAATCGGATTCGGATTTGGATTTGGTTGCTTTGAAGATTAGTATTTTGGGTGATTGTCAAATTGGGAAAACAAGCTTTGTGGTTAGTAAATTTATTGTTTTCATTGAAATTTTTGTTCATTCACACATATATGTGCTTTATTTGGTTTGCATATAATTTTTAAATTTTTTTGTGAATTTGTGTCTGAATGTTTAGTATAAGGTCTATTTACAGCTGATAATGAGTTTTTTTTTTTGAATTATTGAAAAGCTATGATAAAGATGTTTTTAATTTCTGCTTTGTGTTTGTTAGTTTTCAATTCATAAGAAACTACACCAAACAAGTTTACTTTTGTTTTTGATTATCAGCTACCAAACAAACCCATAAACTTGTATTTGAGTAGTTATTTTAGACCATTTGATTAATGGGTACTAAATATTTTTTTTTTTTTTATACATTTTTTTGTTGTTGTTTTGAAGATCAAATATGTAGGAGATGAGCAAGAAAAGAGGTGTTTAGAGATGAAAGGATTAAATCTAATGGATAAAACATTGGTTGTTCGAGGCGCAAGGATTGCTTTTAGAATATGGGATGTAGGAGGTAATTAGTTTAATTACTTTTCTTTTATTTATTTATTTTATTATTATTATCTTTAATTTATTGGTGTCTTTATGGTTCTATTTACTTAAAATGTTTGTTTGTGTGTAATTTTAATTTGGATGTAGGAGAGAATAGGTCACTTGATCAAGTTCCTATTGCTTGCAAAGATGCAGTAGCAATTTTGTTTATGTTTGATCTTACTAGCCGGTGTACTCTAAATAGGTATGTCAATTATTTCATCATTAAATCAATATTCCTTTTAATAGGGAATATACATACATGGTTTTAAAGTTTAAAGAACCACTAATTTGATATAATTTTGTGTTTTTTGCATTATTATAGTGTTATTGGATGGTACAATCAAGCAAGAAAGTGGAATCAAGTACTAAATCTATCTTCTAAATTTACATCAATTGGAATGTGTGGTTTAGATTATTCTGCATTTTTCTGTAATATTTTTTCTCCTATAGCAGTAGTGAATGGATAAATATAATGGCAACGAATAACATTATGAAAGTGGGTAGAATTTCATTTTGTTGATGGGGTCTTTACTAGTGAAGTGCCAAACATTTAAGATTATTAATGATCCAATCATATATTCCTCAAAGAAAATAAAAAATAAAAAAATACAACAGAAAAAGTACTTGTTTAATACAATTGTGGGGGAGAAAAAGATTTATGTCAATAATTTGATCATTAATAAGTGTGTTATGGATGATAGTGACAACAATCTCTATTTTTGTATTGAAATGAATGAAGTTGCAGGATTTCATTATTTGGATACTATTCATTCTTAAAAGAGTATGAACATATTTTCATATAGAATTTTTAATTTTTGTCCTTTAATTTTTGTTTGTAGACGGCAATGCCTATACTAATCGGGACCAAATTCGATGATTTTGTTCAACTTCCGCCGGATTTGCAGTGGACAATTGTGACCCAGGTACAAATTCCTCAGCATTTTTTTGTGTATAATTTGTTCAGCAGTATTAATGGACAAAGAAATCTGTCTTTTTGAAATAATGAAGTTGATTAATTAGTTATGTTCCCAAATATTAAGGAAAGCTTTAATATGCAAATTAAACAGTACCCATATTTTTCATATAAAGTATAATTCATGTGAAATATTTAGTCGTTTAAAGTAGAACAGTATTCAAATTTTAAAAGAAAATATTATAGGTCTAAAATTTTTACTAAATAAATGATTAAATGTCTCACATAATATGAGATAAATATGGACTCAACACCTATATGAAATATTTAATTATTTATTTAGTAGGAAAATTAATACCTCTAATATTACCTAATTTTAAAAGGCATTCAGATTCTTCTTAACACTTTCCTAAAAGTTATGTTTGGAAAAAAGAAAAAAAAAAAAAAACAGAAAAGACGAGAGAGAAATGAAAAAAAAAGAGAAGAGTTTATTATATTTAAATAAGTAGCATTTTTGGATGAGAAAGAATGTTTGGGGAGGGGAGACTTTGAAGTCAATTCCAACACAAATTTCCAAACACCTTTCTCTTTCCGCGTAGGAGATAAGAGCATAGGGGCAACACACATTTTTATCAAAGTTTAGGCTGTAACAATCCTTCTAACTTTTAGAAAATGGGACTTTCTTTAAAGGACTTATTTATATTTGTTCTCTCTCTCTCTCTCTCTCTCTCTCTCTCACATATTTATGCTTGCTTTACACGTGTCAAAACTTGATTGGTTAATCTATTTAATTTTGTCTACTATATGAAAAAACAGGCAAGGGCATATGCAAAGGCAATGAAAGCCACACTTTTCTTCTCAAGTTCCACACACAACATCAACGTCAACAAGATATTCAAGTTCATAATGGCCAAGCTCTTTAACTTGCCTTGGACTGTCCAGAGAAATTTGACACTTGGTGAACCCATCATCGACTTCTAATTCGCGCTTTGCTCTGTTGTACTCTCTTACTATCTTCTTCATCCATTTGTACATACATACAGATACATATCCATCATCAATTAATTATCAATTAACACAACCAAAAAAAATTGATTACACACTTTACCATATTTTGATGTTCTGGGTTTTTTTTTTTTTTTGAGTTCCCAAATAAGTGTAATGAAATCTTTTAAGTAACAATTACTCTTGTTTGGTATATGATAAAAAGTGATATTGAAATTTGATATGGCCAAACAATCACACTTTGAACCAAGTATAATAACAAAATATTAAACATACATAAATTTCATCAAAATAGTTCAAAATGAATACAGTAAGGTAGGGAAGGCTTATCGAACTCTGTAAATCAGAAAGCAAGCAGCATTGTTAATGTAATTAGTGGAGTCGACTCGAGCCATTTTAAATCAATTTGATAAAAAAAAAAATTGGCCTCCTTTCATACATATTAAGGAGTGAAAGAGAGAGCCACAGATTACTAAGAAATATATCACAAAGTGCTAAAAAGAATCAAACAAAACTCTCTGATAATAATGATGCAAATATATTATTCCAACAGATCACTGTCTTATTATTATTCTGCAAACATAGATAATAATATTTTTAAGTTTGGTGCATCATCAAATGCACAATGACAACAACAATTAAACAAACATAATAATAGGTTTTTGAATTCATCACTCATCACTCTCATCACTCAATATCACTCAATTGACAAGTATATTAAGAGCATTTGAGGCTCTGTGAATCTGCGACAGAAGCTCAGCATTTGCACGGTACGATGCCTCCATGTCGATGCCATCAGGACCCTTCTCATTCGAGAGATTGATGTACAATGTCTCCAATGCATACCCATACTTGATAAAATACTGGATCGCCAACATTTCATTCTGATGCCCTTTGAAGCCTGTCACATTCACCACCTTCAGAGTCCTTTTAAGGCACTTATACACCATGATATATCCGTTACTCAGGAACTCATGTTCCGCAAGAGAAAGTGTAGCCCTCTCCTGAACAAAACAAAAAAGGTGTTTGAAAAATGTAATGGAATAGAAGATAGAATAGATAGATATACTCACTGGAAAAATGGTGGTTGAAGAAGAGATATGGATGGTGAGGGTCTGCAAGCCAGGGCAACTGAAGAGGAAGAAAGATATTCCATGGTATTCATTAATGTGCAGCGCCGTCTTCATTATCAAATGCCTCATTTTGTAAAGACGAGGTTTTAACATTGGGTATTCCTCTGCTGTTGATATTATCTTTTTTGTTCATCATCAATAAACGCACAATTACTATTAAGCAGAAGAAACAATGGATACATCAGGGAAGGAAAATTTGAATGTTTCCCCAAATTTAATAAAAAAAACCCATCAAAGAGAAACCAGTATTTCTCATGTTTGTTATTTGAGGGTCCTTTTGTCCCAAAATCTAGTTCTCTCCTATTAATATACATATGAAAATCTTGAAATAGCGACTGAAAGTGCATCAAAACAGAGGACAAAGGATTTTGCAAACATATATCAGGTACTCTCTTCATGTTTGATCCACTATCAAAAACATTTGGCTATAATAATTAAGAAAATTGATTTGAAATGTGAAAATTTTCACATATCATTTAAAATAGACATATGGATAGATTTTTTGTATAATTTGTATATCGTTACTCAATTTAATAATTGAATTTGATAGAAGAAACTATACCTGAAGCATGCAACTACAGATAGTCAGAACCCTAATGCAACCAATATCTCTGAGTAGGTCATAAAGAATATCACCATATTCACTGAACTCAGGCTCGACCCCAAAGTCTAGATCAGCCTCCACCAAGGCATTCAAGTAATCTATCATAAAACCATTCATTGGCCCATAATACTTGAAGAACAACAACTTTGGAGTCTCAATGCCGATCCCATTTTCAAGACTCCAGCACTTGTCAATCACCAAAGTCCTCAGCCTTGCCGCAGAAATATTAAGGTTCTCCAAATTCCAACACTTCTTCAAACTCAAACTCTCTAGTAATCGACAGTTTGATAACAATGCGTTAAAAGAAGTAGTTGACAGTTGAATCCACGGTAGAGAAAGACTCGTCAGAGCACTGAAGTTGATGAACTGGGAAACCCTAAATTTGCATGCAAACAACTTCAAAGATTTGAATGGCTCTTTGTGTTCATAAACACATGGAGGCAATTCAAACAAACCAGCATGGTTGTTATCAAGATCAAGATCAAAATCTTGTTGATCCCACGTTGGTTCTGAGAAGTCTAGTTCCAGAACTTTTGCATTACGACCAATGGCAAATTGAATAAAATTTTGCATGGCCTCAACGTAGTTCTCGGGATGTGAAAATGAGAGGGTAAACTTATCAACACTCACTGGGCGAAAACCCTGAATGAACTGTGTTGAGAAATTGATGAAACCCCTTCTCTGATTCGCTATATTTTCTTCGTTGAACTGATGATTTTGTGGTTCTACAAAGAAGGTTTCGTGGAGTTCTATGTTTTTGGTTTCGTGCCAGAGAAATAGCCATCTCTTGGACAAGGTTGATGTTCTTGCCGCGTCTTTGAAGGGCAAGAAGGAGATGATTAAAAGGAGGGAGTCTGTCAAGTATAAGAACATGTCTTGATCGTTGTTTTTGTTGGCCATGGTGGAGTGTGTGTATGTGTGGGGGAGGCTGTGTGTTGTTGCAAGAAAGTTGATGAGAGAGTTTGTCTATAGACAATGAGTGAATCGTTGCAAATCAAAGACCAAGAGTTGCTTGTATATATACTAGCTGTCGGACATTTGTGCAACATAACATTTAATATTAATTTATTGTATTGCACTATCAGGATATGATACGTATCCCACAGAAGGTGTGGAGGAATTTATGTAAAAGATATGTGGCATAGGAAAGATGACTTCATATGGTATAAGATCGGTGCAGTGAATTCAGACTAAATAATGAAAACAGTTACGAAGACAGATGTGGAATTTTTACAGGCTGGTTTCATTGAGATTGGCACTTAGCCCCTAATTTTTTGTTCTCGTTAGAAACAAATTAAATAGTCATATTCAAGGATGGGTGGTATTATACTTACCAATATATATATGGTCATTAAGACTACGGGGATAAACTTCAAATTAGAATGATGGGCATGAGTTGGTAAAATCTTACAAATCTTTAAAAAAAAAGTACCAATATTTACTAATTTTAACTAAAAAATTGTACAACAGAAAATTCATATTAAATCTCAATTTGGTAACATGAGATATGCAAATCTTGCACAAAATCTATAAAATACATGTAAAAATTAGTTTGCTAACAATGTACATTGATTAAATTAAAATTTTAAGTTGTTATAATACATATTATTTTAAGTATTAATCTCATTTTGTGGAGAATTAAATAAAATTGCAAGTGAAAGAGATTACCTAGTAATGATGAGCCAAAGGATGTGCAACTTGAGATAAAATTTAAAAACAAACTAAATATAAAATTTTCAAACATTTAATTAAATATAAAAATAATAATAACTAAAAATACTTACAGTCAAAAGAGAAGCAGAAAATAAGGACTAATTTTAAAAACAATCAAACCAAATTTTTAAAAACTAAATTTATACACAAAAATAAACAAAAGCTTAAAAAAGTTTAACTGGGAAAAATCTTAAACTTTTTAAGTCTAAAGTAATGTTAGAGATTTTAAAAATTTTATTAAAATTTTTATCAAATATCTCATATAGGTGTGAGACCCACATTGTGTGGGTCCCATGTGAAACATTTGGCAAAATTTTTGAAATCTCTAGCATTTTTGTTTAAGAATTTTAGAAACATTAAATTGACAGACAAAACAGTTAAAAAAATAAAATGTCATATTCAAATTATAATTATTTTATTTTTTCTTTCACAATTATCAAATTAACTGCAAAAATAAATAAATAATTATCATTTTAAATATAATTTTTTTAATCAGATTAAAATAATTAAAAAAATTAACTAAAATAACTAAATTCCTACATGAGACCTAAATATGATTTTAATGTTTTCCTTTTAAACATGTCAAAAAATGGACCAAACTGTGCCTAACTGTTTAGAGGATTGTTTAATCCTTATTTTCTATATATTCAAACTTTACGGTGGTTACATTTATGGCTCATTAGAGAAAATATTTTACGCACCTAGTACACGAAGTGGTGCGTTTTCATTCATTAGATTTAAATATATAGAAGATTTTTACAAAATATAATATATGTATCTTATTTTATGATATATATATATATATGTGGAAAATGCCCTGGATCCCACCAGTCCCACTATTTTCTGATTGGCTCAATTTTTTTTATTTTTTATTTTTTTTTTTTTTTTAATTCTTGCTCTCACAACAAGACATGTGGAGCTAGGGGTCACCTCCACTGAGAGTCCCAGCACCGTTGTATATATATATATATATTTCTTATTATGTGAGATTCGACTATAACAGAAGTGAGTCATTTTTTCATTGCAAGACAAATGATAACCCTATTTGATAGACTTTTTTTTTTTAAATTAAAAGTTGATAATAAGAAAACAGAAATTAAAAGCACCCTGTCTAAGTCCAAAAAAATTGCACACATTTTTTGTTTCGCAATTCAAAAAAAAATAAAATAAGTTGAATATAAAAATACATAAGCACACAAAATTTTAAAAAAATACAAATCTAAAACACAACATTAAATTTGAAACATACACGTTGAAGTAAACAAACAAACCAATTTTTTTTTTCAAAAACAAACAAAAGTTTTAAAAAGTAAAATAGGAAAAATCCCAATCTATTTAAGTCAAGTCTAAGTATAAACAATTGTACACATTTTATGGTTCACAATTTTTTTTGTTTAAAAAAAACATTGAATATATAAAAATATAGAAACACACAAAATAGAAAAGTATAAATCCGTGATACTTTTTTTTTTTTGAACATATCCGTGATACTTTGCACACTCATAGTCAAAGAGATTTTATTGAAAACATACCAAAAAAATAAAAATAAATTAAACTTACCCATACAAAATTAATCAACGAAACAAATCAATTAAGAACACTAATTTTTTTTTTAAAAAAAAAAATACACACACAAAATTAAACAAACAAACAAATAAACAAACCAACTTTTTAAAAATTGAAGTCTACAAAATTGCAAACAGTTGTGACAGTGCGAAACTGTTCAAAGAAGTCTGCACAAATACAAAAGTAAAACATTTTTGCTTCAAAATTTAAAAAAAAGAAAAAGAAAAAGGAAAAAGAAATCGAGAACATGAAATTAAACAAACAAACAAACCAATTTTATTGAAAACATAATTATTATTTTTTTTAACACACACGATATTAATCAGCCAAACCAACCATTTTTTTGAAAACATAAATTATAAACACATAAACACAAAAATAAGAACATTGATTTGTAAAAAAAAAAAAAAAAACACACACGCATAAATTAAGTAAACAAACCAACAGCAAGAACATCAACCTTGTCCAAGCGATGGCAATTCCTCTGGCACGAAACCAAGAACATAGAACTCGACGAAACCCTCTTTGTAGAACCACAAAATCATCAATTCAACGAAGAAACTATAGGGAATCAGAGAAGGGGTTTCATCAATTTCTCAACGCAGTTCATTCAAGGTTTTCGCCCAGTGAGTGTGGATAAGTTTCGCCTCTCATTTTCACATTCTGAGAACTATGTTGAGGCCATGCAAAATTTTGTTCAACTCGCCATTGGTCATAATGCAAAAGTTCTTGAACTTGACTTCTCAGAACCAACATGAGATCAACGAGATTTTGATCTCGATCTTGATAATAAAGTGAACAACAATTCAAAGTGTGTCTTCACCAATCAATATGCCAAGTTGTATCAATAATGTCATATAAACAAATAATTGCACATACTTAAATGATGTGATGGGTTTCCCATTAAAATTCAACATTGAATGAATGAGACAAACCGCATAAATTTGGGACTCCACATGAAACATATAGTACCTTTGGTATACGCAAAGGAT
The DNA here is from genome assembly GCA_036172215.1 of Camellia granthamiana. Classification (NCBI taxonomy): domain Eukaryota; kingdom Viridiplantae; phylum Streptophyta; class Magnoliopsida; order Ericales; family Theaceae; genus Camellia; species Camellia granthamiana. Next base: position 11,395,229 of record CM069911.1, read on the forward strand.
TTTTGGCAGCATATTCACACAATTTTCCGATCTTTCGGTCATTTGGTTCTTCTTCCTATAAAAATAACACCATAACAAATAGGATTTTCCATTTCAAACACTTCATGCAAAAAAAAAATACATGAAAGCAAAAATAACATAATAATGTTGAGCATACTGAAGCTGCAAGTTGACCTAGCTCATTTAACAAATGACTAACTATTTCAGATGGAACATGCTTGCATGATGAAGAAAGTCTATAGTTAGTTCAAACACAAAGCAAAACTTTGCTTATAATAAAATCAAATGGGTGAATGTTACAAGTCTCGAAAACATCTGCCTTCTATCCAGGATCAAGTGAACAAAATAACATAAATTGATCTTTCAACAAAGATTAGGAAGCACATAAAGCACAAAGACCTAACCTGCGATTTAGGAAAAATGTCTGCTATCATCTTTTTATACCTCTTCACGGGCTGGCTTGACCATGCCCGCATTGCAGGGCAGAAAAAGCAAAGATTACCACATATCGGCAAAACCTGCCTCGAAATTACTCCGGAAACAACGCTCATTTTGAATCCCAATTATGTTCAAATCACAGACAATTCTCTATTCTCTATTCTCTATTTCCTTCAAATATATATGTTTATTATTATTATTATTGGCTTCCTTTCCCTTCTATTTCAATCCAAAACTCACAATTTTTGAAAACCCAAAATAAGAAGGGAAAGAAAAGCTCTGGAGAACAAATGGGTACCTTCAGATTTCGGAACCAGCCTACAATCATCAATTTTGAGGTCATTAAAGCTTGAAATTTCAAAAACCCATTTCAATACATTGTGTTGGTGAAAATACCAGAAAAAAATTATATTTTATTGATAAATTGATAAATAATATAAAGAAAATGAGATATAAATAGATCAAGTTGAGGCACAGATATCTCGTTTTCTTTAAGGAGATCAAGCCCACTGCGGTAGGAAGAACCCCAATACCGATGCAGCAGTCACAAAATTATGACTTGTCCCCTTCAGGATACAACAGCCCGACCATTTGTCGTATGGTTCAGGCCAACTCTGCACAAGATGGTGAACCCAAAGCTCCACCAATAAAACACCCTTCTTTGCTAGTAATCTCTTGTATAGAAAAATAGTTGATGTGTTAGAATAGAAAAGAGTAGATGAGAGGAACTATTTATAGGCTACTTGGACCTTACAACGTACACCAAAAAATAACGATGATCATTAAACTGGAGAAAATGGAGAAACTCCAAAATTAACTCACCACCAATGTCATGAATTCTAATTAATCTCCATTCATGACCAAGATAAGAGGTTACCAAAGTAATGAAACTCCATTTATGTCCATTTATGACCAAGATGAGAGGTTACCAAAGTAATGAAACCCATTCATGAACAAGATATATAAATAAATAAATAAAAGATATTAAAATAGTTCAACAATCCCCTACTCATTTTAATATCAACAAGGATAAGAGAGATTACCAAACGAAGGTAGACTAGTATGCATCATGAATGTGTGCTCTGCATTGAACCTTCATTAGTGAAACATCAACCTCTACTCCAGAGTCAGTAGTGGTCTCAGACTTGAACTATGACTGCTTAGGGGAAATAAAGAATTACTGCTCACACATAATAATCCAGGTGTTGACATGAGCTTTAATAGCTAGCACATTACGGCCTTGTGCTAATCCCAGTTTTTATGAGCATATTCGAGAATAAGCCTTGTTCTCTTAGAAAGCGGCCCCACTTTCATGCTCACATAGGTGAAATCTGTCAAGGATGTTCCTGTAATTTACACACCCCACTCAACAAGAGCTACAGAATTTCATTAAGAGTATAAAAACTCAACCCTCCAACATTACAGGACAAATGCACGTACATTATAGGGATGGATAACAAAATATTAAAGAGTGCATTTTTTACAACCACCATATGATTCGTTCTTCCCATTGAACCTAGTTACAGGATCTCTGGTCCCTACGTTGGGTATACTCATACATGGTTTATGATTTTATAGGCTTCAAACCCATCACACTCGATGTATTCCAGACCCTATCTCTCGTTAAGGCCTTGGTTAACGGATCCGCAAGATTATCACAAGATCTTATATAATTCACAGTTATGATGCCATTACTCAAATAGGATCTCACATTACTGGGTTTCCTTCGAATAGGTCTGGATTTACCATTATAAAAATGGTTGTTCACTCTACCAATAGCAGCAGTGCTATCACAACGAATTAACACAGGAGGAATTGGTTTTTCCCAAAAAGGAATTTCATGTAACAAATCTCTCAACTAATTCGCTTCCTCACATGCTGAAGTTAACGCTATAAGCTCAGCTTCCATTGTAGAATTAGCAATTATCGACTGTTTTTTAGACTTCCAACATATAGCACCACCACCCAAGGTAAAAATAAAACCCGAGGTAGAGAGAGAATCACCTGACAAAGTGTTCCAATCGGCATCACTATATCCCTCAAGTACCGCAGGATACTTGTTATAAAACAAACCATAATTTTTTGTTCCAAATAAATATCTCATAATTCTTCCCATGGCTAGCCAATGATCTCGACTTGGCTTGCTAGTAAACCTGCTAAGTACTCCAATAGCATATGCAACGTCAGGTCTAGTACAATTAGTAGCATATCTCAAACTACCAATCATGCTAGCATATTCCTTTTGATTAATTACTTCCTTTTCATTTGTTACAACAGATAAATGTATGCTTGCATCAAAAGGAGTAGCAACATGTTTACAGTCTAGAAAATTATATTTCTTTAACAGTTTTTCAACATAATGCGACTGATTGGTAATTTTAATTCCCAAAATAAAATGGGCTTCACCAAGATCTTTCATATCAAAATGGCTATTGAGCATATTTTTAGTCTCATTTATAATATGCAAATTAGAGTCAAAGATAAATAGATCATCCACATATAGGCTAATAGTCATATGTGCATTTTCATAAGTTTTATAATATATGCATTTATCACATTTATTCGTCTTATAGCCACTCTCAAGCATGCAGGAATCAAATTTCTCATGCCACTGTTTAGGAGCTTATTTTAAACCATAAAGGGATTTAGTTAGCTTACACACCTTGCTTTCTTGGCCAGGCTTCACAAAGCCTTCGGGTTGGTCCATGTAAATCTCCTCATCTAAATCTCCATTTAAAAACGCTGTTTTTATATCCATTTGATGAATTTTTAAATCATGAATTGCAGTCACTGCAATCAACAGTCTAATGGATGTAACTCTAGTAACCGGAGAAAAAGTATCAAAAAAATCAAGATCAACTTGTTGCTTAAAACCTTTAGCGACAAGTCTCGCTTTATATTTATCTATAGTTCCATCCGGTTTAAGTTTTTTATGAAGGACCCATTTACACCCAATAGTTTTACAACCTGGAGGTAAATCCACTAGCTTCCATGTTTTATTTGAAAGTAGTGAGTCTATCTCATCATTTACAGCCTCTCTCTAGAAAATAGCATCAGGTGATGATAAAGCTTCTTGCACCGTAAGAGGAATTTCTTCCACGTTGTAAAGATAATAGTCAGGGCCAAAATCTTTTTCAACTCTAGCTCGTTTACTTCTTCTTGGTTGGATTTGAAAATTTTCTTTTTCTTGAAAAACTTGAGAAGAAGTAGAAGAGCTAGGCATAGATAAAATATTTTTAGAAATTATTTGACCCCCACTATTTCTAGATTTGAAAGGAAATTTATTTTCATGAAAAATAGCATCACCTGATTCAAAAATAATATTATTCTCCATATCAAAAAATCTATAAGTTGTACTATGCAACGCATACCTAAGAAAAGCACATGTGGTAGCTCGTTCACCCCAATTTAGGTCGTTTAGGATCTGCAAGCCTCACAAAAGCTAAACAACCCAAAACCCTCAAATAACCTAGATTTGGTTTATGTCCCCGCCACAACTCATAAGGTATAATTTTAGTTTTTTTGTGTGACACTATATTTATCACATGGCAAGCTGTCAAAATAGCCTCGCCCCAAAGATTTGAGGGAGCACCTGAATCAATAAGCATAGCATTCGTTAAGTCAATTAACGTTCTATTTTTTCTTTTAGCTACGCCATTAGATGAAGGTGAATATGGTGGAGTAGTCTCATGAATAATTCCCAAAGACTGAACAAAAGAGTTGAATCCAAGAGATTCATACTCTTGGCCTCTATCACTTCTAATTCTTTTAATCTTTTTACCGAATTGATTTTCCACTTCAAGATGGAATTCTTTAAATTTCTCAAAAGCATCACTTTTATTTTTTAATAAATATACGTTTGTGTATTTTGAAAAATCATTAATAAAAGTGATAAAATATCAGTTACCATCCCGAGTTAAAATTCCTTCAAACTCACACAAATCAGTATGAAATAATTCTAGCAATTCGGTATTTTTTCAACACTTTTATGAGGCCTCTTGGTAATTTTTGCTTTACTGCAAACTTCACATTTTTCAAAATATTTTGTCACTTTAGGAATTAATCCTAAACTACTCATGATTCCCACATATTTACTGTTAATATGACCCAAGCGAACATGCCAAAAATTAATAGAAGACAACATGTAAGTGGTGTCATAGTAATAATCATAAAATTAATCAGCAAGGAAATTTAAGAGATAAAAGCGATATTTATACTCATCTGTATTATAGGAAGCCACTTTTGCTTCATGTGCCTCGTAGTCTTCATCATTTATCCCCTCGGTTGGGATTTTGTTTGGGTTCTTCTCGGTAAGAACATATATAACTTTCAAAAGGCTAAGGTAAAAAAAACTTTTCATTTCCACCTCTTAAAATGAACTCTTTTGAACTTGAAAGGCTTGTTGAGATCTCCAATTCCATCACTGATTTTTTTTTGTACTTGTTCTATGGTTGATCTCCTTAAAATTGTTGGTGAAAATACCAGAAAAAATTATATTTTATTAATAAATAATGCAAAGAAAACGAGATACAAATAGATCAAGTTGAGGCATGAATATCTCATTTTCTTTAAGGAGATCAAGCCCACTGCGGTAGGAAAAACCCCAATACCGATGCAGCAGTCACAAAATTATGACTTGTCCCCTCCAGGATACAACAGCCCAACCATTTGTCGTATAGTTCAGGCTAACTCTGCACAAGATGGTGAACCCAAAGTTCCACCAATAAAACACCCTTCTTTGCTAGTAATCTCTCTTGTATAGAAAAATAGTTGATGTGTTAGAATAGAAAAGAGTAGATGAGAGGAACTATTTATAGGCCACTAGGACCTTACAACTTGCACCAGAAAATAATGATGATCATTAAACTAGAGAAAATGGAGAAACTCCAAAATTAACTCACTACCAAGGTCATGAATTCTAATTAATCTCCATTCATGACCAAGATAAGAGGTTACCAAAGTAATGAAACTCCATTTATGTCCATTTATGACCAAGATGAGAGGTTACCAAAGTAATGAAACCCATTCATGAACAATATATATAAATAAATAAATAAAAGATATTAAAATTGTAACGCCTTCAAAATAATAACATTAAACCCATCAACATTGACATGCATTGATATATAAAAGATCAACATCCTTCTATTTATCAGAGTAATTTATTACAAAAAGTATTACATGTTAACAACAAAAGCAAATGCCCTACGGGCTTACAGCTTTCCAAGTTAACACTTGGTTACAAAAGGAGAGTGCTAACTCAATTACACATTAAGCCATTGGTTTGAATCTACATGTAACACAACAAAAGAAAATAAGACAACAAAAAATCTGTCCGCCTCTAGCCTCCCAAGCTATGTCCTTGGAGGTGGCATGCTATCTGTACTTGAAAATGATGTCCTATAAAGGGTGAACCATAGCCCAGTAGAAACATACTAAACCAGCTATGAACAATGACTAAAAGATTAGCAGTTGATAGATGGTCAACACTTATACATCCATTTGTAACACATTACAATTCCGTGTTACAATTCATTTCCTTTACTTATCAATCCATTCATATACGTGGCTCAGAACCTGGCCAACTAACTCAATGAGATTAGGACTCATCTTTAAAACACTTTGAAATTTAAAATGGATACACACTCTGGTGCTGTATCAATAACACATAAACCATTCCCATACTTCACAATTGATAACGATATATATTTTAGTGCTATATCAAATCAATTCAAACACTTCCATAATCCAAACTGATACACATTGTAGTGCTGTATCAATGTCACACAAGAATCCGGTTTAGAGGTCCTTCCCCCATCTTCCCTTAAATCGTGGAGTACATCCCCTATCTCCTCCCCCCCACACACATATATATATATATATATACACAGATCATATACATAGTCAATCGATACATAAGGTTAATGTATTAATCCAACTGTCATATTCGATGACACATCCAATTGATTAGTTTTAGTTTGCCTAATCACCATGCATTGTCTACAACAATCAAGACTATCCTCCACCGATAGCCCAAAGCAGTTATTTCTAAACAGAAAATAAATGCATCAAATGGATAAAATATCAACATTTCAACTAGGTGAATGATCAATGATCCAACTACACCCCTTAATCCCATACATTCCCAATTTCAACATTCTCAATTCAATTTCTCATTTCTCAAAATTAATTATTTTCAAATTAATTTATCCAAAATTAATTATTTTATAAAACCCCATTCTTTTGTAAAAATACATATAGGCCCAAACTTTTCCCAAATTACACAACAACTCCCAACATATCAAAATGCTAAAATTGAAAGACAAAGCTCATAAGGAGGAGTAGGGTATCCCTACCTCGAAGTTTGAGCTCAAACGGAGATGAAGGCCAAAAACCAACGTGCTCCAAATCCCAAGTTTTTCAGATTAAACCAAAGCCCAAGTCACCCTCTACCTTTTTAACAAAGGACTTAGGGTAGATTCACACTAGAGGGAGATGAAAATCTAGAGAGAAGACAAGTATAGAGAGAGAGAGCCTCGGATCTAGGGTTTGTGAAATGAAAGAGGTGAAAAAGTGAAGTGTTTACCCGTTGCTGCCTGCTGATATACGACAGGCTCGCTCGAGCAAAGACTTGGTCACTCGAGCGACCAGACACAAAGAAATCTCGCTCGAGCATAGAAAGCCTCGCTCGAGCCAACAATTTAAAGCTTCAGGTCTGTAACCCAGAAGCACGCTCGAGCGCAGGAATGCTCGCTCGAGCGAAGGAACTCAAAACATACACCTCGCTCGCTCGAGCGAAGGAAAGCTCGCTCGAGCCAAAAACCACAGCTCTCAGGTCCAAATGAGACGCAGACGCACGCTCGAGCGCAAGACTTCTCGCTCAAGCCACAAGGCACAAAACTCAACTCTGGCTCGAACGAAGGAATCCTGGCTCGAGCGAAGGATCTAAAACACAGAGCTCGCTCGAGCAACAAACTCCTCGCTCAAACGAAGGACCAAAATTCTAGACAGCAACCATTTGCTCCCAATCACTCCCAACTTGAAACAAACCTGCCCAACACATCCTATAACTCAAATACAAAGTATGAAAGGATGTAAACAAGATATAAACAACTGCTAACATCTACGGAACCAAGTCCGGATCACTGTACAACAAGGGTTAAAACCCGGGATCGCTATAATCTCCCCCATTTAAAGAATTTCGTCCCCGAAATTAAGTGCAAGTTTTCAAAAGAACAAGTTTTTCTCCATTTTTAACAATGTTACAATCAACATTCATTAACTCGACCCATCCCGGTCATTCTATCTCTTGTCAAGAGGCATTTCACAACATATACATTTCAACATGCATTTCCTTTTCATTTCAACAGTTTACAATAAACATGATTCCCATTTTCATATCATATTCAATAATCATGATATAATTGCATTTCTATAACACACTGAATATATGCAATGTTATACCAAACTTCCATTAAACACAACATGTACCATGTTTTACAACCTTAGATATATTCAATACTCTTGAGGTCCAATAATACAACAAAATACACAACATACACTCAGACACCCACAAATAAATCCGGATATTTCTCTCGGACCTCCAACTCACGTTCCCAAGTGGCTTCCTCCACCCCGTGATGTTTCCACAAAACTTTTACCAAAGGAATGGTCTTGCCTCGCAAGACTTGATCCCTCCTATCCAAGACCCGAACCGGTCTCTCCTCATACGAGGCATCCTCGTCAACCTCTAAGTCGGTCCAATCTAATACATGCGATGGATCCGGCTCATACTTCCGAGGCATACTCACATGAAACACGTCATGAACTCCGGACAACTGCGGCGGCAAAGCTAAACGATAGGCAACCTCGCCAATCCTCTCAAGGATCTGAAAAGGACCAATAAACCGAGGGGACAACTTCCCACTCTTCCCAAACCTCATCAATCCCCGCCTAGGTGATATCTTTAGAAAGACATGATCACCCACCTCAAACACCAAAGGTCGCCTTCTACGGTTGGCATAAGATTTCTGACGATTCTGGGCTGTAACAAGCCTCCTACGGATAAGCTCAACTTTCTCCGCCGTTTCCCTCACCAATTCCGGACCCAACAAAGGTGCATCACCCACCTTGGCCCAACAAACTGGAGACCTACACGGTCGGCCATACAAGGCCTCAAACGGTGCCATACCGATACTAGACTGAAAACTGTTGTTGTAGGCAAATTCCACCAAGGGCAAGTGCCTCTCCCACGACCCACTAAAGTCAAGAACACAACCCCGAAGCATATCCTCGAGGATCTGAATAGTACGCTCGGACTGCCCGTCAGTGTGAGGATGATAAGCCGTGCTAAAGGTCAACTTAGTGCCCAAGGCACTCTGCAAACTCTGCCACAACCTAGCAGTAAAACGAGGGTCTCTATCTGAGACGATCGTCACTGGGACCCCGTGCAAACACACTATGTCCCGAATATATAAATCGGCAAGATGATCTATCGAATCTCTCACGCGCATAGGAATGAAGTACGCCGACTTAGTCAACCGGTCTACAGCCACCCAAATAGCATCACTACCCCACTGAGTCCTCGGAAGACCTACAACGAAGTCCATAGTGACATGCTCCCACTTCCACTCAGCAATAGACAAGGGTTGTAACAAACCCGCTGGCCTCTGATGTTCGGCCTTCACTTGCTGACAAGTAAGGCACTTAGACACAAAAACTGCCACATCTCTCTTCATGCCCCTCCACCAAAATTGGCGACCCAAATCCCGATACATCTTAGTGCCTCCTGGATGCATCGCAAGACGTGAATGGTGAAACTCTCAGAGTACCTCCTCTCGGCAAGACTCCGGCACAAACAGACGGTCTTGGTATCTCACACTCAGGTCGGGATACACCGTCAAACCGTTCTCAACCTTCCCACTGGAGATCTTCTCTCGGAGGGAATCTACCTCAAGGTCACCTCTCTGTGCCTCTAACACTCGAGTCACAAGTGTAGGCTGCTCAACAACAGAAGACAAGGCCGTAGCCTAAACGGATTCGCCCAGAAGCAAATCAAACTCACCAAGTGCACCCAACATCTCCCACTCCCGGATGGGTATACTAGCGACATCACTGATGGATTTCCTGCTAAGGGCATCGGCCACAACATTGGCCTTCCCCGGGTGATAATGTAAGTCGAAGTCGTAATCCTCAATAAACTCCATCTACCTCATCTGCCTCAAGTTCAAGTCTTTCTGTGTAAACAGATATTTCAGACTCTTATGATCCGAGAACACCTCGAATCTCTCACCATAAAGGTAGTGCCTCCAAATTTTCAAGGCAAAGATCACTGCTGCTAACTCTAGGTCATGGGTAGGGTAATTCTTCTCATGTATTTTCAGCTGACGTGAGCCATAGGCCACCGCTTTCCCTTCTTACATTAACACACAACCCAAACCCTCTCGTGAGGCATCACAATAGACTGCATAACCCAACCCTCTCTCCGGAATAATCAAGACCGGAGCGGTGGTCAATCTAACCTTCAGCTCTTGGAACGACTTTTCACAAGTCTCACTCCATACAAATTTGACTCCCTTCCCAGTCAATCTAGTCAACGGCGAAGCTAATCTGGAGAAATCCTTCACAAACTGGCGGTAATACCCAATTAAACCCAGAAAACTGCGGATCTCAAACACACTCTTAGGCTGTGCTCAATCTTGCACTGCCTCAATCTTGGATGTATCAACAGACACCCCTTCCCCAGAAACCACATGGCCTAAGAACTTGACTTCTCCTAACCAGAACTCACATTTCCCAAACTTGGCATATAGCCCATGGGCTCTAAGCAACTCAAGCACCACTCTCACGTGTTCTTCGTGCTCCTCCTCTGAAGGTGAGTAGATAAGAATGTTGTCCACAAAAACAACCACAAAACGATCTAAGAATTCCCGGAAGATCCGGTTCATCAAGTCCATAAAGACTGCCGGTGTATTGGTGAGCCCAAATGACATCACCAGAAACTCATAATGGCTATACCGCGTACGGAATGCCGTCTTCGGAATATCCTTCTCCCTGACCCTCAACTGGTGGTAACTCGATCTCAGGTCTATCTTAGAGAAACAACGGGAACCCTTCAACTGGTCAAAAAAATCATCAATACGGGGCATAGGCTACTTATTCTTGACCGTAGCTCGATTCAACTTCTAGTAGTCGATATAAAGTCTCAAGGCACCATCTTCCTTTTTAGCAAAGAGGGCCGGTGCTCCCCACGGCGAAACACTTGGGCGAATAAAGCCCTTATCCAGCAATTCCTAGAGCTGAACCTTCAACTCAACCAACTCAGCTAGGGCAAAACGATAAGGTGCCATAGAAATCGGCGCCGTGCCAGGCACTAAATCAATAGAGAACTCAATCTCTTGATGAGGTGGCAAACTAACAAGATCCTCGGGAAAGACATCCGAGTACTCACAAACCACTCTCGGCAACACCGTCTGGGTCTCACCACACTCACTACTCAAAAGGCTAGCAAGTAGACCACTAAGCTCACTCCGCCCTCGCGGATCAAACACTGGTGGCAACACACTACCAACCCGATCCCCCAGAAAATGGAAACAATCCCCACTCAAGGTACAAACTGTGACTCTCTGGCGGTAGCAATCAATAACAGCCCGGTATGACGATAGCCAGTCCATACCCAAAATAACATCAAAGCCCATCACGGGCATAACTACAAAAGGAAACGGAAGTTGACGGTCTGCTATCTCTATATCACAACCTCTACATCCGTGTTTCAAAATCAATTCACCCCCAATATGTGACATTACACAAATAGGAGATGCTAACTGTGCCAACTCCAATCCCAAAACAGATGCAAATGCAGCAGATACAAAAGAATGAGATGCACCCATGTCAATCAATACACTAGCAACCGAGTTGCAAAACAAGAAGGTACCTCTCACAACCGATGGAGCAGGTACAAGATTCTGCGCGGTAACAGCATACACGCACCCTGTAGGCCCTTGATCCACCTGCTCACTCCTCGGAGCATACGACTGCTGCACAGACTAGGATGACGAAGCTCCCGGATTGGCCCTCGAGGCCTGCACAGACTGAGCTGGCTGAAAACCCTGCGTCTGCCTAGAACCAGACGCGCTCAAAGTGGCACTCAACTGTGGGCAAAACCTCTTCAGGTGCCCAGACTGACCACACTAATAACATGACAAGGGCTGGCTTCTGCCCTAACTTTGGCTCTGCGGTCTAGCTGAAGATGAAGCAGCTCTCTGACCTCCTTCCCTCTGTGGGCAAACCGAAGCTTTGTGGCCCAACTGACCACACTTGTAACAGGTGAAATCTCCCTGGCTGCCTCTCCCCGAGCCTGCACTCGGCACTGGAAAGGTAGATCTAGCATAACCTCCCTGAGACTACTGAGGGTGTGAACTCCTCTATCTCCTGCCATCACCCTGGCCATCTTGACTCCTCTTGGAGCCTCTCTGCCCCTCCTCTTCTTGCATCATGATCTCCATATGGGCTGCTGCATCAACCAGACGCCCATAGTCTCGAATCATAGTCCCTCCAACTCTCAACTTGAGGCCGCGCCTCAACTTCTTCTCGAACTCTATACAACGGCATTCCTCGGACACCACAAGTTCAGGTGCAAACCTGGACAAGCTAGTAAAAGTAGCCCCATACTCGGTCACAGACAAACTCAACTGATTGAGCTGGCAAAACTCGTCTCTCAGCTTCTCTCTTACAGCTGGAGATAAGTACCTCTCTTGAAAAGCATCCACAAATGCCTCCCACGTGCCAACAATACGGCCCCTGATGAACTTCCACCACTAACCCGCATCCCCTTTCAGTTGGAAAGATGCCAAGGTCACTTTCAATGCTCCGTCCTCGATGCCAAGCATCTTGAACGTCTTACTCATCTGCTCCAACCACTCATCAGCCTTCAGTGGCTCTTTCGGATCCCCAATAAACTCATCTGGATTAGACTGGAAGAACTCCCTCTTTAAGAAGGAAGGGCCTGCATCAACAACCTGGGCCTGAACCTGGGCTTGCACTAGAGCCTGAACTGGATTCTCAGCTCGGAGAATACCCATAGACTCCCTCAAGGCATCTGCTATACTGCGGGCCAATGCATCCAAGGCCTGCTGACCCAATGGCTCGGCCACATTGGCCTGGCCAACTCCCTCCTGCTGCACCGGGATATCATCCGGTAAAGGCATCTCCTGCCTACCACGTCTACCCCGTCTACCTCCACGTCCTCGTCCTGACATCCTAATAAAGGTAACGAAGACATTAGCACATTCATAAATGTGCCGAAACTAAACACTCGCATTCTAATGCATGGACAACTGTAATTCACTCCACGTAAGCACATAAACACATAAGCACTTATGAATTTCATTTCCGGACAGTGATAGTCCCGAGGTGTTGCTAGAGTTCTAGTTAGAAACAGCATTGATCAAGTGCTTTTCCAACAAGACTCCCAGAAGCCCAAGGATCCAATCAACATCCTAGAAACTAAATCCCATACCCACATAGTCACATAAACATGTTATCAAATAAACACATAATGTCGCATATAGGTCTCTAACAAGCGAGACAAATCCATTGTGATACTAATCACTTCCCACGTACCCAAAGTATTCGAACCCGATACGCTCTGATACCAAGTTGTAACGCCCTCAAAATAACAACATTAAACCCATCAACATTGACATGCATTGATATATAAAAGATCAACATCCTTCTATTTATCAGAGTAATTCATTACAAAAAGTATTACATGTTAACAACAAAAGCAAATGCCCTACGGGCTTACAGCTTTCCAAGTTAACACTTGGTTACAAAAGGAGAGTGCTAACTCAATTACACATTAAGTCCTTGGCTTGAATCTACATGTAACACAACAAAAGAAAATAAGACAACAAAAAATCTGTCCGCCTCTAGCCTCCCAAGCTATGTCCTTGGAGGTGGCATGCTACTTGTACCTGAAAATGATATCCCATAAAGGGTGAGCCACAGCCCAGTAGAAACATACTAAACCAGCTATGAACAATGACTAAAAGATTAGCAGTTGATAGATGGTCAACACTTATACATCCATTTGTAAAACATTACAGTTCCATGTTACAATTCATTTCCTTTACTTATCAATCCATTCATATACGTGGCTCAGAACCTGGCCAACTAACTCAATGAGATTAGGACTCATCTTTAGAACACTTTGAAATTTAAAATGGATACACACTCTGGTGCTGTATCAATAACACATAAACCATTTTCATACTTCACAATTGATAACGATATACATTTTAGTGCTATATCAAATCAATTCAAACACTTCCATAATCCAAACTGATACACATTGTAGTGTTGTATCAATGTCACACAAGAATCCGGTTTAGAGGTCCTTCCCCCATCTTCCCTTAAATCGTGGAGTACATCTCCTATCTCCTCCTCCACACACATATATATATATATACACAGATCATATACATAGTCAATCGATACATAAGGTTAATGTATTAATCCAACTGTCATATTCGATGACACATCCAATTGATTAGTTTTAGTTTGCCTAATCACCATGCATTGTCTACAACAATCAAGACTATCCTCCACCGATAGCCCAAAGCAGTTATTTCTAAACAGAAAATAAATGCATCAAATGGATAAAATATCAACATTTCAACTAGGTGAGTGATCAATGATCCAACTACACCCCTTAATCCCATACATTCCCAATTTCAACATTCTCAATTCAATTTCTCATTTCTCAAAATTAATTATTTTCAAATTAATTTATCCAAAATTAATTATTTTATAAAACCCCATTCTTTTGTAAAAATACATATAGGCCCAAACTTTTCCCAAATTACACAACAACTCCCAACATATCAAAATGCTAAAATTGAAAGACAAAGCTCATAAGGAGGAGTAGGGTATCCCTACCTCGAAGTTTGAGCTCAAACGGAGATGAAGGCCAAAAACCAACGTGCTCCAAATCCCAAGTTTTTCAGATTAAACCAAAGCCCAAGTCACCCTCTACCTTTTTAACAAAGGACTTAGGGTAGATTCACACTAGAGGGAGATGAAAATCTAGAGAGAAGACAAGTATAGAGAGAGAGAGCCTCGGATCTAGGGTTTGTGAAATGAAAGAGGTGAAAAAGTGAAGTGTTTACCCGTTGCTGCCTGCTGATATACGACAGGCTCGCTCGAGTGAAGACTTGGTCACTCGAGTGACCAGACACAAAGAAATCTCGCTCGAGCGTAGAAAGCCTCGCTTGAGCCAACAATTTAAAGTTTCAGGTCTGTATCCCAGAAGCACGCTCGAGCGCAGGAATGCTCACTCGAGCGAAGGAACTCAAAACATATACCTCACTCGCTCGAGCGAAGGAAAGCTCGCTTGAGCCAAAAACCACAGCTCTCAGGTCCAAATGAGACGCAGACGTACGCTCGAGCACAAGACTTCTCGCTCAAGCCACAAGGGACAAAACTCAACTCTTGCTCGAGCGAAGGAATCCTGGCTCAAGCGAAGGATCCAAAACACAGAGCTCGCTCGAGCGACAAACTCCTCGCTCGAGCGAAGGACCAAAATTCTGGGTAACAACCATTTGCTCCCAATCACTCCCAACCTGAAACAAACCCGCCCAACACATCCTATAACTCAAATACAAAGTATGAAAGGATGTAAACAAGATATAAACAACTGCTAACATCCACGGAACCAAGTCCGGATCACTGTACAACAAGGGTTAAAACCCAGGATCGCTATAAAAATGGTCTAACACATTGTAAATGCACAATGTAGGTTTAGAAATGGCAAGAATTCTAATCAACATTTGATTGAATTAGGTGATATGCATATCACATATATCATATAAATGTGACGAAATTAAGTTGTGGGTTATGAAGAATGAATGTACCTTCGGATAAAATTCTGAAACAGAAGACCAGAGGCTGGTGATCCCGTCAAAGGGTTTCAATGTGGGAAGTCATTCAACATGGGAAGTTATTCAATGTGGAAGTTATTCAACATGAGAAGTTATGTAATTGTTATATTTTGTGAGTTAGTAATTTATGATTTTACCCTTAATTATAAATTGTTATAATTTTAAAAATAGTATAATTATTGAAGAAGTTAAGGTTATTTTAGGAAAATTAGTAAAAAGTTATGAGAGCATGGCTTCAAGACACCAAAGTTCCTGTGGGCTTTTAATAATAGTATAGATGAAAACACAATTATTATTTTTTTTAACACACATAATATTAATCAGCCAAACCAACCATTTTTTTGAAAACATAAATTATAAACACATAAACACAAAAATAAGAACATTGATTTAAAAAAAAAAACACACACACACACACACACAAATTAAGTAAACAAACCAACAAAATTTTTAAAAACTGAATTTATACACAAAAACAAACAAAAGTTGAAAAAAGTTAAACAGGGAAAAATCCAAACTTTTTAAGTCTAAGTCTAAGTCTAAAAAATTACACACATTTTCTGTTTTGCAATTTTATTTTAAAAAAATCGAATATAAAAATATAGAAGCACACAAAATTTAAAGAAAAAATACAAATCCAAAACACATAAAACATTGAATTTGAAACACACACACCGAAGTAAGCAAAAAAACAAAAGCTTAAAAAAGTGAAACAGAAAAAATCTCAATCTATTTAAGTCAAGTCTAATAATTGCACACATTTTCTGCTTCGCAATTTAAAAAAAAAAAAGTTGTAAAAATATAAAAACACACAAAATAGAAAAGCATAAACCCATGACACTTTGCACACTCATAGTCAAAGAGATATTATTGAAAACATTCCAAAAAAAAAAAAATAAATTAAACACACCCATACAAAATTAATCAACCAAAAAAATCAATTAAGAACACTGATATTTTTTTTATTTAAAAAAAAATACACACACACAAAATTAAACAAACAAACAAACCAACTTTAAAAAAAAAATTGAATTTATACACAAAAACAAAGAAAAGTTTAACGAAGAGAATAAAAATTATAATGAACTGTATAACACAAAACACTTAGAGATAAAGATATTTGATATACACTTATAGTTAAAAAAAAAAAAAATTAAGACAACAAACAAATAAATCAAAACAAATTTTACGAATACTAATTATTTTTTATAGCGTGTCCCCCCCCCCCCCTCCCCCCTCCAAAAAAAAAATTGATTACATAATTGAACTTTGTAATAAAGAAAATAAAAATTTAAATTAACAATATTATACTTACAGTGTAAGATGAGCAATGCATGTACTTTGGATAATTACTCTACCAATTTGCAATAGAATCGTATGATCACAATGTACTTGATTAGTGTTTCTCTTCCAAATGAAAAAAGAAAAAGGTTCTTTGAATAAGTTCCAAATGAAACTGATAAAAGTTTGAAACAGAAAACGGAAACGTTTTTGGCAAAGACTAAAACCACCGAGTTGTAAATGTTTGTGAAAGGTGGGAAGTTATTCAATGTGGGAAGTTATTCAACATGGGAAGTTATGCAATTGTTATATTTTGTGAGTTAGTAATTTATGATTTTACCCTTAATTATAAATTTTTATAATTTTAAAAATAGTATAATTATTGAAGAAGTTAAGGTTATTTTAGGAAAATTAGTAAAAAGTTATGAGAGCATGGCTTCAAGACACCAAAGTTGCTGTTGACTTTTAATAATAGTATAGATGAAAACATAATTATTATTTTTTTTAACACACACAATATTAATTAGCCAAACCAACCATTTTTTTGAAAACATAAATTATAAACACATAAACACAAAAATAAGAACATTGATTTCGTTTTTTTAAAAAAAAAACACACGCACACAAATTAAGTAAACAAACCAACAAAATTTTTAAAAACTGAATTTATACACAAAAACAAACAAAAGCTGAAAAAAGTTAAACGGGGAAAAATTCAAACTTTTTAAGTCTAAGTCTAAATCTAAGTCTAAATCTAAAAAATTTCACATATTTTCTGTTTTACAATTTTTTTAAAAAAAAATCAAATATAAAAATACAGAAGCACACAAAATTTAAAAAAAAAAATACAAATCCAAAACACATAAAACATTGAATTTGAAACACACACACCGAAGTAAACAAACAAACCAAAATTTTTTCAAAGACAAACAAAAGCTTAAAAAAGTGAAACAGAAAAAATCTCAATCTATTTAAGTCAAGTCTAATAATTGCACACATTTTCTGCTTCGCAATTTAAAAAAAAAAAAGTTGTAAAAATATAAAAACACACAAAATAGAAAAGTATAAACCCATGGCACTTTGCACACTCATAGTCAAAGAGATTTTATTGAAAACATTCCAAAAAAATAAATAAATTAAACACACCCATACAAAATTAATCAACCAAACAAATCAATTAAGAACACTGATATTTTTTTTATTTAAAAAAAAATACACACACATAAAATTAAAAAACAAACAAACCAACTTTAAAAAAAAATGAATTTATACACAAAAACAAAGAAAAGTTTAACGAAGAGAATAAAAATTATAATGAACTGTATAACACAAAACACTTAGAGATAAAGATATTTGATATACACTTATAGTTAAAAAAAAAAAAATTTAAGATAACAAACAAATAAATCAAAACAAATTTTACAAATACTAATTATTTTTTATAGTGTGTTCCCCCCTTCCCCCCCCCCCAAAAAAATGATTACATAATTGAACTTTGTAATAAAGAAAATAAAAATTTAAATTAACAATATTATACTTATAGTGTAAGATGAGCAATGCATGTACTTTAGATAATTACTCTACCAACTTGCAATAGAATCGTATGATCACAATGTACTTGATTAGTGTTTCTCCTCCAAATGAAAAAGGAAAAAGGTTCTTTGAATAAGTTCCAAATGAAACTGATAAAAGTTTGAAACAGAAAACGGAAAAGTTTTTGTCAAAGACTAAAACCACCGAGTTGTAAATGTTTGTGAAAGGTGGGAAGTTATTCAATGTGGGAAGTTATTCAATATGGAAAGTTATGCAATTGTTATATTTTGTGAGTTAGTAATTTATGATTTTACCCTTAATTATAAATTGTTATAATTTTAAAAATAGTATAATTATTGAAGAAGTTAAGGTTATTTTAGGAAAATTGGTAAACAAGTTATGAGAGCATGGCTTCAAGACACCAAAGTTGCTGTTGGCTTTTAATAATAGTATAGATGAACACATAATAATAATTTTTTTAACACACACAATATTAATTAGCCAAACCAACCATTTTTTGAAAACAAAAATTATAAACACATAAACACAAAAATAAGAACATTGATTTTCTTTTTTTAAAAAAAAACACACACACACAAATTAAGTAAACAAACCAACAAAATTTTTAAAAACTGAATTTATACACAAAAACAAACAAAAGCTGAAAAAAGTTAAACAGGGAAAAATCCAAACTTTTTAAGTCTAAGTCTAAGTCTAAAAAATTTCACACATTTTTTGTTTTGCAATTTTTTTTAAAAAAAATCGAATATAAAAATACAAAAGCACACAAAATTTAAAAAAAAATACAAATCCAAAACACATAAAACATTGAATTTGAAACACACACACCGAAGTAAACAAACAAACCAAAAATTTTTCAAAAACAAACAAAAGCTTAAAAAAGTGAAACAGAAAAAATCTCAATCTGTTTAAGTCAAGTCTAATAATTGCACACATTTTCTGCTTCGCAATTTAAAAAAAAAAAAGTTGTAAAAATATAAAAACACACAAAATAGAAAAGTATAAACCCATGACACTTTGCACACTCATAGTCAAAGAGATTTTATTGAAAACATTCCAAAAAAATAAATAAATTAAACACACCCATACAAAATTAATCAACCAAACAAATCAATTAAGAACACTGATATTTTTTTTATTTAAAAAAAATACACACACACAAAATTAAACAAACAAATAAACCAACTTTAAAAAAAACTGAATTTATACACAAAAACAAAGAAAAGTTTAACGAAGAGAATAAAAATTATAATGAACTGTATAACACAAAACACTTAGAGATAAAGATATTTGATATACACTTATAGTTAAAAAAAAAAAAAATTAAGACAACAAACAAATAAATCAAAACAAATTTTACGAATACTAATTATTTTTTATAGTGTATTCCCCCCTCCAGAAAAAAAAAATGATTACGTAATTGAACTTTGTAATAAAGAAAATAAAAATTTAAATGAACAATATTATACTTACAGTGTAAGATGAGCAATGCATGTACTTTGGATAATCACTCTACCAACTTGCAATAAAATCGTATGATCACAATGTACTTGATTAGTGTTTCTCCTCCAAATGAAAAAGGAAAAAGGTTCTTTGAATAAGTTCCAAATGAAACTGATAAAAGTTTGAAACAGAAAACGGAAAAGTTTTTGGCAAAGACTAAAACCACCGAGTTGTAAATGTTTGTGAAAGGTGGGAAGTTATTCAATGTGGGAAGTTATTCAACATGGGAAGTTATGCAATTGTTATATTTTGTGAGTTAGTAATTTATGATTTTACCCTTAATTATAAATTGTTATAATTTTAAAAATAGTATAATTATTGAAGAAGTTAAGGTTATTTTAGGAAAATTAGTAAAAAAGTTATGAGAGCATGACTTCAAGACACCAAAGTTGTTGTTTGCTTTTAATAATAGTATAGATGAATACATAATTATTATTTTTTTTAACACACACAATATTAATTAGCCAAACCAACCATTTTTTTGAAAACATAAATTATAAACACATAAACACAAAAATAAGAACATTGATTTAAAAAAAAAAAAAAAAACACACACACACACACACACACAAATTAAGTAAACAAACCAACCAAATTTTTTAAAACTAAATTTATACACAAAGACAAACAAATTTAAACAACACAATTACACAAATTTGTTTTGCCAAACTGCTGGTAATCAACTCACCAGAATTGAAGACACTGTTAATCATATTAAAAACAGTTGTTATCTACTGCCAAAATCTGAGGTAATTCCAGTAACTATTAAACCTCCTGTAGAAGTAACTAAATTCAAGTTGTCTTCTACGAAGAAAGATACAGAATTCATGGATACTCTAATTGATAAGATTAAACATCTTAAAATTGGAGAATCCTCTTCTATTAATATGTTATCCAGACAAGAAATCCCGAAGGAAAATTTAACCTTTTCTCAAATTACAGAACTTGAAAAAAAAATTTAGGATAAACCAACTTCCATAAATAAAGTTCATTATGGAGAATTTCCTAGGAATTCTCATAGAACTGCTCCAACAAGACATTTTATCCTCGGAGCACTCCTATGGATATTCTCTATGAAGAAGATTTTTTACAGACACAAAAATCTTATCATGGAAAAACCATTTATGAATGGAATATAGATGGTCTTTCGGAATACCAGATATTTGAATTGTTGCATCGAATGATTATGTATTTAACAATTTACAAACAGAATGAAAACGATGATCATGAAATCGCCAGATTCTTGTGGGGGGACATAATTTTTGAATAACAACACGTGGCCGAGGTGACACCGAAGTGTCAGCCGAGGTGTCACGTGTCTTGGACATGATGCCGAGATGATCTCGGCTAGGCCGAGGTTATCTATGAGGATACCGGAATCTGAGATAAGCGGATATGGGACAAGAGTCCTAGATTGGGAGAAGACTTCAGTTTGGGTAAAGATAAGACTTTTAGAGAGTTTATCCTAATCCCACTGGGAGTTCCAGATTAGCAGTAATCCTGAGTCCATTGAAGCTAGGCTTCTATTGGGATTAGGATTATGTTGGCTATAAAAGGGAGGCACCCCCATGGGTTTAAGGTATGTTTTTTATGCTCAAGCTTGTGAGTTGAATAAATTGATTTATCTTTGAGAGATATGGAGTACTGACTTGATCGTCGGAGTACCCCCGGGTGGCGAACCACCACCAGAGTCTTCTCTTTTTATTGCAGGTTAGTCAGGTGCCATCTATTCTGCCGGTGCTCTCCAGCTGGATACTAAGATTGCAGTGTGGTCAGATTTTCACCCACACAATTTGGCGCCGTCTGTGGGAAAGAAAGAAGAATAGATGGCAGGTAACAGACAGAAAGAGAAGGTTGGGGACGACACTCCTGTTGGGAGTGGGAAACCTATTAACCTTGATATCGAAGAAGACAACTGCAATAAGGAGACTCGTGATAAGAATCACGGAGGAAAAAACGTCGGCCAGGAGGGCGGTGTACCGAAGAAATCAGACCAAAGTGGGTATTACAATAAGGACAACCTCCAAAAATAAATTACATGTAGGACTGTCATTAGCAATATAAATTAAACATCCCATAGGACTGTCATGAGCATGACCTTTTCTTAAAACCAATATAAATAAATATGACATAATAATTAATAATGCATATCATGGCTAATGTGGACTTGCTTTTGTCCACAGACAGAATTTTTATTTCATTTTTTAATGTTTCATAAAAATTCTTATCACTTATTCAAATCACTTTTCCCAGAAAAAAAGGTTAATAATAGGCAAACTTCACATTAGCCTGTACTCCCTGCTTGAAGATCCAAATGGAATTCAAATAATGATCAGATAAACTTTGGTCATCAGAACTACTCTGAAACTCTAGAGAAGCCTTCCTTTCTTTTTTATCCTTTTTTACACATGTAAGAAGAAATTTGCGCTATACCGAAGCATCTGGTGATAGTTTTGGATTAATTTTGTTCTGGATAAGACCCTTTTAGTGGGGAAACCTACACCACATTGCATGTGTTCTTTGTCCACTTACATATGCTTAAGGACCCATGTTTTGGACATGAGGCCTAATATCCAAGACAAATCCCTTTCCTTTGCAGAGTCTTAAAAACGATACGGCAAGAGAAAAAGATAAGATAGCCATTGTTATTCTGTCACATCATGAAGTAGGAGACTGCAGGATCTAGCAATAAATTACATGTAGGACTGTCATTAGTAATATGGGGGGTGTACCTGTGGATGTGGATAGGGGAAGAATGTGATTGAAGAAGAACCGGTGATGATCATAGAGCCACTAGATGATGAACCATTTTTCTCTGCAATACTAGTATTTGTTTTGTTTGATCTTTCTCTTTAAATATCTCCAACAACAATGGAATCGCCTTCCACTTCCACCTCTCTCTCTCTCTCTCTCTCTCTCTCTCTCTCAGTTTAAGGACTGTACAGTTACCAGTGCCACACAGGACCAGACAACTGTTTAGCTTTTCCACTACATTCTAGTCTTGCTAGATTGAGCTCATACGACGTCGTCTGTGTTCAGCTTTGTTGTTTTTATTATTGTTGTTTTTGTTTTGTTTTGTTTTGTTTTGTTTTTTTTTTTTTTTCAATGCACAAATTGTTCTTTCCCTGTTTACCTTTTCAATTAATTATTGAATTATGAATCAAAGTTTTAATTATGGATTCATAATTCTCAGTTATGTTTTTGAGATAATTTAACTATCTAAATCTAAAGACACTATTTTGGTTTGATTTTTTGAAACTTGTTTTAATTTGTTTTACAAAAATTAAAAATTAATTTGGTGAAATAAATAAAATAAAATAAAAAATAGTTATCACTTTAGTATAATTTAAAATTTTTTGGAGGTTTGGAGGTCAGAAATAATTTTTAAATTTTTAAAAATATTTTTTAATATTTATTTTTATCAAATTAATTTTTATTTTTTCAAAAAAAAAATTAAAAACATTGTTTGAAAAACAAACCAAACATGCCCTTAGTATCTGTGCACTTTTACTAATATCCAAACAAAAGGATAAAAATTTTTTTTTTTTCCTTTTATTTTCTCTTATAAATTATATAATCATTTTATTTCTTTTCTCATTTAAATTATTATTTGAAGCACGCACGATATTTTTTATCATCTTATTAGCATTAACACCACAAAAATATCATAAAAGTTCAAGTTGTCTTCATGATATTAGCATTTAAAGCACCCGAAGCAATCAAATCGATCAAAACAATAATTCTGTAGTCGATGTGCGCCTAAAATGGTTTGGACACTAGATTATTAAAAATAAATAAATAAAAAAATTACATGGCAAAGCACATGAAGATTATTTATTGAGAGTGATGTTACATCCACCAAATTTAGACTCGCTAGAATTACTTGAACTTGTGCATACTGGCCGATTGATAAGGATGACAGTTGCAATTGATAAGGATGATACTGATTGTCTAACTTACGTAATTCGAACAATTTCCAAAATCTATGAATCAATTATTTTCTTATTTTAGCCTACGTTCCTTATAAACATTCTATCAAGCAGTTCACATGCCATTGTGCAACAGCCTTCAATTGTCCATTACTATCAATTCATGCCATCCACACTCAAAGCAATCACTTTTTCATGACTACTAATACAGTTTATAGTGGGGGCGATCGAACACTAGATTGATCAAGCGATACCATCTACTTGTTTCTTTGTTCATCGATTTCTTTTGAGACCGTTGAAGATTGATCAATGAGTTGGATGTCTAAACCCTAGATTGATCATTGAGTTGGCGCCAAATTAGTTCAAGTTAGAGCTAGTTTTCGAGGAAAAATTATTAATTGATCCAGAAACATCATGTGATTATATCACTCATCAATCACAATTCACCATGTCTTTTTATATTTCTTAATTACTCAATACAAATT
This sequence comes from Camellia granthamiana, assembly GCA_036172215.1. Classification (NCBI taxonomy): domain Eukaryota; kingdom Viridiplantae; phylum Streptophyta; class Magnoliopsida; order Ericales; family Theaceae; genus Camellia; species Camellia granthamiana. The sequence goes on from CM069911.1 coordinate 11,419,358, forward strand.
TATGAATTCCATCATTTTCACCAATTACAATATTATTGAAATACCACGTGATGGTACCCAAGACCAACCAATAATTTCTCATTTTGGAGAGACTTGTAGTACGAACAAGTATTGCTAGAGAAACAATCTGATAAATAAGGGCTGTATTTGGTAATATTTGTAAAATTAATTATACTCTTACATTTTAATGCTATGTTTGGTTTGGATTTTCAAATCATGATTCTAAATCAATTTCAAAATATATTTTAAAAACATGTTTGGTAAAGCATGCAATTTTAAAATTTTTGGTCTACCTAGTTGTCTGCCCCTGATGTCCAGCCGGTCGTTCGGCCAGTTGATCGAAACAGTAATTTTTTTTTTATAGAAATTATTTTTTTAGACCAAAATGATATTATTTTTTTGAATTGAATTTAAAAAAGAGTCGTTATGAGTTTTGAATAAAATTTTTAATAAAGTTTTGTGTTTGGTTATGAGTTATAGGTTTTTCAATTAAGTTTTGAAAACTCTTTTCAAAACTCATAACTAAACAACTTTCCTCATTTCATATGTCACATTAAAAATTCAAAACTCAATTCAAAACTATTTTTAAAACTCATAACCAAACAAATCATAATTTTAAAACTCACAAACTTAAAATATAACTTTATTATCAAATTATAATTTTAAAACTCTACCAAACACTAACAAGGTTTTGCAGTTGTCCAAACTAGGATTAAGGACATGGTTAACCCGATATTGGATTGGAAAATTTTCCATCCCAACAGGAAAGTATTCCACTTGCAAGGCCTTGACAAAGCCCAACTCCCAGGCCTAAAACAATATAGCTATGTGTGGGCTTTTTCCATTGAACAAACCCACACATAGCGGTTCTTTAAAAAAATTAATAAATAAATAAACCTCCGCAAGAAAATAAAAAACTGTGACTTGTTTGACAATTTGTTTTTAAAAATTAGTCAATTTTTTTTTTCTAAACAATATTCACAATTAAGTTATTTTGGGAATTTTTTTAATATTAGTTTTGCAAAAAAAATTTCTTTTAAGAGTGTTTTCAACTTATTATTGTTTTTTTTCACAAAAGGCTAATAACAAAAAATTTTGAAACTAAAAAAAATACCGAACTTTACTACTAAGGGTTCGTTTGGGATGTGGATTAACTTTTTAACTTTTTAATTTTTTGGCTATTTTAGTCTAGGGCTAAAAAGTCTCGTTTGTGATAGACTTCTTGATTTTTTTGACTTTTGTGAGAAAAAAAAAGAAATGATTATAATTTGGATGTGATATTTTGTCTTATTAGACTAAAAAACTTATTTTATTTTTTTGTGACTAAAATAGCCAAAAAAATCAAAAAGCTTGACATGCCAAACGAAGGCTAAAGTCATGTAACCTTGTACACCAAAGTGAAGTTGTCCTACAATTAAGGAACTGTTTGGAGACTAATTTTTCAACGAGTTTATTTAGAATGTGAGTTGGTTTTTTGATTTTTTAATTTTTTTTGACTATTTAGGCCTCGTTTGGCAACCGAACTTTTTAGTCAAAAAGTCAAAAAGTTACTAAATTAGTCAAAAAGCCAACAATCCATACCAAAAAGTTAAAGATTCTATTTTTTCTCTGCTTTTTGCACATCTTTTCATAAAAAGCTAAAAAGTCATCCCAAACATAGTAGTTTTTTTTAGTTCATATTTTAGCCAAATAGTCAAAAAGTTACTAAATTAGCCTGTTCCCAAACGAGGCCTTAGTCTAAGGATAAAAAGTTTTGTTTGTGATAAATTTTTTAACTTTTTTGAAAAAAAAAAATGATTACAACCCATCCCAATTCAATTTTCCAAACGAGGGCAATATTAATGATCGTGTATGACGGGTAATAGAGAGAAAAGAAGAGGACCATTTTATTTTATTTTCTATTAACAAATTCTTTCATAAATCAAAAAATCAAACACAAAATAAAAACAAAAAATTGACAATATTACTTCATCCAAACAGTGTTTGAAACTTACAACTTTGATCATGAAATCATTGTTAGAAATGATTTGGAAAATCTGGATAAAAAAACAAATTTTTTTCTTAATTTTGGTCTATTATTTAGATGGGACCCGTACGTCAAAATTGGCGGGTCTAAGTGGTAACGCGTTCTTTGTCTCGTTGTGATTCACGTGGCATATTTGGTTGCTCTAAACCATTATCGAGTGAATAGGAAATTGAAGCCAAAGTGTGTTCCATGGAAATGGAGTTTTGGTGAAAAATCCTTAAAGGTTTGAAAAATGGCTCGTCCCACGTTGATTTGGTGGGAAGTTTTGAGTGGGTTTATAAGGCATGAGATTGGAACTTGAGGTGTGCCCTAAGGGGTATCCAAGTTTTGTAAAGAGGGAGGTTATGGGCAAAAATGGGTTAGACCATTGGACTCAAAAAATCACCCCACGCGCGCCGCCGTCGCTATCGCCATCTAGTCGGGCGGGTTGGGCTTGGGCACGGGTGTGTGGTTGGGTTGGGCTTGTTCGGCCCAATATTAATCTTTTTGGGCAAAAAATATTTGTATTTAATTTTATTTTTTGAAATAAAATCTGTCCAACAATCCATAATTGAAATTAATTCCGGAATTAATCTGTTCTGGTTTTTCTCTACACCCAAACAGGTCCATATGGTTTTTATCTGTTTGAATTTTGAACCCAACATATTTAAATCTGTTCATTCAAAACCGAACAAGTTTCATACCTGTTTAAAACAGGTTTGCACCTATTTAATTCAAAACCAATAGCCACCACTGCATCTATAAGTAGGCAGCCCACATTTGATGTTTTCATTCAGAAAAACTCGTACTTCCCTACTACTAATATATTCTGTATTTTGCTGCATTTAATTTTTGTGAGAAAGAATGTAAACACTTAATGTGTTCGTTGTACGAATAAATTGTAATGCTGCATTTATTCGTTGTTGATCATTTTATCTTGGAAGATAGACGTCCACATTCTGAAAGTACCGTGGAGAGGACGAATCTGTCTTAAGAACACAGTGTTAAACACTGGACTTGATCAGAATATTATTCAAGAAATTAATCAAGTAAGTTGGTTATTTATTTTCTAGTTTTTATTTATTTATTTAAATCAGATTTTTGATTTTGTTTTGGTAACAAAATAAAAATCTATTTTTATTTATTTTATTTTCCTGGTTTGATTTTTATAATCAAACAAATTCTCTCATTTCCTTTATTTCTTATATATTCTGTTTGTTGTTAAGTACACAACATAATTTATTTTTCAAATACAGTAAAGATTGTCCAACAATCTTAACACAGACTATTATTTTTTACATCTTTATTGTATTTAATTTTCTGTGTTTTCACAAAGTGATCTTCTGGTTGGAAAATACAAATAGTATTTATAAACTATTTGACAGATAGTAGTAATATACTATCTATTTTCTTTGACAACTAGTAGTAATATACTATCTATTTTCTTTGACAATTAGTAGTAATATACTGTCTATCTATTTTCTTTGACAACTAGTAGTTATATACTGGTGTCATTAACAATTGCAGAATATTATTTGGTGTTACAGAAAATTATTATGGTATTTTATTTTTCTGGTTTTAGTAATAAGGAAAATAAAATTATTTTGTGTTATAATTTATTTTCTGGTTTTAGTAACTAGAAAATTAATTTGTGGTTTGTTTTTTTGATTTTTGTAATCAGATATTATGGCTACTACAACTAAATCTGCAACTGGAAGTGGTACTCCAATTGTTACACTAACTCCAGTCCCTATCCAGAACCATGTTCAAGTACCAATAAATCATAGGAAAAAATCGAAAAAATTTAACGGCACTGAGTTTAAGAGGAAAATGCCTAAGACCCCCAGCTGGGGGTGCTGGGGGTCATCCGTGTAAGCCACTGATTGGCTGGAAAAAAAAAAACTGTTTTTTTTTTTTTTTTTTTTTTTTGTTTCAACCAATGAAATGGTGCCACGTCACTGGGGGTTGACCCCCAGTGGGGGTCTAAAGCACTGCCCGAGTTTAAGAGATAGCCACAGCAGATGCTGTTCTATCTTACAACTCTAAATTTGGCATGGTTTCTCGATGAAGAGGCTCCAGCATTTAAAGAGGTTGAAAGTGATCAGCAAGTTGTTGCCGCTGTAAATGCTTAGAAACATTCAGATTTCCTATACAGAAACTACATCCTCAATGGCCTTGACAACATGTTGTATAATGTTTACAGCCCTCTAAAATCAGCAAAAGAATTGTGGGATTCTTTGGAGAAGAAATACAAGACAGAGGATGTCGTAAATTTCTGGACTTTGTTGTGATAGACTCCCAAATGATAATTTCTCAAGTTCAAAATTTTCAAATAATTTTGCATGATATTCATTCAAAAGTATGTCTCTTAGCGAGTCTTTCCAAGTCGCTGCTCTAGTGGAAAAGTTACCACCGGCTTGGAAAAATTTCAAAAATTATTTAAAACATAAACACAAGGAGATGACCATGGATAAATTGATTGTAAGATTGAGAATTGAGGAAGATAACCGAAAGGCTGAAAAGAGGAATGAAAAAAATCCCATTGAGTCCAAAGCTAATGTGGTTGAACAAGTTCACAAACCACATAACAAAAAAGAGGAAGTTTATTAGAGATGGTCCTAAACAAGGTGACAACAATGGCAACAAGAAATTCAAAGGAAAATGCTATAACTGTGGCAAGACTAGACATCGAGCTTCTGATTGCTGCCGCCCTAAGAAGGATCGCGGAAGTACAAACAAGAAGACTACTAATCAGGCCAATGTAACTAAACTAGATTACATCTCTAACGAGGTGAATGACATCAACCTCTTTGTTGTGGTATCTGAGGCTAATTTGGTTATAAATCCCAAGGAATGGTGGGTTGACATTGGGGCAACTCGTCATATTTGTGCGGACAAGAAGATATTCACTACCTACAATGAGGCTGCAAATGGTGAATAACTTTTTATGGGAAATTCTTCTACTTCTATTGTGGCTGGACAAGAAAAGGTGATCTTGAAGATGACATCAGGGAAGAAACTGACCCTCAACAATGTATTACATGTACCAGACATCCGGAAGAATTTAGTTTCTGATTCTTTGTTAAGTAAAAATAGTTTTAGGCTTGTTTTTTAGTCTGATAAATTTATATTAACAAAGAGTGGTATGTATGTTGGTAAATGATACATGAGTGATGGTTTCTTTAAATTAAATGTAATGACAGTTGTACCAAAAGCTGCTATGAATAAGAATAACACATCTTTTGCTTATATTTTGAGTCGAATTTATGGCATGGTAGATTAGGACATGTAAATTTTGATACTTTGCGTAGATTAATTGGTTTGGATTATATACCAAAGTTTGAAATTGATCATAATCATAAATGTGAAATTTGTGTAAAAGCGAAACTAACTAAGGCTCCATTTAAATCGGTTGAAAGGAAAACTGAACTTCTAGAATTAATTCATATAGATGTATGTGATCTTAAATTTGTTCAAACTACAGGAGACAAAAATTATTTCATAACATTTATCGATAATTGCACAAGATATTGTTATGTTTATTGTTAGACTTATTTATTTTGATGATTTATTTAATTATGTTTTAATTTATTTGAAAGAGAAAAATAGAATCCAAAATTTATTTTGATGATTTATTTAATTATGTTTTAATTTATTTGAAAGAGAAAAATAGAATCCAAAATTTATTTTGTCCCATTATTTCTCACCTAAATCTTTATCCTAAATGTTGTTAGAATGTATTTAATATTTGATTAAATCAGGAGTTCAAACAACACAAAACAAATGTTCAAAAGATTCAAGTGAAAGATATTCAAATTTGTAATGATTGAGGGAAAGATATTCAAATTAGTAATGATGGAGTTACAACGGCTATAAATTCAAATGAATAGTTCAAAAGGTTCAAAAGATTCAAAAGATTCAAGTGGAAGATATTTAAATTTGTAATGATGGAGGGAAAGATATTCAAATTAGTAAGTAATGATGGAGTTACAACGGCTATAAATTCAAATGAATAGTTCAAAAGGTTCAAGTGGAAACTATTCAAATTAGTAATTATGACTACAACGGCTATAAACGGCTATAATTTTCATTATATATTCCAAAGCCTCTAATGTAAAACAAGTTAAAAAAAAAACCTGAAAATATTTTTTGATCTATAATCACTCACATCTATTCTTTGAAAAATTCTCTAAGAAGTATTCTTCAATTTTTGTTTACATCCTCTCTTAGAAATTATACACCAAGCCTTATAGCTTTAAGCCCATCGTTCTTGTGTGAGGTTTACAGAAAAACCAAAGCTTCATTTTTATATCTATCTTTGAGAGATAATTCTTGTAACTTTCTGTGAAAGCAAAAACACCTTCTTTTCAACTTGTAAGAGTGTAGTACACTCAGTGTTCTTAACTTAGAAAGTCTGTGTAAAATCCGTGGAGGATTGCTCAATTTGTAAAGAGGTTGCTAGCACCCCCGTGAAGCTAGAGCATAGTGGAAAATCTCAAGTGAAGCTTGGGGAGTGGACGTAGGCCGAGTTGAAGTCGAACCATTATAAATTTGTTTGCCTCTCTCTCCCTTATCTCTTTATTTTATTTAAATTGTTGTAGCTATATTTCACATTTTCACTGTGCTAAAATCATTAACTGGCATAGTTGTTAGAACACTTGTTTTAATTATTTTTATTTCATTAACTATATTTATCTATTGTGCTAGTCATAATTTTTATTAGGGTATTATTAATTTTTAATTGTAAAAACCTAATTCACCCCACTCTTAGGTTGTCTTTTGGGTAACAATTGGTATCAGAGCCTAGACTCTTGTTTAGATTTAACCATCTAGGAGTTTCGATCCATGGCAACCTTAGCTGAAGGACAAGCCACAAATAGGCCACCACTGTTTGACGGAAACAACTATAGTCTTTGGAAGGATAAGATGACTCTATACCTACAAGCCACTAATTATGCCATGTGGATTATTGTCACCAAAGGTCCAAAAATTCCTACCAAATTAATTGACAATATTAGTGTACCTAAAACTGAAGATGAATGTGATGAGAGAGATCGTAAATTATTGTAAGCCAATGCTAAAGCCAAACTCACCCTTATTTGTGGATTAGACTCTAAGGAGTATAATAGAATTTCAAGTTGTGATTCAGCAAAAGAAATTTGAGACAAACTTGAGGTAACGTATGAAGGTACAAACCAAGTAAAGGAATCTCATATTGATATGCTTGTTCATAGTTATGAATTGTTTAAAATGAACTCTAATGAATCTATTTCAAGTATGTTTACTAGATTTACTGAAATTATAAACTCTTTGAAATCTCTCGGCAAAACTTATACTAACAGTGAGTTGGTAAGAAAAATTCTTAGGTGTTTACCAAAGAATTGGGAAGCAAAGGTCACCACCATTATAGAAGCCAAAGATCTCTCTACACTTGGATTGGATGGGCTTATGGGTTCCCTTATGACTCATGAGATCACCATGAAAGGACATGAGGATGTTGAAAATAAAAAGAAAAGTGGAATTGCATTCAAAGCCTCATCAAATGAAGAAGAACATGAAAACTCCAGTGAGGATGAAACTTATGCCATGTTTAGTAGAAATCTCAAAAAGTACTTCAAGAAAAACAATTATGGAGGAAGAAGACCTTTCAAGAAAGAGTACAACAAAGATAACAAGAAAGAGCCTATTATTTTCTATGAGTGCAAAAATCCTGGACATATGAAGATGGATTGTCCAAAATTGAAGAATCATGGAAAAGACTACAAAAGAAACAAAAAGGCCATGGTAGCAACTTGGGGAGAAAGTGAAGATGAAAGCTCAAGTGATGAAATTGAAAATGAAGTAGCCAACTTATGTCTCATGGCTCTTGAAGATGAAGACTCTACTCAAAATGAGGTAACTACTCTTTATGAAGAACTTGAAAGTGCATTCCATGAACTATCAAATGAATTTAAAAAAGTTTGTGCCAAAAATAATGTGTTAAAGAAATCTGTTGCATCTTTATCTATTAATGTAGAAGAATTAAAGAAAGAAAAAATTATTTTCAAAAATTTTCAACAATGTTGATGATTTAACAAAAATTATTTTCAAAAATCATCAACAATGTTGATGATTTAACAAAAACACTTGAAAATTTTGTAAAAGGTAGAGATAATCTTAACATGCTTCTTGGAAATCAAAGATGTGTTTTGATAAAGCGGGTATTGGATATGATCCTATTAAGAAACAAAAAAATCTTAATACAATTTTTGAAAAAGCACTTCTCATGACACACCCTCATATTACTTGTCATTATTGTAGAAAGAAAGGCCATTATATATCTTATTGTCCATTCAAAAAGAATATGAACATGGGAATTAAAAAGATTTAGATTATTAAGGGATCTAACAAAATTAACCAAGAAGGACCCAAGAAACTATGGGTACCAAAAACTAACACTTGATTGTCATCTTGTAGGTTTGTTTTAAGTCCAAAGCTAAAGAAAGAAAGTGGTACCTTGATAGTGGATGTTCCAGACATATGACCGGAGATAAATCCTTATTTACTAAATTATCATCGAAAGATGGAGGATTTGTTACTTTTGGAGATAATAAGAAAGGAAAAATCATCGGTATTGGTAGAATCGGTATTTCTCCTAACCCTTCTATTGAAAATGTTTTACTTGTTAATGGACTTAAGCATAACCTACTTAGTATTAGTCAATTATGTGATAAAGGTAATCGAGTTATTTTTGATAAATCACATTGCACAATTGAAAGCACAAATGATCATAAAGCTTTATTCGTTGGTAATCGCCATAATAATATTTATGTTTTTCATCTTAATGATCTCTATGTTAGTGATGTTAAATGTTTATATGTTAATAATGAAAATAGTTGGTTATGACATAGAAGACTTGGTCATGCTCATATGGATTTAATTGCTAAACTTTTGAGAAAGGATTTAGTCATTAGAGTTCCAAAAATTAAATTTGAAAAAGATCATCTTTGTAGTCCTTGTTAACAAGGAAAACAAACTAAAACATCATTTAAATCAAAATCTCATATTTCCACAACTAGACCTTTACAACTATTGCATATGGATTTATTTGGTCCCTCAAGGACATCTAGTCTAGGTGGTAAACGTTATTGTTTTGTTATTGTTGATAATTATTCAAGATTTACATGGGTTATGTTTTTAGCACACAAAGATGAAACCTTTTCTTTTTTCACAAAACTCTGTCGTAGAATTCAAAATGAAAAAGGCTTTCTTATTACTAATATTCGAACCGACCATGGTAGAGAACTTGAAAATGAGAAATTTGAATTGTTTTGTGATGAGCATGGTATTGAACATAATTTTTCAGTACCTAGAACCCCTCAACAAAATGGTGTAGTAGAAAGGAAGAATAGAACTTTAGAGGAGATGAGTAGAACAATGCTTTGCGAAAATAATCTTCCTAAATATTTTTGGGCCGAAGCCGTTCACATCGCATGCTATATTTTAAATCGTGCATTAATTAGACCTATTCTCAAAAAGACTCCTTATGAACTTTGGCATGATAGAAATCCCAACATTAGTCACTTGCATGTTTTTTGTTGTAAATGTTTTGTGCATAATAATGGTAAGGATAACTTAGGTAAATTTGATTCAAAATCTGATAAAGCAATTTTTCTTGGGTATTCTTTAACTAGCAAAGCTTATCGTGTTTTTAATAAAAGAACTCTTGTTGTGGAAGAATCTATACATGTGGCATTTGATGAAACTAACATCTCTGCTCAAAAACAAATTGTTAGTGATAATATAGATTTGGAACCAAATGTGGAAAATTCAAATATCTACAAAGAAGAGAACCAACCATGTAAGTTGAACAAAGAGATTGAACAACCTATTCTCCCACCTCAAGAAGAAAGAGGAAACAATGATGATTTGCCAAGAGAATGGAAGTTTGTTCATAATCATCCTAAGGATTTAATCCTAGGTGACTCTACAAAAGGTATTATAACTCGTTCTTCACTTAGAAACATTTGTAGTAACTTGGCTTTTCTCTCACAGATTGAGCCTAAAAACTTTCAAGAAGCCGAATTCGATGAACATTGGACGATAGCTATGCATGAAGAGCTTAACCAATTTGAGAGAAACAAAGTATGGGAACTTGTGCCAAAACCTAAAGATCATACCATTATCGGTACCAAATGGATCTTTCGAAACAAGCTTGATGAATCCGGCACAATTATAAGAAACAAGGCTAGACTTGTTGCATAAGGATACAATCAAGAAGAAGGTATTGATTTTGATGAAACCTTTGCTCCGGTTGCTAGATTAGAAGCCATTCGCATGTTATTTGCATTTGCATGTTTTAGAGATTTCAAACTTTATCAAATGGATGTAAAAAGTGCCTTTCTTAATGGTTTTATAAATGAGGAAGTTTATGTTAAACAACCCCTAAGTTTTGAAGATTATGCTTTTCCAAATCATGTTTTTAAACTATCAAAAGCTTTATATGGTTTGAAACAAGCACCTCGTGCATGGTATGAACGATTAAGTAAATTTTTGATTGAAAATAATTTTTCTAGAGGAACAATTGACACAACACTTTTTGTTAAAACTAAAAATGATGATTTACTTGTTGTGTAAATATATGTGGATGACATTATATTTGGTATTACTAATGAAACCTTGTGTAAAGAATTTGCTAAGTGTATGCAAGGTGAGTTTGAGATGAGCATGATGGGGGAGCTAAATTATTTCCTTGGGCTTCAAATCAAACAATGTAAGGAAGGAATTTTATCAACCAAGCTAAGTACATAAAAAAATTACTTAAAAAGTTTGGTATGTATGACTCAAAAATAACTGGAACACCTATGAACACATCCATTTCTTTTATTTTGCTATTAGGTTTAATTTCTTTTATTTTTATTTTTTTTCCTTATTATTTTTTGTTTGGGCTTAATTTTTTTAATTTTTTTTGCTTTTTAATTTCATTTTTCAGTACTTAAACATAAAAACAAAAATAAATTAAAATAAAAATTTTTACATAAACAAAATACAAAAAAAAAAAAAAAAAAAACATCATTCATTTTCTTTACGGCCACACGTCGATCAAAATAAACATAAAAAAAAAAAAACCAAACAAACAATCCTTTATTTTTTTCCGGCCATATGCTGACCTCACTTACTCGCCTCTTCTATCGTTTTCTTCTTCTTTTTATCACCTTGGGCGACCCTTGACGCCCCTGCCCCCGTGTTTTCGTCGAGAGCGACAATTCCCCGCTGACTATCAAAGGCCAAGAACGACGTTGCTCTAAATCCGGCCATGGAGGTGTTCTTACGTTTAAGTTCTTTATTTTTGGCCTTCAGTGTGCCTATTTCTGCTCGCACATCCTTGCACATGCGCTGAAGCAAAGAGAGTTGAGCGTTGACCTGATGGAGCTCACTCGTCTTGTTCTGTAATCGGTGAGCCAATTTTGTGACTGCCGTCGCCGTCACCGTCTCCATACAGGACGTCAGTGTGAAATGATTGGCTTTTATGTCAGATTGAGCTGCCATGCTTTGCTCAATCGACATCATAGGAAGGTTAGGAAGAGAAATGACCGAAAAAGTAGGAGTAGGGGCACTCGGTCCAGTCGAGCTTCTAGGATCGTTCAGGTCCGGAAAATAGAGTGAGGGGACGGGATGAGGAAGCCATGGTTTCGAGATGCGAGGTGTAAAAGAACTGAGTTGCAGAGAAATAGAAGAGACGAGAGTAGTGAAGAAGAGATAGCAGCTAATGGTGAAGCAGAAAATAGAAGAGTGTGTGATTAAGAAGAAGGCGAAGAGAGAGCTTAAGAAGAAGACGAAGGAGAAGAAGACAAGAGGGAGAGAGAGCCGAGGCAGCTGATTGACCCGTCTCGCTTTTGTCGGTCGGCTGACGCAAAAGCGAGGCCGCGTGTCAAATGCGTTTATCGAACGAAAAAGAGAGACGCAATTTTCGACAGGCATGAGAGAGACACGCAAATCAACCATATATATTTTTTTATTATCTGGTTTTGATGCCATTTATCACTATCATTTTCCTCCTTCTTCTCCAGATTCTGAGCCATAATTTCCTTTTGATAATGTCACAGGGGGAGAAATTATATGATGTTATATATTTATAGTTTGATATCTTAATATCTTAAATCTTATATCATGTTGTTGATTAAAGCTTATTTATTACACATGTGCTAACCTATGTATTTAGAAATGAATTCAGGGAGCATGACTTGAGGGGAGCCTTTCTTACTCCCAAATCAAATCAAAACATCATTGTGTGCCATCATTAAAAAGGGGGAGATTGTTAGACTTATTTATTTTGATGATTTATTTAATTATGTTTTAATTTATTTGAAAGAGAAAAATAGAATCCAAAATTTATTTTGATGATTTATTTAATTATATTTTAAATCTAAAATTTATTTTGATGATTTATTTAATTATGTTTTAACTTATTTAAAAGAGAAAAATAGAATCAAAATTTATTTTGTCCCATTATTTCTCACCTAAATCTTTATCCTAAATGTTGTTAGAATGTATTTAATATTTGATTAAATCAGGAGTTCAAACAGCACAAAACAAATGTTCAAAAGATTCAAGTGAAAGATATTCAAATTTGTAATGATTGAGAGAAAGATATTCAAATTAGTAATGATGGAGTTACAACGATTATAAATTCAAATAAATAGTTCAAAAGGTTCAAAAGATTCAAGTGGAAGATATTCAAATTTGTAATGATGGAGAGAAAGATATTCAAATTAGTAAGTAATGATGGAGTTACAACGGCTATAAATTCAAATGAATAGTTCAAAAGGTTCAAGTGGAAGATATTCAAATTAGTAATGATGACTACAACGGCTATAAACAGCTATAATTTTCATTATATATACCAAAACCTCTAATGTAAAACAAGTTTAAAAAAAAAACCTAAAAATATTATTTGATCTATAATCACTCACATCTATTCTCTGAAAAATTCTTTGAAAAGTATTCTTCAATTTTTGTTTACGTTTTCTCTCAGAAATTATACACCGAACCTTATAGCTTTAAGCCCATCCTTCTTGTGTGAGGTTTACAGAAAAACCAAATCTTCATTTTTATATCTATCTTTGACAGATAATTCTTGTAGCTTTCTATGAAAGCAAAAACACATTCTTTTTAACGTTGTAAGAGTGTAGTACACTCAGTGTTCTTAGCTTAAAAAGTCTGTGTAAAATCCGTGGAGGATTGCTCAATTTATAAAGAGGTTGCTAGCACCCCCGTGAAGCTAGAGCATAGTGGAAAATCTCAAGTGAAGCTTGAGGAGTGGACGTAGGCCGAGTTGAAACCGAACCACTATAAATTTGTTTGCCTCTCTCTCCCTTATCTCTTTATTTTATTTAAATTGTTGTAACTATATTTCACATTTTCACTGTGCTAAAATCATTAACTGGCATAGTTGTTAGAACACTTGTTTTAATTATTTTTATTTCATTAACTATATTTATCTATTGTGCTAGTCACCCCACTCTTAGGTTGTCTTTTGGGTAACATTTATTTATTTAGAAGTAAAGATGAAACTTTAGAAATGTTTAAACTCTAAAAAACAGAAGTTGAAGATCAACTTGGTAAAACCATTAAAATGGTTAGAAGTGGTAGGGGTGGTGAATATGATGCACCATTAAATGTGCACAACATGACATTATTCACCAAACTATAGCACCGTATTCTCCACAGCAAAATGGAATTGCTGAAAAGAAATGATGAATGCCATGTTATTAAGTTCAGTTTTACTGCAGAACTTGTGGGGGGAAGCAATATTGTCTGCTAATTATATTCTTAACAGAATACTCCACAAGAAAACCAACAGCATTCCTTATGAATTGTGGAAAGGTCGACCGCCTTCCTACAAATACTTAAAGGTATGGGGGTGTTTGGCAAAAGTTGAAATTCCGATTCCTAAAAAGACTAAGATTGAACCAAAAACAGTAGCTTGTGTGTTTATTGGTTATGCTCAAAATAGTAGTGCATATCGGCTTCGGACTTATAAATCAGAAATACCTAATATAAAAGCGAACACTATTATAGAGTCAAGGAATGCTGTGTTTTTTGAACATGTCTTTCCTTACAAGAAATGACAGGAATTAAGTTCATAGAAAAGAACTTATGATTGTACACAAAGTCAAGAGACTAATGACAATCAAACAAAAGAGATTAGTAATGGACTCGACCAGCAGGATTTAACTGATGATGAACCAAGACGAAGTAAGAGAACGATAACATCAAAATTCTTTGGTCCAGATTTTCTGACATACCTGTTAGAAAATGAACCTCAAAGCTTTAAGGAAGCAATGAAAGGTCCTGAAGCACCTTTGTGGAAAGAGGTTGTTAATAATGAAATCGAATCCATTATGCAAAATCATACTTGGGAATTGGTGGATCTTCCACATGGTTCAAAACTTCTTGGATATAAGTGGAAATTCAAGAGAAAAATGAAAGCAGATGGCTCAATAGACAAGTATAAAGCAAGACTTGTAGTAAAAGGTTACAGACAAAAGGAAGGTCTGAACTATTTTGACACATATTCCCTTGTGACAAGAATAACATCCATTCGCATGCTTATTGCTATAGCAGTGTTGTTTAATTTAGAAATACATCAAATGGATGTTAAGACAACTTTCTTAAATGGTGATCTAAATGAAAAGATCTATATGGAGCAACCCGAAGGGTTTGTAGTACCGAGGCAAGAAAAGAAAGTTTGTCGGCTTGTAAAATCTCTTTATGGATTAAAACAAGCACCTAAGCAATGGCATGAAAATTTTGTTCATGCTATGCTTACTAATGGGTTTAAGATAAACGAATGTGACAAGTGCGTTTATGTTAAAAATACTGACCAAGAATATGTCATAATTTGTCTTTATGTAGATAATATACTTATCATTAGAAGCAGTCAAAACATGATTAAATCAACTAAGCAAATGCTTAACAAAAAATTTGATATGAAAGATATGTGGGTTGCAGATGTTATATTAGGAATGAAAATTACTAAAACATCTGATGGTTATGCATTATCTTAATCACACTATATTGAGAAAATTTTTGATAAATTTATCAAGGATGATATGAATTTAGCTAGAACACCTGTAGACATCAGTCTTTATTTATCAAAAAATAAAGGTAATGCAGTGTCTCAGTGAAAATACTCCCAAATCATTGGAAGCTTAATGTACCTAATGAATTGTACTCGTCCTGATATAGCTTATGCTGTCAGTAAATTGAGTAGGTACACTAGTAACCCCGAAGAAGACCATTGGAAGGCGATCATTCGGGTTCTTAGATATCTAAGATTTACTCGTGATCATGGTTTGAACTTTACTCGATATCCAGCAGTACTCGAAGGTTATTGTGATGCAAATTGGATATCGGATACTAAAGATTCAAAATCCACTAGTGGATATGTCTTTACTCTGAGAGGCGCTGCTGTTTCTTGAAAGCCACGAAACAAACATACATTACACGATTCACAATGGAATCCGAGTTCATTGCTTTAGACAAAGCAGGAGAAGAAGGAGAATGGCTTCGTCACTTCTTAGAAGATATTCCAATGTGGTCAAAACCTGTGCCAGCTATTTGAATTCATTGTGATAGTCAATCTGCAATAGGCAGGGCACAGAATCATATGCATAATGGTAAGTCTCGACACATTCGTTGTCGACATAATACCGTAAGGAAATTGCTCTCAAATGGAATAATCTCAATAGATTATATAAAATCTAAAGAGAATATTGCAGATCCGTTAACAAAAGGTTTGACTAAATAGCAAGTGTATAGTTCATCGAAGAGGATGAGATTAAAGCCTATAACATAAGAGTCATCATAATAGTAACCCTACTTATATGACTGGAGATCCCAAGAACTAAGTTCAAAGGGACAACTAAGTTATGCGTGGCTCGACAGAAATCACCAAGGGATTAAAATTCCCTACCCATTCTTATGGTGAGAGTGATATCTGCAACATGTATTGTCTGCAGGGATATAAAGATAAGCTTTGCTTTTAATGATTACTTATATCTTGATTTAGGCATAAAATCAAGACGAGTATAAGGAGCTACTCACAATAAGAATCACCTATATGAGTGTCGAACTGAGGCTGGTTCTATGAGAATGAAGAGGCTAAATTCTCTAGAAACACTCATGAAAACCAGGAGCGTTTAAGGCCAAAATGAACACAACAGTGAGAACCACGATGTGTTAGAAGATATTTTGTGTGAAATCTATTGTCTTGGCTTACACAAACGGCTAAACAATTCAAGGCATCGTGTCCATTGGTTAGCTAGTAAGTCCGATAGGTTATCACTAGGGAAGGTTCAAGGCCGAAAGCTACCTATCCTGATGCAAAATATTTTCGATTTATACTCTTTCGACAAATTCTGCATATTGTTACATTTCTGTTGTCATCAAATTCCATTAATGTGGGGGATTGTTAGAAATGGTTTGGAAATCTAGATAAAAAAACAGAATTTTTTCCTAACTTTAGTCTATTATTTAGGTGGGACTTGTACGCCAAAATTGGCGGGTCTAAATGGTAACGTGTTCTTTGTCGTGTTGTGACTCACATGGTATATTTGGTTGCTCAAAACCATTATCGAGTGAATGGGAAATTGAAGCCAAAATATGCTACATGAAAATGAAGTTTTGGTAGAAAATCCTTAAAGGTTTGAAAAATGACTTGTCCCATATTGATTTGATAGAAAGTTTTGAGTGGATTTATAAGGTATGAGATTGGAACTTGGGGTGTACCCCTAGGGGTACCCAAGTTTTGTAGAGAGGGAGGTTATGGGCAAAATGGGCTAGACCCATTGGACCCAAAAAATCACCACACATGCGCCGCCGCTGCCGTCCGGTCGGGCGGGCTGGGCTTGGGCGTGGGTGTGTGGTTGGGCTTGTTCGGCCCAATACTAATCTTTTTGGGTAAAAAACATTTGGATTTAATTTTATTTTTTTAAATAAAATCTATCCAACAGTCCAGAATTGAAATTAATTTCAGAATTAATCTGTTCTGGTTTTTCTCTACACCCAAACAGGTCCCTACGATTTTTATCTGTTTGAATTTTGAACCCAACAGATTTAAATCTGTTCATTCAAAACCGAACAGGTTTCATACTTGTTCCAAACAGGTTTGCACCTATTTAATTCAAAACCAATAGCCACCACTGCATTTATAAATAGACAACCTTCATTTGATATTTTCATTCAGAAAAATTTGTACTTCCCTACTGGTAATATATTCTGTATTTTGCTGCATTTAATTTTTGTGAGAAAGAGTGTAAACACTTAGTGTGTTCGTTGTATAAATAAATTGTAGTGTTACATTTATTCGTTGTTGATTATTTTATCCTGGGAGATAGACGTCCACATTCTGAAAGCACCGTAGAGAGGACGAATCTGTCTTAAGGACACAGTGTTAAACACTGGACTTGATCAGAATATTATTCTAGAAATTAATCAAGTAAGTTGGTTATTTATTTTCTAGTTTTTATTTATTTATTTAAATCAGATTTTTGATTTTATTTTGGTAATAAAATAAAAATCTGTTTTTATTTATTTTATTTTATTTTCCTAATTTAATTTTTATAATTAAACAAATTCTCTCATTTCTTTTATTTCTTATATATTCTATTTATTATTAAGTATACAATAAAATTTATTTTTCAAATATTGTAAAGATTATCCAACAATCATTTCCCAAGAATCTCAATAAAACAAATAAATAAATCATGACCTCAACAAAAAGACAAAAGTTGCGAGAATACCTTGTACCTAACCTTGCCAAAACATTATCTCTTCAAATTAACATTAAAAAAAAGGAAAAAAAAACATACATATAATATTCTTTTAAGAGTTGGTTTACGTTGTGGGTTGATTTTTTAATTATTTTAATTTAGGGTTAAAATATCTTATTTGAAATAGATTTTTTGATTTTTTTAATTTTTGTGATAGAAAAAATAAAATAATTATGAATTAGTTATAATATTTTATTTTATTTAATTAAAATAACATATTTTATCTTATATGATTATTTTAGCTCAAAAACATCTTTCTAAACGAACTCTAAGAAGACTGATTTAATTTTCATTCACTTAGCCTTGAAATTAACATCTCAGTTGACTTACCAATTGATCAAAAAGTGAGTTATTTATCAAAATAGATTCTATTTTATTTATTTATTTATCACTTTGTGTATAGTAACTAGTATCTGGAGTTTTTTTTTTTTAATATTTCAAAAAAAGAAACTATTTAGAGAATTGACCCGCTTTTTAAATTATTTGGGAAACTAACCTGCTTTTGAAATCGCATTTTGAAAATGCGATTTTGAAATTGAAATTGCATTTTCAACATGCAATTTCACCTTGAAATCACATGTTGAACATGCCATTTTACCATGTTATCATTTTCAACTTGCGATTTTAAGGTGAAATTGTATGTTCCAGGAGCAATTTCAATTTCAAAATCGTATTTTGAAAATGCGATTTCAAAAAGTAGGTTAGTTTCCTAAATAGTTTGAAAAATGGGTTAATTCTCTAATTATTTTTTTTTGGAATATTTAAAAAAGAAACTCCTAGTATCAGTATCAATTTCAATTGGTGTTTGGCAAATTGGTTTGTGGCTAAAATAGCCACAAAAGACAAAATAGGCTATTTTAGCCACAACAAATAAAATATGACATCCAACCCATAATCATTATACTCTTCTTTCACAAAAAAAGCTAAAAAAGCGAAAAAGCCCTTTCCAAACTAAGCTTTTTAGCCCAAGCTAAAATAACCAATAAAACCAAAAAATTAAAAAGCAAACCCACTTCCCAAACGGAGGCTAAATATGATAACGAATACTACTTTTTTTTTTTTTTTTTTTGAGAAAACATTTCATATATATATATATATCTTATTCATTATCACGAAATGACTAAACTTTTTTTTTAATCTAAATTTAACAGCTAGGAATAATTTCTTAATAATATCCAAAAAAAATCATATTTTATACCGTAGAAGACAATTTAGATTAATATTACTCCTTCTAAAAGGGGTTTTAGGAGGACCCATCAATAAATTATAACACCTTATTGGCTCTATCATGGAGGTTTTAGTCATTATCACTCTTGTTTTTTTAGTTTCCCCCCTTCAAATTCATGTTATTTTTAAAACATATATTTTAAATCCAAACTATTTTGAACTTATTTTTTAAATTTATATTATTTTACGAAATCATTTTTTTCAAAACACAAAATACTTTTAAAATTATATTTTGAAAACACAGTATTTTCAAAAAATAATATTGATATGCAAAATAAATTTAAAACTGCTTATATTTGGAAAAAAAAAAAAATGCTAGTTTTTAATAAATAAATCATTTCTTAGATGTGGTAGAAGTGCGATCAACATCAATGCCCCTAGGACAAAACTAAATGGATGAAAATTCAATGAGAAGGAACCACACCTAATCATACTTCTAATCAAATCCTTAACCAACTTTTAATATTATAAGCAATAAAAACCCTAAACCCTATCATTATATTTGTTTAATTATATGTAACTTGACAAGATTAAATTAGATTTGTTTTATCATTACAAGTTCGGCACCCAAATCCACGACCTAGTTTTTCACAAAACAAGAATAGAATATGAAAAGTGGTTAGATTGTTTAGGTCTTCTAGGTGTAACCCTTGGACACCTTCTCTGAGGGCCTTCCCTACTTTTGCAAATGAGTAGTGATTTAACTTTGATTTTGATTAATCCAAGTGGTTACTTGGATTCTTACAATTAAGCAACCAAAAACAATATTCTTTGTTTTAATGCCATTTTTATGTGGGAATGGATTATCTCCGCTAGAGAAGTTATTCTATATCTATGGCATGATTAGGCGATATTCATAAAGATTGTGATTAGTAAAGAAGGTAGGATCACAATTTTATATTGAATGTGGGTAGATACTAGTGGGCCAAATGGATTGTGATTGATTTGTGACCTGAATCATGTGGTGTCCCATGGGCACTGAATAACATTTTGTATCATTTTATTTCTATATCAAAGATAATTTTGTAAAATAATAATAAAGACTACATCTTTACACTTTTACCGTTCTCTTCTGATTTCAAACCAAATGGAGCCTAAAAGATGAAAATTTGTACAAAGTCCTACCAAATAAAATACTATATTACTTTTTTAACATCAAAAAGCAAGAAAAGAATAAACTAATTAAAGAACAAAAAACAAAGAAGTAAAATAAAAAAATTGGTGTTATTCACATTACCCCTTCATACAAAAACAGTCTCTTTTTTTTTTTTTTTTTTTTTTGTTGATAAAATTACAATAAAGTCCTCATTGTCTCTGTCACTGTTTAAAGGGTTTTGTAGATTAAAATAAAAAAATAAAATGGTTTTGAATAAAAAGAAAAGTGTGAATAGCAACACCAAAATAAAAAAAAAATACACTTTGGTTACCATGGACATTAAAAACTGTGCTCAAGAGGAAAACATAAACTATTCCTTGGGTTAATCTGCTTGGAAAAAGAGGAGCATATTTTCTTTTACTTATTTATTCTTTTTACTAATATTTTTCCCAAAAAGTTACAGGTATATGTGTCATACTGGACGCGTTTACACAGCTTTTTCTTTGTTCCGTATGGGTTTAAAAAATAAACTTTCAAAATCTTCTGATCTAGATCCACCAATCAAATTTTGGGAATTTTGTGATTGTTTACAAGTTTGATCATGAAATCACCCACTTTTTAACTTGGCAACTTCGATTCACCACCCATAGGTTTCTACTGTGGGCCATATGATAATCATGATTTTCATTGTTGGAATTTGAAACCAATTTGTGGGTCATGAAATTTGGTTGTTTAGTTGATGCTATACAGATCACTAATTAATAATTAATCAAACGTTAAAACAATCATTGCCATTTGATCCATTAGCTAATAAACCACACCATAATTCGGTGCTTGTCACACATTTAATTATTTGCTTGGTATTATATACATTATATTTTATATTTCTTATTCTGGAAATCTATTCTCTTCAGAAGATATCTTATTGTTGACAAAGTTTTAATTTATTTATTATTTTTGAAAAATTATGGTTTAGGCCGTGGTAATTTATTCCAACGAGCAAGTATAAAAATAGAGAAAATTTACCATAAATATAAACAAAAAAACAAGTAGAGGATCATTTGAAAAAAAAAATCAAGAAAAATAGATTAAGAATAAAAACTCAATTGACATTGTAATTGGTCAAATAGTATATATAATTGTTCTCATAAGATTTTTTTTATCAATAAACACAAAGATAATGAAATTCAGATTAATAAGTGAAATTCAGATTAATAAGTGAACATAAGATCCATGCCTTTATCTCTGTTTAGTAGTAAAAAAAAAAAATATATATATATATCTCTTTATACTTGGTTTTTTTTGTTTTGCGAAATTATCAAAAGCAAGCGAACCAACTCTATAAGAATTTTAAAGAGCAGAGCACACGTTAATTGACAAAAATACCCAAAAGCCACATAGAAATCAAGAAGCCGGCCAATTTGGACTGTTTGGGTACAATTCATAAATACCGGTCAACCGTCCCCCAATATCATCTATCATCTACCTAGTCATATTGCCAAACAGCAACAAAAATACCCAAACTTAGACACAAGACTCATGCAATGACACACCCTAAACAACAACAACAACAAACCACCCTCCATATCCAAGCTCCTCCAAACCCACAAAAATCCATTCATGAAATCACCGGAAAGATGACCCAACTCTGCCGGAAAATCGTCCACGTCAACCTCCGGTGGATTATTCTCGGAAAGGTCTCGATTCTCCGGCAATTCTTTCGGTTCATTTGGGATAGAATTCTCTCTTGTTCTATGGGTAGGCCTTCTCGGTATCGCCGTTTGTCTCGCCGGAATTCTTCTCCGGCCGTCGAGGCTATGGAGATGGGTTCGGGTCATGATGACCCGACTACTACGGGTAGTGGGTGTGATTCGGATTCGGATTTGGTTGCTTTGAAGATTAGTATTTTGGGTGATTGTCAAATTGGGAAAACAAGCTTTGTGGTTAGTAAATTTATTGTTTTCATTAAAAATTTTGTTCATTCACACATATATGTGCTTTATTTGGTTTGTTTATAATTTCTTTTAAAAAATTTGTGAATTTGTGTCCGAATGTTTAGTATAAGGTCTATTTACATCTGATAATGAATTTTTTTTTTTTTTTTTTTTGATTATTGAAAAGCTATGATAGAGATGTTTTTAATTTTTGCTTTGTGTTTGTTAGTTTTCATTTTATAAGAAACTACACCAAACAAGTTTACTTTTGTTTTTGATTATCAGCTACCAAACAAACCCATAAACTTGTATTTGAGTAGTTATATATTTTAGACCATTTGATTAATGGGTACTAAATATTATTTTATTTTTAATACATTTTTTTGTTGTTGTTTTGAAGATCAAATATGTAGGAGATGAGCAAGAAAAGAGGTGTTTAGAGATGAAAGGATTAAATCTAATGGATAAAACATTGGTTGTTCGAGGCGCAAGGATTGCTTTTAGAATATGGGATGTAGGAGGTAATTAGTTTAATTACTTTCCTTTTATTTATTTATTTTATTATTATTATCTTTAATTTATTGGTGTCTTTACGGATTCTATTTACTTAAAATGTTTGTTTGTTTGTAATTTTAATTTGGATGTAGGAGACAATAGGTCACTTGATCAAGTTCCTATTGCTTGCAAAGATGCAGTAGCAATTTTGTTTATGTTTGATCTTACTAGCCGGTGTACTCTAAATAGGTATGTTAATTATTTCATCATTAAATCAATACTCCTTTTAATAGTGATACATACATAGTTTTAAGTTTAAAGAACCACTAATTTGATATAATTTTGTGTTTTCTGCATTATTACAGTGTTATTGGATGGTACAATCAAGCAAGAAAGTGGAATCAAGTACTAAATCTATCTTCTAAATTTGCATCAATTGGAATGTGTGGTTTAGATTCTTCTATGCATTTTTCTGTAATATTTTTTCTCCTATAGCAGTTGTGAATGGATAAATATAATGGCAACAAACAACATTATGAAAGTGGGTAGAACTTCATTTGTTGATGGGGTCTTTACTAGTGAAGTGCCAAACATTTAAGATTATTAATAATCTAATATCATATTTTCCTCAAAAAAAAAAAAAAAAAAAAAAAAAAAATAAATAGAAAAAGTACTTGTTTAATACAATTGTGGGGGAGAAAAAGATTTATGTCAATAATTTGATCGTTAGTTTGATGTTATTAAGTGTGTTATGGATGATATTGACAACAATCTTTATTTTTGTATTGAAATGAATGAAGTTGCAGAATTTCATTATCTGGGTACTATTCATTCTTAGAAGAGAATGAACATATTTTCATATAAAATTTTTAACTTTTTTGCTCTAATTTTTGTTTGTAGACAGCAATTCCTATACTAATCGGGACCAAATTCGACGATTTTGTTCAACTTCCGCCAGATTTGCAGTGGACAATTGTGACCCAGGTACAAATTCCTCACCATTTTTTGTGTATAATTCGTTCAGCAGTATTAATTGACAAAGAAATCTGTCTTTTTGAAATGATGAAGTTGATTAACTAGTTTTGTTCCCAAATATTAAGGAAAGCTTTAATATGCAAATTAAACAGTATCCATATTTTTCATATAAAGTATAATTTATGTGAAATATTTCGTCATATAAAGTAGAACAGTATTCAAATTTTAAAAGAAAATATTGTAGGTCTAAATTTTTTATTAAATAAATGATTAAATATCTCACATAGTATGAGATAAATGTGGAGTCCACACCTATATGAAATATTTAATTATTTATTTAGTAGGAAATTAATACCTCTAATATTACCTAATTTTAAAAGACATTCAGATTCTTCTTAACACTTTCCCAAAAGTTATGTTTGGAAAAAAGAAAAAAAAAAAAAAAAAGTTTATTATATTTAAATAAGTAGCATTTTTGGATGAGAAAGAATGTTTGGGGAGGGGAGACTTTCAAGTCAATTCCAACACAAATTTCCAAACACCTTTCTCTTTCCGCGTAGGAGATAAGAGCACAGGGGCAACACACATTTTCATCAAAGTTTAGGCTGTAACAATCCTTCTAACTTTTAGAAAACGGAACTTTTTTAACGCTGTGTTTGGTTGGAAGATTTGATGAGGAATTTAAAAAGAAAAAAAAAATTAAGTGAAATATGAATAAAATATACTTACATTTTATTTAATTTTACATACTTTTTCTCTTTTCTTTTTTAAATTCCTCTCCGAATTTTCCAATTAAACCCAACGTAAAGGACTTATTTATATTTGTTTTCTCTCTCTCTCTCACATATATACTTGCTTTACACGTGTCAAAACTTGGTTGGTTAATCTATTTAATTTTGTCTACTATATGAAAAAACAGGCAAGGGCATATGCAAAGGCAATGAAGGCCACGCTTTTCTTCTCAAGTTCGACGCACAACATCAACGTCAACAAGATATTCAAGTTCATAATGGCCAAGCTCTTTAACTTGCCTTGGACTGTCCAGAGAAATTTGACAGTTGGTGAACCCATCATCGACTTCTAATTCGCGCTTTACTCTGTTGTACTCTCTTACTATCTTCTTCATCCATTTGTGCATACATACACATACATATCCATCATCAATTAATTATCAATTAACACAACCAAAAAAAAATTGATTCCACACCTTACCATATTTTGATGTTCTGGTTTTTTTTTTTTTTTTTTTTTTGGGAGTTCCCAATGAAATCTTTTAAGTAACAAGTACTCTTGTTTGGTATATGATAAAAAGTGATATTAAAATTTGATATGGCCAAACAATCACACTTTGGACCAAATATAATAATAAAATATTAAACATGCATAAATTTCATCAAAATAGTTCAAAATGAATACAGTAAAGGTAGGGAAGGCTTACCGAACTCCATAAATCAGAAAGCAAGCATTGTTAATGTAATTAGTGGAGTCGACTCGAGCCATTTTTAATCAATTTGATAAAAAAAAATTGGCCTCCTTTCATATATATTAAGGAGTGAAAGAGAGAGCCACAGATTACTAAGAAATATATACACAAAGTGCTAAAAAGAATCAAACAAAACTCAGTCTTATTATTATTCTGCAAACATAGATACTAATATTTTTTTTAAGTTTGGTGCATCATCAAATGCACAATGACAACAACAATTAAACAAACATAATAATAGGTATTTGAATTCATCACTCATCACACTCATCACTCTCATCACACTCATCACTCTCATCACTCAATATCACTCAATTGATAAATATATTAAGAGCATTTGAGGCTCTGTGAATCTGCGACAGAAACTCAGCATTTGCACGGTACGATGCCTCCATGTCGATGCCATCAGGACCCTTCTCATTCGAGAGATTGATGTACAATGTCTCCAATGCATACCCATACTTGATAAAATACTGGATCGCCAACATTTCATTCAGATGCCCTTTGAAGCCTGTCCTTTTAAGGCACTTATACACCATGATATATCCGTTACTCAGGAACTCATGTTCCGCAAGAGAAAGTGTAGTTTCCCTCTCCTGAACAAAAACAATACAAAACAAAACAAAAAAGGTGTTTGAAAAATGTAATGGAATAGAAGATAGAATAGATAGATATACTTACTGGAAAAATGGTGTTTGAAGAGGAGATATGGATGGTGAGGGTCTGCAAGCGAGGGCAACTGAAGAGGAAGAAAGATATTCCATGGTATTCATTAATGTGCAGCGCTGTCTTCATTATCAAATGCCTCATTTTGTAAAGAGGAGGTTTTAACATTGGGTATTCCTCTGCTGTTGATATTATCTTTTTTGTTCATCATCAATAAACGCACAATTACTATTAAGCAGAAGAAACAATGGATACATCAGGGAAGGAAAATTTGAATGTTTCCAGAAATTTAATAAAAAAAAAAAACCCATCAAAGAGAAACAAGTATTTCTCATGTTTGTTTGGGGGTCCTTTTGTCCCAAAATCTAGTTCTCTCCTATTAATATACATATGAAAATCTTGAAATAGCGACTGAAAGTGCATCAAAACAGAGGACAAAGGATTTTGCAAACATAATATCATGTACTCTCTTCATGTTTGATCCACTATCAAAAACATTTGGCTATAATAATTAAGAAAATTGATTTGAAATGTGAAATTTTTCACATATCATTTAAAATAGACAGATGGATAGATTTTTTGTATAATTTGTATATCGTTACTCAATTTAATAGTTGAATTTGATAGAAGAAACTATACCTGAAGCATGTAACTGCAGACAGTCAGAACCCTAATGCAACCAATATCTCTGAGTAGGTCATAAAGAATATCACCATATTCACCGAACTCAGCCTCAAACCCAAAGTCTAGATCAGCCTCCCCCAAGGCATTCAAGTAATCTATCATAAAACCATTCATTGGCCCAGAATACTTGAAGAAGAACAACTTTGGAGTCTCAATGCCGATCCCATTTTCAAGACTCCGGCACTTGTCAATCACCAAAGTCCTAAGCCTTGCTGCAGAAATATTAAGGTTCTCCAAATTCCAACACTTCTTCAAACTCAAACTCTCTAGTAATCGACAGTTTGATAACAATGCGTTAAAAGAAGTAGTTGACAGTTGAATCCACGCTAGAGAAAGACTCGTCAGAGCACTGAAGTTGATGAACTGGGAAACCCTAAATTTGCATGCAAACAACTTCAAAGATTTGAATGGCTCTTTGTGTTCATAAACACATGGAGGCAATTCAAACAAATCAGCATGGTTATTATCAAGATCAAGATAAAAATCTTGTTGATCCCATGTTGGTTCTGAGAAGTCAAGTTCAAGAACTTTTGCGTTATGACCAATGGCGAATTGAACAAAATTTTGCATGGCCTCAACATAGTTCTTGGGATGTGAAAATGAGAGGCGAAACTTATCCACACTCACTGGGCGAAAACCTTGAATGAACTGTGTTGAGAAATCGATGAAACCCCTTCTCTGATTCCCTATAGTTTCTTCGTTGGATTGATGATTTTGTGGTTTTACAAAGAGGGTTTCGTCGAGTTCTATGTTCTTGGTCTCGTGCCAGAGGAATTGCCATCGCTTGGACAAGGTTGATGTTCTTGCTGCTTCTTTGAAGGGCAAGAAGGAGATGATTATGAGAATGAGTGAGTCTGTCAAGTATGAGAACATGTCTTGATCGTTGTTTTTGTTGGCCATGGTGGAGTGTGTGTGTGTATGTGTGGGGGAGGCTGTGTGTTGTTGCAAGAAAGTTGATGAGAGAGTGTGTGTATATATAATGAGTGAATCGTTGCAAAACAAAGATCAAGAGTTGCTTATATATATATATATATATATGTTTGGTTTGGAGGGAAGCATGGTTCGGTTATTATAGTTGGGGTTTGAATTAGAATTTTGAGTGGACGGTTTTTAAAGAGGGAATTTCAGTTAATTGCATGTTTTGAAAAATTAATATAAATAAATGGAAAATTTTATAAATATTTATTATTTATATTAATAATTATAATTATAATTTTTTTTTCATGAATTTGTAATAAGTTTTTAAAATTATCACTGTAATTTTCCCACTTTTAAACCAATTATAATTAATAATTGGGAAATTGTTTCCATCCTTGTATGTTAATGGAGAAATTATATTTTTGAGGTCTTAAAATTTAACAGTCACTCGAATTTTGTATTTATTTAACTGTATGGTTAAAAATCTGAATTATTATACGGATACTAAAATTTGCTTACAAATTTGTCAGAATGGTGAATTGTGGAGAGATTTAATTTGGGATTAACTTCTCTCTGGTTTGAAATTGGACCGGAGAGGTATTGTCCAGTTCATTAGATTTATTTTTAGATCTCATTTTAATGATTCGAATTATTCTTATTGTAAAATTCATTGTGTATATCATTCTTGCAAAAATTCAGGTCGGTTAGATAACGACAATCATTTATTCGGATCAGTTTTGTATGTAAAAAATAGACGATGAGAAAATTAACAGTTCATACAAAATTGATTTGTACACGTAGTTTACGTTATCCGATCAACTTGATTTTTTGCATGGGTAATATACTCGACGAATTTTAAAACATAAACGGCTTGAATTATTAAAACAGGATCCAAAAATTAGAGGTGATCGCGATTCGGTTTTGAACGATTTGCGGATTGGTTTGGACCCGCCCGCATATATGCGGTTTGGGAAAAATTCAACCCGCAACTACCTGCAGTGCGGGTTGCGGTTTGAGTGGATAGGGTTCGTGTTGTAAATATTTATTTTGAGTCATTTTCTCCCCATTTTCTAAACTACTCCAACATTAATAATTAATGAATTAAAACTTATAAAATTAAAAACAAAACAAAATCAATTCTTAACACAAATAAATCATTCAAAATCCTAAACTTTTAAATTAAATCATAAACTAACACAAGCACATCTTTTAAAATCCTAAATTAGATCATCAATCTCATTCACTATCTACTACCCAACAATACAATTAAAGTAAAACCATTCAAAATTCTAAAGCTTTGTTTGGGTTATTTTAAAAAAGTTAAAAAGTCACAAAGTCACTATCCTATTTAAGTCACATCATTTTATTTAAGTTACATCACCTCTCTACCACATCACTTCAAACCCAATCCATACCCAACCCACATTTCACAAAAAGTCAAAAAGTATACTTATTTAGATCATCTCAAACCACTCCTAAATT
The DNA here is from genome assembly GCA_036172215.1 of Camellia granthamiana. NCBI lineage: Eukaryota > Viridiplantae > Streptophyta > Magnoliopsida > Ericales > Theaceae > Camellia > Camellia granthamiana. Next base: position 11,448,138 of record CM069911.1, read on the forward strand.
TACCTAAAAGTAATTCTTCATTAATTTTTACATTTATCCAAAATGCAATAATAAAATAACAACGGTCCCAAATTTTTTTCCTGTGGGACCAAGAAAACTCATACCTGTGGGTTTAGAGTGTTCAATCCCTTTAATACCCAATCTATTATCTTATTCCAATTAAATTTCATAAATAATTATTTTCCTGTGGGACCAAGAAATTATATATAAAACAAAATTGCAATATAAAAATGCCAAATTAATTTTTTAACTTTATGTGATCAAAATACTGAGGACCACATCTTCATGTCTTAAGATGCTGTGGCTACTCTTAAAACAGAATAAATTTTTTAAATATGGCATAATTTATTAATGAGAGCAAATCCTTATAGTCACAACAAATACATAATCTTTTAATGCACATAATTTATAATACATACAATCAGAGTAATATCATATGAAAAATCCCAAGACCAAACACATATAATTCAACTTTATACTAGATTTTGCTTAAAAATTGGACTAAAATAAATTCCATAAGTCCAACACATAGTGTATACATGCTCTTATTTCACATGAATTTTTCAATGCATAAATAATTACCTCAATGCATGTAATATAATATTATATTATTTTAGATAATGTGCCAATGAATCTCAAAAATTATAAAAATTATAAAAGAACGTGATATAATTCACTGTATGAAATTCAATTAAATTTGCTCATTACTTTCACATGCCACTACAATAAAATGTCTTTCATAATATGTCATTCATACTATAATATTTAACAACAAATTAAACTGGCGTAAGTTTAAAAGGTTAAGGCTAAATATTGATTTACTCATAACCACATATACATGACTAATTGTCTAATGCATATAAAGTTATCACAATGCATAATATTTGATCAACAGTAAAACCATAATCACAAAAGTCCAAAAATAAAGGAAGCAATTATAAATCAATGTGATCTCCACAAGTAAAACCCAATATAAGTTGATCATCTGCTACTTTCCACGTTTATTATACATATAAATTCACTAAATCAATGGAAAGAAAAATAGATTTTTAAAGAATAAAATTTAGATTTTAATAAAGCTGATCCCACTGGAAATCTATTATTAGAGATGATGAATAACACCATAAACAATTTGGTGATTCAATCCTTCCTTCCTCCTCTTTTTTTTTTTTTTTTTTAATTACACAGCAAGATATGCTTTATACCCATATAGATATTAACCAATTTGAATGCCCCAAACCATTACACACTTGCAGAATTAATAGAATTAAAATAAACAAGTTTCATGAATTCTCAAAACTGAGAATAATAATTGAAAATAATTTTGGTTCTCTGATTCCTTATGCCATAGTATTGTGCTAGTGATCAGGCCATTATATTATATGGATAGCAAAAACGAAAACAAAATAAAATATGATCTAACAAGATTTGGCTTCCATAAATTACAGTAACGCTGAACAACAAACAGAAAGAGGCTCTGACACCAATTGTGAGAATTAAAATAATTTTAATTCAGAAAGAAGAATATCTCCTGGCATGATGTTCAAGCCTTTGAATCTTTATCCTTGAATGATTAAATCTTGAATGTATAAACAAAACCCACTCACTGAACACTTTTAAAGAACCATATGGGAAAAGTGGAAGGAACAGAGTTTCAAGCATATTCTATTCACAAAACAACGTCTGTATTTGATGGCTATCACAGGCATATATATATACTAGCGGTCGGGCACACGCGATGCGTGTGCAACTCATTTAGAGTTATAATATGAAATTCACATTTTTTAAAAAAAATAATGCACATATAAATCATATGTATAACTATGTGCAACATAACATTTAATATTAATTTATTTGATAAATAAAATATATGTGCATTAAAATTTGTACAAATCTTTAAAAAAAAAAATACAATATTTACTAATTTTAACTAAAAAATTGTACAACAGAAAATTCATATAAAATCTCAATTTGGTAACATGAGATTTGCAAATCTTGCACAAAATCTATAAAATACATGTAAAAATTAGTTTGCTAACAATGTACATTGATTAAATTAAAATTTTAAGTTGTTATAATACATATTATTTTAAGTATTAATCTCATTTTGTGGAGAATTAAATAAAATTGCAAGTGAAAGAGGTTACCTAGTAATGATGAGCCAAAGCATGTGCAACTTGAGATAAAATTTAAAAACAAACTAAATATAAATTTTTCAAACATTTAATTAAATATAAAAAAAAATAACTAAAAATACTTACAGTCAAAAGAGAAGCAGAAAATAAGGACTAATTTTAAAAACAATCAAACCAAATTTTTAAAAACTAAATTTATACACAAAAACAAACAAAAGCTTAAAAAAGTTTAACTGGGAAAAATCCTAAACTTTTTAAGTCTAAGTCTAAGTCTAAAAAAATTGCACACATTTTCTGTTTTGCAATTCAAAAAAAATAAAAATAAATTGAATATAAAAATACATAAGCACACAAAATTTTTAAAAAATACAAATCTAAAACACATAAAACACTAAATTTGAAACATACACACTTAAGTAATCAAACAAACCAATTTTTTTTTCAAAAACAAACAAAAGTTTTAAAAAGTAAAATAGGAAAAATCCCAATCTATTTAAGTCAAGTCTAAGTATAAACAATTGCACACATTTTATGCTTCACAATTTTTTTTTTTAAAAAAAAAACATTGAATATATAAAAATATAGAAACACACAAAATAGAAAAGTATAAATCCGTGATACTTTTTTTTTTTTGTTGAACATATCCGTGATACTTTGCACACTCATAGTCAAAGAGATTTTATTGAAAACATACCAAAAAAAATAAAAATAAATTAAACATACCCATACAAAATGAAGCAACCAAACAAACCAATTAAGAACACTAATTTTTAAAAAAAAAAAAAAAATACACACAAAATTAAACAAACAAACCAACTTTTTAAAAATTGAAGTCTACAAAATTGCAAATAGTTGTGACAGTGTTCAAAGAAGTTTGCACAAATACGAAAGTAAAACATTTTTGCTTCAACATTCAAAAAAAGAAAAAAGGAAAAAAACATGAAATTAAACAAACAAACAAACCAATTTTATTGAAAACATAATTATTATTTTTTTTTAACACACACAATATTAATCAGCCAAACCAACCATTTTTTTGAAAACATAAATTATAAACACATAAACACAAAAATAAGAACATTGATTTTTTTTTTTTTTTTTAAAAAACACACGCACACACACAAATTAAGTAAACAAACCAACAGCAAGAACATCAAAGCGATGGCAATTCCTCTGGCACGAAACCAAGAACATAGAACTCATCGAAACCCTCTTTGTAGAACCACAAAATCATCAATTCAACGAAGAAACTATAGGGAATCAGAGAAGGGGTTTCATCGATTTCTCAACGCAGTTCATTCAAAATTTTCGCCCAGTGAGTGTGGATAAGTTTCGCCTCTCATTTTCACATCTCGAGAACTATGTTGAGGCCATGCAAAATTTTGTTCAATTCGCCATTGGTCATAATGCAAAAGTTCTTGAACTTGACTTCTCAGAACCAACATGGGATCAACAAGATTTTGATCTTGATCTTGATAATAAAGTGAACAACAATTCAAAGTGTGTCTTCACCAATCAATATGCCAAGTTGTATCAATAATGTCATATAAACAAATAATTGCACATACTTAAATGATGTTATGGGTTTCCCATTAAAATTCAACATTGAATGAATGGGACAAACTGCATAAATTTGGGACTCCACATGAAACATAAGTACCTTTGGTATACGCAAAGGATTTTTGGCAGCATATTCACACAATTTTCCGATCTTTCGATCATTTGGTTCTTCTTCCTATAAAAATAACACCATAACAAATAGGATTTTCCATTTCAAACACTTCATGCAAAAAAAAAAAAAAAAAAAAAATACATGAAAGCAAAAATAACATAATAATGTTGAGCATACTGAAGCTGCAAGTTGACCTAGCTCATTTAACAAATGACTAACTGTTTCAGATGGAACATGCTTGCATGATGAAGAAAGTCTATAGTCAGTTCAAACACAAAGCAAAACTTTGTTTATAATAAAATCAAATGGGTGAATGTTACAAGTCTCGAAAAGATCTGCCTTCTATCCAGGATTAAGTGAACAAAATAACATAAATTGATCTTTCAACAAAGATTAGGAAGCACATAAAGCACAAAGACCTAACCTGCGATTTGGGAAAAATGTCTGCTATCATCTTTTTATACCTCTTCACGGGCTACCTTGACCTTGCCCGCATTGCAAGGCAGAAAAAGCAAAGATTACCACATACCGGCAAAACCTGCCTCGAAATTACTCAGGAAACAAAGCTCATTTTGAATCCCAATTATGTTCAAATCACAGACAATTCTCTATTCTCTATTTCCTTCAAATATATATGTTTTTTTTTTTTTATTATTATTGGCTTCCTTTCCCTTCTATTTCAATCCAAAACTCACAATTTTTGAAAACCCAAAATGAGAAGGGAAAGAAAAGCTCTGGAGAACAAATGGGTACCTTCAGATTCCGGAACCAGCCTACAATCATCAATTTTGAGGTCATCAAAGCTTGAAATTTCAAAAACCCATTTCAATACATTGTAAATGCACAATGCAGGTTTAGAAATGGCAAGAATTCTAATCAACATTTGATTGAATTTGGTGATATGCATATCACATATATCATATAAATGTGATGAAATTGAGTTGTGGGTTATGAAGAATGAATGTACCTTCGGATAAAATTTTGAAACAGAAGACCGGAGGCTGGTAATCCCGTCAAAGGGTTTCAACCATCGACCGAAACTCCAGCACCACGAAACTTTTCTGATCTCTCTCTCTCTCACACATATAATAACTACCTTCCTACCTTCTCTCTTTAAAAACTCTATTCCTTTCTCTGTTTCTACATATACTGTTGGTGAAAATACCAGAAAAAATTATATTTTATTGATAAATAATGCAAAGAAAATGAGATACAAATAGATCAGGCTGAGGCACAGATATCTCGTTTTCTTTAAGGAGATCAAGCCCACTGCGGTAGGAAGAACCCAAATACTGATGCAGTAGTCACAAAATTATGACTTGTCCCCTCCATGATACAATAGCCCGACCACTTGTCGTATGGTTCAGGCCAACTCTGCACAAGATGGTGAACCTAAAGCTCCACCAATAAAACACCCTTCTTTGCTAGTAATCTCTCTTGTATAGAAAATAGTTGATGTGTTAGAATAGAAAAGAGTAGATGAGAGGAACTATTTATAGGCCACTAGGACCTTACAACTTACACCAAAAAATAATGACCATTAAACAAGAGAAAATGGTTACACCAAAATAATGACCATTAACCAAGGGAAAATGGTTACACCAAAATAATGACCATTAACCAAGAGAAAATGGAGAGACTCCAAAATTAACTCACCACCAAGGTCATGAATTCTAATTAATCTCCATTCATGACCAAGAGGTTACAAAAGTAATGAAACTCCATTTATGTCCATTCATGACCAAGATTAGAGGTTACCAAGGTAATGAAACCCCATTCAAGACCAAGATATATAAATAAATAAATAAATAAAAGATATTAAAATGGTCCAACAATCCCCCACTCATTTTAATATCAATAAGGAAAAGAGAGATTACCAAACAAAGATAGACTAGTATGCATCATGAAGGTGTGCTCTGCATTGAACCTTCATTAGTGAAACAGCAACCTCTACTCCAGAGTCAGTAGTGGTCTCAGACTTGAACTATGACTGCTTAGGGGAAATAAAGAATTACTGCTCACACATAATAATCCAGGTGTTGACATGAGCTTTAATAGCTAGCACATTACGGCCTTGTGCTAATCCTAGTTTTCATGAGCATATTTGAGAATAAGCCTTGTTCTCATAGAAAGTGGCCCCACTTTCATGCTCACATAGGTGAAATCTGTCAAGGATGTTCCTGTAATTTACACACTCCACTCAACAAGAGCTACAGAATTTCATTAAGAGTATAAAAACTCAACCCTCCAACATTACAGGACAAATGCACTTACATCATAGGGATGGACAACAAAATATTAAAGAGTGCATTCTTTTTACAACTACCATATGATTCGTTCTTCCCATTGAACCTAGTTACAGGATCTCTGGTCCCTAGGTTGGATATCCTCATACATGGTTTATGATTTTATAGGCTTCAAACCCATCCCTCTCGATAGGGGTGTGCGCAGTGCGGGTCAGTGCGGTTTGAGAGAAAAATATAAACCGTATGGTGGGTGGCAGATTGATAAAAGTGTCATTAGAATTTGCCATTTTTCTTATCAAAAACCGACGGTTCGGTTGGCAAATAATGGCGGATTTGCCTTGGCGGTTCGGGCGGATTGGCGGTTTATAAAAAATATAATTCAAATTACAAAACTTAAATCAAAGAGTAAAAAAAAGACGAGAGATACCGTGATGTTAAGCATCTTGCGAAACTTTCTTCTGATGCAGCAAGTGTAGCAACAACATGATAATATCAACGACTATGCCATTAGTTCATTACAAGAATCTGTGGAAGCTACAATGATCAAATACAATACATAAAAGTAATATCATTCAGGGTTTACAATATATTGAAAATGTTTACTGTTGAAAAGTATTTAGATTGAAAAGTGAGCTGATGCAAGTTTGCAACATGGCCAAAAAAAAAAAGATTGAAAAGTGAATTGGAATCCAACTTTATTTTGGATTACTGACATCTTGAATTTCCCTCGAGCAGTAATGTAATACTATATTCTAAGGTATAGAACAAGAAGCAAACTTAAGTAAAAAAGAATTTTTAGAATCTTATAAAACATGATTTAATAGCGGTGCGGGTCAGTGCGGTTTGGAAGAAAAATAGAAACCGGCGGATTGATAAAAGTGTCACTAGAATTGCCATTTTTCTACCAAAAACCGGCGGTTTGATTGGCAAATAATAACGAATTTGCCTTGGCGGTGCGGCTCGGTGCGGTTTTGGCGGTTTCGGCAGTTTCGGTGGTATTATGCACACTCCTACCTCTCGATGTATTCCAAACCCTATCTCTTGCCAAGGCCTTGGTTAACGGATCCGCAAGATTATTTAAGTCAAGTCTAATATTGCACACATTTTCTGCTTCGCAATTTTTTTTAAAAAAAAGTTGTAAAAATATAAAAACACACAAAATAGAAAAGTATAAACTCATGACACTTTGCACACTCATAGTCAAAGAGATTTTATTGAAAACATTCCAAAAAAATAAATAAATTAAACACACCCATACAAAATTAGTCGCCGTATATTGACTTTTAGCTACTAAAATATGTAGTTACCAAATGAAAAATAAAATAATTATTTTTTATCTTTGGCAACTAAAGTTTAGTTGCCAAAAACTTACTTTCAGCGACGAAAAATTATTTTAGTTGCCGAATAAATTTTATTTTATTTTTTTATCTTTGATAACCTATTTTCAACGACTAAAATTTAGTCGGCAGATGTGTTCAGAATTTTACTAGGAAATATTGAATATTGGCGCCTAAATTTTGCCCAAATCTATTACTTCTTCACAAGGTTCTTTCCCTCTCTTGCTCTCCCTCTGATCGGTACACCAAACCAGATGTACGCTCAAATGATGGTTACCACCTCACCGTCACACGTCGCCACCGCTGCACGTCGCTACCTCCACTGCTGCAAATCACAGGTTCTTGTCCCTCTCTCTCTGTCGCTCTCGGTCCTCTCCCTCTCTGTCGATCTGGGTCTCTCTCTCTCTCTCTCTCTCTCTCTCTGCGTTGCCCTATTTCACTATCTCTCACACTTCATCTAGGGTTTATATGATTTTTTTAGTTTAATTTTGTGTTGATTTCGTAAATGGATTTGGTTGAATTGTTTGATTTCTATGAAATTATATTATTCTTCAAGTCCAAAATTGGTTTGACTTTTGTTTGATTTCTATTAGAAGTAGGTTGCTTCTCTGGGCTATTGAGTATCTTAGCGTCTCAAGGCTGAATATATGATTTGGGGGTTTTTATTTGCCTTGAATCAATCACACCCACAATTGGACACAGATGTATGTTTTGATTTTGTATTTACTTTGACATTCATTCCAATGTTTTGTAGGCTTTGATTCCTATACCAAAGCCAACTGGTTACACTGGCGTTGATCCGTATAAAATGGAGATATCTTCTCAAGCTCTTATTTTTATCTTTTTGCCTTCTTCTTCAGAAAATTGTCTTTCTATTTGCTCAAGTTTGAAGTGTTTAATGGATAATTTACACTACGTTAGGAGAGAAAATAAAAGAAATGATTTGCTATGTTAGGAGAGAAAAGAAAAGAAAAAAAATATTGTTATTTCTCTCCCTCTTATTTGGTTAAGATGGAGAGGAAAGAAAAAGAAATATTGTGTATTTAAAAATTTGTATGGTATGAATGCTACGACCACTAAGTCTCCATCAGCTTTTAATGTGTTGCAAATAAAACGCTAATATAGTGAAAGGTAGATTTTGCTTCTTAGTTGACCTAGTGGGTACATTTTGCCTGTTTGTGGGTTTGTACGTTCATAACTATGTTATTATGTGTATTTATCAATGGGCAATGGCAACAATCTAAAATCACCCATTCGGAGCAAATGATGCAGATCATATGTAGCAACAATATATTTATTACATAAATTAGTATTGAGTTTTATTTATGACAACGATGAAGGAACCTTCTCTAATGAAGGAACCTTCTCTAATTGTTAGTGGACCTCTTGAATTAGATTTCCTATTGTTTCATGTATCAATTTCATTTTTATGCAGGCATTAGTTGTTATGTTGCGTCTTATAACAACTTGTATTGATTGTTGAGAGCCTCTGATATAGGGCATTGACAAGGGTCTGGTTCATAATTTAATTGAACCCAACATAATAGTTTGGCTTTGGTTTTTATTTATACATTATTTTGAAGGCTCAAAGCTGTTAATTTTTATTATTTATTGAAATACAAATGAAATGGTTTAAGTTTCTATTGCTTGTGTATATGATTGTATCCCTTGAAGCTTTATTTGCTTTCGATGTTATTACAATTGTTGAACTGATGCTTTCAATAAACATGTGTTCTTAAGTTGCATATATATCCCAAGATGTACTGAAAATTATTCTCATGCAGATCATTTCAAGTTGGAAAAGAAAAGTTTTTTATTCCATGGCTTTTTGTGATAAATCGGAAGAGTTCTGAGGTTCCAATGATTGATGTTCATTTCGTAAGGGTTTCAATGAGTGGTAAACTTGTTATCGTGTTTAGAATTTCATATTTTGAACATTTTAAAAGGTACAACTAAATAGTGAGATGTTCTTTATAGTTTTTTTAACATCCAATACACGACTTTTTGATTCTTTGAATGGTTATTAGAATTTAATCCTCTAAAGTTATGGAGATGTTTTTTATTTGTATGTCATACAGAGGTACTCTGGGAGCAATTTGCTTGGTGTCACTGCCAAAGTTGTAGATATACCACATTGATGTATGTAGTACTTTTATAACTGACTTCTTATTTTGAAGTATTATGTAACTATTACATCAAATCACACAATGAATGTTAGTATTAATTTGTTTTTCCTCTGTGAATTTCTATATGATGTTCATATATTATCCATTACCTGTCAGAGATTTAAAAACTCCATTTGCATCATGCTTTGTTTGTTATCTTTATGTGATTGGTCTTAAACTTGGGGAAATAAGGGTTATTTTAAGTAGATGCTCAGATTGAAACTTGTAGTCACATCTTGTGGTATGGACTACAAGAACTTCCTAGTAAGAGGTTACAATTGATTCTTATTCAAGCAATCTCAATGATTTCTCTGTCCAAAAATCTATGTTGAGGAAGTTGAAACTAGAAAAAAACAAAAAAAAAACCGAGACGTGTTTGTTGTAAATCCCTAACTTCTATGCCATTATCCATCTATTTTTCATTCTATAATGACACTTGTTTGTTATAAAAGGCTCACTTTGCTCATTTTCTTGTTCTTCTTCTTCTCCCCTTTCGTTTCTTGGTTTGATTAATGTTATTCGAAATGTTGCAAGCAACACTTAGTTCATTATTACTGATACACGCCTAAACTTAGAGCCGAATACGCCTAAACTTAGAGCCGAACACTTAGAGCCGAATATGCCTAAACTTACTCGAAAAAGGGTTTTCCAAGGGCGAAAATTCATAACACCCCCTGAATACGCCTTACACTTAGTCGAAAAACTTGCAACACTTAGTTAAAAAAGCAACAACTTTATTAAAATAATATCTACATATTCTAATAATTGCCTTTATATATTTATAGGACGAAGAGATTACATATTACATTGTTTGTGCAGTTGGTTAGAATAAATATTGCATGATACATATATATATATATACTTGCTTTTATTTCCAAGAAGACATTTCTTGATTGTTCTACCTTAAATGCATGTTAGAACATGTTCCATATGGTTGACTGAATTGCTATTTTGTAATTAATTCTAATATTTCATTTTTTGTTTTTCTTTGTAGATGGCTTTGTTGCGTGGACTTGTGGATAATCTATATTGGTGTATGGAGAAGATTTTTCACTTTTGTGTAGAACTAATATAATACTTTTGTCGTCCTCAGCTTTTGTGTAGTTCATTATTACTGATATAGAAAACTTTTGGCAATCAACAGATAATGGCTGTCGTGGTACATATATACCATTTGTCGGCGTACATATAGGACGTTTTGTCATGGTTCATAGAAAACTTTTGTCGTGGTACATATATCACCTTTTGTTGTGGTACAGATTATGATGGTAATTTATACCATGCCAAATGGTAATTTCACTTGGTAGTAAATGTATTTTTTTGTATACGAAGGGCTTTGATTTTTGTATGATATATTTTGTATGGAATTATTATTTTAGTTTAGACAATAGTTGATTTGTATGGACTTTGATATTTAATGTTATTTATTTTTGGTATATGGATGCAGATTGTGGAATGATTGATAGCATGTATCATTTTGTTTTTATACGTATTACAGGTTGTATTGTATATAGACAGGTTATGAAGAAATTATAATTTCGTGATAAAACATAATACCATCTTTTTGGCGACTAAACAATTAGTAGCTAAAAAGAAATTGGGAAAAGACATTTGGCGATTAAAAATTTTGTAGCAAAAAAAAAAGACATTTAGCGACTAAAAGTTTAGTAGCCAAAAAAAAAAGACATTTAGCGACTAAAAGTTTAGTTGCAAAAAAAAAAAAAAAGAAGACATTTAGTGACTAAAAGTTTAGTAGCCAAAAAAAAGAAAAAAAGAAGACATTTGGCGACTAAAACTTTAGTAGCCAAAAGAAAATCAAACATTTGGCGACTAAAATATTTCGTAGCTAAAAATAAAAAACTAAATTATAAACACACTTTTGCCGACTAAAATTTTAGTAGCAAAAAATGTAGAACTTTAGGCGACTAAATATGTAGTAGCCAAAAGAGGAACTCTTTGTCGACTAAACATTTGGTAGCCAAAGATGGAGACTTTTGGCGACTAAATTTTTAGTAGCTAAAAAAGAACTTTTTGTCGACTAAAATTTTAGTAGCTAAAAAGGTGAGACTTTAGGCGACTAAAAATTTGGTCGCCGAAAAGGGTCTAATTTAATTTAATGTCCAACCTTTTGGCGACTAAATATTTAGTCGGCAAATGAATACATTTGGCGACTAAAATAATTTTAGTCGCCAATTAGCTTTCCCGACTACTCTTCGCCTACTAATTTTGCGACCAAAAAATTTAGTCGCTAAAGCCCTTTGGCGATTAAAATTGACTTTTGGCGACTAAAAATTTAGTCGCCAAAAGTAAAAATTCTTGTAGTGATATAGTACTCGACAATTTCTACATATTAAACAGTTCAGATTATCAAAACGGGACCCGTGATGGCCTCCATGGGCCGAACAACACCGTCTTTAAGCTTGCCTCCGCCTGTGTAATTTGTTCTCACCAAAGTCAAGTAAAGGCAACTCACATCAAAGTGAGTTGTACCTTTTTTGTGTAAAAATAAATTTTTTATAATTTTTTTGGTGAATAGTGATAACTTTTTGACCATTTTAATAACTTTTGGACTTTTTGTCTTTTTTTGAAGATGCCAAACCAGGCCTAATTATTTTTGAATGTGCACTGTACAATTATTTTTTTAAAAATATAATAATTGTACTAAAAAAAATTAGATTTTTCAAAAGGGACTAATTCCTCCATTCCAAAATATTAATCACTTATTCCATTTTTTATTGTCCTAAAATATTAGCCCATTTTCAAAAATCAATGAAAAATAATATTAATTTCCTATTTTGCCTTTACTTTTAAATTCACTAACAATAAAAAAAGTACAATTATGGCAATTGATATTTTCCAAAAAAATGTACTATCAAAAGGTAATTTTAAAAAATTACTCCCTCTATTCCAAAATAATAGTCCCTTTTAGGGAATTTAACTTTATTTGGTAAATTATGGATTAATTACCTAAAAAGCCTATCTGCATATTTAGTAGTAGCTTAGGTCCTGTCTAAAAGCTTTTGAATCGATAAGTCTTATTTATAGATAAGAAGACATTTTTGTCTTTCAATCCAAATAGTTATATATAATAAAGTAAGACGGTTTTTGAAAATATGTCAAAATATATTAGAGATACATTTAGTTTGAATGGTTGAGATGATTCTTAATCAATATCTAACGGTTGAGATCAATTTTTTTCCCGGCTAAACACTTTCTGCTCTCTCTCTCCCACCTACCCACGTCTCCTCCTCATTCCTTCTTTATCTCTCTCTCCCTTTCTGTTCTCATGTCTCCTTATTCTCTTTTTATCTCTATCTCCCTTTCGAAATCGAACCCTTGGCTAAAGAATGTTTCATCTATGGCATGCGAAACAGCGAGCACAACAATCCACCGATTGGCGTAAACCTCTGAACTGTGAATCGCAATGCCGTTGATAGTTTCGACGCCGTTCGTCGATCGAATAACCACTGTCTTGTGAGGTGATAGTGTCTCCAATTGGCCCGGCACAACGTGGCGAAGGAAATCAAATCGGAATCCATTAGATTCGGAGCAGAAACTCGAATCTGATAGAGCGAATACAGTTATGGTGTCTAGATTGATCAGGTCGAAGCGTTTCACAGCCATTACGGTCGCGACCATACTGAATCCTCTCTTGCCCAAAGCCTTAACCGCATGATCAAGAGGTGATTGAGATTGAGATAGAGATGGATCGACTCCTCTAGATTTGATCAGAAGCGTTTGATCAAGAAACATGCACTTGGACACAGAGTTAGGGTCTAGTACGCCGTCGACGCCATGGATGGTGAGACAATCATTCATGTAGAGATCGGCTAGCGGATTTGAACGGCGGAGATTGTTTTCTTGGATCTGGAGATGGCGAGATCGTCGTTGAAGCCCTTGGAGACAAAGAGGCAGCGATTGGTTTTCCAGGTACGGTTTCATGGGTTTTGTCTATTATGATTAATTGTTTTGTTTTTGGTTCTTTTGTTGATGAATTTTCAGTGTGTGTTGCAATTTTAGGCAAAAATAGAAGAATTAAAGCTGAAATTTTATAAGACCCAATTCAATTCAATTGATTTATTTTTCTTTCTAGAATCTCTATTGGAGCTGAGTACGAGAAGATTTGGCAATATCAGGTATTTATCAGGTTACGGCTTCATGAGTTTTGTCTATTATCATTAATTGTTTTGTTTTTGGTTCTTTTGTTGATGAATTTTCAATGTGTGTTGAAATTTTAGGCAAAAATATAAGAATTGAAGTTGAAATTTTAGAAGACCCAAATTTGAGGAAAAGTAATTGAAATAATAGATGATTTTTATTTTTGCAATCTTTGATCCTTTGCCATACATAAAATGAAAATCTTTCTTCAATAAAGCTCAAGTTTTTAGCTATTTTTTTTCTTTATTTGGTTTCGGATCAGATGATAAAATTTAAAAAAATAAAGCATTTTCAACTTTAATAACCTTTTTGTTTTGTTTGTTTTTGCTTTATGACCTTGGAATTAAGTTGTTATTTTTGGTGTTCTGTTAGAATTGATTTGAGTAGTGATGTTGTAGGTGGAATGAGGAGAAGCGAGTATGATTCCTGTCCTCTTCTCTCTCTCTCTCTCTGTTGTATTTTTTTCCAAAATACATCTTCAATCTGACTCTGTTGTTCATCGTTGTTGTCTTTATTGAAGTCGATTCACCGCTGCTCATCACCACCACTCGCAAGGTTCCCTCTCTCTCCACCCTTGGTGGTTCCATTCACAAGGTAATTTCGGTCACCCTCTCTCTCTTTGTTATATTTCACATTTGGAGGAAATAGGTTATGCTTTCGCCGTTGCTCATCATCACCAATCGCAAGGTTTGATTTCTGCCTCAATGTGTTCGGCATATTTTTTGTGTTTCCAATCTTCGACATTTTTTTTTTCAACATGAAATTTCCACATTGTTGAGAAAGCATCATTGTATTAGCAAAGTTTCGGTTTGATTCTTATTCGCGAAACAGTGAGTCTTTGCTCTCAGTTTTTGGATTTGAGGTTTTGCTTTTTGCCCTAATTTCTATTTCCTTTCTTTTTCGAATGAATGTAGCTTTGGATCAAATTCTGAGACATTTTTTCTTTTTCAACAGGAAATTTTGACATTGTCGAAAAAGCATCATTGTATCAGCGAAGTTTCGGTTCGGATCTTATCCACGAGACAGTGAGTATTCGCTCTCAATTTTTGTTTTTGGATTTGAGGTTTTGATTTTTGCCCTAATTTCTATTTCCTTTCTCTTTCGAATAAATGTACCTTCAGATCAAATTCTCAAGCAGAAGATCGGAGGCTGGTAATCCCGTCAAAGGGTTTCAACCATATACATTCCTTTCGTTCAAATCAATGTTCCAAGTAAAATTGATTTTGTGTGCATGCTTTTGTTCTTAATGATTGTTTTAATGAGCAAACACCTTGGGTGTTTTTCAAGTTTTGTTTATGTTCTAATTTTTAAGTTGTTTTAAGCTCTTAATTCATCAGTTTTTTAGTTTTTTCTTTCTTTCATCTGTTTTTTTGGGGTTCTAATTTTTAAGTTGTTGCTTATAACTTTGCCTTTTTGTTATTGTTTTATTGGGTGTTTTTAGATTTTTCATTGTGTTCTCTCCTTGCAATATCTGTTCCAGAAATGAAAAATCTGTGTTTGGTAATAGTACTTTTATTTTTTGAAATAGTTAATTACTCAAACCGAATATGTGTTTTTAGTGTGGCAGTAATTCAGGTAGTCTGTAGTTTATTTAGAATTCTTGGGGTTTGTTTAGAATTTCATGGGGCATTCTTCAAAAAAATTTCTGGAAAGTTGTCTTTGTTGAAACGAATTGAAGCAGGATTGTATTTGTGAATGTGGGATTTCTGGGTTTTTGACTGTTTATTCAATGCTTTGAGAGATGTGAGGTTTGTGAGATTTTGTTGGTTTATTATTGAGTCGGAAACCTTTGAAAATGCTGATTTGTTATGTTTTGATTGTAGTGCACGTTCGGGATAAATAAACATTTTCGTTCTTGGGTTTGAATCACACTTTTTAAGTGGTTCTGTCTTAACTGTTATGATGTTGAAAATTATGTTTTTGTCTTAACTGTTATGATGCTGAAAATTATCTCTGATGGTAGTGTCGTTTTCTTTAATCTCGATATTTAATAATGCTGAAAATGCTATTTGGTGCAAGTATGTCATATTCTGCCATTGATTAAACTTTGAGCTATTATTAGTTCACAATTGGTGGTTTGCTGCAACTGAAAATGCTATTTGGTGCAAGTATGTCATATTTTGCCATTGATTAAACTCCCATTGATTAAACTTTGGGAACTCTTTGAGCTACATTATTATTAAAGTATTAGGAAATGGATGAGTATCCTATTATATGCTATCAATATGTTTTAACGAATCAAGACTATTGAAATGCATATCAACCCCACGTACTGCAGCAAATAACTTACAAAAACATACGCTACTTGAGGAGATTGGAAGGTACAATGAAATCATTTCCAACATTGTATATTTTTTCCATCCTATTACTTTTTCTTTCTTGATCTGTTAATATATTGAAGCAGTTGATGACAAACTATAGGGTCCTCAAGGATAAAGGAGTTTATATTCTGGTAATCATACCTTACTTTTTTTATTCTAGATCAGAAAAATTAACAGTCGTTTACACTTATCATTTTCTTTGAAATTATTATTTATTGCAGCTTTGTAGATTTATGTTTTCAACATGAAAGTAAAATTTTTTCATTTCTAAATTCTTAAAACTCACAGGGGCATCATTGCTGGAGATAGCTAGATCGACGGCGATTTTAGTCTTGATTCCGATCATAGAGAGAGACACAGAGAGAGAGAGAGAGAGAGAGAGAGAGAGAGAGAGAGAGGTCCAATCCAACGAAGCAAGGCTACAGAGAGAGAGAGAGAGAAGAAATGATGGTACTGGAAATAGCCAAGTTGAGTTCTATCTTGGGAGACTTACCAGCCGGTCCGATGGAAGCAAATTAATACCCACCAAGTCCTGCCCTATTTCAGTTTTCAATTTTACCCCTCAATGTCACACCACACGCGTGAAGCAAAGAAGACATCACGAGCTCTCCCCTGCGTGTGTGACACACACGCTCCTTCTCAATTGTTCTGATTTGGAAACTATTCTGAGGCGATTTCGAAACCATTCTGAGGCGATTTGCGATTTGAAAATCGAAACAAACGAAGAGATTTTCCCTAAATCTCCCATCATTTCCAAAGAAATCACCTCTGTTTTGATCTATATTCTGATTCCGAATAGATCCCCTGTAAATCTTCCACCGTTTCAATCTATGTTCCCTGTTTAGTTCATCTTTAACAAACATGTGAATCAAACGTGAGTCGTATTCATCTTCCGTTCTTCTTTTATAACTATAATTAAGTGATATTCAACTTCATAATAATCATATCTTCATGTTCATTTGCTATACAATAACAGATTTGCTTATTTTGCCTAATTCAGTGAGAAAATTTGCTATAAGAATGATAGATTTGCTTAATTTTCTTAATTGAGTGATAAAATTTGTTATAATGATGGATTTGCTTCCCTTCTTCTTTCATAACTATAATTGAGTTATAAAACTCGACTTGAAACTATTTTCAACGTGTATCATATAGTATTAATTTATGATTGATATTCAACTTCATAATAATCACATCTTCATGTTCATTTGCTATACAATGATGGATTTGCTTACTTTTGCTAATTCAGTGATAAAATTTGCTATAAGAATAATAGGTTTGCTTAATTTTCCTAATTGAGTGATAAAATTTGTTATAATGATGGATTTGCTTCTCTTCTTATTTCATAACTATGGATTTGCTTCCCTTCTTCTTTCATAACTATAATTGAGTAATAAAATTTGACTTGAAGCTATTTTCAATGTGTATTATACAGTATTAATTTATGAGTGATATTTAACTTCATAATAATCACATCTTCATGTTCATTTGCTATACAATGGTGGATTTGCTTACTTTGTCCAATTCAGTGATAAAATTTGTTATAAGAATAATAGTTTTGCTTAATTTTTCTAATTGAGTGATAAAATTTGTTATAATGATAGATTTGCCTCCCTTCTTCTCTCATAACTATAATTGAGTGATACAATTAGACTTGAACCTATTTTCAATCTGTACCATACAGTATTAATTTATGAGCAATATTCAACTTCATAATAATCACATCTTCATGTTCATTTCCTATACAATGATGGATTTGCTTACTTTTGCTAATCTAGTGATAAAATTTGCTATACAATGCCAGATTTGCTTACTTTGCCCAAATCACTGAGAAAATTTGCTATAAGAATGATAGATTTGCTTAATTTTCCTAATTGAGTGATAAAATTTGTTATAACGATGGATTTGCTTCCCTTCTTCTTTTATAACTATAATTGAGTGATAAAATTCGACTTGAAGCTAGTTTCAATCTGTACCACACAGTATTAATTTATGAGTGATATTCAACTTCATAATAATCATATCTTTATGTTCATTTGGTATACAATGATGCATTTGCTTACTTTTGCTAATTCAGTGATAAAATTTGCTATACAAAGACAAATTTGCTTACTTTGCCTAATTGAGTGATAAAATTTGCTATACAATGACGAATTTCCTTACTTTGTCTAATTCAGTGATAAAATTTGTTATAACAATGATAGATTTGCTTAATTTGCCTAATCGAGTGATAAAATTTATTATAATAATGGATTTGCTTACTTTTCTTAATCGAGTGATAAAATTTACTTACTTTACCTCATTGAGTGATAAATTATCAGTTGCTTTCATCTTCATCATGATACTTCATGCTCTTTTGCAATTTGGAATCTAAACTTTGCTATACAGTTATATATTTGTTTAATTTGCGTAATAGAGTGATAAATTATTCTTAGTTTGCCTAGTTTAGTGATAAATTCTTCTTAATTTTCAATGTTCATGCTCAATGTTTTTGTACAGATGTTCCCAGTCATCGTAAAAGATTACGTCGTCGAGAAACAAGTTTCTCAAAGAAGAAACAGATTGAAAAAGTTGAGTTTGTTATAGAGCCAACAACATATGAAAGTGAAAATCAACCAGAAGTTAAACCTGAATCTAACATTGGCAATGAAGAGCCCAAACAACAACAACTGAAACAAGCTACAGAGCTCCACAAAGCAAGATGGAAGAAAAAGATTGATGGAAGAAAAACTAGGACTGAACAGATACATGATAATGAAGCAAAGTATGTCTATCGTTCTAACATTCAATCTCTTATCAAATTTTTCAAGACAACAAAATTCAGAGAGGAGCATTTGACACTATTGAGAAAGACACGTTTTTCACTTCTAGTTGATACATTGAGTGAAAACAAGGTTAAAAGAAGAGATTCAATTAAGGCCTTGTTTGACACATACTAAAAAAGTCAAAAAGTCACTATCCTATTTAAGTCCCATCACCTCTCTACCACATCACTTCAAACCCAACCCATATTTCATAAAAAGTCAAAAAGTGCACTTATTTAAAACATCCCAAACCACCCCTAAATATGATGATGTGGTTGCAAAACTTTTGCAAACTTATCAAATGGATGGAACCACATTTGAAATTGGTGGGAAGAAGCTGAAGTTGAAAAGAAATGACTTCAAGTTAATTTTTGGGATTGCATGTGGACAGAAGAAGATGAATCTTGCATACGGAAGAAAAAATGAGGTAGCTATGGTGCAAAGAAGGAAAATAACCGAGAGCAGAATAACAAGTGTTTCAATCCAAAAGTTGATAACGAAACTTTTGAGAAGCAACAACAATGAAGATGTAGAAGATGTTGTTAGGCTTGTGTGCCTTCTGGTTTGTTTGCTTTTGTTGTATCCGGGTACTGGGACAACTAGGGGTGTTCGCGGATCAGTTTTGTGTGGTTTGCGGTTCGATTTTGACCCGCTCGCATCTATGCGGTTTGGGAAAAAGTCAACCCGCAACCGCCCGTAGTACGGTTTGCGGTTTGTGCGGATAGGGTTTGCAGATGTGCGGACGGTTGTAGGCGGTTTGCGGTTTACACTTTTTTCTTTAAAAATTAATTTTTGAGTTTTTTTTTTCCATCGAATTTAAGCATCAGATTCATTTTATATATTTGTGATCATTTGACAACAATTTTCTAATGAGTTTACAAATAAAAATTGAATATCAATGCATTAGATGAAATTACCCAAAACAAAGAGACCCTACACTAGCATTTTTGCCATGAAAAAAATGTATATCAATGCATTAAAGGTTATACTCAATTAGAATTGCCAGTTCAGTAATCAATAATCAAACTAGAAGCTCCATCGACCACTAGAAGGAAAATTTTATTAGGAAAAAGTGGATGAGTCACCAATGAAAATCATATAAGAAACCAAGTTTACGACTTAATAATTCTACGGCATTAAGAAAGTTGAGAAATACTTAAAAATAAGGATCCTAGTGTCATAGAGAACATAATGGTGCTCCTGTTAAAGTTACAAAGTTGGTATATAAAAAAAAATAATAATAATAATTAAAGTGCGGGCGGTTTCTACGGGTTGCGGGTTTAACCCGTAACCCCCAAATTTGTCATATTTCAAACCGCATCCGCCTGCATTATGTTTGCGAAACTGCCCATTTATATGAGGGTTGGGCGGGTTGGGCTGTTTGAGCGGTTCGGATAAAACGTTGCCCAACCCTAGGGACAACAATTGGTTGGAGGTTCATGAAATACCACGAGGATATTGACGAAATGAAGTCTTATGATTGGTGTGGCATAGCAAAACAACATCTTACAAGATCAATAGCATGCAACATCAACCAAATTGATAGAGTGTGTGGATGTGTGATCATCTTATTGGTAAGTAAATACCTCACTTACAACTTATGAACTATAATATTTACATTTACTAAATACTAATTTATAACATTTTTTTTGTCCTCAACAGTATTGGATATGTAAGCATACAAAGATTATCAAACCAAATGACAAGAACGCAATCCCAAGATTTGCAAAATGGAACATCACACATCTAGGAGAACAATTGGCAAAGTCATCCTTGCATGATCTGAAACATATTGAGGTATCCAATGATATCCTTTGTTTTGTTTAAACAAATATTAGATTTTGTTATGCAGTGATAAATTTTAGCTCGACTGATAAATTCTTCTTAATCTTCATGGTGTCACATTTCTGGTAAAAAATTATTTAGGCATTTCATCTGTGTTAGTAAATTATTCAAGAAACAAGTTTTATCAGTGTATAAAGAACCTTTATTTCTTTAATTGAGTGATGAATTTCGCTATGCAGCGATAAATTTTGATATGGACTGATAACTTTTTGCTCACAGTTATAAATTTGCTTAGTTAGCTTCATTGAGTGATAAATTTTGCTTAATATTGCTAATTCACTGATAAAACTTGTTATCATGAACAAAATCACTAGTCTTATTATAGATTTGAATCACCGAATGATAAATTATTACTTAACTTTGTGTCATATCATTCTTTTTAATAATTTTCATTCATGTAGGAGAGCAATTTGAAAGACAATTGAAGAATAGAACATATACAAACAATTGCAATCACAAACAGAACATAAGCATGAAGATGAAGAATGTAACTTTGAGGAACAAGAGCAGACTGAATTATCTGAAAAGGAAGAAGAACCAATTATCAAAAAGATATTCAGTCTCAATCCAAGAAAAAATTCGTCGAATCCTAAGCATCAAACAGGTGCTTGAAAAAAGAGGAAATCAACAACATTGCAATAAAAAAGAATGCAAGAAGGAAAGCCACTTTTCAGCATGAAATCGAAGAAGGTCCGGTTCATGTGCAAAGAAATGAGCTTTCTTTTGAGAAGCTAGAAAATGATGAAGAAGAAACAATGATCAAACAGAAAGTTGGTCCAACAACTTCACCGGGATTCAAGCATCAAACATCGGCTGAAAAGAGGAAAGCAAAAAGGAAACTTACCTATGAAACAAATCTCTACCATGTCAAAATTAATGAACATACCTTTCAGAAACTAGAAGAGAATGTGTTGATAATCCAAAGGCTAGAAATGGAGAAGGCAAGAATCCAAGCAGAAAATGATGAGCTTAAGGACCAACTCATGAAGCTCAATAAACAAATGGAAGAACAAAGCAAGAAAGCAAAGACACAAATGGAAGTGAAAGATGTGGAAATAGTGCTACTTAATGAGAGAATTGCAATGTTGGTTGAATCAAATGTTTACCTGGACAGTCAAGAAGAACAAATCGCAGTTCAAGTTGAAGCCACCACTCCCAAAAAATCACCTCTTGTGAGCTCAATGATAAAAAGGGTGAAAAATAATGAAACAAGAAAAGAGCACAAAGATCTAGATTTTTGGTACATAACGAAAAGACAACCAAAGTAGAACAAGACAGTTGATGAAGTAGAACCAATGGTTGAAGAAAGTGCAAAGACCAGAAAAGAAGAGCAGACACAACATCAACATCCAACAAAAGAAATTGACACTTTCTATCCAGTGTTTCACAAATTGCCAAAGAAATCAAGGATGAAACTCACTAGTCTTTGGGCAACAAAAACCAGCAGGTAAGAACATGATTTGGTCCTAAAATTTCCAAATTTGGAATCTAAATTTTAGTATATAGTCATGCATTTATCAATGTATAACCTTTGTTTACTTCATTCATTGATAAATTTTGATATACAGTGATAACATTTGCTACATAGTGATAAATTTTACTTAATTGTTTGGTGGAGTGATATATTTTGCTAATCTTCATGGTGTCTCATCTATGGTATTAAATTATTTAGGCATTTGTGTTTATGTTCTGTACTTCAGTTCATTGTTGGGATTTGATACATCAAGTAAAATTTGATGCTCAATTTGTTCCCCTAACCTTTCTTTCATTAATTGAGCAATAAATTTTGGTATACAGTGATAAATTTTGTTTTCACATTTGCAGTTATCCAATCTTACAAGGAAAGGAAGTAGGAAGCTATTTGTACTTAAATGATATTGACAAAATAGTCAAATGCGAAGAACTTTTGGAAAATGTAAAATCAAATCCCTATTTGTGCATATATCAATTGTAATACCACATAATAATTCTCTCATTAACCTTGTTTGCTTTTGTTTTTAAAACAGACAATAAATGCCTACAAGGAAATCTTAATGACAGAAGAGCAACTGAAACCAAAGTTCAGCCTGAGCTCGCAAGCAGGAACAACATATATATTTACTACATCATGCCATATAAGTAAATTATATATATATATATATTTCATTACGATATCATCCATTCCCCTTGTCTATATCAAGTGCATAAGTTCTCATTCATCCAGTGTTATAGTGATAAAATTACCATTAACGAATTAAATTGTAATCAAAACTAATATATTTGCAAAACATAGTATTTGTTCACCACAAATGATGAGGCAGAAACAAATCAATTGTTGAACAAAATGATGTTAGAAGTTGTCAAGAAAAGATCTCTTCTTTTAAAGACTCAACATGCTACGTTGGTTTGTCGGCTAAGTTGAGGACCTTCGCTAGCACATTGTTGTGTGGCTAGGCACCTTGATGACATGAACCTAAGTTGGGCGAGCACCTTGCTTGAGGTGAGCTTAGCACTATGAAGCGACTTATGCTGTGCTTGGTGCACTTGAGGCGTCAAGCCTACTTGTGGCATCCGGATGAAGACGGAGCTTCCTTGTGAAGTTGTTTTGCTTGGCAAAGCATTGGGCCCTAATGTTCAAACGGGTGAGACCATCAACACTCGATTTGTCAATGAGCTATGGCGGGCTTAAACTTGGTGGAGTTTGAGCGCCACACAGGCAAAAATTGATCCGCTGCGCCTCTAAAGGAGTCGGCCCGTGACAGTGACGTTGTTGGTACTCGATACTGAAAATGGCTCATGGAAGTTTTACAATTCAATGAGACCAAGCACAGAAACAGATAACCACTTAAATGAGGCAAACAAAGTGGTAAAATACCAATTAATTACGATATCATCCATGCCCCTTGTCTATATCAAATTTTATTATGCATTTATTTGTCCAACATTAATTAATTATTAATCTATTTTGCAGAGAAAGGTTATTGAAAAATACCTTCAACATCACAATCCCAAACTCATTGAAGGTAACAAGTTTCATGAAGAAACAGAAATTGCAATGAATTGTCCCCAACAAATTGATCTTTCGTAAGTTTCTGAAAACCAAAACACATTACATTGATAAAATTATCATTGATGACTACTAACTTTGTTTTTCCAATGTCATCGTAGACTTGATTGTGGCGTCATAGTTTGTTACCTCATTAGAGAATATGTCTGTAACAAAGACATCTTTCCCAACTTAACAAAGGAGCAGTGCCAGCAAATTAGAGCAGATATCATAGATGCTTTGTTGATTAACCAACAGGAAGACACGCAGCAAATCATTAATGAGGCAATAGAAGCGGTGCTTGAAGACAAGGAGTTTTGGGACACAATAGACAATGACAACAATGCTTGAATAATTTGGGACAAAGATTATAATCATTTTGGTTCTTACTTTGCTTCAATGAATATTACAATGCTTGGTTGTTACAATGTCAAACTTACTTCAATGAAACATTCAGTCTTTTTTAACCATATTGTTACTAGATTTGGCTTTTGATATAGGCCTTTTTTATGCAAATTTCATTCAAAAAATTGATGATGATCTGATTATTTGTATCAAATTTAAAGCTTAATAACAGGTTTGGAGTCACTATACTGATAAATTTATTTTTTATAGTGTTTTGTTTACACTGATAAATATATCATTGTTCAAATAAAAAAACCAGCACCTCTCTCTCTCATTCTTTTTTCCCAACTCAATTAAACAATGATGGATTTGTTATAACAATGATGGATTTGCTTAAAATAAACACTATAAAAAATAATAAAAAATTTACCTAAATTGAAAATTAAAACACAAACATTATTATATTGTTTTGATCATTTTGGTTCTTAATTTGCTTCAATGAAACATTCAGTCTTTTTTATCCATATTGTTACCAGATCTGGCTTTTGATATCAATCTAGTTTTATGAAAATTTCATTCAAAAAATTGATTGTAATATGATTATTTGTGTCAAATTTAAAGGTTAATAACAGGTTTGGAATCACTATACTGATAAATTTATTTTTTTATAGTGTTTTGTTTACATTGATAAATTTATCACTGTTTCAACAAATTTATCACTGTGAGCACTGATAAATTTATCACTGTTCAAACAAAAAAACCAACACCTCTCTCTCTCTCTCTCTCTCTCTCTCTCTCTCTCTTTCTCTCTCTCTCTCACACACACACACACACACACATTCTTTTTTCCCAACTCAATTAAACAAATCACACTATAAAAAATAATAAAAAACTTACCTAAATTGAAAATTAAAACACAAACACTATTACATTGTTTTGATCATTTTGATTCTTAATTTGCTTCAATGAAACATTTAGTATTTTTTATCCATATTGTTACTAGACCTGGCTTTTGATATCAGTCTAGTTTTATGCAAATTTCATTCAAAAAATTGATTATAATCTGATTATTTGTGTCAAATTTAAAACTTAATAACAGGTTTGGAATCACTATACTGATAAATTTATTTTTTTATAGTGTTTTGTTTACACTGATAAATTTATCACTGTTTTAACAAATTTATCACTGAACACTGATAAATTTATCACTATTCAAACAAAAAAATCAGCACCTCTCTCTCTCTCATTCTTTTTCCCAACTCAATTAAACAAATCACTATAAAAAATAATAAAAAATTTACCTAAATTGAAAATTAAAACACACACACTATTACATTGTTTTGATCATTGTAAAATTTTAAAAAATAAGATATAAGTACAATTAGAATAAATTTGTAAAAAAAAAAAATTATTTGTAGTTAGTTACACATGGGCTCAAGAATGTTGAAAAATCATATTATAATTTTACAATGCAAAATACTAATATTTAAGAATTATGTATTATTAAAATGCTCAAGAATACTCAAGAGTGTTCTCATATTTATAAAATGCTCAAGAATGCTCAAGAATGTTCCCATGTATTATATTTCATCTGAACATGAGAACACTGAAGCATTTCCTAGACTGAAATTTTGAACAATTTAAATTGAAAATGAATTGCAAAACTCAAAATATCTTGCTATTGTAGCAAGATATATACCAGTGATAAATAAAAAAAAGGTACTATTGTAGCATCTCTCTCTCTCTCTCACATTCTTTTTTCCCAATTCAAGTAAACAAAACACTATAAAAAATAATAAAAATTTTACCTAAATTAAAAATCAAAACACAAACAGTTGTTTTGATCATTTTGGTTCTTAATTTGCTTCAATGAAACATTCAATCTTTTTTAGCCATATTGTTACCAGATCTGACTTTTGATATCAGTCTTGTTTTATGCAAATTTCATTCAAAAAATTGATTATAATCTGATTATTTGTGTCAAATTTAAAGGTTAATAAAAGGTTTAGAATACATTTGTAAAAAAAAAAATTTAAAAAAATTATTTGTAGTTAGTTACACATGAGCTTAAGAATGTTGAAAGATCATACTATAATTTTACAATGCAAAATACTAATATTTAAGAATCATGTTTTATTAATTTTAAGTTGATAGCTAATTTTTTTTTTTTTTAATAAGTTTTACAAATATTTCATTTCAGTACCAAATATAATATGTTTATATTTCATCTGAATATGCTGAAGCATTTTCTAAACTGAAATGTTGAACAATTTAAATTGAAAATGAATTGCAAAACTCGAAATATCTTACTATTGTACCAAGCTATTTGCCATTGATAAAATTATCACTGATAAAATTTTTTTTTTTAAAAATTACTATTGTAGCACAATATATTTGCCAGACAGGGGAAACAAAAGCGTGAGTCACGCGATTCAAGCCCTGTCTTTCTCATTCTCCACCATCGGTGAAACCCTTCTATTCTCAGGCGAACAACGAACACAACTCAGGCGATTCGAACACCAAATCAGCCGATGCAAACAAAAATTCTGACGAAACATGCCTGTAAAACGTAAGCAACTGAAACCCTTATTTCTCTCCCTAGTCAAACACATTTTCAAAAACCCTAGATATGGTTCAATTACAACTTGCAAATTTCAACAATATTAGGGCATTTTCGGAAAATAAAACTTGTGAATATGTGAAATGTTTGTTGATCAAGTGAAAAGGGTGTTGGTTTTCAAGTTCAAAATTAGGTTCATTTTAAAATATATATTTTTTAATTTTTGATACAAAAAAATTCAGTTAACAAAAAAGAAGGGAGTCAGTTCAAGAGATTAAAGTAGGGAGTGGGTTCAAGAGATTAAAATGAGTTGTTCACATATATAATAGTAACTAGAACGGTGCACACACTGCATGTGTGTAATTTTTTATAGATTAAATTTTGTGTGACTTTTGTTTAATATTTGATTGATAATAACTTGCATCGTTCTTTTGATATATTTTATTTTATTTTTTATTTTGTTATTTCACTATGTCCAATTTCTCAAAAATTGTAATTTTTTACACCTTATGGATTAATTTTTTGTGTGATTTTTGTTTAATATTTGATCGATTATAAACTACATCCCTCTTTTGGTAACATTTTTATAATTGATATTATTTTTTTTCTTTTTTATTGGATAATGGTTGTTTGAGCAAATTTTCATACTAAAATTCCAGTAAAAGAAATAGCTTAAACTGTATGCAGATGTACTAACAATTGAAATACCAATTGTAAATAGAAAAAAATAACTCAATGATCTTTATCAAACTTAAATATACAAATCATGTTGTTGATGTAGCCTACAAATAGAAGCCTTGCAATACTTTTACTTTATAGTAGAAGTGCATCAAATCAAGGCATCTCCCCTGATAAACCTTTTTTCTGTTGTAGAATTCAAACCAATTTATAGATTTGATAATTAAACCATACTATAGGGTGTGGTTTTGTAACTGTTTGTTCCTATAAGAGAGTAACTGACATCAAGTAAAATTTGAGTATTTTTTTTTTTTTAATTATGTAAATGCCACATGGCAAAAGCTTCAACAAACCAATATAGGGGCTCACATAATATAATAGTATAGATAGTATAGATAATAGTAACAATAGATACATTAATAAATATACAACTAATAAGTTTATCAAACCAACTCATAAGTTTGGTTCACATACCAAACCAACTCATAAGTTTATCACTTACACATTCATCTCCATTTCTATGTAGGGATACATTTGCAAAAATTTGATGTAGGTAAAAGATGATTGACACAATAGTCAATAGACTCACCAACTTAAACAAATTTGATCCCTTTTGGGGAAGAATTTGCCTCAGTCTATTTTTCTTTTTTTCTTTTTTATCGCTGAATTTGCCTCACTGATAAATTTGCTTAATTTTCATAATTCTTCTTATTCTTATTTGATTGTTTAAATTATTTTGTTTTCTAACTAACAAAATGAATCCAGAGGAATTATGAATATATTCAAGTTTTATCAGTGTTTCTTTGCTTAATTAAATGATAAATTTTGTCGTATATCCATAATTTTTTTTATGGTTTGCCTAATTCATTGATATACCTCTTTCATATAGATGTTGCAAGTTCTCATCACAGATTTTCTAGGCCAGAAACACGATCTTATACTGCAAAAAGACAAAAGCAAGAAAAGGAAGACAACAATGAGACAAAAAAGCAACAAGATAACAAAAAGGAAACCACAAGAACAGAAACAACAAGCAAACAGTAAGAAAGGAACAAAAGACAGAGACAGCAAAAGTATGAACCTACAAAAGAAGCTGAAAAACAAGCAGAAGCAAAAGAAAGAATAAGGAAACAACAACAATGCATTAAAGGTAAAACACAATAGCGACTTATATAGATGTCACACGTGAATTGGTGCAATGAATTCCTTCCCAACTGTTGCCACATGCATCTGACCCAACCCAATTGAGTGGTCTGTTTTGCTGGTCATTATTAAAACTCTTCACTGTATAAGCTTGGTTTGCTTAATTACGTAATAAATTTTGTCATAATTCTTCTTATTCTTCTTTGATTGTTTGAATTATTTTGTTTGGTAGCTAACAAAATGAATACAGAGGAATTATGAATATATTCAAGTTTTATCAGTGTATAACCTTTCTTTGCTTAATTAAATGATAAATTTTGTCGTATATCCATAAATTTTGCATGGTTTGCCTACTTTATTGATATCATTCTTTCATATAGATGTTGTGAGCTCTCTTATGAGATTATCTATGCTAGAAAGAAGATCTTTAACTGCAAAAATACAAAAGCAAGAAGAGAAAGACAACAAAGAGACAAAAAAGCAACAAGATAACAAAAAGGAAACAACAACAACATAAACAACAAGCAAACAGTAACAAAGGAAGAAAAGGCAGAGACAGTAGAAGGATGAACCTGCAAATGAAGCTCAAAAACAAGGAGAACAAAAAGAAAGAATAACCAAACACCAACAACAGAAACAAGCAGAAACAGGAACCAGGCCCCAACAAAACAAACAAGAACCAAAGCAGCACAAACCAAAAGGCAAGAAGAAAATAGAGGGAAGAAAAACAAGAAATGATCAAATTCATGACCATGAAGCAAAGTATGTGTACCGCTCAAACATGCTATCCCTCATCAGATTCTTCAATGCCACAAAACTTGAAAAGGAGCATTTCCAAATATTGAAAAAGACTCCCTTCTTCCTTCTAGTTGACATTTTGTCAAAAAGAAGGTGCAAAAAGCAGATTCAATGAAATATGATGATGTGGTTGCAAAAATCTTGCAAACATACCAAATGGATGGAACCACATTTCAAATTGGAGGGAAGAAGCTGAAGTTGAAAAGAAATGATTTCAAGTTAATTTTTGGGATTACATATGGACAAAAGAAGATGAACCTTGTATATGGAAGAAAAGATGACATAGATTTGGTAAAAATAAGGAAAATAAGAGAGAATATAATGACAAGTGCTTCAATCCAAAAGTTGATAACCAAACTTTTGAGAAGCAACAAGAAGGAAGATAGAGAAGATGTTGTAAGGCTTGTGTGCCTCTTGATTTGCTTGCTGTTGTTATATCCTGGTACTAGCACTACAATTGGTTAGGGGTTCATGAAATATCTTGAGGATATTGGCAAAATGAAGTCTTATAATTGGTGCGACGCAGCAAAGCAACAGCTCACAAAATCAATAGAAAGAAAATCAACCAAATTGATAAAGTGTCCGGATGTGTGATGGTTGTATTGGTAAGTAAATACCTCATTTATAACTTATGAATTATAATATTTACGTTTACTAAATACTTGTTTATAACAATTTTTTTGTCTTCAACAGTATTGGATATGCGAACACACAAGTACCATCAAACCCAATGCCAATAATGCAATCCCAAGATTTGCTAAATAGAACATCACACGTTTGGGACAACAATTGGCAAGTTCATCCTTGCAAGATCTAAAAGATATTGTGGTATACAATGCTAACCTTTGTTTTGTTTAAACAAATGATAGATTTTCTTATGCAGTGATAAATTTTTGTTCACACTGATAAATTTATTTAATTTGCCTAATTGAGTGACAAATTTCCCTTAGTATACCTAATTGAGTGATAAATTCTTTTATGCAGTGAATGTTTTTCTATTTGTCTACTGTGCATAATTTTTGTTTCATGTTTACTTTATTTGTGTTACTTTTTATTCGACTAGAATTGATTAGGTTTCTGTATTGATAAATTTATCCGTAAAAATGAATTGAATTAGACATTTTGTCTTATATTTACTTTATTTGCTTACTTTTGCTAATTCAGTGATAAAGGCCTCGTTTGGGAATATGCTAATTTAGTAACTTTTTGGCTATTTGACTAAAATATGAGCTTAAAAAAAACTAGTATATTTAGGATGACTTTTTGACTTTTTACGAAAAGATGTGCAAAAAGTAGAGAGAAAAGAGAATCTTTGACTTTTTGGTATGGGTTGTTGACTTTTTGATTTTTTTAGTGACTTTTTGACTTTTTAGCTAAAAAAGTCACTTGCCAAACGAGGCCAAAATTTGCTATACAATGACAGATTTGCTTACTATGCCTAGTTCAGTGATAAAATTAGCTATAACAATCATAGATTTGTTTAATTTTCCTAATTAAGTGATAAAATTTGCTATGAGAAATTTATCTCTGAAATTTGTATCATATCATTCATTTTTTTAAAGTTTCATCTATGTAGGAGAACAATTTGAAGCACACAGATGAAGAGAAAAAAATATACCGAATGCTGCTAGGAGAAATTGAGGATGAAGATGAAGATGAAAATGAAGACGAAGATGAAGATGCTGATTTTCAACAACAAAATCAGACTGAAAATTCTAAAAAAGAAGAACAAACATTGATTCAAGACAAAATTTAAACATGATACATGGGAACCAATTCCACACAAAATATGCCCTGAAAAGAAAAGGAAAACAGTACCCTTTGAATCACAAAAGAGTGAAGGAAATGAAGTTGACAAAGAGCCTGAAGTGGATCCAAATCTGGTAGAAGTACTTGTTTTTCAAAAGATAGAAGACGATATGCTCAAAATGGAAAGGTTACAAATGGAAAGGGACATTCTTCAAACTGCAAATGATAACCTGCAGCAGTAACTCAAGAAGCTGAACAAAGAAATGCAAGATCAGCAGAAAACTACAAAAAATCAAATGCAAAGGAAAGATGAAGAAATCAAGATATTCCATGAGAGAATTGCAACCTTGGCTGAGGCAAACAAGTACTCGGAAGAACAATACACACAATAACAACCTGCAATGAAGAAATTGAAAACTTCAAATGAAATTTTCAATATCCTACCAAAAAAATCAAGGCAAAATCTCATTGCACATTGGGCGAATACAAAGAAAAAGTAACAATCTTCTCTCTTGACTCCTGTAGTTCACTTTTGCCAACTGTTTATCATTAACTCATATTGAATTTATTAGTATCAAATATTCCAAAAATATTAATAAATTTAATATTCCAACACTAATAACCCTTTTTTCAGGGATCAGCCAGTGTGGCAAGGAGCTGACCATGCAACCTATGTCTACTTAAATGACATTGACAAAATATTGAAGGGTCAAGATTTGGTATGCATTGTAAGTTGAATTTGTAACTCATTAAAATAATATTTTAGTGTTTGATTTATATTAATTCCTTGTTTTGTTTTTTGTTTTCAACACAGGTAATAGACGCATATGCAGAACACTTGCTTGCACAAAAACAAGGAACAACATCATTCATATTCATTTCAAGTTGCCATGTAAGTAACTAGTTTGCTTAACTAAGGAACAACACTTGTTTTGTTTTTTATCAGTGTATAACCACTGTTTGCTTAACTGAGTAACTAGTTTCAAACATATGACACTACCTTTCCTCTTCAATTGGCCCTGTTTCCTAATTCAAATCTTGACATGTGAAACAAAAAATCAAGCAAACCAAACCAGAATTTATGACTCAGATTTTGTAATCACTGTTGTATATTTTGACCTTGTTATTGTGGCGCAACAGTATGAGTAAATCCCAGTCTTTGATTACAAATTCTGGATACTTTTTTGGGTTTTTGAAACTACTGCTTATGATATTGAGAACTTCAACAAATATTGAGATCTATTGAAATTGAAATAGCTGGGTTACATGCTGTAGACCACCCCGAGAGAACTCTCCGGCTCCGCGCACGAGGGCGCGAATCCGTTTTGTTCTCTAGCTACTACAGTTCGGACTCAATGTCACGGTTCTGAATCTAATCTCACAAAGTGCAATGTGAGACCGATAAATTACCAAAGAGTCCAAATCTGGCAAATCGTTTTGGAAAATTGATTTTTATAAAGAAGTGCCAAATATGGACTGCTTTGCCGGATACAGAGTCGCCACCTAAATATTTTATTTTGGGAGAAATTTAGGAAACCCTGACTCGTGCCTAAGGCCACGTGTCCGTCATCACCAAAGTTGCCTAGGCTTGGAAACTTGGGTACAAGAGGGGAAGGTCATGCAATGAGCACCCCCGCTCGCCCGATCAAAGATCGGCCTGTACTAAGCATGATATTTTATTTTTGAAAACACATGTGTTCTTATTTCGGTTA
Organism: Camellia granthamiana; assembly: GCA_036172215.1. Taxonomy (NCBI): domain Eukaryota; kingdom Viridiplantae; phylum Streptophyta; class Magnoliopsida; order Ericales; family Theaceae; genus Camellia; species Camellia granthamiana. Next base: position 11,480,831 of record CM069911.1, read on the forward strand.
TTAACCTAGAATTACTATGTGATGCGCACAGCATGCAAGTATAGACTAGATCGCCTAAGTTGGAACAAAACATTGCACGTTCATTTGTGAAAATGATTTGAAGTTTGCTACTCGCAAGTAGGCTAAATCGGGGATTTGATGAATTGTTCCAATTCAAGCAATCCAACCTTCACCCACAAGCATTCAGGCAGTTATATCAAATAAGCAGTTAGTCTCATGACAAGCATGCTTTCATGGCAATCAATAACACACATGCAGTATGCTAAAGCGTAAACACTCACAGTGTACTCTCAGCCAAAACAGAGAACTAGTTAGAAATCATGTATGATCCTAGTTCATGCTAAGATGGCTAATGTAACACATGCAAAATGTAGCTAAAATAGGCTCGGCTATTCTAAGATATCATGTGAAATGCAACTTGATAACATGCTATTGGACACGTATTCAAGTAAATGTATTGAAAATACAATGCGGTTTGTATGATGCGCCGAGCCCGATGCATGCAAAACAGATAAATGATGCACGCATGCGAGGCATAAGTATGCTAATTGAAACATGCCCTAAAACTAACCATCGTAAGTGGTTAAGTAAAAGGGAGAAAGAAATGGGGGTTGGAAGACATGCATCACACACACGCATGCTTATTACAACAGTTGGCCCTCTCGACGGAGGGTCTGAATAAGAAGCTAACTAGCTAATCTAAGCTAATTAAACTAATTATTACATCACAAAACTAGCTAACTAACAAGCCAACTAATTAAGCTATTACAACACAATTTGAATAGTTAAGCGCATTAACTAATTAAGTACAAACCAAAGCATAAACTAGCTAAGGAAATTAGCTAAGTAAAGCAGTAAAACAAGGTCCTCAGAGTGGAGAAGAGTGCATGCATGCCCGGTCGCCTCGTTTGGAAATCTGTCGCGATGCCCCGATTTGCCTCTGTTTGCAACTGTTCTCAGAACCTTGCACCAAGCTCCAGAAAGCTTCTAACTCACCTTGGGGACCTGTGGGAGGGCTGCCGACCACCTAGGGGTGTTGCCAGCCACTGGCCGACCACTTTTTGTTGCTGCAAACCAAAAAAAGTGGTCGGCCAGCTAGTTTTTCTAGCTGACCGGCCAATTGTTGCTGCACTTCTTCAATTTGCTGCAACAGAGAGCAAGAAAGGGCATGGCAATGTATTTGCAAGGTATGTGTGCACAACCACCCTCCCTATTATTTCATAAGCTCAAGGGAGTGTGGTTCTCGACCCTCGAGCCACCAATCGCGCATCTTGATGCATGGTGGCCGAGAGGCGAAGTTGCACAATTCAATGTAAAATGATTGCACACATAAACACATAAAGCCTAGAACTCTATCATGTATGATCAAGAGCGTCGGCGACCGAGAATTGAGGCACGTTTCATCACTTCAAGTATGAAATGTCCCTCGTTTCTCGTGTTTGGACTAACACCTATTCCAAACAAAATGCAACAAAGCATGGCATACTGTAGACACCCCATTTTTGACCGACCTTAAGACTCAGATGTCATCGATTGAGCGCTCGGTGATTGCGTATGTTGTGTTTGTTCTGAGGTTTCGGAGTCTCGACTGAGAGCCTTACCCCCGGACCTCGGGACCCTTTTGTGCTTTGCCTAGGTTTGTGAACCAGGTCTTGTTTTCTTTTCCCGAAGGGAGGGAGAAGTCTCGTAGACCATCTCTCAGTGGCCGTAGGCTACTTTTCGTGGTCGTAGACCACTGTTCCCGTTTGGAGACTAGTTTTCGATTTTCGGAGCCGTCGGCCATGCGCCTCGGTTCGGGATCGCTTAACTTTCTCCGTTTGCTCCGGTTTTTGGCACACACCTTCTTTCCTCTCTCTAGAGGGACACTGTGGCCCAGGAGACTACCTTCGTGGTCGCACGCTACTTTCGATGCTTAATAGTCAGTTTTCGGGGCACCCGGCTGCGCGTTTTGGCCTCCGAACCCTTGTTTTGCATCCTCTTGGTTCATTTTTGGCATGGACCCTATTTTCATTGTTTGGAAGGTGGTACAAGGGTGGGAGACCACCTTTTCTCTTGCAGACCACCTTTTCTTCCGCTGGCCGGTTTTCTTGACGGGAAGCCAGTCTTCCTCACTTTTGGGCCACAATTGCAGGTCTCCCACCATACCACTTGCTTGCATTGAGTGAGGAGACCACCCTAGGAGGCTGCCGACCAGCTTTTGAGACTTGACCCTTTTGACCTGGTTGGCCGACCAGAAAAAGTGGGCGGCCGACCACCTGAACCTTTTGAACTTGGTCGGCCAGCTCTCACATTTTCTGTCTCTGTGAGTGTGTGCCAGCTGTGCCAGCTGGAAGGCACATAATTGATCCTCCATACACGTGTATGGAGGATCTTCAAACTTGTTTTTTAGCTTCTTGGAGAAGCTTTGGACCTCTTTGGCTATAAGAGAGACCCTCTCCCTCATTAGCAAAGGTTCAGAATTTTGGTCTAAGGCATACATACCTCTCTCTCTATATCTCTACATTCAAGATCAAAAAGAGCCTAGTTCTTGTCCCCTTTGCATACCATCTCCTAGCACAACACTTCCACTATCAACCTAAGCACCTTGGAGCTTGTTTCCAGAGGCTAAGGAGTTGCTGTTTTGGTCCAGAAGCTGCTGGAGTGCTTGAGCTTCAAGGGTAACACCCTATTCCCTCTTTTGGTCTTTATTTTGCTCCATCTTTTAGCCATACTTGCAAGCATATTTGGGCTTTGTCATAAACTAAAAAAAGTCTTATTTTTAGGTCCTTAACATGTTTGTTTAAGATCATTTTTTTGTTGGGGGTCATCTACCACCTTCCATGCTTCATTTCATCTTATTTTGAGCCATGCCTTAGGGCCTTTGCATTGACCTTTGTTTGGTCTCTTAGCCACTAAAATCCAGTGGATTTTCAGTGGCTAGCATGCTATTTTGAGCACCAAAATCAGAGAGGGGTGACCCTCTCACCCCTTGTCTTGTTTACTAGCATATTTGGCCTAACAAAGGAGCCCTTATTTGCATGCTTCCAAGCCATGTTTCAGGCCATTTTTGGTGGGTTTTAGGACCTTCATAGGCTCTGTCCATAGCCCATTTTTTCATTTTGGGTGTCCATCTTGCATGTGTAGAACAACCCTCTTTATAGCCTATCAAAGGAGCCTATCATTCTTGCATGCATAGACCATGTTTCAGTGGATTTTTGGGCTTTATTTGGCATGTCATACCTCTAAATTTTGCTAGTTTGGTAGCCTCTTGATTGCCTCACATGCTTGTAGTGCAAATCCTCTTTACTAGCTTACATTGCATGCTATTTTGGCCTTTGATTCTAGCACTTTTTGGCCATGCTTTAAAATGATTTTGTGCATGTTTTGGACTGCCTTAGCTCTGTTTTTATGTCTCATGGTCGAATGATGCTTGCTATGCATGGTTGTAGTTCAATACCCTTGCCTAGCTTTGAGTTTTGGAACCTATTGCATGCTCTTGTTGAGGTGTTTCCATGTTTTGGGGCCATTGTGCATCCCATTTCAGAGCTTACATGTATGCCATATTCCCATGTTTTCCACTCTTTAAATGTGTTTGAGAGTTGTGCATGAATACCTCATTTTTTGGGCCATTGCATGAGCTTCATTTTTGTGCATTTCAAGCCATCATTTTAGACCATTTTCCCACTGTCTTGGACCTGCATAGGGACTGTTTGGGGCTGGTTGGGTCATTTGAGCATTGCTTTGTGTACCTCTAGTGTAATGTACTTCACTAGTTTCGGTATCCGGGCCATCTAGCACGCATTGCGTGAGGTGTTTGCATGATTCGGGACCATTTTGCATGACATTTCAGAGCTGGAAAATGTGTGATTGTATGCCATATTTTATCCCTTGCCATGCTTTGGTAGAGTTGCATTTGGTGCCTTAGGTTTGGTCCCTTGCATTTGTGCATGTTTGCATGTGTTTTGTTGCCTAATTTCATCATGTTATGGCCACTGATTTGGATGTGGCTGAGATCCATCCATCTTGGTTTAAGTCCATCTTACATTGCATATGCCATATAGTCCATGTTGTTGCATGATTGACTATTGCATTGTGTATGCCTTGATCATTTCATTATTAGTCTCCATGTGTGCATTGCGTATGTCACATAGTTTTCATGTGCATCGAGTATGCCTTTGATTATTTCATAGCATTGTGTATGCTAGTAGCATGTTTGCATATCATTATTTGCATGTTTGCATCATTTAGTGGCATTATGCTTAGGTTGCATGTTAGAGTTGCATTCATGCATGCCATGTGTATTGCATTGTGTTTGGAGTAGGGTTTAGTCCAAACACGGGAAACGAGGGACGTTTCGTACTTCAAGTGATGAAACGTGCCTCGATTCTCGGTCGCCGACACTCCGGATTACCCATGATGGAGTTTAGGCCTTGTTGTGTTTATATGTGTATTTATTTTACATCGAGTCGTGCAATCCGACTCCTCGGCCATCATGCATCGAGATGCGTGATTGGTGGCACGAGGATCAAGAACTACACCCTCTAGAGCTCATGCAATGACGGGGAGAGTGGTCGTGCACACATATGTTGAAAATACTTGCCTTCTGGAGCTTTGTACAGTGTTCTGGGACCAGTTGCAAACAGAGGCAAATCGGGGCATCGCAATGGATTTCCTGACAAGGCGACTTGAGCATGCATGCATTCCTTATCATTCAAGACCGAGCTGAGGCAGTCCATTTCATTTGTTTTGCATGCTAGCTTATTTATTTTAGTTAATTTGTTAATTAATTAGGGTTGTGTAATAATTAGCTGTAATTCATTATTCATTCGGTTGTGTATTATTTATTCGGACCCTCCGAGGAGGGCAATGTTGTAATAAGTGTACGTGTGTGTGGTGTATGTCTTCCAACCCCACGTCTTTCTCCCTTTTATTTACCAGCTTATGATGGTTAGTTTTAGGGCATGTTTCAATTAGCTTCTATATGTTCGCATGTTTGCATTCATTCATCCGTATTGCATGCACCGGGCTCGGTGCATCATACTAACTGCATTGTATTTCAATTCCAAGTTGAATACATGTATCGATTGTTGCATCTCCTATGCCATCTTAGAATAGCCGAGCCTATTGTAGTTGCATTTTTGCATGTGTTGCATTAGGCATTCTTAGCATAGTTAGGATTCATGCATGATTTCTAATTAGCTTCTTTTTTTGGCTCGGAGTACTCGTTAAGTGTTTATGCCTTAGCATCCTTGCATGTGTGTGAGTGACTGCCATGATAGCATGCTTACCATGAGGCTATGTGCTTATGTGATATACCTGCCTGAATGCCTGTGGGTGAAGGTTGGATTATTTAAATTGGAACAATTCATCGATTGTGAGTTTTAAGCCCACTTGAAAGTGGCAAATCACCATGTTTTCTAAGTCCACTTGAGGGTGGCAAAATCCGCATTTTAGCCTACTTGCGAGTAGCACCATCAAACCATCTTTCAAATAAACAGACATGAAATGTTTTGTTCCAACTCAAACGATCCAGTCTATACTTGTATGTCGTGTGCATCACATAGTGATTCTAGGCTAATAGCTGGAATAAGAGCACATAATGTTTTCAAAACTTGATATCATGGTTAGTAGAGGCCGATCTTTGATCGGGCAAGCGGGGGTGCTCACGAAGTGATCTTCCCCAATCATACCCAAGTTCCCGAGCCGAGGCAACTTTGGTGATGACGGACACGTGGCCTTAGGCACGAGTCAGGGTTTCCTAAATTCTCCCAAAATAAAATATTTAGGTGGTGACTCTGTATCTGGCAAAGTAGTCCATGTTTGGCACTTCTTTCTAAAAATCAGATTTTCAAAACGATTTGCCGAATTTGGACTCTTTGATGATTCATCGGTCTTGCATTGCACTCCGTGAGATTAGATACAGGACCGTGACATTGAGTCCAAACTGTGGTAAGAGCCCAATGAACAAAACGGGATTCTCTCCCGGGACGTTCGGGGACGTCTACAGTTTCTGGCGACTCCGCTGGGGATTTAGAGAACTTGACTCGAACTCATGATATCTTGTTTTGTTCACACTTATGTGTTTCTTTGCATTGCATGTGCATTGGTGCGCCTAGGACACCGTGTTTGCCATTTGCTATTCCTGAACGGTTTGCCAGAGGCTGCGTGCCATAAGGCTGACCGGTTACGGGCTCTGCCACGATAGGAACACAAACCTCGGTTTTTACCGGGGCACCCTTTTTGACCATTCGACCTAGTGCATATTCGGAATCCATAGTGACCATTCCAAGTTAGGACAGGTTGCTTACCCGATTATAGGTTGTTTGAAACCGCTGCATGCGTAGTGAAACCCTAGTTCCTGACAAAACAGGACAGAGAAACCTTACCCCTCCATAGGGGTGTTTTGGCTCTCACTTGTTTGCTATGTGCTTTTAGAGTGCGTCTCTACAGGAATGCATGTATCAGTTTACAAGTTTGGGTATCAGGCCTGCGGGCACCAGTTTAGTATTTTGGGAATCAGTTATCTGCGGGTATCAGATTCAGTTTTGGGGGCAGTGATTTGGGAACGATGATCAGTGTTTGAGGACAGTCTATTCAGCTTATCAACTGTGTATTGTGTGTTTATTTACGCTGTTATGCTGTCCGTTTGTCTGGTTGTTTATTTCCTTATTATTGCTTTATTTATCTTTTTGCTAGGTAGTTTAGCACAATTGCTTCAGACCAAGCAGATATTCCCCAAGCATTCTGGACTAGAGGTCGTCGACTCAATCAATCTGAGGATTTGGTCGATGGACAACCAGTGTTTTGTTCCTTACCCCCGGTTATCAGATGGAGGTCGCAAAAATACAGTGAATCCAAGCAGAGGTTGCTAGAACAGTGGTCTACCCCGTCAGTGGATAGTCAGGCTGAGGCTTCAGTTTTTACCACAGAGATAGATATACCAGTCTGTCAGCTAGAACAGCAGAACATGGCAGGGATAGAGGAAATGGTGCGCCAACTCCAAGAAAGTATGAAACTCATGCAGGAGGACGCTGCTCGTCAAGCGGAATTTGCCAAACAGCAGGCTATGGTCATGACCCAGCAGGCAGAGCTAATTACCCGGCTACAGCAGCAAGCCGGAGCATCAGCCTCACATCAAGCTCCTCCCCCACCAAGGGTCCTACTACCCGGGGAGATACCAAATGTCCAGAATATCTAGGAGGATACAGACATCCTGACAGGGCCGGCTCCGCTGTCGATTCTACCTCAACTATCCAAGGCACCTACGCCTGTCAATCAACCGGACTCTCCCTTTGAGTTCGAGGTGGACCATACAGCGTTGAAGTTGAGCAAGCTTGAAAAGTTGTTCAAGAAATCCCAAGGGGTAAAGTCCATCCCAGACATTGAGGACGGGTATACCGACGCAGCTGTGACGCTGCCAGATCGATTCAAGATGCCACAAATCGACCGCTTTGACGGGTCCGAGGATCCCATGGTGCATCTACGTTTGTTTTCAGACATACTAAGGCCGATGGGCCTCACCAGACTACAGAAGCTTTCATTGTTTGGCTGGACCCTGTCGGGTGTGGCAGCCATCTGGTACGCAAAATTGGAAGACGATGTCAAACGGAACTGGGATGAGATGGCCGAGGCTTTTGTCTCTTAATACTCCTATAACACGCAAATCGAGATTACAACCCGTGATCTCGAGACAACAAGGCAGGAGCCTAAGGAGAGTTTCTCTGAATTCGTAACCCGCTGGAGGGCCAAGGCCTCAATGATGACCATAAGGCCGACGGATAAGGATCAAATACGGATGGTTGTGCGCAACCTCCAACCCAAACTGATACAGAAAATGATCGTGCTCCCCTTCCCTACCTTTTCAGATCTGCATGAGATGGGAGTACAGATCGAAGATGCCTTGAAGCAGGGCTTGATTGACAATGATAAAGAGCAACCCAGGAGAACCTTCAACCGAAACAACAATGCAGGCACAAGCAGTGCTGCAACTGCTAGAGCTTCAGAAGTAAGCATGGTCACCACCACCCCTCCAAGAACCCCGGCAGCTACACCATTCTCCGGTGCATCCGGGAGTAACACACAAACAACCAAATTCCAACCTCGAGGCCAAAGAACCTTCACTCCATTATATATGCCCCTGTCCAAAGCTCTGGGGGTATTAATCAGGAAAGGGCACTTGAAGCCCCTAGAGCCGCGGCCATTACCAAATCCACTACCTCCCTCTCATAACCCGGTGAAGTATTGCGCCTTTCACCAACAACATGGTCATGATACCGACCATTGTTTTAGATTGCGTCACGAGATTCAGGATCTCGTTGACAACAGGGTGATTGTGCCTCCAGAAAAACCCAACGTCACAACCAACCCTCTCCCACCACATAACCAAGCTCCACCTCCCAAACGAATCAACTTCATTCAGACTGGGGTCATGTCATACGACCCCATCATATATATCACCCCGTCCCACCTATCCAAGCCGGAGGTGTTCCTTCCCGACAGCACTGACTTGTGCATGTTGGACATCTTCCGAACCCAACTCGGACCAATGGTGGTGGCTGTCGAAGACAGAATAGGGATGATTTTGGAAGAAAGTGGTACAGTGGATTCAGGGACTGAGGAATTGGGGAGCTTTGCTGAGGAGGTGTACAATCCGAGTGACTACATTGCGTCAGTAGGTCAGATTAGGCCAAATGTGGAATTGCCGATGGGGGTAGAAATTTGCGTACTACAGGGGGATGGATTTGATCAAAGGATAGATGACTTAGCAGTTCTGGAAGGGGACATTGCTGACCTTCAGATTTTCAACGAACAAGACCCAAGGGACAGTGCAGTCAACTGGTTCGATTTTGAGGAGTCAGCAGAGGTCACAGGGTGGCTTGACGACCAACCAGATATTGTTGAAGAATCTCAGTTGGAAAAGGGCCCGTCAGGGGCAAGGACATTAATTGTGGCCGGAAGGGCCGGGGATTAGAATATATCGCCGGAGAGCGCCGGTGCCAAGAATTTCGCTCGGGATCTGGGCATTTTGAATACAAGAAATGTTGAACAACAGACTGCATTGACGCAGCGAGAACATGAAGGAATTGAAGACTCTGAGAGAGCCAGAAAAGCCAAGGCCCCTGTGGGGACTGAAAGTGCTGTGTGCACAAAGACAGAGCGTGTTGCGAGCACATGGACAGAAGGTACCGTGAGTACAAGGACAGTGGTAACGGAGCCGGATAGGTGCCTGTCGGCTGCCGATGGAATGTGGTAGGAGGACGATGATCTATGTCTTGCCCACACGGATGAGGACTGGGGAAGCAATCAACCGGATGATACCTAGTACATTGGTGAAGTTGACCGTATGACTAGGAGTGGGCGGTATTTCAAGCCCCCACACCTAGATCAGCCAGAGGTGTCCGGGAAGGAGAAGGAGGTGGAGAAACAGAAAGAGAAGCAACTTGAAAAAGAGGTTGTACTGAAGCAGTTGAAAAAGATACAGGCAGACATCTCCATCTGGGGATTGCTTATGGCTTCTCGAGTACATAGACAGGCCGTCCTTTCAGCCATGGACAAGGCCAAACTCTCGATAGACACCACGCCGGAGCAGCTAGTTGGATTGGTCTTTCCGGGAGAAGGTTCCTCGGCGTTGACTTTTTCTGACAAGGAACTACCGCCTGAGGGCTCGGATCACAACAAACCGCTCTACATCTCTGTGGAATGTAGAAGCAAATGGATACCGGTAGTTCTTGTCGACACGGGATCTACTATTAACGTATGCCTGTCAAGGACGGCATATGCAATCGGGTTGAAGCCCGCGAACTTCGTACCAACCACCCAGGTGATTCGGGCGTATGATAACACAAGCAGGGAGGTGATGGGGACTGTCAAAATTCAAACCCAGGTTGGTCCAGGACAACACGAGATCGATTTCCATGTCTTGGACGTTCCTGCAGCCTTTAACCTACTTTTGGGGCGGCCGTGGCTGCACCAGGTAAAGGCAGTCTCTTCCACCTTACACCAGATGTTGAAATACCCCCATGGGAAAGGGGTGGCCATAGTTTTTGGAAATTCATCAATCCATCCGCCGCCGGAGGTGTCTACACCAGTCTTGGAAATCGAGCACGGCACGGAGGATGTGTTTTTATTGGGGTTTACTCTGGCTGAGGCTCAAGTCGTGCAAAACATCTTGGCTGTTGATGAGGGGGTGTATGTCAGCGCACAATCAATATACCTCATGAACAAGCTTCAATACATCCCCGGGATGGGATTGGGAAAGAGTGGCCGGAAAGGCAACGTAGTATCAGCCGAAGTGCCGCACAACCCGCATACCTTTGGCTTGGGTTATCTGCCCACCAAAGAGGATTGGGTAAGGAAAGGTAAGGAGATGGCCGGGAGAGCCAGAGCAAAGAAGGCGGGGAAGCCTTTTGCGTTGATGCACCGACCCATCCAGGGTACCCTAAATGGACACTTTGTCCGGGAGGGGGAGGACTTTCCATTTTGCGGCTTCCCAGAGCCATGGTTGAATGCAGAGAGGAAGTGCGTGCCAGGTTTTAAGATCTTCTTCGACCTGTAGTTATCCGAGGATGATGTTGCCGAGGAGCAGACAGACCCATCAACTGAGGTTGAGCAGGGTAAAAATGTGGATTCCGAGAGCGCTGAAATTGAAATGGGGGTAGCACTGGCTTGTCTACTTTTAGATCCTCCGATCGTACAGAAGTGCTTGGGGGATAACTTCTCGGTGTTTATGATTGGGAATGAAATGGCTGCGGGCCTATCGTCAAACATTTTGGATGCATCCATCGCACCCTCTTTCATCTGGCAGTACGAGGAGGGATTTTTGTCAAGCAGCACCAGGTCAGGTAGTGAGCCGGAATTTGATTCCACCGAGTCTAGTGAGTCGGAATCAGGTTCCAGTTCGACTGAATCTGAGTCCGGTAATCCTGGGGGTGATAACCCGGATACCACAGTCCTGTCTAGGTCGTCTTTTTCTTTCTCTTTTGAGTCTGTTGTAACAGAAAAATCAGACGATTTGGAAATGCTTAATGAGAATGGAATGGATGTGGTTTCTGAGTACTTTTCTGTGCCCTTGATTTATTGTATTAATCAGGACTTTCAAAATTTTGATGAAAACGACGGGGAAGAAATTCCTCCGGTTTTGCAACGCTTAATTGATCAAGAGCAGGAAAGATTTGTTAAACCTTTAGTTGATGAAATCACTACTGTTAATGTTAGTACTGAGGAGGACCCACGGTTGGTCCAGATCAGGTCCACGTTGTCTTCGGAGGAACGCGAGCGCTTAATCGTTTTATTAAAAGATCTCAAAGATGTTTTCGCGTGGTCCTACGAAGACATGCTTGGAATCAATCCTGAGATTGTACAGCACTGGATCCCTTTTGACCCAGAGGCCCGACCCGTTAAATAGAAACTCAGAAGGATCCGCCCGGACTGGGCCCTCAAGATTAAAGAAGAGGTCACCAAGCAAATTGACGCAGGGTTCCTGCTAGTATCCGAATACCCAACTTGGTTGGCCAACATTGTTCCGGTGCCGAAGAAGGATGGCAGGATCCGGGTATGCGTGGATTTCAGGGATTTAAACAGAGCCAGTCCGAAGAACGACTTTCCCTTGCCGCATATTGATGAGTTAGTGGACTTCACAGCGAGGTATGCTTTGCTTTCGTTCATGGATGGATTCTCGGGCTATAATCAGATAGTGATGGCACCTGAAGACCGGGAGAAGACTGCTTTCACCACCCCGTGGGGGACTTACTGTTACAGGGTGATGCCATTTGGGTTGAAGAACGCTGGAGCTACATATCAACGGGCCGCGACCACAATATTGCACGACATGATCCACAAAGAGGTTGAGGTGTATGTGGACGACATGATTGTCAAGTCCAAAGAAAGAGAGGGCCACTACACCGCCTTGCAAAAGTTCTTCCAAAGGATCAGAGAATTTCGGTTGCGGCTGAATCCTCAGAAGTGTACGTTCGGTGTTACAGCAGGGAAAATGCTGTGGTTTCTGATTACACAGAGAGGTATCGCAGTCGACCCTTCCAAAATCAAGGCCATCTTAGAAATGCCGCCACCAAGGACTGAAAAGGAGGTGCGAGGCTTTCTGGGTAAAGTGCAATTCATAAGACGGTTTATCTCAAAATTAACCTTGACTTGTGAACCACTTTTTGGTCTCCTGAAGAAAGGAAAGAAGTTCCAATGGGACGGCCGATGCCAAGCTGCTTTTGAACAGATCAAGGAATACTTACAGAACCCACCCGTGTTGTCACCGCCTGAGTTGGGAAAACTGTTGATTTTGTACCTTTCAGTGACTGAAACTACAATGGGCTGCATGCTTACGCGGGAATCAGAGGATAAAGTGGAGAAAGCCATCTACTATCTGAGCAAGAAGATGTTGGATTACGAGACCCGCTACACTCCACTCGAGAAGGCTTGTTTGGCCTTGGTATGGGCTACCAGGAAGCTGCGGCACTACCTGTTAGCTCACTCTGTAATGTTGGTTTCAAGATTAGATCTTATCAAATATCTCTTCGAGAAACCGGCACTTACGGGTAGGCTAGCTCGTTGGTTGCTTCTGCTTTCCGAATTCGACTTAAAGTATGTGACTCGCAAGTCAGTAAAGGGGAGAGCGGTAGCGGAGTTCCTAGCCAATCACCCAGTTGAATGGGATGAAGCAGTTGAGTACTTATTCCCAGATGAGGCTATTTTGCATATCGACGATGAGTTTTGGACGATGAGTTTTGGACGATGTATTTTGACGGAGCGTCAAACCAGTACGGGTATGGGGTAGGGGTGTTGCTGATAGCACCCGACAAGTCCCGTATCCCTCTAGCATTTAAACTCCGGTTCAAAGTCTCGAACAACGAAGCAGAGTATGAAGCATGCATTGCTGGTTTAGAAGCAGCCCTAGAACTAGGGGCAAAATGGTTGGACGTCATCGGGGACTCGAACCTAGTTGTATCTCAAGCTAAAGGAGACTGGAAAGTCAAAGAAGAAAAGATGATAATGTATCACTAGACCTTGGATCTCCTGATTCCTTGGTTTGAGAAGCTGAACTTCGCTCATCTATTAAGAGAGAACAACAGGTTCACAGATGCACTAGCAACTCTATCTTCCATGATAAACATTCCTTTCGGAGTCCGGATGCGTCCGATGATCATTGACCAGAAATTCGCGCCAGCCTACGAGTCGATTGCTACTATAGATGAGGTTCAAGATGAGAACCCCTAGTATTACGATGTCTGGAACTTCTTGGAAAAAGAGGCGTATCCACCAGGGGCAAATGCCAAGGATAAAAGGGCAATCAGAAGAATGGCCGTTCAGTTCATCATCTGCGGAGATAAATTGTACAAGAGAGGTCATCTGGGAATGCATAAGTTGTGCGTTGATGCCAAAGAATCGAAGCGCTTAATGGAGGCCATCCATGGAGGAGAGTGCGAAGCACATATGAACGGGGTAATGTTAGCCCGAAAAATTCTCAGACAAGGTTATTACTGGTCCACCATGGAGGAGGATTGTATCGGCTTTGTGCGGTGATGCCACAAATGTCAAATTCATGCAAACCGCAAGAACATCCCGCCGTCAAAGCTGTACAATGTGACTTCGCCATGGCCATTTTCAGTTTAGGGAATCGATGTGATCGGGGCCGTCACTTCGAAGGGGTCTAATGGGCATGAGTTCATTCAGGTCGCGATAGACTATTTCACAAAATGGGTTAAGGCCCAATCTTATGCGGTGTTGAAGGCTTCACATGTTGCGAAGTTCATCAGAAACAACATCATCTGTCGCTACGGGGTCCCGAACGAGGTCATTTCAAATAACGGTTCCCATTTCAAGAAGGAAGTGATTGACTTGTTGGAAAAATACAACGTGGCTTTTCATAAGTCATCCACATATTGGCCGCAGACCAACGGAGCAGTTGAGGCTGCCAACAAGAACATCAAACACATTTTGCAGAAGATGGTGGAAACCTACCGGGACTGGCCAGATAAGTTGCCATTTGCTCTGTGGGGCTACCGGACGTCAATTAGAACTTCTACTGGGGCGACTCCGTATTCGTTAGTTTATGGGATGGATGCCGTTTTACCTATCGAGATTGAAGTTCTGTCATTGCGAGTGCTGGCTGAGTGTCAGATAGCCGAAGTAGATTGGCAGCAGAGCAAATTTGAAGAACTCATGCTCTTTGATGAAAGCAAACTGAAAGCACTATACCATGTTCAAGGTTATCAGCGCAGAATTGCCAGGGCTTTTAACAAGAAGGTTAAGTCCCAGAATCTGAAAGAAGGAGATTTGTGCTCAAAGATAACCGAGCTCCCATCCATGACCCTAGGGGCAAGTTCAGACCCAATTGGACTGGTCCTTACATCATCAAGTCTATCTGGTCAGGTGGAGCTGTCGTTCTGATGGACCTAGATGGCCTAGAGTTCTCACAGTCCGATCAACATGGACAAGTTGAAGAAATATTACCCCTGAGAGGCTCGCTAGGCCGAAAACCCGAAAGGGCGACCTAGGCAAAAGTTAGAGCATAAAAAATTTGAAATTACAAAAACTGAGCTCGCAAGGTTTGAAAACCTGCAAAGGGCGGCCTTGGCAAAAGTTAGAGCGTAAAAGAAGAGTGAAAATACTCGAGTGAACCCGAGCTTGAACTACGTAAGGCTTGATTCCCATCTTTGGGATACTTAGGCAACTTCATCCTGAAGTTCAGCCATAAACTTTTCCGCCGATCAACTTTGTCTATTTGATCATCTCGGTCATCTTGGTCTATTCAACATTCAAGAGCTTCGGTAGTGATCTCCGGTGCAGTGCTATTCAGACTAGGGGCAACTTTCCAGATGCTGGGATCCGGGGTTGTGCATCTCAGTGACAGATTTCAAGCGTGTCCAATTCTGATCCATATTGAAAAATGGTTTTGAAAATTTTTAATAAAAGTTGATTTGTTCAAATTAATCTTTTTACAATTTAGACCATTTTTGGACCAAAGCGGAAAATTTTCAGTACCCACAACCTTCAATTTTATTGATTTCAATATAGAGTCCTCCTGCTCTTGCATACAAATTGAAGTTGCTTTTGGTTACATTCATAAAGAAAACTTGAAAGTACTAATTAGCAATAAATTCGGGGCATAGCTAAGTCAGCTGTTTCTGCGCCCCCTCCCAGAGCTGGGCGAAGCTTCTGATGCCAAAGTGGGCCCAATCTGTGCCTCTTCATTGAGCCAATCTAAGCACGTCATCAGACAAAGTGCAACTGAAAGTGGGAGCGGGGGCCAGAAGTTCTTTCGTCCTCCATGTTGTGGCATACCGAGCAAGCTGTGCGCCTCGAACCGGGAATTGCAGCAGGGTACGCTATCCCCTCTCGCGGGCAAGTCTGATCATGGCCGAACTGGCACTGGAACCGGAAAGGAAAGTAGAATACACAGTGTGTCAGGCCAATCAACTGAATCCCAGGCTACCGGGACATGCTGTAGCTCATTGCCGGTAGATTAAGCCAAAGACAGCGGCAAGCAATGCGATCTGCGGACAAATTGCACATCCAATCAAACCACCATCCCTCATCAAGGGCATCGACTAGGCGACGTCGGAAGAAGTAGCCACGAGTTGAGTATGCTGGGGCAAGAGTCCATAACCTGCAACTTATCCATCAACCACACCTGGGGAGGGATGAAAAATGAGAGATTAAAGAATAGAGAGATGTACGTTGAGAGAAAAGTGAGAAAAGGGTTTTGTGAGAAAAAACCGAGCCTGAGGGCCCGAATGATGTGAGTAATATATATGTGAGATAGGGTGGGAAACATTACCTGTAGCAGTAGTGGACTCCCCGCAAATTTGGTTGTTTCCCGGCAATAGAAAGCATCCAAGCCCATCAGTGTCTCGGCTAATGTCATGGCAATGCAGCTCTTACCCTCCTTCAAGCCTTGGGCAACTTTAATCAGACGAACGCTAGACCCGCTGAAGCCCAGGGCAAGCAAAAAGTGAGATAACATGCACAAGCAAAGGGCATGTCGCCGAAAGCCCTGCTAATGATGGTCACCGCGGTCACCGGGATTAGAAAAACGTTGAATCAAGCTGAGGATGTCCAATTCTCCGTTGCAGATCAGAGACCGAGCGTCGTGCATAGTGAGCCCACACATCCGAAGCGGAGTTGGGGCAAGATCTCCTCGTTGCGCTCAGACTCTATCAAAGCTTGGAAATCTTCGAAGGTAGGACACATCTCTTGCCGCCGAAGCTAAAGACATGTGTTACTGGATTCCAAAACCTCGCCGCAGCATGGAGAAAGGGAAGATGCAGTGGAGTGCAGCTCAACGTGAATAGTGCATTCAAGCCAAACCCCTAGAAGTTCAACTTTTCCGAGCCATCTAAAGTAGTAATCCAAGCTGCGAGATTTTCGATGAGGAATGCCTCCATTTTGATGCAAAACTGAGATGAAATGAAAGAACCACGAAGCTGGAACTTTTATAGAGAATAAGGCACTGCTTGGGGACACGTGTCAAAAATCTGGTGGTCGCCAAACCAGGTGGTCGGCCGACCACTTTTTCTGGTAGGCCGACCACCCCTTTGGTCTCCAAGGCAAAAAACTGGTCGGCCAGCCCCTTCTGATGGTCGTGCCATGGAGAAAATTGGGTCTTTGGTCTTCTCCTAGTCTCTAGAAGGGAGCTTCTAGCATTTCCATGCATCGGGAGTGTTGAAGGTTCGTGTTTTCCTCTGTTTCGGATGCATTTCGTCGCCTAGTTTTGTCAGAAATGGCGTTTGCTTATCGAGTTGTTGTTAAGGTTTTGCTTATCGAGTTGTTGTTAAGTTTTTGCTTATCAAGTCGGCGAGTTTTGTATATCGAGTTGTTACTCTCTTGTTTATCAACATTGTCGTGTTTTGCTTCTATCGAGTTGTAAACTTGCTGAGGTTTTGTTGTTTCTTAGTGAGTTAAGTTGTTTAGTTTGTTGTGCGTCGGTCTCACTACCTGACTTGGTGAGTGATATACAATGCTCAAATTTTCATTCAATCTCATGTTTGTGCAAAATGATGCGATGCGATGCTAAAGAACATAAAATACAACACTTTTTTCAAAAAGCTGTTTCATTCCATCATGCTTCCTTTGTTACACAACATTTTACAACAAGGGGTACAAGTTTTACAAAAAAATAAAACTAACCTAAAAATGTACAACTCGTGCTACAACTACTAGTAAAAAAGGCAAATAAAGCAGGAACATCTGCATCAGTGCTCTCAAGCGCAAGAATAAGAGGCCCCTCTCTCGTCCTCTTCGGCTGAGAAGTCCCTGCACCACCTCCACCAGCACCACCATCTGAATCAGAGCTGCTGTCCTCGGAACCCTCCTCAACATCACCTTCCACTCTCAGAACCGGAACCAGAGTCCTCCTCTCTGCCTGCGGATGTCTCTGACTGAGGATTGCGCAGACTCCTCCTCCTCGCTGGACTCCTCGTCATCTATGACGAGTGCTCTGCGCCTTGCCTTGTCTGTGAGACAAGTCCTCTCTCCCAGCTCCTCGAGAAGGCTCCTGGATGGCCCCGGCCCTGTAGTGGTGGCAGCTGAAAAAGACAATTTGAGTACATTAGCCAACATGTATATCGGATGCAGAGACAAGAATACTGCATAAGAGTGGGTGTATGCAGATACAATGTATGAATATAGTGTGTGTCAGATGTGCTCTACACATACCAGTCAAGCAATGCAGTGAAATGGTTAAATACAACATGTTATCAGAAGTATGATAAATGCGAGAAAATTGAAAAAATACCGTAACACCGGCGATGAACAGCTGTGTCTCCCTCCGCAAGACCATGCCCTCAAGTGAGGCCACCAATCCGAGCATATCATCAGAATACTCACCTGGGAGGGCTGCAGATACAAGCTCAAGTCATCAATGAATAAATGAATGCCTAAGTATCTGAGTGATAAATGAAAAGCAGTGGAACATACCGGTGGTGAGTCAGGATCACTGACATATCGGTGATCGGGCATAGGAGGCTCTATTAGAATCGGGTAAGATGACCCGTATCGCCATCCAGTCAACTCGGTCAGAAGATCTGGCCACCTGGCGTGCTGATAAGTCGGGGGGAATCGGGGGGAATCTGTCTAGCCCCACTCCTCGATGTGCCGGCCCCTGCTAGACGAAAGGAACGTCTACAGCCACGGGCTCTAGTTGACGATGATGCACCAGCAGCCCTCCTAGTAGGAGTACGGACACCCCATCAGTGGGCGGCATCAAGTACGTGTGGCGGAGTAAGTCGCATACTCCTCCGTCCCTCCAGCCAGCAGGGCTGCATCAGTACCCAACATAGCGACATCGATCTCCTCGGGAGTGGAGTCTCTCAGCAGACCGCATGTCATCTGGAGGTGCTGAAGGGACACTCTGCTCAGGGATGCCCATCGTCTGGTGCATGAAGCGATCTTCCATAAAACCAGACCCTGCCAACTGGCCCCCTTCAAACAAAGTCCTTATACTGAGAAGAAGCCCATGGGCCCCAGGAACTGGAAACGGATATCTCCTTCCAAGGGGTGCCCAGGGCCGCCAAGCGATCTGAGGATAACAAGTGCATGAGCCAATCAGATGTCATAAATATGCGAGATGAATCAAAGCTGAAAGTATGAAGAACTGAGAGTTCTGAAATACCTCGGGTCGCCCACACGACCGTGTCAAAAAATTGTCGCAAAGAAGGGCAGCGTCTCTCGAGCCCTCGCGCCCGACATCGACCCTCAAATACGTGAGAGTAAGGGATCGTAAGAGGCCACCTCTACCTCGAACTCTGGGGCTAGCGTCGGAAAGTACGCGTTAAACCCATAGCTGTGAAAAATAGGGCAGTGGCCATCAGAATACAAAATATACAGAAAATACAGAGTGCTGAGTGCAGAATGTAGAAGACAGAATGAGAGAGTGTGCCGTGTGCAGTGTACAGATAATGAAAAGCAGAAATGTAAATCAAGAGGGCAGAAGGTACCATCCCCAGAGGCTCTCCAGTAGCCGCCAACTGTGTTCTCCCCGTCCGCGGGGAGGTCGCACTCATATAGCAGTAGAGGGTAGCGAAGCCGGCGCCACCTCCCAGTCATACTCGCTTGACACCTGTGATAGGTCCACCAAAAGCACTAAAGCAGATACAATCCAACTGTGTTCCCCCCTGTCAGAGAACAAAGTGGTCCCAAGGAGGAACATCAAAAAACCCTCGAGCGTACTGCTCTATCTCCTCAAGAGTCCCGGGGCGTACTCCCCGCCTAATACTGCACGGGGAACCAAGTGTACCTGACTCTGCCCGAAGAACGGTCAATCAATGGGTGAGCTCCCAACAGATAGACCCAGGCAGCCTCCCACTCGTCCATATCCTCGTCGTAGGGGACCGGTCGGCCGGCCACATCAAGGCCGGGTCAGCATCGCAAAGTCGAACGGGGTCATCGTTCATATCCCCGGTAGCTGAGAAGTGGAAAGAGTTTGGTGGTGTCCCCACCATCTTCTCCATGAGTGCCCCCATCAAGGTCCTGCTTGCAGGATAGCGAGATAGCCCGGGCGCAGAAGGGGCCCGAACCCTGCCTTCGTCAACCATTATGACGAACGGTATCTGGGGAGCTCCCGGCAATACCACTTCCCTAGCGATGATCGAGCCACAATCTCGTGTAGAACGAGAAGATAGGTGGCATTCAGAATTAACAAATGTATTCAGTTTCAGAATGAAATGTATAAGCTGCGTGCAAATGAAGTGAATGAGCTGTGAGTTCAAAAGTGAATTGTAAGGACTGTGTGTTCAATATACGCTGCGTGCAAATGAAATAAGTGGGGCTGCGTGTTTCACACATCAAAAGTTTGAGCTGCGTGTTCAGATTTCAAAAATAGTGGGCTGCGTGTTCACAACAAGAGTTTGGGCTGCTGTGTTCAGATTTCAGAAAAAAGTGGGGCTGTGTGTTCTCACCATCAAAAATAGTGGGCTGTGTGTTCACCATTAAGAGTTTGGGCCTGCGTGTCAAGAGTTTGGGCTGCGTGTTCAGATTTCAGAAAAATGTGGGTTGTGTGTTCACCATCAAAAGTTTGGGCTGCGTGTTCAACTTTCAAAAGTGGGCTGTGTGTTCACCTCAAGAGTTTGGGCTGCGTGTTCAACTTTCAAAAACTGTGGGCTGTGTGTTCACGATCAAAAGTATGAGCTACGTGTTCAGAAATTCGAGTGATGAGCTGTGTGTTCAAAATGCAAACAGAATGCTATGTTATAGACTAAGTGTTCAGAATAAGCTGTGTGCCCACTCAACAGAATTCTGTGTTGTGAGATATGTGCTAAAATAGACAGAAATATGGTGTGCAAATGTGTTCAGAACGAGCGGATAAGCATACATAGCGAAAGTATGAAATGTGAATGAAATGCAGAATACATTGCAGAGAATGTAAAAGTGAAGTACGTACCTCTCGTGCCTGATGAGAGAGATGAGTCTCTGGCTCCCGCAGCAACAGATCTGTAGGCGCTCGGTCATCAAAGTCAGTGAAATAGTAGAAAGTGGCCTGAGGAAGGACGTGCTCCCGAGGATGATACCTCTCGGGATCAAACGGCCGAACTCTCGGGGGCAAGGACATGATGTCCGGCTCACCCTCGGCACCTGGAGGACCTCCACCATGAGGACCTCCACCATGAGGAAAATGACCCGCCATTTGAAGAAATCTACAAAAAGGAGCAAAATGAGCCAAAATTGGAAAAAGTCAACAAAAGTCAACTCTCGAGAAATGAAAAAGTCAACAAAACTCAACTCCCGAGGAAATGTTCCAAATGTCGAGACAAACTTACCTCAAGTGGTGAAAATGGAGAAAGAAGCTCCGAAATTAAATTTTAATCGGTTCAAAGTGAAGAAAACTGAAAGTTTTCGCGAAACAACTTCGTGTGGGGCGCTGGAAAGCGCGTATAGAGTGCAGATCTGAGGGAGAAAATGGTCTAGGAAGCAAGAGGGACTAATTTCGGACTTGAAGTTGTGAGCAAAAGTGTTTTGGCCAAGTGTATTTAAAGATCCGAATGCAAAAGGACAAAATTGTCCCCATTTTGGCAAAGTGGTCGACCGACCACATTTCCTAGCAGGCCGACAACCACTGGTCGGTGGCCTCCCTAGGTGGTAGGTGGCCCTCCTGGGTGATCTCCAATGTCTCTTTGAGCTCCCTGCAAATTTTGGTGGTGATTGGAGTCCCCGGCTCTCGAGAAAGTACAAGGAAAGTGCACTTTTCGGCGTGAAATCCCTCCGCGGGAACTTCAAATCCAATATTTGACGCATGGCTCGTCGTTACTCACCAAGAGCAAGGTGTATCCTTGTTGAGTACGTTGCGACCCCTCTGAGAGGTAAATCGGAGGTCGCGTTTGAGTTGCTCTCGTTGAGGCTTGCTTTTCTTTGCTCAATGTTTTGTTTCAAACATGCTTTTGAAGTTGCACTTATCCTGCATTGTTATGCACGTCACTGGCATTATTATGCGCATCGCTTGCATTGTTGTGCACGTTTCACTGGTATCGTCATATCTCCATGCTTAACTCGCGTTGTCGCGCACGTTTCTTCTTGCATTGCGATGTACTTTTTTTCATCGGCACCATGTTTGTCTGCGTTTGATATAGCTTTGAACATATGTTGCTAACTATGTTGTGCCTATTAGGTTTCTCTCTTTTGCAGGCACGATATTGTATGTACGGTTCATTTGAAGCTGGTGCGACCAGACGAACCAGACAGGTATTGTATCTTCTCCGTGTGAGACATCGCGAGAATTGTAATTCTCTTACATCCTTACTGCATGAAATGTAGTTTTGCTTTGCATTCTTGCTTAAAACTGTTGCATTTATTGTGAATATTTGCTTCATTACAGCTTGCTGCTTTCCATGATCATGATTACGTTCGGCTTTGTGCATGTCGTTTTGCATTTTGCCCCTGCCTGTGGGCACGCCTGCGGGCCCATCTCTTGCTTATCCCGCCTGTTTGTCTAAGTCTTCGGCCTTGTCAAAAATGGGTCGTCTCTGGGCTTTGACATTCACTCCCGTCACGTATGACTTCCGAGTTCTGTCAAAGAGGGGTAACTGTAGACACCCCATTTTTGACCGACCTTAAGACTCAGATGTCATCGATTGAGCACTCGGTGATTGCGCATGTTGTGCTTGTTCTAAGGTTTCGGAGTCTCGGCTGAGAGCCTTACCCCCGGACCTCGGGACCCTTTTGTGCTTTGCCTAGGTTTGCGAACTAGGTCTTGTTTTCTCTTCCCAAAGGGAGGGAGAAGTCTCGTAGACCATCTCTGAGTGACCGTAGGCTACCTTTCGTGGTCGTAGACCACTGTTCCCATTTGGAGACCAGTTTCCGATTTTCGGAGCCGTCGGCCGTGCGCCTCAGTTCGGGACCGCTTAACTTTCTCCGTTTGCTCCGGTTTTTGGCACACACCTTGTTTCCTCTCTCTAGAGGTACACTGTGGCCCGGGAGACCACCTTCGTGGTCGCATGCCACTTTCCATGCTTAACAGTCAGTTTTCGGGGCACCCGGCTGCGCGTTTTGGCCCCCGAACCCTCGTTTTGCATCCGTCTTAGTTCATTTTTGGCATGGACCCTATTTTCATTGTTTGGAAGGTGGTACAAGGGTGGGAGACCACCTTTTCTCTTGCAGACCACCTTTTCTCCCCCCGGCCGGTTTTCTTGACAAGAAGTTGGTCTCTCTCACTTTTGGGCCACAATTGCAGGTCTCCCACCATACTACTTGCTTGCATTGAGTGAGGAGACCACCCTAGGAGGCTGCCGACCAGCTTTTGAGACTTGACCCTTTTGACCTGGTCGGCCGACCAGAAAAAGTGGTCAGCCAACCACCTAAACCTTTTGAACCTGGTCGGCCAGCTCTCACATTTTCTGTCTCTGTGAGTGTGTGCTAGCTGTGCCAGCTGGAAGGCACAGAATTTCAAACTTGTTTTTTAGCTTCTTGGAGAAGCTTTGGACCTCTTTGGCTATAAGAGAGAACCTCTTCCTCATTAGCAAAGGTTCAGAATTTTGGTCTAAGGCATACATACCTCTCTCTCTATATCTCTACATTCAAGATCAAAAAGGGCCTAGTTCTTGACCCCTTTGCATACCATCTCCTAGCACAACACTTCCACTATCAACCTAAGCACCTTGGAGCTTGTTTTCAGAGGCTAAGGAGTTGCTGTTTTGGTCCAGAAGCTGCTGGAGTGCTTGAGCTTCAAGGGTAACACCCTATTCCCTCTTTTGGTCTTTATTTTGCTCCATCTTTTAGCCATACTTGCAAGCATATTTGGGCTTTGTCATAAACTAAAAAAAGTCTTATTTTGAGGTCCGTAACATGTTTTTTTAAGATCACTTTTCTGTTGGGGGTCATCTACCCCCTTGCATGCTTCATTTCATCTTATTTTGAGCCATGCCTTAGGGCCTTTGCATTGACCTTTGTTTGGTCTCTTAGCCACTGAAATCCAGTGGATTTTTAGTGGCTAGCATGCTGTTTTGAGCACCAAAATCAGAGAGCGGTGACCCTCTTACCCTTTGTCTTGTTTACTAGCATATTTGGCCTAACAAAGGAGCCCTTATTTGCATGCTTCCAAGCCATGTTTCAGGCCATTTTTGGTGGGTTTTAGGACCTTCATAGGCTCTGTCCATAGCCCACTTTTCCATTTTGGGTGTCCATCTTGCATGTGTAGAACAACCCTCTTTATAGCCTATCAAAGGAGCCTATCATTCTTGTGTGCATAGACCATGTTTTAGTGAGTTTTTGGGCTTTATTTGGCATTTCATACCTCTGAATTTTGCTGGTTTGGTAGCCTCTTATTGCCTCACATGCTTGTAGTGCAAATCCTCTTTACTAGCTTACATTGCATGCTATTTTGGCCTTTGATTCTAGTACTTTTTGGCCATGCTTTAAAATGATTTTGTGCATGTTTTGGACTGCCTTAGCTCTGTTTTTATACCTCATGGTCGAATGATGCTTGCTATGCATGGTTGTAGTTCAATACCCTTGCCTAGCTTTGAGTTTTGGAACCTATTGCATGCTCTTGTTGAGGTGTTTCCATGTTTTGGGGCCATTGTGCATCACATTTCAGAGCTTACATGTATGCCATATTCCCATGTTTTCTACTCTTTAAATGTGTTTGAGAGTTATGCATGAATACCTCATTTTTTGGGCCATTGCATGAGCTTCATTTTTGTGCATTTCAAGCCATCATTTTAGACCATTTTCCCACTGTCTTGGACCTGCATAGGGACTGTTTAGGGCTGGTTGGGTCATTTGAGCATTGCTTTGTGTACCTCTAGTGTAATGCACTTCACTAGTTTCGGTATCCGGGCCATCTAGCACGCATTGCGTGAGGTGTTTGCATGATTCGGGACCATTTTGCATGACATTTCAGAGCTGGAAAATGTGTGATTGTATGCCATATTTTATCCCTTGCCATGCTTTGGTAGAGTTGCATTTGGTGCCTTAGGTTTGGTCCCTTGCATTTGTGCATGTTTGCATGTGTTTTGTTGCCTAATTTCATCATGTTATGGCCACTGATTTGGATGTGGCTGAGATCCATCCATCTTGGTTTAAGTCCATCTTGCATTGCATATGCCATATAGTCCATGTTGTTGCATGATTGACCATTGCATTGTGTATGCCTTGATCATTTCATTATTAGTCTCCATGTGTGCATTGCGTATGCCACATAGTTTTCATGTGCATCGAGTATGCCTTTGATTATTTCATAGCATTGTATATGCTAGTAGCATGTTTGCATATCATTAT
The DNA here is from genome assembly GCA_036172215.1 of Camellia granthamiana. Lineage (NCBI taxonomy): Eukaryota > Viridiplantae > Streptophyta > Magnoliopsida > Ericales > Theaceae > Camellia > Camellia granthamiana. Next base: position 11,505,524 of record CM069911.1, read on the forward strand.
TTGCATGTTTGCATCATTTAGTGGCATTATGCTTAGGTTGTATGTTAGAGTTGCATTCATGCATGCCTGTGGACGCGCCCCGCGTGAGGGCCTCACCCCATAGTTCGGACTCAATTTGTCACGGTTCTTAATCTGAACTAAAGAGTCCAAATCTGGCAAGTCATTTTGAGAAAACAGATTTTTTAGAAAAGAAGTGCCAAACATAGACTGCTTTGCCAGATACAGAGTCGCCACCTAAATATTTTTTAATGGGAGAATTTAGGAAACCCTGACTCGTTTGCCTAAGGCCACGTGTCTGTCATCACCAAAGTTTCCTCGGCTCGGGAACTTGGGTACGATTGGGGAAGGTCAGCTATGAGCACCCCCGCTCGCCCGATCCGAAGATCGGCCTCTACTAACCATGATATCTCGTTTTTGAAAACACATGCGTTCTTATTCCGATTAATTAGCTAGAATTACTATGTGATGCGCACAGCAAAACAAGTATAGACTAGATCGCCTAATTTGGAACAAAGCATTGCATATCCGTTTGTTTCGAAAATGATTTGAGATTTGGTACTCGCAAGTAGGCTAAAACACGGATTTCAACGAGTTGTCCCAACTCAAACAATCCAACCTTCACCCACAGGCATTCAGGCAGTTTATATCACATAAGCATCTAGCCACATGGTAAGCATGCTGTCATGTTTAATATTCACACTCATGCGAGATGCTAAAGCATAAATACTTACATCGTACTCCGTGCCAAAACAATTAACATGTTAGCAATCATGCATGATCCAATCCATGTCAAGTGGCTAATGCAACGCATACAGAATGTCACTAGAATAGGCTCGGCTAATCCTAGGATGGCATGTGGGATGCAACAAGTAGCAGCACGTATTCAAGTTAGATTTGGAATATTATGCTGTTAGCATGATGCGCCGAGCCCGGTGCATGCAATACTGATGAATGATGCACGCATGCATAGCATAAGGATGCTAAATTAAACATGTCCTAATACTAACCATCAAAGTAGGTAAGTAAAAGGGAGAAAGAAGTGGGGGTTGGAAGACATACACACATGCACCCACACTTATTACAAATACGCCCTCACTCGGAGGAACCGAAGGAATAATATAGATTTAACTAACCTACAGGCTAATTAAACATTACAGACCGATTAAACTAGTTAAGCAAATTAACTAATTTAATAAAACAGTAAACAGCCTCGGGAAGAGGGCTCAATGCAAGGCGTGCTCGGCTCTGCTCAGAAGTCCACTGCTATGCACAAGTTGCCTCTGTCCACACTGTTTTCCTTCTCTAATCAGTGCAAGATTCCCAAGGTACACTCTATGAACCCTGAGGGACACCACCAGCGAAGGGAAATGGTCACCGGCCAAATGAAATGATCACCGGCCACTGGAAATGATCACCGGCCATCAATTGTTGGTCGATCGGCACCAAAGATGGCCGGCCGGCCAAACCTTCCTGCAGAATCCTGTTTTGACAGCAGCAGAGGGCAAAACAAGGCATAGCAATGCATTTCAAGCAAATGTGTGCACCAACACATCCCTTATCATGTTTGTGACTCAGAGGGACATGGTTCTCGATTCTCAGACCACCAATCGCGCATTTCAATGCGTAATGGCCCAAGAAACCAAGTATGCACTTTGATTTCAAATGAGATGCACATCAAACAAACAAGTGAGGCTCAACCTCTATCATTCTCAATTCAAGAGGCAAAGCATGCATGCCAATGCAATACAACCTAGGCATGTTAACTAAGTATGCAACATGGGCATGCAATGCATAATGCATACTAGGCATACAACCTATGCAAGCAAGCATGCAAGGCATGAGGCAATGCAAACCAACAAGTGTGCAAGATGCAATGTGGATGTTCAAGCATGCAACAACACATGGAGCAAACATGTTAAACACCCTAAACATGTAACAACACACAAGTATGCAACAACACACAAGATGAGCATGCAATAACATGCGAATAATGGACTTAAACTAATTTGGGCAGCTCTATACTAAACCCAAAATAGTAGCCAATTGCTAAGAGAATGAGGACCAAATAACATGCAAGCATGCATGCACACAAGGACCAACACTTAGGCAATGAAGAGCAACTCTCAAGCACACTTAAGAGGATGAAAACATGGACAAATGGCATGCATTATAAGCTCTGAAAATCAAGTCATGAAAGCTGCCAAACCAACTAGACAAGACAAACAAGGTGTGCAAGCAAAGCCAAAATTCAAAGCAAGCCAAAGGTGTATTGAACTACACTTAGCAGAATCGAACATGGCATGAATTAAGCAACCAAAATCAAAGTTTTAGCATATTAAGACAAAGCCAATAACACATCTAGATGGCATCTAAATGGCTTAAACATGCAAGCATGCACAAGGGCCTAAACAAGGGGCATAAGACAACAACCTTTTAACACATTAAAGGGGTATCAAATGCAAGCATGCAAGCATGTCATGAGGACTGAAATGACATGTTAAATGGTTCCAAACAACTGGAATAATGCAAGTAATGCATGCTCATGGTTCATACACTTGAGGCTTACAAGCCAAGAATGCAAAGAGGCTAAACAAAGCATGGCAAGCATGGCTAAGACAACCTACATCAAACCTTAAGCATGGCAAAACAAGCCTAAAAGCTTCACAAAGCTTGGCCAAAACAAGCAAGCATGGTAATCTACATGCTAAGTACATGTTAAGGCAAATGATGGCATTACAAGACATGTATGCTAAACAAGCATGGTGTGCCTAAACCAAGTAAAAACAGAGCTATATTATGACATAATAAGCACAAAAAACAGCTAAGGCATGGCCATCATACACTTAAACAAGATGCTCACACATGAGGCAAAAATGGCCCTTTTCAAGGACAACAAGGAGAGGGGGTGGCCCTCTCCTTCTTAGGACCTCAAGGCACCATCCTCATCACTGAAATCCCTCAAGATTTCAGTGGTGAGGAGGCCCAAACAAGGTGGTCCCGGAGCTCACCAAAATGGCACAAAAATAGGGTCAAACAAGGCCTAAGAGGGGTCAAACAACCCCAAACGACAAAACACTCTTAAACAACTATTTAGAGCAGACAAAAACAAGACTTTTATATGTTATACACAAAGTCTAAAAATAGTTGCAAGATAGGTGAAATAGCTATGCAAAAATGGGGAAAAAAGGAGTAAATTCTCACCCTTGTTGACCTTCTTCACAAACAATGCTCCAGCTGGTTCTTTGAGTTCAAAACCAGTCAAGAACTTCAAGAATAGCTCCCTAGCACCTCAGTAGCCAAGGCAAGGTGTAATGGTGGGTGTTTGTGTGCAATAATAAGACCAAACAAACACTTATACACAAAAGAGAGAGAGATATAGAGATGGGGGATATGCAAACCCTAACCCTAAAACTCAGAGCTCTGGAAAAAATGTCTAACCCTAAACAAGAGAGAAGAGGCTCCCTCTTATAGACAATCCCTCTTGTAAAGCTTTCCAAACAAGCTAGTCAAGAAGGAGATCCCTCCATACATGTGTATGGAGGGGAGCAAAGTGTATGCCAGCTAGCACAGCTGGCATAAAAATATCTGTAAAAGCAGATGAACAGTGGTCGGCCAGCCAAAAATGCAATTTGACCAAAATAGATGGTCGGCCGGCCACAAAGAGTGCCGGCCGGCCAAACATTTGGCCGGTGGCAAAAAACCAATGGCCGGTGGCCTCAAGCCATGGCCGGTGATGTATGGGGATGGCCAACAAGCCATTCCCTGCCCCTCAAAGGCAAAGCACAAGTGTTTGGTGCAAAACCAAACACAAAACGGTCGAGTCGAGAGATCTTGAGGCAAGGCGCGTAGCTGAGACCTCCGGGAACTCAGGACGAACACAAACATGGGTGATCACCGAGTGTTCAAGCGGTGACGACCAAGTCTTGAGGACGGTCAAAAATGGGGTGTCTACAATGCCATGTGTATTGCATTGTGTTTGGAGTAGGGTTTAGTCCAAACACGGGAAACGAGGGACGTTTCGTACTCCAAGTGACGAAACGTGCCTCAATTCTCGGTCGCCGACACTCCGGATTATCCATGATGGAGTTTAGGCCTTGTTGTGTTTATATGTGTATTTATTTTACATCGAGTCGTACAATCCGACTCCTCGGCCATCATGCATCGAGATGCGTGATTGGTGGCATGAGGATCAAGAACTACACCCCCTAGAGCTCATGCAATGACGGGGAGAGTGGTCGCGCACACATATGTTGAAAATACTTTGCCATGCCCCTTTCGTGCTCTCTGTTGCAGCAAACCGGAAACCAGTAGCAAAAACTGGTTGGTAGTATCCCTACAGCATGGTGAAGTTTCAGCCTTCTGGAGCTTTGTACAGTGTTCTGGGACCAGTTGCAAACAGAGGCAAATCAGGGCATCGCGATGGATTTCCCGACAAGGCGACTTGAGCATGCATGCATTCCTTATCATTCAAGACCGAGCTGAGGCAGTCCATTTCATTTGTTTTTGCATGCTAGCTTATTTATTTTAGTTAATTTGTTAATTAATTAGGGTTGTGTAATAATTAGCTGTAATTCGTTATTCATTCGGTTGTGTATTATTTATTCGGACCCTCCGAGGAGGGCAATGTTGTAATAAGTGTACGTGTGTGTGGTGTGTGTCTTCCAACCCCACGTCTTTCTCCCTTTTATTTACCAGCTTATGATGGTTAGTTTTAGGGCATGTTTCAATTAGCATCTATATGTTCGCATGTTTGCATTCATTCATCCGTATTGCATGCACCGGGCTCGGCGCATCATGCTAACTGCATTGTATTTCAATTCCAAGTTGAATACATGTATCGATTGTTGCATCTCCTATGCCATCTTAGAATAGCCGAGCCTATTGTAGTTGCATTTTTGCATGTGTTGCATTAGGCATTCTTATTCATGCATGATTTCTAATTAGCTTCTTTTTTTGGCTCGGAGTACTCGGTAAGTGTTTATGCCTTAGCATCCTTGCATGTGTGTGAGTGACTGCCATGATAGCATGCTTACCATGAGGCTATGTGCTTATGTGATATACCTGCCTGAATGCCTGTGGGTGAAGGTTGGATTATTTAAATTGGAACAATTCATCGATTGCGAGTTTTAAGCCCACTTGAAAGTGGCAAATCACCATGTTTTCTAAGCCCACTTGAGGGTGGCAAAATTCGCATTTTAGCCTACTTGCGAGTAGCACCATCAAACCATCTTTCAAATAAACAGACATGAAATGTTTTGTTCCAACTCAAACGATCCAGTCTATACTTGTATGTCGTGTGCATCACATAGCGATTCTAGGCTAATAACCGGAATAAGAGCACATAATGTTTTCAAAACTCGATATCATGGTTAGTAGAGGCCGATCTTTGATCGGGCGAGCGGGGGTGCTCACGAAGTGACCTTCCCCAATCGTACCCAAGTTCCTGAGCCGAGGCAACTTTGGTGATGACGGACATATGGCCTTAGGCACGAGTCAGGGTTTCCTAAATTCTCCCATAATAAAATATTTAGGTGGCAACTCTGTATCTGGCAAAGCAGTCCATGTTTGGCACTTCTTTCTAAAAATCAGTTTTTCAAAACGATTTGCCGGATTTGGACTCTTTGATGATTCATCGGTCTTGCATTACACTCCGTGAGATTAGATACAGGACCGTGACATTGAGTCCAAACTGTGGTGAGCCCAATGAACAAAACGGGATTCCCTCCCGGGACGTTCGGCGACGTCTACACATACACAATGCAACTAAAGCATGCAAACATGCAATGCAACATTAGCATGCAAATAATCATGCAAGGGACAAGCATGCAACAACATGTAATGCAACATGATCAAACTACCAATGCTAATGGAATGCATACACAATGCGATGTAAGGTGAGCATACACAATGCAAAGGACATGGCATACACAATGCAAGGTAATAACATGGCATACTCAATGCGATGTAAGATAAACATGCAAACAACATGAAGACAAACATGCTAAATGGACTTAAACTAAAAGTGGACAGACCTCAGTCATGCCCAAATCAGTGGCCATAATGATGAAACTAGGGCACAAAAGGGCAAGGCAAGCATGCACATGCATTGGCCTATCAGGTAGGCCTAAGAACACAACTCTTAAGCATGATGAAGAAGCGATAAACATGGAAGTGTAACAACACTATAAGTACTGAAATTAAGTAAGAAATGATCCCAAATCATTCCAACAATACAAGTATAGCATACAAAAGGTCCTTAAAGCATAAAGCTAGTAAAGAGGACATGCAATACATGGCACAAGTGCATGAACCAACCATGGACAGAGCTTAATTAGGTCTAAACAAAGACCAAAACATGCTGAGATAAAGGCTCAAGGACCTAGGCAAGATGGCATACATGCTAGGTCCCAAACAAGGCAACAATGCACAACTCTTAAACCACAATTAAAGAGTGATATGCATGAGAATATGACAATGTAATGGTGCCCGAAATCAGGTATTAAATGATGCCAAATCATCCAAATAGCTCAAAGATAACATGCAATGGTGCCCGAAGCTTGAAGCTAGCATAGGCACTTGTACTACAACTATGCAAAAATGAAGCATGTGGCCAAGGCAACCCAAAATAGTCCTAGAACATGTCAAAATGAGTTTAAAACATGCATGTAAGGAAGCCAAAACAAGCTAGCATAAAGGGCATAAGGTATGAATCATGCAAGGGCAATAGGGAGAATTACACTACACCTACACCTACCAAGACCAAGCATGAGATAACGTAACCAATAAAAATCAGAGTTATATCATGGCAAAATAACCCCAAAACATACTGAAATGATAGCTCACAAGCTTAGGCACGAAGGCATACGCAATGACCCATGTTTAAGGCATAAAGGGCAAACCCTCCAACGCATTGAATAAGTGAAAGATGTGAGTGTATGACCATGAAACATGGACTGAAATCACATAATAAATGATGCCATATCATTCAAATAGTCCAAGTAATGCGTGCTAGTGGACTTGATACACAAAGCTAAGAAGCTAGAATGCACTATAGCTATACAAAGCATGGCATGCATGACTAAAACAATACAATTCAGAGCTTAAGCATGCCAAAACATGGACAAAAGCTTCTTAGAGTTAAGCCAAAAGATGCTAGAATGACATGCTACTTCATGAAGTATACAAGACTAGTTTGTGAGAAATACACTACAAGTGTATAAGGCAAGCAAGGGATGACAAAACCAAGTAAAAATAGTGGTATGCCATGTCAAAATAACCCCAAATACATGCTAAGATATGGCCAACATAAGCTTAACAGACATGCTCAAACATGACGCATATGAAGCAAGTATTCAAAATACAAGGAGAGGGGATGACCCTCTCCTATTTGGGACCTCAAAACACCACTTCCACTACTGAAATTCCTTTGAGTTTCAGTGGTGAGAAGGTAAAAACAAGGTGGTCCCAAAAGCTCAAAAAGAAGATACAAGAACAAGGCCAAACAAGGCCTAAGAGGGGGTGGACCACCCCCAATGCAAAAGTGACCTTAAAAAAACATCACAAGGACTGAAAAACAAAACTTTTTGTAGTTAAAAGTTAAGCTTAAATCAGCATGCAAATAGGTTCAAAAGCTTAAGCAAAGATAAGGGTTTTAAGGGTTAGCAACTCACCCTTGAAGAACACCTTCAAACCTACAACTCCAGTAACTTCTTTGAGTTCAAACCAGTCCAAAAACTCCAAAACAAACCTCAAGAAGCCTCGGCAACAAAAGGATGGTGTTTGAGTGTGTGTTTGTGTGTTAAAGTGTGATAAAACTACACTTTTGAAGCACAAATATGAAGTAAAGGGGAAGATAGAGACAAAGGTGTATCTATAACTCTCCAACACAAAAAGCTAAACCTGGAGGAAGAGGGAGGAGGTTCTCTTTTATAGAGAACAAGCAACAAGCTTGTTGGACAAGCTTTTGGCCTAAAGCCATCCCTCCATACACGTGTATGGAGAATGGCTTCTGTGCCTTCCAGCTGGCACAGCTGTAAAGAAAATATCTCCAAAAAGGTGATGAAAAGCTGCCGACCACTTGAAGTGGTCGGCCAGTTACTTGTAGTGGTCGGCCGACCACCACAAGTGGTCTCCGAAGAAGAAAACTGGTCGGCCATGGGTAGGAGAAGTCTACACACTGAAAGCAAGCCAATGGTGTGGTGGCCGACCAAAAAAGGTGGTCCAAAGACCAAGAAAACCAATTTCCCGACCAGAAAACTGGCTGGTAGGAAGGAAAGTGGTCTCCAAGGGGAAGAACTGGTCTCCCACCCTTGTACCACCTTCCAAACAAGGAAAACAAGGTTTGTACCAAAAAAAAAACAAAAAGGATGCAAGACGAGAGATCGGGAGGCAAGGCGCGCGACCGGGAGCCTCGAAAACTGGTCTATGGGCATCAAAAGTGGTCTGCGGCCACAAAAGTGGTCTTCCAGACCACAGTGTCCCTCTAGGCAGAGGCAATAAGGTGTGGTTCAAAAACCACGCCAAACGGAGAACGTTAAGCGGTCCCGAGACAAGGCGCGCGGCCGAAGGCTCCGAAAACCAGAAACTAGTCTCCAAGCAGGAAAAGTGGTCTACGACCGCAAAAAGTGGTCTACGACCACAAAAGAGTGGTCTACAAGACCTCTTCCTCCCTCCAGGGAAGAGAAACAAGGCTTGGTCCGCAAACTGAGCCAAAACACAAAGAGTTCAGAGGCCCGGAGGCAAGGCACTCGGCCGAAAACTCCGAAACCTCGAAACGAGCACAACATGCGCAATCACCGAGCGCTCAATCGATGACGTCTGAGTCTTAAGGTCGGTCAAAAATGGGTGTCTACAGTTGCCCCTCTTTGACAGAACTCGGAAGTCAAGAAATGACGTGAGTGAATGTCAAGGCTCAGAGACGACCTATTTTTGACAAGGCGGAAGACTTGGACAAACAGGCAAGATAACAAAGAGATGTGCCCGTAAGCAGCGGCAAGATGCAAATGACAAGCACAATGCCGAACATAACTTATGATCATGCGAAGAAAGCTGTAATAAAGCAATTATATACAAAATAAATGCAACAGTTTAAGCAAGCGAATACAAATCAAACTACATTACATGCAGAAAGGATGTAAGAGAATTATACAATTCTCGCTACGTCTCACGCGGAGTACATACAATACCGTCTGGTCGCACCAGCCTCAAATGAACCGTACATACAATATCGTGCCTGTATAAGAAAGAAACTTAACAGGTACAATATAGTTAGAAACATATGATCAACGCTATATCATGATACAATTCCGATGTGAGATAAATGCGTACATACACAATGCCGATGGAAAGGTGCGTAGCAATGCGAGTGAAAAGTGCATAACAATGCGAGAGAAATGTTCATAACAAAATGCGAACAAAATGTGCGTGACAACGCAAATAGTGTGTGCATAACAATGCAAGAAGTGATGTGCATAACAATGCGATGGAGGGGTGCATGACAATGCAACCTAAGTGTGCGCGTAACAATGCGATGGAGTGCATAACAATGCTTTTGAAATATGCAACTTCAAAAGAACGTTCGAAGCAAAATACTGAAAAAAAAAAAAAGAGACAAGCCTTAACGCGAGCAATTTAATCGGAACCTCCGAGTTACCTCTCGGAGGGGTCACAACATACTTAAAAAGGATACACCTCGCTCTTTGACAAGTGACAATGAGCCATGCATCGAAGACTTGAATCGAAGTTCCCGCGGGAACATTTTTGAGCCAAAAAGTGTACTTTTCTTGCACTTTCTCGAGAGCCGAGGACTCCAATCACCAGCAAAACACACAGGGAGAACAATGGAGCTCTGAAGATCATCTAGGAGGCTGGCTGACCAGTTGTTGACCACTAAAGTGGTCTACCGACCAGAAAAACTGGCTGGCTGACCAGTTTACACAACTTCGGGGCAGCTTGGTCTTTTCACATGGAGATCTTTAAAAACTCAACTCCAAAACACTTTTCATCACACCTCCAAGGCCGAAATACATTTCTCTTCCTCCTTAGACCCTTTTCTCTCCCAGATCTACACTTTATACGTGTTTTCCAACGCCCCACGCGAAGTTGTTTCGCGAAAACTTTCGATTCTCTTCGTTTTGAACCGATTAGAATTTGTTTTCGGAGCTTCTTTCTCCATTTCCACCACTTGAGGTATGTTTGCCTCGAAGTTTAGCACCTTTTCTCGGGCATTGACTTTTGTTGACTTTTTCTCTTCCCGAGAGTTGACTTTTGTTGACTTTTTGCAATTTTGGCTCATTTCGCTCATTTTCGCTCATTTTTGCAGATTTCTTCAGATGGCCGACGATATTCCATATGGCGGAGGCTCCCCGAGAGTAGAGGATGAGCCCGACATTATACCGTTGCCTCCGAGGATGCGGCTGTTCGACCCAGAGAGGTACCACCCGTAGGAGCATATCCTACCTCCTAGCACCTTTCACCATTTTACTGATTTCGCATGACGGGCGCCCGCAGACTTGCTGCTACGGGAGCCGGAGTCTCATCTATCTCATCATGCGCGAGAGGTACGTACTTCATTTTTTCATTTTCATGCTTTCGCTATGTATCATGTCTGCTCGTTCTGAACACATTTACATACACAACAATTCTGCTCATTTTTTTAACACAACTTGCACACAGCATTTTGTCCACTTGGCACGCAGCTTTCAACATAACACTTTGCTCACTTGGCACGCAGCTCACGACATAGCGTTCCATTCATTTGGCACACAGCTCACAACGCAACACTTTGTTCATTTGGCACGCAGCTCACAACACAATATTCTGTTCATTTGGCACACAACTCTTTTGGGCACGCAGCACATTTTGAGCACACAACTCATTTTGGGCACACAGCTCATTTCGGGCACACAACACATTTGGGCACAATGCACATTTTGGGCACACAGCTCATTTCGAGCACACAGCTCATTTTAGGCACACAGCACATTTGGGCATGCAGCACATTTTGGGCACAGCTCATTTTGGGCGCTCAGCTCATTACATAGCACACTGTTCAATCTAAACACGCAGTTCATAACACAGTATTCGGTTTAGTTGGCACGCAGCTCATAACACAGCACACTGTTCAATCTGAACACGCAGTTCATAACACAGTATTCGATTTAGTTGGCACACAGCTCATAACACAACACACTGTTCAATCTGAACACGCAGTTCATAACACAGTATTCTGCTCAATCTGAACACACAGTTCATAACGCAGTATTTTGCTCAATCTGAACACACAGTTCATAACACAGTTTTTGCTCAATCTAAACACACAGTTCATAACGCAGTTTTTTGCTCAATCTGAACACACAGTTGATAACGTAGTTTTCACTCAATCTGAACACACAGTTCATTACGCAGTTTTTACTCAATCTGAACACACAGTTCATAACGTAGTTTTTGCTCAATCTGAACACACAGTTCATAACGCAGTATTTGCTCAATCTGAACACATAGTTCATAACGTAGTTTTTTTCTCAATCTGAACACACAGTTCATAGCGCAGTTTTCGCTCAAGCTGAACACACAGTTCATAACGCAGTTTTTGCTCAATCTGAACACACAGTTCATAACACAATTTTCTATTTATTTGCACACGGCTCATAACACTACTCAATCTGAACACACAGTCCATAACACAGCATTATGTTTATTTGCACATGGCTCATAACACTGCTCAATCTGAACACACAGTCCATACAAAGCATTTTGTTTATTTGCACACGGTTTATAACACTGCTCAATCTGAACACACAGTCCATAACACAGCATTCTGTTTATTTGCACACGGCTCATAACACTGCTCAATCTGAACACAGAGTCCATAACACAGCATTCTGTTTATTTGCACACGGCTCATAACACTGCTCAATCTGAACACAGAGTCCATAACACAGCATTCTGTTTATTTGCACACGGCTCATAACACTGCTCAATCTGAACACACAGTCCATAACACAGCATTCTGCTTATTTGCACACGGCTCATAACACTGCTCAATCTGAACACACAGTCCATAACACAGCATTTTGTTTATTTTGCACATGGCTCACAACACTGCTCAATCTGAACACACAGTTCATAACATAGCATTCTGTTTGATTCTGCACACGGCTCACAACACTGCTTAATCTGAACACACAGTTCATAACACAGCATTCTTTTTGATTTTGAAACTGAATACATCTGTTCTTTTTACATGTAGGTATCTTCCCGTTTCACACGGGGTTACGGGTCGATCATTGCTAGGAAGTGGTATATGGAGCTCCCAGATGCTGTCCGGCATATTGTGGATGAGGCAGGGTTTGGCCCATTTTGTGCGGGACTGTCGCGTCATCCGTGTGAGCAGGACCCTTCTGGGTGCACTTGTAGAAAGATGGTGGGACACCACCAACTCCTTCTAGTTTTCTGCCACTGGGGACATGACAATGACCCCATATGACTTTTCCATACTGACGGGCCTCGACGTGGCAGGCTGCCCGATCCCATACGATACCGATATGGGTGAGTGGGAGGCAGCTTGGACTTATCTTCTTGGAGCTCATCCGCCGCCCTGCAGATCACCGGGCATGGTTAGGTACACCTGGTTTGCGGAGCAGTACAGATGGACTACGCCCGAGACTATTGAGGCCATACAGCAGTATGCTTGGGGATTTTTGATGTTCCTCCTCGGGACCACTCTGTTCTCCGACAGGGGGAACACAGTCTGGCTTTATCTTCTCAGTGCTCTGGTAGACCTATCACAGGTCCGGCACTTCGATTGGGGTGGAGCTGGCCTCGATACCCTTTACTGCTATATGAGCGCGACCTCCCGAGAGCAGGGGACCATAGTAGGTGGCTACTGGTGAGCCTGGGAGGTACATTCTGCCCTCTTGATTTACATTTCTGTTTTTCATTATCTGTATACTGCACACGGCACACATTACGTTCTATACTTTACATTCTGCACTCAGCATTCTGCATTTTCTGTATATTCTATATTTGCATTCTGCACTCAGCATTCTGCATTTTCTATACATTCTGTATTCGCATGTTGCACTCAGCATTCTGTATTTTCTGTACATTCTATATTCTGACAGCCACTGTCTTGCCTTTCACAGCTATAGGTTTACGCCTACTTCTCGATGCTCGCTCCTGAGCTAGAGGTCGAGGCACCGCTTGAGATACCGTACTCACGCAGATTCGATGGTCAGTGCCGGTCTAGGCCCGGGAGACTCTACCATATCTGAGGCAAGTACTTTGACACCATGCGGGCAGACGAGGTAATCTAGAACTTCCTGTCCTTCATGCTCTCAGCTTTGATTCATCTTGCATATTTATGATATCTAATCAGCAGTTTATGCACTTGTTATCCGCAGATCACTTGGCAGCCTTGGCTGGCGATGCCCGGGTATTCTCGATTCGAGTTCACCGAAGCATGGGGTGCCTCCCGATACAGGGTTTTGTTTGAGGGACCAATCGGCAGAGCCTGGTTTCTCGGGGTTCGCTTCATGCGCTAGACGATGGGCAATCCCACTCAGGAGATCCCCTCAGCACCTCCGCTGGACATACGGTCCACAGAGAGTGTCACTCCCCGGGAGGTTAACGACCTTATGCTGGGTTCCGACGCAGTTCTTTTCTTGGAGGAGGGGTAGTACGCGACATACCGCCATACATACTTGACGCCTCCACTGATAGGTATCCGTACTCCTACGAGGAGGGCTGTTGATATACCGTCGTCGAGTCGCGCTTGAGCTGCAGACATCCCTTCTACTAGCAGGGCTAGCACATCGAGGGGTAAGGCCAGAGGGATGCCCTCGACTTGCCAGTATGCTGGGTGGCCAGTTCTTCCGACTGAGCTGACGAGCTGGCAGTATAGGACATCTTACCCGATTCCACTGGAGCCTCCATTGCCTGATCATCGATACGTCAGTGACCCTAACTCACCACCGATATGCTCCATAGTTTTCATTTATCATTCAGATATTTAGACATTCATTCATTCACTGATGACTTGAACTTGCATCTGCAGCCTCCTAAAGAGTATACTGAGGGGTTGCTCGGAGTCGTGGCCTTACTCGAGAGCATGGTCCTGCAGAGGGAGATGCTGCTGTACGCCTCCGGCATTCCCGTACTCTTTAATTTCCTTGTATTTATCATACTTCTGATGACATATGGAAACTGAACATTTCACTGCATTGATTTGTTACATGTGTAGAGCACATCTGACACATCACATTGACATACTATATCTGCATGCACACATTCTATGTATCATTCTTGTATCTGATATCTAACATACATACTCTGTTGATATATTCAAAACTACCTTTTCAAGTCCCACCTCTGCAGACTAGGCCATCTAGGCCTTCTCGATCAGCTGGAAGAGGGGTCTCGACTCGCGGCCGGGGGAGACGTAGAGCACCTGTCAGTCATGACGAGGAGTCTAGCGAGGAGGAGGAGTTAGCACATCCACAGTCAGAGACATCTGCAGGCAGGGATGACAACTCTAGTTCCAGTTCTGAGGGCGGAGGCGACGCCGAGAAGGATTCCGAGGACGGTGACTCCGATTCAGACGGAGGTGCCAACGGCAATGGTGCAGAGGTTGCTCAGCCGAAGAGGGCCTTTCGATCTTGAGCTTGATAGCATTGATGCAGATGTTCCTGCTTTATTTTTCTTTTTACATGTAATTATAGCACATTGTACGGCTTAGGCAGTTTTATTTATTTTTTATTTTCCTTCAAACTTGTACCTCGTTGTAAAACGTTGTAAAAAGAAGCTATGATGGAATGAAAACAGCTTTTTGTTCAAAAAGTGTTGTATTTTTCATTCTAAGCATTGCATCGCACCATTTTGCACAAAAATGAGATTGAATGGAAATTGAACCTCGTGTATTGCCAAGTCAGGTAGTGAACCGACACAACAAACTAAACAACTTAACTTACTAAGAAACAACAAAACCTTAGCAAGTTCACAACTCGATAAGCAACGAGCAACAACTCGATAATCAAAGAGCAACAACTCGATAAGCAAAACTTAACAACTCGATAAGCAAATGCATTTTGGACAAACAAAGCGACGGAACGCATCCGAAACAGAGGTAAACTCGGAGCTTGAACAATCTCACCACACGGGAAAGCTAGAGACTCTCTTCCGGAGACAAGAAAAAGCTGCAGACCACCTTTTTGTTCATGGCCGACCACCATAGGATCTTGCTGACCAATTTTTGCTCTGCAGACCAGAAAATGTAGCTGGCCGACCAGAAAAACTGGTCGGCCGACCACTTGGCCTGGAAACCTCCAGTTTTCTGACATTTATCCTCAAAATAGTGCCGTATCCTCCATAAAGGTTCCAGCTTCGTGGTTCCCTCATTCTAACTCAGTTTTGCACCAAAATGGAGGCGTTTCTTGTCCAAAATCTCACAAATTGGATTGCTACCTTGGATGGCTCAGAAAAGTTGAACTTCCGGGGCTTCGGCATAAATGCACTATTCACGCTAGGCCGCACCCCGCTGCGTTTTCCGTTCCTTCATGTCGCAGCAAGGTTTTGGAATCCGATTACCCATGTTTTTACCTTTGGCGGACAAGAGATATGTCCCACTTTTGAAGACTTCCAAGTTTTAATGGAGTCCGAACGCGAAGAAGAGATTTTGCCGTAGTTCCGCTTTGGCCACATCCAAGCCTTAGGACGGATGTGCGGGCTCACTATGCATGACGCTCAGTCTTTGATTCGCGATGGGGAATTGGACATTCCCAGCTTGGTTCATCGGTTTTCTGATGCCGGTGACCGCGGCGACCATCACTGGCAGGGTTTTCGGCGACACGCCCTTTGCTTGTGCATGTTGTCTCATTTCTTGCTTGCCTCAGACTCTAGAGGGTCTAGCGTCCGGTTGATTGAGGTTGCCCAAGGCTTAAAAGAGGGCAAGAGCTGCATTGCCATGACACTGGCTGAGACATTGATGGGTTTGGATGCTTTTCATCGCCGAGAGACGACTAGGTTTGCGGGGAGTCCACTACTGCTGCAGGTAATGTTTCTTATCCTATCTCACATATATTTCTCATATCACTCGGCCCTCAGGCTCATTTTTTTCTCTCAAAACCCCTTTTCTCACTTTTCTCTCAACGTGCACCACTCTATTCTTTAATCTCTCATTTTTCATCCCTCCCCAGATATGGTTGATGGATAAGTTGAAGGTTGTGGACTCATGCCCAGCATATTCAGCTCGCAGCTATTTCTTCCGGTGACGTCTAGTCGATGCCCTTGATGAGGGATGGTGGTGCGAATGGATGTGCAGTCTATCCGCTACTAGTCTTGCTTGGCGCTTCCCTTGGCTTAATCTACCGACGATGAGTTACAGCATGTCTCACCAGCCCGGGATTCAGTTGATCAGTTTGACTCACTGTGCCTTTTACTTTTCATTCCGATTCCGGCGTCAGTTCGGACATGATCAGACTTGCCCGGAAGAAGGGATAGAGTACCCTATTGCATTTTCGGTCCGAGGCGCACAGCTAGCTCGGTATGCCACAACATGGAGGATGAGAGAGCTTCTGGACCCCGCTTCCACTTTCAGTTGCACCCTCTCTGATGAGTGCATAGCTTGGCTTGATGAAGAGGCGCAGGTTAGGCTTACTTTGATATCAGAGGCTTCGACCAGCTCTGGGAGGGATGCAGGAACACCTGACTATGCCCCGAATTTATTTGCTTTATCAGTACTTTCAAGTTTTCTTTATGAAATGTAATAAAAAGCAACTTCAATTTGTATTCAAGAGTAGGAGAACTCTGTACTGAAATCAATGTAATTGAAGATTGTGGGTACTGAAAATTTTTCGTTTGGTCCAAAAATGGTCTAAGTTGTAAAAAGATTAATTTGAGCAAAATCAACTTTTATTAAAACTTTTCAAAACTATTTTCGATATGGATCACAACTGGACATACCCGAGATCTATCACTGAGATGTACAACCCCGGATCCAATCAACTGGAAAGTTGCCTCTAGTCTGAATAGCACTGCACTGGAGATCATAACCGAGCTCTTGAATGCAGAATAGACAAAGATGACCAACATGATCACACGGACAAAGTTGATCGGGGAAGTGTTTACGGCTGGACTTCAGGATGAAGTTGCCTACATGTCTCGAAGATGGGAATCAAGCCTTACGTAGTTCGGCTCAGGTTCACTCGTGTATTAATACTCTCCTTTTGAGCTCTAACTTTTGCCAAGGCCACCCTTTCTGGGTTTTCAACCTTGCGAGCTCAGTTTTTATTATTTCAAATTTTTCATGCTCTAACTTTTGCCTAGGTCGCCCTTTCGGGTTTTCGGCCTAGCGAGCCACTCAGGGATAGTATTTCTTCAACTTGTCCATGTTGATCAGCTGGGAGAACTCTAGGCCATCTAGGTCCATCAGAACAACAACTCCGCCCGACCAGATAGACTTGATGATGTAAGGACCAGTCCAATTGGGTCTGAACTTGCCCTTAGGGTCGTAGATGGGAGCTCGGTTGTCTTTGAGCACTAAATCCCCTTCTTTCAAATTCCTAGACTTAACCTTCTTGTTGAAAGCCCTAGCAATTCTTCGTTGATAACCCTGAACGTGATACAGTGCTTTCAGCCTTCTTTCGTCAAAAAGCATGAGTTCTTCGAACCCGCTTTGCTGCCAATCTGCCTTAGCTATCCGACACTCAGCCAATACCCGTAATGACGGAACCTCAACTTCGATAGGCAGAACAGCCTCCATTCCATAAACCAAGGAATACGGAGTCGCTCCAGTAGAAGTTCGAATTGAAGTCCGTAGCCCCACAGAGCAAATGGCAGCTTATCTGGCCAGTCCCGATAAGTTTCCACCATCTTTTGCAGTATGTGCTTGATGTTCTTGTTGGCGGCCTCAACTGCTCCGTTGGTCTGCGGCCGATATGTGGATGACTTATGAAAAGCCACATTGTACTTTTCCAACAAGTTGATCACCTCCTTCTTGAAATGGGAACCATTATCTAAAATAATCTCGTTCGGGACCCCGTAGCGATAGATGATGTTGTTCCTGATGAACTTGGCGACATGAAAAGCCTTCAACACCACATAAGATTGGGCCTCAACCCACTTCGTGAAGTAGTCTATCGCTACCAGTATGTACTCATGTCCATTGGACCCCTTCAGAGTGACAGCTCCAATTACATTAATCCCCCAAACTGAAAACGGCCATGGCGAAGTCATGTTGTACAGCTTCAACGGCGGAATGTTCATGCGGTTCGCATGGATCTGGCATTTATGGCATCGCCGGACAAAGCCAATACAATCCTCCTCCATGGTGGACCAGTAATAACCCTGTCTAAGGATTTTCCGGGCTAGCATCACCCCGTTCATGTGCGCTCTGCACTCTCCTCTATGGATGGCCTCCATTAGGCACTTGGACTCTTCAGCATCAACACACAGCTTATGCATCCCGAGATGACCTCTCTTGTACAGTTTACCCCCACAGACGATGAACTGAGCAGCCATTCTTCAAATTGCCCTCTTATCTTTGGCATTTGCCCCTGGTGGATACGCCTCTTTTTCCAAGAAGTTCCAGACATCGTAATACCAGGGATTCTCATCTTGCACCTCATCTATGGCAACAATCAGCTCATAGGCCGGCACAAATTTCTGTTCGATGATGATCGGACGCATCCGGACTCCGAAAGGGATGTCTATCATAGAAGATAGAGTTGCTAATGAATCAGCGAACCTGTTGTTCTTTCTTAACAGATAGGTAAAGTTCAGCTTCTCAAACCGAGGAATCAGCACGTCCAAGGTCTGGTGGTAGATTCTCATCTTTTCTTCTTTGACTTTTCAATCTCCTTTAGCTTGAGATACAACAAGGTTCGAGTCCTCGATGATGTCCAACCATTTTGCCCCTAGTTTTAGGGCGGCTTCCAAACCAGCAATACATGCCTCATATTCTGCCTCATTATTCGACACTCTAAACCAGAGTTTAAATGCTAAGGGTATGCGGAAATTGTCGGGCGTTATTAGCAACACCCCTATCCCATACCCGTATTGGTTTGACGCTCCGTCAAAGTACATCGTCCAGGTCTCTTCCTCGACATGCAGAATGGCCTTGTCTGGGAACAAATACTCAACTGCTTCATCCCCTTCAACTGGGTGATCGGCTAGGAATTCCGCTACCGCTCTCCCTTTCACTAACTTGCGCGTCATGTATTTCAGATCGAATTCGGAAAGCAGAAGCAACCAACGAGCTAGCCTACCCGTAAGCGCTGGTTTCTTGAAGAGATATTTGATGGGATCTGATCTCGAAACATGTATTACAGAGTGAGCTAACAGGTAGTGCCACAGCTTCCTGGTAGCCCATACCAAGGCCAGACAAGCCTTCTCAAACGGAGTGTAGCGAGTTTCGTAATCCAGCATTTTCTTGCTCAGGTAGTAGATAGCTCTCTCCACTTTGTCCTCAGACTCCTGTGCGAGCATGCAGCCCATTGTAGTTTCAGTCACTGAAAGATAGAGAATCAACAGTTTCCCCGGCTTAGGCAGTGACAACACAGGTGGGTTCTGTAAATATTGCTTGATCTGTTCGAAAGCAGCTTGGCATCGGCCGTCCCATTGGAACTTCTTTCCTTTCTTCAGGAGACCACAGAGTAGTTCACAAGTCAAGGTTAATTTTGCAATAAACCGTCTTATGAATTGCACTTTACCTAGAAAGCTTCGCACCTCTTTTTTAGTCCTCGATGGTGGCATTTCTAAGATGGCCTTGATTTTGGAAGGGTCGACTTTGATGCCCCTTTGTGTGATCAAGAACCCCAGCATTTTCCCTGTTGTAACACCAAACGTACACTTCTGAGGATTCAGCCGCAACCGAAACTCTCTGATCCTTTGAAAGAATTTCTGCAAGGCGGTGTAATGGCCCTCTCTTTCCTTGGACTTGACAATCATGTCGTCCACGTACACCTCAGCCTCTTTATGGATCATGTCGTGCAATATTGTGGTCGCAGCCCGTTGATATGTAGCCCCAGCATTCTTCAACCCAAATGGCATCACCCTATAACAATAGGTTTCCCATGGGGTGGTAAAAGCAGTCTTCTCCCGGTCTTTGAGTGCCATCAGAATCTGATTGTAGCCTGAAAACCCATCCATGAATGAGAGCAGCGCATGCCCTGCAGTAAAGTCCGCCAATTCGTCAATATGTGGCAGAGGAAAGTCGTCCTTCGGACTGGCTTTGTTCAAATCCCTGAAGTCCACACATACCCGAATTCTGTCGTCCTTCTTCGGCACCAGAACTATGTTGGCCAACCAAGTTGGGTATTCAGATACCAGCAGGAACCCTGCGTCAATTTGCTTGGTGACCTCTTCTTTGATCTTGAGAGCCCAGTCCGGGCAAATCCTTCTGAGCTTCTACTTAACAGGTCGGGCCTCTGGGTCAAAAGGGATCCGGTGCTGCACAATCTCAGGATCGATTCCAGGCATGTCTTCGTAGGATCATGCGAAAACATCTTTGAAATCTTTTAATAAAGCGACTAAGCGCTCGCGCTCCTCCGAAGACAACGTGGACCCGATCTGGACCAGCCGCAGGTCCTTCTCAGTACCCACATTAATTGTGGTGATTTCATTAACCAAGGGTTTTACAAATCTCTCCTGCTCTTGATCAAGCAAATATTTCAAAACCGAAGGAATTTCTTCATCGTTGTTTTCATCGAAATTTTGAAAGTCTTGATTAATGCAATAAATCAAGGGCACAGAAAAGTAATCGAAGGCCACAGCCGCACAATTCTCATTAATCACTTCCAAGTCGCCTGATTCCTCTGTTACAACAGACTCAAAGAAAAAAGAAAAAGACGACCTAGACAGGACTGTGGCATCCGAGTTGTCACCCCCAAGAATACCGGACTCAGACTCAGACGAGCTGGAACCTGATTCCGACTCCACGACTCAGTGGAATCAGATTCCGGCTCACTACCTGACCCGGTGCTGCTCGATAAAAATCCTTCCTCGTATTGCCAGACGAGGGAGGGTGCAATGGATACATCTAGAATGTTTGAAGGTGGGCTCGCAACCATTTCATTCCCGATCATAGACACCGAGAAGTTATCCCCCAAGCACTCATGTACCATCGGAGGATCTGAAAGTAGACAAGCCAGTGCTACCCCCATTTCAATCTCTACGCTCTCGGAATCCTCCTCCCTACACTGCTCAACCTCAGTTGGTGGGTCTATCTGCTCCTTAGCAACATCATCCCCAGACAATTGCAAGTCAAAGAATATCTCAAACCCCGGCAACCGCCGCCTTTCTATGTTTAGCCATGGCTCTGGGAAGCCGCAGAATGGAAAGTCTTCCCCCTCCCGGACTAAGCGTCTGTTTAGGGTACCTTGGATAGGCCGGTGAACCAATTCATAATGCTTCCTGGTTTGCTTTGCTCTAGCCCTTCCAGCCATCTCTTTTCCTTTCCTCACCCAGTCCTCTTTGGTAGGCAGATAACCTAAGCCAAAGGTATGCGGGTTGTGCGGCACTTCGGCCGATGCTGCATTGCCTTTCCAACCACTATTTCCTAATCCCATGCCGGGGATGTGCTGGAGCTTGTTCATGAGATACACAGATTGTGCACTGACATCTAACCCCTCGTCAATAGCCAGTATGTTCTGTACAACCCGGGCCTCAACTAGGATAAATCCTGACAGGAACACATCCTCTGTGCCATGCTCGATTTCCAGAACCGGCGTAGACACCTCTGGCGGCGGATGGATTGAAGAATTCCCAAAAACTATAGCCACCCCCCTTCTCATGGGGGTATTTAAGCATCTAGTGCAGGATGGAAGAGACCGCTTTCACCTGGTGCAGCCACGGCCGCCCTAAGAGTAGATTGAAGGTCGCAGGAACGTCCAAGACATGAAAGTCAATATCCTGTTGTCCTGGACCAACCTGAGTCCGAACCTGCACAGTCCCCATCACTTCTCTGCTAGTATTGTCATATGCCCTTATCACCTGGGCAGTAGGCACAAAATCCACAGGCTTCAACTGGATTGCATATGCCGTCCTCGACAGACACACGTTGATAGCGGATCCTGTGTCAACAAGAACTCCTGGTATCCATTTATCTTTACATTCCACAAAGATGTAGAGTGGTTTGTTGTGATCTGAGCCCTCAGGCGGTAGCTCCTTATCAGTGAAGGTCAACGTCGGGGAAGCTCCTCCTGGAAAGACCAACCCTACCAGCTGTTCAGGCGTGGTGTCGATTGAAAGTTTGGCTCTGTCCATTGCAGAAAGGACAGCCTGTCTATGAACTCTTGAGGCCATGAGCAGTCCCCAAATGGAGATGTCTGCTTGTATCTTCTTAAGCTGTTTCAGTACAGCCTCATCTTCGAGTAGTTTTTCTTTCTGCTTCTCTGCCTTTGTATCCTTCCCGGACGCCTCTGTTGATCTAGGTCTGGGGGTTTGAAGTACCGCCCATTTCTAGTTATGTGGTCCACCTCTCCAATATACCAAGTATCATCTGGTTAGTTATTCTCCCAGTCTTCATCGGTGTGGGCAAGACATAGGTCGTCGTCTTCCCACCACATTCCATCGGCCATCGACAAGCAGCTATCTGGTTCTATTACAACTGTTCCTTTGCGCACAGCACCTCCTATTCTTGTGCTCACAGCACATTCTGTCCCCACAGGGGCTTTGGCCTTTCTAGCCCTCTCCAGATCTTCGATCTTTTCCTGTTCGAATTGCTTCAGTGTAGCCTGCTGCTCAGTATCTTCTATACCCAAACTGCTTTGATCCCGAGCAAAATTCTTAACACCGGTGCTCTCCGGCGGTGCTTTCTGATTCCCGGCCATTCCGGCCACTGCTGATGTCCCCGTCTCTGACGAACCCTATTTTGGCTGAGACTGCTCAGCAACATCCGGCTCATCGCTAAGCCACCCAGTAACCTCTGCTGACCCTTCTATGTCGAACCAGTTGACAGTCACATCCCCTGAATCCTATTTTTCAAAGAATTGCAAATTTGTAATGTCCTCTTCCAGTTCCGCTAGGTCATCTAGCCCCTGATTAGGTCCATCCTCTTGAACTACACAGATTTCTGCCCCAACCGGGAGCTCTACTCTCGGCCTAACCTGGCCTGTCGAAGTAATGTAACCGCTCGGGTTGTACACGAAGCTTGCAGACCCCTCAGGTTCTGACTGATCATTCCTATCTGCCTCAACAGTCGACCCAATTCTATCTTCGATAGTCACCACCACCGGTTCAAGTTGGGTTTGGGAGATGTCTAACACGCACAAGTTAGTGCTGTCAGGAATGAACACCTCCGGCTTGGGTAGTTTGGGAAGGGGTGATATATATGCTAGGGTCATATGACACAACCCTAGTTTGGATGAAGTTGATGCGTTTGGGAGGTGGAGCTTGGTTATGTGGTGGGAGTGGGTTGGTTATGACATTCGGTTTCTCCAGAGGCACGATTACCCTGTTGTCAATGAGATCCTGAATCTCATGACGCATTCGAAAGCACTGGTCGGTTTCGTGACCATGCTGTTGGTGATAGGCACAGTACTTCGCCGGGTTATGGGAGAAAGGAAGTTTTTCTGGTAATGGCCACGGCTCTAGGGGCTTCAAGTGCCCTTTCTTGATCAAAACCCCCAAAGCCTTGGACAGAGGCATGTATAGTGGGGTGAAGGTTCTTTGGCCTCGGGGTGCATACCTGGCTGTTTGCGAGCTACTTCTGGACACACCGGTAAAGGGTGTAGCTACAAGGGTTTTGGAAGGGGTAGTGATGACCATTCCCACATCTGAAGATCTGGCAACTGCAGCACTGCTTGTGCCTGCATTCGTACTGCGGTTGAATGCCCTCTCGGGCTGCTCTCTCTCATGATCAATGAGGCCTTGTTTCATTGCATCCTCGATCTGCACCCCAATCTCATGTAAACCTACAAAGGTGGGTAGGGGGAGGACAATCATCTTTTGCATGAGCTTGGGTTGGAGGTTGCGCACAACCATCTGAATCTGATCTTTATCAACAGGCCTAATGGTCATCATCGAGGCTTTAGCCCTCCAGCGGGTCACAAAATCGGAGAAGCTCTTCTTCGGCTCTTGCCTAGTGGTCTCGAGATCACAAGTTGTGACCTCGATCTGGGTGTTGTAGGAGTATTGAGCTATGAAGGCCTCAGCCATCTCCTCTCAACTTCTCTTAATAGAGTCCTCTAGCTTTGCATACCAAATAGTCGCTATACCCGACAGGGTCCGGCCAAACAGGGAAAGTTTCTGCAATCTACAGAGGCCCATCGGCCTTAAGATGTCCGAAAACAACCGCAGGTGCACCATAGGATCCCCAGACCCATCAAAGCGGTCTATGTGCGGCATCTTAAACTGGTCCGGTAGCGTTACGGCCGAGTCGGTGTATCCATCCTCTATATTCGGGATGGATTTCATGCCTTGAGATTTCTTGAACAGCTTTTCTAGCTTGCTCACTTTTAGCGCCGTTGGATCTACCTCGAACTCAAACGGTGAATCCACTAAGTTGGTGGGCACTTTGGACAGTTGGAGTAGGATTGGAGGCGGAGCTGGCCCAGTTGGCACGTCCGTATTTTCCTGGACGTTGGTGGTCTCCCCGAGTATAGGAACTCTACGTGGGGGAGGAGTTGGGTGCAAAGCAGATGCCCCGGTTTGCTGCTATAGGCTGGCAATTAACTCTGCTTGTAGGGCCACTACTTCTGCTTGACGTGCAGCCACTTCTGCCTGGCGGGCAGCATCATGCTGCATGGCCTGCATACTCTCCTAGAGCTGACGCATCATCTCTTCCATACCTGCCATAGGGTGCTGGTCTATCTGAACAACCGGTATATCTGTTTCTGCAGTAGACTAGGAAATCTCCACCCGATTACTCAAGGACCACTGATCTGGCAACCGCTGTACCGATACACTGCGTCTTTTTGACCTCCGCCTAGTAACCAGGGGTAAAGAAAGGAACACTGCTTGTCCATCTATCAGATCCTCGGATCGATTAAGTCGTCGACCTCTAACCCAGAGTGCTCGGGGAATATCTACCTGGTCGGATGCAATTGTGCTAAACTATCTTCCAAAAAGATAAATAAAGCATAATAAGGAAACAAACAACTAGGAAAACGGATAGCATAACGGCTTAAACAAAGACAACACACAGTTTGACATGACAACACGCAGTTGGCACTTGTAAGCTGAGTACACTGTTCTCAAACACTGTTCACTGTGCCCAAATTGCTGCCCCAAATCTGATATCCTTGGATAAAACTGATTCCCAAACACTGATGCCCTTAGGCCTGATACCCAGACTTGCAAACTGATACATGCATTCCTGTAGAGGTACACTCTAAAAGCACATAGCAAGCAAATGAGAGCCAAAACACCCCTATGGAGGGATAGGACTTCCCTGTCCTATTTTGTCAGGAGCTAGGGTTTCACTACGTACGCAGCGGTTTCAAATAACCTATAACCGGATAAGCAACCTGTCCTAGCTCGGAATGGTCACTACGGATTCTAATATGCACTAGGTCGAATGGTCAAAAAGGGTGCCTCGGTAACAACCGAGGTTTGTGTTCCCATCGTGGCAGAACCCGTAACCGATCTGCCTTATCGCACACAGCCTCACGCAAACCGTTCAGGAATAGCAGATGGCGAACACAGTGATTTAGGCACACCAATGCAAATGCAATGTAAAGAAACACATAAGTATAATCAAAACAAGATATCATGAGTTCGAGTTAAGTTCTCTAAGTCCCCAGCAGAGTCGCCAGAAACTGTAGACCGCCCTAAGAGAACTCTCCGGCTCCGCGCGCGAGGGCGCAAATCCGTTTTGTTCTCTAGCTACTACAGTTCGGACTCAATGTCACGGTTCTGAATCTAATCTCACAAAGTGCAATGTGAGACCGATAAATCACCAAAGAGTCCAAATCCGGCAAATCGTTTTAGAAAACTGATTTTTATAAAGAAGTGCCAAATATGGACTGCTTTGCCAGATACAGAGTCGCCACCTAAATATTTTATTTTTGGGGAAATTTAGGAAACCCTGACTCGTGCCTAAGGCCACGTGTCCATCATCACCAAAGTTGCCTTGGCTCGGAAACTTGGGTACGAGAGGGGAAGGTCATGCAATGAGCACCCCCGCTTGCCCGATCAAAGATCAGCCTGTACTAAGCATGATATTTTGTTTTTGAAAACACATTTGTTCTTATTCCGGTTATTAACCTAGAATTACTATGTGATGCGCACAGCATACAAGTATAGACTAGATCGCCTAAGTTGGAACAAAACATTGCATGTTCATTTGTGAAAATGATTTGAAGTTTGCTACTCACAAGTAGGCTAAATCGGGGATTTGATGAATTGTTCCAATTCAAGCAATCCAACCTTCACCCACAGGCATTCAGGCAATTATATCAAATAAGCCGTTAGCCTCATGGCAAGCATGCTTTCATGGCAATCAATAACACACATGCAGTATGCTAAAGCGTAAACACTCACAGTGTACTCCCAGCCAAAACAGAGAACTAGTTAGAAATCATGTATGATTCTAGTTCATACTAAGATGGCTAATGCAACACATGCAAAATGCAGCTAAAATAGGCTCAGCTATTCTAAGATGTCATGTGAAATGCAACTTGATAACATGTTGTTGGACACGTATTCAAGTAAATGTATTGAAGATACAATGTGGTTTGTATGATGTGCCGAGCCCGGTGCATGCAAAACAGATAAATGATGCACGTATGCAAGGCATAAGTATGCTAATTGAAACATGCCCTAAAACTAACCATCGTAAGCGGTTAAGTAAAAGGGAGAAAGAAATGGGGGTTGGAAGACATACATCACACATACGCACGCTTATTACAACAGTTGGCCCTCTCGACGGAGGGTCCGAATAAGAAGCTAACTAGCCAATCTAAGCTAATTAAACTAATTATTACATCACAAAACTAGCTAACTAACAAGCTAACTAATTAAGCTATTACAACACAATTTGAATAGTTAAGCGCATTAACTAATTAAGTACAAACCAAAGCATAAACTAGCTAAGGAAATTAGCTAAGTAAAGCAGTAAAACAAGGTCCTCAGAGGGGAAGAGTGCATGCATGCCCGGTCGCCTCGTTTGGAAATCCGTCGCGATGCCCCGATTTGCCTCTGTTTCCAACTGTTCTCAGAACCTTGCACCAAGCTCCAGAAAGCTTCCAACTCACCTTGGGGACCTGTGGGAGGGCTGCCAATCACCTAGGGGTGTTGCCAGCCACTGGCCGACCACTTTTTGTTGCTGCCGACCAGAAAAAGTAGTTTTTCTGGCTGACCGGCCAGTTGTTGCTGCACTTCTTCAATTTCCTGCAACAGAGAGCAAGAATGGCAATGTATTTGCAAGGTATGTGTGCACAGCCACCCTCCCTATCATTTCATAAGCTCAAGGGAGCGTGGTTCTCGACCGTCGAGCCACCAATCACGCATCTCGATGCATGATGGCCGAGAGGCGAAGTTGCACAATTCAATGTAAAATGAATGCACACATAAACACATAAAGCCTAGAACTCTATCATGTATGATCAAGAGCGTCGGTGACCGAGAATTGAGGCACGTTTCATCACTTCAAGTATGAAACGTCCCTCGTTTCTCGTGTTTGGACTAACACCTATTCCAAACAAAATGCAACAAAAGCATGGCATACACAATGCGACTAAAGCATGCAAACATGCAATGCAACATTAGCATGCAAACAATCATGCAAGGGAAAAGCATGCAACATGATCAAACTACCAATGCTAATGGCATGCATACACAATGCGATGTAAGGTGAGCATACATAATGCAAAGGACATGGCATACACAATGCAAGGTAATAACATGGCATACTCAATGCAATGTAACATAAACATGCAAACAACATGAAGACAAACATGATAAATGGACTTAAACTAAAAGTGGACAGACCTTAGTCATGCCCAAATCAGTGGCCATAATGATGAAACTAGGGCACAAAAGGGCAAGGCAAGCATGCACATGCATTGGCCTATCAAGTAGGCCTAAGAACACAACTCTCAAGCATGATGAAGAAGTGATAAACATGGAAGTGTAACAACACTATAAGTACTGAAATTAAGTAAGAAATGATCCCAAATCATTCCAACAATACAAGTATAGCATACAAAGGTCCTTAAAGCATGAAGCTAGTAAAGAGGACTACAAAGGGGGCATGCAATACATGGCACAAGTGCATGAACCAACCATGGATAGAGCTTAATTAGGTCTAAACAAAGACCAAAACATGCTGAGATAAAGGCTCAAGGACCTAGGCAAGATGGCATACATGCTAGGTCCCAAACAAGGCAACAATGCACAACTCTTAAACCACAATTAAAGAGTGATATGCATGAGAATATGACAATGTAATGGTGCCCGAAATTAGGTATTAAATGATGCCAAATCATCCAAATAGCTTAAAGATAACATGCAATGGTGCCCGAAGCTTGAAGATAGCATAGGCACTTGTACTACAACTATGCAAAACATGAAGCATGTGGCCAAGGCAACCCAAAATAGTCCTAGAACATGTCAAAATGAGTCTAAAACATGCATGTAAGGAAGCCAAAACAAGCTAGCATGAAGGGCATAAGGTATGAATCATGCTAGGGCGATAAGGAGAATTACACTACACCTACCAAGACCAAGCATGAGATGACTTAACCAATAAAAATCAGAGTTATATCATGGCAAAATAACCCCAAAAACATACTGAAATGATAGCTCGCAATCTTAGGCATGAAGGCATACGCAATGACCCATGTTTAAGGCATAAAGGGCAAACCCTCCAATGCATTGAATAAGTGAAAGATGTGAGTGTATGACCATGAAACATGGACTGAAATCACATAATAAATGATGCCAAATCATTCAAATAGTCCAAGTAATGCATGCTAGTGGACTTGATACACAAAGCTAACAAGCTAGAATGCACTATAGCTATACAAAGCATGGCATGCATGACCAAAACAACACAAATCAGAGCTTAAGCATGCCAAAACATGGACAAAAGCTTCTTAGAGTTAAGCCAAAAGATGCTAGAATGACATGCTACTTCATGAAGCATACAAGACTAGTTTGTGAGAAATACACTATAAGTGTATAAGGCACGCAAGGGATGACAAAACCAAGTAAAAACAGTGGTATGCCATGTCAAAATAACCCCAAATACATGCTAAAATATGGCCAACATAAGCTTAACAGACATGCTCAAACATAAGGCATATGAAGCAAGTATTCAAAATACAAGGAGAGGGGATGACCCTCTCCTATTTGGGACCTCAAAACACCACTTCCACCACTGAAATTCTTCTGAGTTTCAGTGGTGAGAAGGTCAAAATAAGGTGGTCCCAAAAGCTCAAAAAGAAAGTACAAGAACAAGGCCAAACAAGGCCTAAGAGGGGGTGGACCACCCCCAATGCAAAAGTGACCTTAAAAAAACATCACAAGGACTGAAAAACAAAACTTTTTGTAGTTAAAAGTTAAGCTTAAATTAGCATGCAAATAGGTTCAAAAGCTTAAGCAAAGATAAGGGTTAGCAACTCACCCTTGAAGAACACCTTCAAAGCTGCAACTCCAGCAACTTCTTTGAGTTCAAACCAGTCCAAAAACTCCAAAACAAACCTTAAGAAGCCTCAGCAACAAAAGGATGGTGTTTGAGTGTGTGTTTGTGTGTTAAAGTGTGATAAAACTACACTTTTGAAGCACAAATATGAAGTAAAGGGGAAGATAGAGACAAAAGTGTATCTATAACTCTCCAACACAAAAATCTAAACCTGGAGGAGGAGGGGAGAGGTTCTCTTTTATAGAGAACAAGCAACAAGCTTGTTGGACAAGCTTTTGGCCTAAAGCCATCCCTCCATACACGTGTATGGAGGATGGCTTCTGTGCCTTCCAGCTGGCACAGCTGTAAAGAAAATATCTCCAAAAAGGTGATAAAAAGCTGCCGACCACTTGAAGTGGTCGGCCAGCTACTTGTAGTGGTCAGCCAACCTCCACAAGTGGTCTTCCAAGAAGAAAACTGGTCGGCCATGGGGAGGAGAAGTCTACACACTGAAAACAAGCCAATGGTGTGGTGGCCGACCAGAAAAGGTGGTCCAAAGACCAAGAAAACGAGTTTCCCAACCAGAAAACTGGCTGGCAGGAAGGAAAGTGGTCTCCAAGGGGAAGAACTGGTCTCCCACCCTTGTACCACCTTCCAAACAAGGAAAACAAGGTTTGTACCAAAAACAAACCAAAAAGGATGCAAGACAAGAGATCAGGAGGCAAGGCGCGCGACCGGGAGCCTCGAAAACTGGTCTACGGGCATCAAAAGTGGTCTGCGGCCACAAAAGTGGTCTCCCAGACCACAGTGTCCCTCTAGGCAGAGGCAACAAGGTGTGGTTCAAAAACCACGCCAAACGGAGAACGTTAAGCGGTCCCGAGACAAGGCGCGCGGCCGAAGGATCCGAAAATCGAAAACTAGTCTCCAAGCAGGAAAAGTGGTCTACGACCGCAAAAAGTGGTCTACGACCACAAAAGAGTGGTCTACAAGACCTCTTCCTCCCTCCAGGGAAGAGAAACAAGGCTTGGTCCTCAAACCGAGCCGAAACACAAAGAGTTCATAGGCCTGGAGGCAAGGCACTCAGCCGAAAACTCCAAAACCTCGAAATGAGCACAACATGCGCAATCACCGAGCGCTCAATCGATGATGTCTAAGTCTTAAAGTCGGTCAAAAATGGGATGTCTACACATGCTATGATGTTGCAGGACATAGTTCACTTTCATTTTGTTAGTGGTGAAGCCTCATAAAGCTCTTATTTGATGTAATTTATTAAGTAATGGACATCTTTCATTACAACTATGAAATGGAGAGAATCATGATACAGATATATATATATATATATTAGTAGATGTGCACACTCACATGAGTGTACCTGAAATAAACAGTATGGATATATAGCCTATTATAGATCATCTATGAATATTTACAAAATGAAAGAGAAGAATGGTATAGATATATTAGGGGATATAAAGATCCATTTGGCATAGAGGAGAAAAAAAGGCCTCAAGACACCAATAGATGTGTTCCCTTTATATGTAGTATAGATGAATTTTGCAATGCAGTGATAAATGTTGATATGGATTGATAAAATTTTGATCACAGTGACAAAAAGTTTCATACTCACCACCTATTTAATTTGAAAAAGTTTAAAGTTAAATTAACATTATTTTTATTTGTTAGCACTTGTTGACAACAAAAGATGAGGAAGCAAGAAAGAGAATGCTGAACAAATTGATGCCTGAAGCCATGAAAGCAAGATACATTCTCTTCCCAATCCACCAAAATTTTCATTGGACAATACTTGTCCTTGACATTGAAGAAGGTTCATGGAAATTCTACAATTCCATGAGACCAAGGGGAGCAATGCCTAAAGATCCACACTTCAATGCCGCAAATGAAGTGGTAAAAATGTTTTCACTATCAAACTTACCATTCATCTAATACATCAATCCTGATCCATGCTCAATTATACACCAAAAATTTATACAATAATATATTTATCATTCTTTAAATCCATAGTTTCTCATTAATTGTTTCAACTGACTTTCTAATAGAACAATTATACAAATGTATATGTTGTAGAGAGAGATTATTGACAAGTACATAAAGGATGATAAGCCAACTCTCATCAACCCTGATAAATTTCAACAGGAGACAGAGAGCGTCATCAACAGCCCATAACAAGAAGACACGTCGTAAGTTTATCAATAACAGAACACTGTTATAAAAAAATAAAAAATAAAAAGCAACGAAACCAAATTATAATATTTTGATTTCAAAATATTTTTGCAGGCTTGATTGTGGAATCATTGTTTGCTATATCATGAGGCAATATGTTCCCAAAAACAACATATGCATACTTTTTCCAAGGAAGAATGCAATCAATTGAGAGCCGATATGTTAACTATCTTCTTGATTGACCAACAAGTTGCTCAACAACAAATAGTTGATGAAAACATTGATGACTTGCCTCCGCAATAATCAACAGATCTAGAACATTGATGACTTCATACATTTTGCTTGTTTGGTTGTTACAGTGTTACCTGTATTTTGATGATTTTGGTTCTTACTTTGCTCCAATGAATATTACAATGCTTGGTTGTTACAATGTCAAAGTTATGGACAGTGCTTGGTTGTTATAATGTCAAGTTTGCTTCAATGAAACATTCAGTCTTTTTTAACCATATTGTTACCAGATCTGGCTTTTGATATCACTCTTGTTATGCAAATTTCATTCAAAATATTGATTCTAATATGATTATTTGTATCGAATTTAAAGGTTAATAACAAGTTTGGAGTCACTGTCACGACCCAAACCCACCTCTGTAGGTTTAGCACCGTAACCGGCCAGTAATCTGTGGATTACCAAAGGCCTCTGAACAGATTAGCAAATAATAAGGGGCTGAGGAAGCAATAATACAAACTAGACAAGGTCCAATGAGCTGTGATAACGTACATGGGACAAAACATTTCAAAACTTATTTATATATATACACAAACATGCCAGTCCAGATACACAATATTTACAAGGTATTTACAGAATGTACTACCCAAGACCTAACTTTACAGAGCAAACACCAGGACTAGCATGAATACAAAAACAGCCATGGCATTAGGCTTCGTTCGGAACCTCCTCGGGAGGCACAACAGTTGGCTGACAAAAACAAAACAGAAGGCCGTCAACTCTGGCCCTGGTCACCCGCCGACTCACCTACATACGTGATATAAACTGAGAGTAAAAGCCTAGTGAATAATAATAGAGTAAAGGGTTTCAATGAATGACTTCGTACAGATTCAAAAATCAAATTTAGATTTGTATCAAATTCGTCATTTGTCCAGATCATATACAGACAGAAATCATAAGTCATGATTAAGTTTACGTGATACATCCATTAGCATTAATAGAATAGAACAGAACAGAACATATACACGTGAGGTTACGAATAACCAGCTCCATAAAGGAACCTCCGAATCCGGGCAACAGAACAGAAGCTGATCTCCCGTGACAAGGCCTCCGGTACGGGTAATAGAGTACAGACAGAAATAAGTTCCATTAAGGAACCTCCGATACCGGGTAACAGCTAACAGATATCACATGATGCTAAGGATGTCACGAATACATATCAGAAATTGAACAATCATTCATTGTACAGAACATATCATTTCGGAAAAACGATCTTATTTTATCACATAGAAAGTAGATACAGTTTGAACATAACTTTACTAAGTTATTACTCACAGTGGGCCTTGAGACAGACAGACGGAGTAAACTTGGTCAAACGGTATATGGCACGTGACCTATACAACACATAACAGATGCACACTTGAAACACACGTTCTAATTGTACAAAACTTATTTCGTTGGCTCTTAGTGTGTTGCTAATCTCTCATCCTCATTATGGGGTCTTAAACATGGCCTAGGAATGCCTAGAATGGAATGAGGATGCAAAAATGCATTGAAAACCATTTCTCAAATTTTGCTGAAGATAAGGTCCACGCTCGAGCGTGGCTTTCCCCGCTTGAGCGGACATGCAGACAATGAAGCTCCGCTTGAGCGTGGACTTCCCCGCTCAAGCATACTGCAAACTTATGAAAAAGTGCTGGATGCATGAAATTCACGCTCGACGGGCGCTCGACCCCCGCTCGAGCATGTGACACAGACCCTCACTCGAGCGTGGCTTCCCCCGCTCGAGCGGACTGCAAAACACACAAACTTCTGGGTATACGCATTTCACGCTCGAGCGTGACTCTCGCCACTCGAGCGGAAGTGCATGTACTCAGGCTTCACGCTCGAGCGTGAAAGTCCTCACTCGAGCGTGGGTCAAATTTCTGAAAAATCCAAATTGACCTCCAAGCATGAAACTCGACCTTCAACCCAAAACTCATTTTTCTGGGCCAAATCTTTGAAAAACACTTAATAACTCATAGAACAACATGTTTGAAGAATCATTTCAAGAAATCATGGCCCAAGAGCAAACCAATTATGCACAAACTCAACTTAAACTTTATAGATGATTCAAAACATGACATGCATGTGCATTTTTGAGCTAAGGCTCTCTAAAACATGATCAAATGCTATCAAACAACATGAAATTCATTGTGTTTCCAAAATTAGAATGAAATCAACACATGCATGAGGAGATTCTTGAAACTCATCCTTCAAAATGCTATGAAACATGCATGCATGCATGAATTAATCTTCAATTCAACATTTTAACCCAATCCCTAGCTTTAGACACTAATTAACCATGAACCATAGAAGAAACAATTCAAATTCAAGTTCAAGGGGATGAAATCTCTACCTTAGGTCTTGAATTCTAGGTGTAGGAGCTCAAATATGCAATTCTTCTTTAATTTCTTCTAAGTCTCCAAGCTAAATCTCTTGTTGAACTCAAATTCTCCTACTCTCCTTCTCTCTCTCGAATTGGTCTCAGAAAAGAATGAAGGAATGATGCAAAGGGATCTATTAATGGCCTAAAGTGCCCACTAGTGGCAAAGATGAAATTAATTCAAGTTGATGTAATTTAACTTTATTTAATCATACCAAATCACATTTAAATTAAATCTACCATAAAATCGTATAAATTCTAATTAACACATAACACTAATCAATTTCAGAATCGGGCGCCGATAAGGCTTCCGATTCGCAGTTCAAAGTCTAAACATGAACAGATTATTTTATGGCAAACAGATAGAAACGCAAAGATAATGCAATGCGTATGCAAATTAATTCCGGATTCCTTCTAAATTACTGTTAGGCATAACTAATCATGGTTTAGCATTAATCGGATGTCGGGGTTATTACAGTCACTATACTGATAAATTTATTTTTTTATAGTGTTTTGTTTACACTGTTAAATTTATCATTGTTTTAACAAATTTATCACTGTGAACACTAATAACTTTACCACTGTTCAAACAAAAAAAACCAGCAACTCTCTCCCTCTCTCTCTCTCTCTCTCTCATTCTTTTTCCCCAATTCAAGTAAACAAAACACTATAAAAAAAAATAAATAATTTACCTAAATTAAAAATTAAAACACAAACACTATTACATTGTCCAAATTGGAAATTAAAATACTGTTACAATTTGTAGATATTCCCAAGTTTGAGAATGAATGTAAGAACATGCCATCCTTGGTGATTTCTGAATAATCAAAACCATTTGATACTTCAGTTAAACAACTCAAACATCCAAAGCTTGCTTCTGAGTGACCACAAAGCAGTCTGCTGACTGAGAACTTGTTGCTAAACCAGATAAACATGGTAGTTGATCTAAAATTTTTTGCTTTGCAAAGCAGTTAACACAACAGATATGCAATTATGTATTCTAGATATTTGATCTATAGCTTTGTATTGTGGAAATTTTTCCTGTGAAAATTAGATAACTCCAGACAAAAAATGCTTCCTATAAGTAAGTAATATACAAAGATCTACTCCTTTAAATGCTGAAAGATTTGTATTCAAACTTTGAATCTCAATCTACTGTCATTTGGAATCTCATAAAAGACATCCACTATATATAATCACTCAGAAATAACAAAAGACCAAAAAAGGATATATGTGTACATATATATATATTCATTTTGTTTCTTCTCCTTTTATCAGCAATCAACCTAATAGTAAATAAGGTACAGTGTGAAGAGAAAGAAACTGGAAAGAGGTCTAGCATATGTCATTATAAATTCAGTGCACAAATTATTTGTGTTTCTGAGGGATGCCATTATCTAACAAGCAAGGCTGTATCTTGTTTGAATTAATCAAGGCACAGAAAAACTAAAAACATGTATAACTAGTGACATCAATTGATTTTTGTTGAGTTTAAGCCAGTGATAAATTTATCACTGTAAAAAAGAACATTTGCTTGGATATGACAGTGTGATAAATTTATCAACCACTGACATAAATGTAATAAACCGTCAACTCTTCCTATACAATCAGTGATAATTTATCATTCTTGAAAATAACAAAATTTAGGAACCCCATTAATGCTTAATTGCTTCCTTCAGACAATGGTAAATTTATCATTCTTACAAAAAAATAATCCACCAACTTGTCCAAACCAACCAGTGATAAATTTATCACTGTATAAAACACTAAAAACAGCAACTACATTTAACCCAAATCAAATAATATAAATCTATGAAACTTAATCCTGTAAAAATATCAGCAAAAAATATAATTTCTGTTCAACGAATTCCTCAATCATTCAATGCAAGTATCAAAATGATACATCTTTCCAAAAATACTGAATCATTTAATGCAAGTAACACCTCTCAACTCTCAACAAAATAATTCAATTAAAATCAATAGAACTAAAGCAAAGCTTCTTTACATGTCTTCCGATTATGAGTTCCCATCTTTCCACACCTATTGCAGCTAATCTCTTGATTTCGCCCTTAAAAGGTATTCTCTCTGTTCTTGGGACGTCCAGCTGGTCTCTTACAAAGAGGAGGTAAAACAACGTCATCATCAACAACTACATTTGGCTTCCACATACTAGGAAACTGGATAGATAGAATGTGAATAAGAATCACAATAACTACTAACACGATAGTAATCATCAAGAAAACAATTCAGATCCTTCCCACTCCTCTTTATAGCACAAAAACCATATTTGCAAGGAAAATAATCAATTTCCCACAATCGACAAGAACAAAAACGTTTCCCGATATCAACCATAACTGAATGATCCAATTGGATTTCATAAATGTCATCGCTACATTTCTTAACTATCCATCCTTTTGTATCATTAAAAGCTTCTTCCAACTTTTTCTCTGCAAAAGGACAAACAATACGATTCCACTTATTCCAACTTCTCTCCTTCTTGAAAATTGCTCTATTAGTTTCACCCGTTATAGCATCAACAAGACTAGTTGAAAACAAATGGTGTTCATCCCTAATCTATGAATTAAAAGATTCCGCAGCATTTGTGCACATTTCACCATACCTCTTGCCTTGAAAATAAGCGTTATACCAACACTCATTAGGCAAATCCTCAAGAAACTTCTCAACACTACTACCACAACGACTTTAAATTCTTCAAATAGCTCATTAAACGACTCAATAGTAGAAGCATATGCACATCTACTAAAAAGAGTAAGCAAATACTCTTTAGATTCACGACTCTTCACTGACAAATAAGTCTTCAAGTTTGTCTTCAAATGCATTAGACAAAAAGAATGAGAAGAAAATGGAAAGACCTCAACTAAAACTTTCAGCAAACCTCCATGTTGATTAGTAACAAACGCAATATCCCTCTCTGGAGTCAAAAAAACTAATAACTTTGACAAGAACCAATGCCAACTGTCATAACTTTCACTATCAACAATCGCAAAACATAACGGATATAAACCTACAAACAAAATATATATACATGTTATCAATAACAAATAAAAAAAAATTACAAAAAGAAAATCAAAACACAAAGTATATAACATATAGCACCAGCCATAGATAAATTTATCACTATATAAATATAAAAATTTAACAAAAGTATACAGCATAAATTTATCACTAATAGATTGACCATACTCAATAATCAACACTCTCCAGTAACAAAAATGATAGAATTATCACTGTTTTAATAATAATAACAAATAGACACAAAATATACATTGGTTACCATCTTTTGCCATAGCAGCCAATAAGCAACCTTTGTGTCTTCCTTTCAAGAAAGTTCCATCAAGCATCAACACAGGCCGACAATACTTGAAACCCATGAATACATGCCTCAAAAGCGAAAAACAAGCATTTGAAATGTCTTCCTTTACTATCAACACCAAATTCCATATCAAAAACACTCCTCGGATTACAATCATTAGCAGCATCAACATACCAACGAAGATCGTCAAATGATGATGAATAGTCACCAAAAACACGACCCTTGCTTTTTTAAACACCCATCCAAGCTCGCCGATAAGAAACTTCTGTTCCATAATAGTCCTTGAAATCACAAACCACCTCACTAACCGATGTCAAAGCCTTATTACGAATCTCACTTGAAATTAGCCCACCAATCATACTTGAAGTCATCCTAGCATGTTTAATTGTACGAAAAGAAGATCCACAAGTATGAACATCATCAAAATTGTTTAATAACAAAAGCTTTACTATAATTTTCCACTCTAGCATGCACGCTCCATAAACATCCCAAATCAGCCCTTCTCTTACAATGAACAATGACACGATCCTTATCATTCTTAACAAAATCAAAATCAAAACCGGAATAAATAGAATACTTTAACAACACATCTCGAAATTCAACAACTCCTTGAGCAAACTTTGTCCCACTCCTTTCATACAATTAACCCACCTATCGGAGAGCAAAGGTTTTCGTTGATTTGAATAAAATGAAGGCAAAAAATCAGTTTCACAAACAACACTACTACTACTACTACTAGCTTCACCATCACAAATCATATAACCTTCACCAAAGAACAACACTTTACAAAAATATCAATATGATGAATATCACCAAGAAAGTGCCAGATTCCACCATAACCTCCAAATCCTTTCACTTTGTAGACCCCAACAAGAATGTCCAGGCATTGAATACGATATACTTCAAAGAACTACCAACTAACTCACTCCACTTTGCACACAATTATATAACCAAATCCTTGAAATTAAATCCATCATTATACTTGATAACTAATGTCACACCTCTAAACTTGCACATAAGAAACAAACAATTCTCCATCACTATAAATCCTGCAACAAACAACAATTATATTTCAGCAAACAACTCAAACACCCTAAAACAAAATCAAATACAGTGATAAAATTATTAACCAACTCAAACACATCCAAAAACCAACACTGATAACTTTAACAGTTAACACCACCAAAGACCAAGAACAGTGAATAAGGCTTACACTTATTAGACATGGTAACTCGATTTGAATCTTACTATTACATTATGCAACCTTTTCATCTCCTATTCCCATACTCACTGATAAATTTATCACTGTTGAAAAAGTTAATCCAACAACACCCCCAAAATACTCAGCGATAAAATTATCGCTGTATAAAATAACAAACCAGCACCTGTGTTCAATCAAAACAATTTTCGTAACCAAAAAAAAGAAAAATCTAAAATTCTGTACATATACATATCTCAAAGCTTTCAATATCATGATCAAAACACAAATTCAATCGCAACAAAAACAACAGAGTAACAACAATATCACCACAAAATCAAAATCACCAACTCAAACTAAAAAGAACCAAAACATTGAAATTGAAATCAAAATCAAACATACTAGTTGACCTAACTCCACAACATCGCAAATCAGAAAATGTAACTATACACCAAACGCGAAATCGCAAATAAGAAGATTCACCAAGCACGCAATTGCAAATCATAAATCGCGAAGATACACCAAAGCGCAAAATCAGAAATCACGAAGCTCCACAATAATACATTAGCAAATCGTGAAGTTCCACAGAAATCCAAATCACAAACCCATACTCACAACACAATATTTTGATGGAAAATCCAAACAGAAACGTGCCAAAACAGGGAAGGGGTAAAACGATACCAAAAAAAAAGGCTCAGGACCTGTTGGTGCACAAGAGCAAAACTCAGGACTAAGAGGGGAGTAAGTGTAAAAGGTAGGACCGGCCAGTTAAAAACCCTTCTATCTTTTGCATCTTCAGTATTGTTTTGGGCTTTCGAAATTCTGAGTGTGTTGGGCTTCTTCTGGCCCAAACACATGGTGGAAGTTTTCGTGACTAGGCACATCTATCTATCTAGCTATACATTACATAAGCAAAAGCAAATTTTCGTAAGGAGTTTTGTGAGAATTTCAAAATTTTATAATAAATTTGTGAATTTATCAAATTAAAAAATAAATTTAAATAGTGTTAGGATTACAATTATATTTTAATGTTAACATTATTTACACCGTGTCTTCAGGCACGGGCATACACTTGTATATATACATATAACAACATTGACATTATTTACTAAAAACAAAATCCAATCAGTTATGGAAAGTGGATGAAGATACAATTTTGAAGGATCTCGAAAGATTTCTCGGTTTGATTCGCTATTTACATACATTGATTTCGACGTTTGACAGATTTGTGTTTGAGGCTTTTTGAATTGAAATCTGTTTCAAGGTTCAGAACAGAGCATATTAAATCGACTAAAGAGATGGGCCTGGAGATTTGGTTTGTAAGTAAGAACTGAGACATTCTCAGTTCTAAAACTGAGAATGTTTTCAATTTAAAATTAAGAATGATTTCAGTTTGTAAAAATATCCAGTAAAATTGAGAAAATTTTCAATTTTTTTCAGTGTTAAAATTGATAATATTATCATTTTTTTCAGTTTTAAACTAATAATATTCTCAATTTTAATATTATAAAAAATTGAGAAATTTCTCAATTTTGCACAACCAAACGATGAGAATGAATTACTCATTTCAAGAAAGAAGTGGTCAGCGGCGTCGGCGGAGAAAGCATTGCTAGCGTTGATGACAGTGATACCACGGTGGCAGCAGACGGTGAGGTCAACGTGGTCGAGAACAGTGCCGGAGCCAACGACGCACTAGACGGAAGGGAAACGATTCAGAGTATCAGAGGTGAGAGGGGAGGGATCGAGACAGAGGAGAAGCCATATGAATGAGACTAGAGACTGGATCTATAGGGAGGAGAAGGAGGGGGAATACGACGTCGATTATCATGATCGTTGCTCTGATTATGTAGCGAAGAGGGCTCGGTGGTTCAACCTCTATCACCCTCCTGAACTGAAAAGACATACCCAATCACAAACATATATGTAATTTAACCCTAGACTCCTCCCATTGATCAAACAAGATCTATATCCAAATTCATAGAGAGAGAGAGAGAGAGAGAGAGAGAGAGACTTACAGGCATTGTTGGTGTTACAGCAAGAAAGAAAGATGATGAAATTCCAGTGTTAGCGTGGCTTGGTGTTGGGGAGTGGGTGTAAAAGTAAGAAGAAGAGAATAAAGATATCAATGGATGTTTGGCAGCGATAGAGGAGGTCTTTGAAGGGTAAATTGGTCTATTAAAAATTAATAGAACTTGAAGGGGCAAATAATTTTATCTAGGACTTAATGGATTTTAAGTTCACAAAATAGGACTTGTATGTAAATGCCCCTACAATTATTACACTTTAAAAATATTAATTTTTCAAAATTACCTTTTGATAGTGCATTTTTTTTTGAAATATCAACTGTCATAATTGTACTTTTTGTGTTGTTAATGAATTTAAAAGAAATGTAAAATATGAAATTCATATTATTTTAGTCCATAATTTTTGAAAGGGGACTAATATTTTGGGACAATGAAAAGTAGAATAAGGGATTAATATTTTTGGACAGAGAGAGTAATTTTTTTAAAGTGCAATAATTGTACTATTAAAAAAATTAAATTCTCCAAAAAAAAGATTATTATTTTGAGATGGGAAAGGAATTTTTTTTTTTTTTTAACTTATAGTATTGATTTTTTTTTTTTTTTTTAAGATGGGATTTATAGTATTGATTTCCCTTCCCCTCAAAAGAAAGTATTAGTATGTTAGTATAGTTAGATTATAGCCACCGTTACTTCATCAACTTGAACCCTTAATCTCTCATTTATTACATCCTAAGGTGTAGCACTAGACCATTGGACCACACCCAACGTCTATTTATAGTATTGATTGATGGTGACTAAATCTGTTTGTCACATACAATAATGAAAAATTATTGATTGATTCAGGAATGTCACGTGGTCATAC
The DNA here is from genome assembly GCA_036172215.1 of Camellia granthamiana. Classification (NCBI taxonomy): domain Eukaryota; kingdom Viridiplantae; phylum Streptophyta; class Magnoliopsida; order Ericales; family Theaceae; genus Camellia; species Camellia granthamiana. Next base: position 11,547,331 of record CM069911.1, read on the forward strand.
TTTTCACTAATCACAATTTATAATCGATGGTGCTATATATATATATCAATTAGTGTACTAATTAGTGTACTAACATATGTTATGATATTATTACCGATCTCACTCATTACACAAATTACAAATACTCAAAATTTCTAAAATTATACCACATCATCGGTTAGTACATCAATTAATATACCAATTGATGCCTATAATATTATTCATTTACTATGCCACCTTATATTTTCCAGTAGTGTTACATCTACCAATTAATGTACACACTAATGTATCAACTAATGTTCTGTCATTATTGCGAACTCCACCTATTATATAAATTATAAATACCCAATACTTCTAAAATTATATCACATCATCTATTAATATATTAATTAATACATATAATGTTAGGGATACTTACAATCTTACTAACAATGTTACTAACACATTCATGATTGTTAGTATTCCTAACATTTCTCTAAAATTATTCTATATTTTTTAATTACTCAACACAAATTTATAAACCCCAATCTCTTCGCTAATCGCAACACAATTAAGAGACGATGAACACAACCAATAACTTCTCCACAATAATCCATGAACATATTGTGGGTGTTTGGGAAGTGAATTTTTTTGTAGGTTTTTTTAGTTGTAGAATATTATTTGAGAAATTTTTTTTTATATTTGGGAAGATAGTTTGGTTTTTTTGTTGTTGGATATCATGTTTCTGAGAGAAAAAATGAAATGGTTATAAGTTTTGATGTGATATTTTGTTTGAATTTATTTTTTTTGATTTTGTAACTAATTTGACTTTTAGTGAAAAAAAAAAATTAAAAACTAACTTTCCAAACACTCCCATTAGATCTGACCAGATATTTTATAGTCGTGTTATTTATTAGTATTATTATTTCTTTTATTTCCTTTTTTGGTAATAAATTTATTTTTCAAGTTTTCATTTTTTTTTTCCGTTTAATAAATAAAAATAAAATAGCCTGGTAAGCCACGTCAGACAGCGTATATCTCCTCCCCCAATCCCCACCCTCCTCGCCCGCCATACCCCCAGAAATCAAAACCCAACTCTCTCTCTCTCTCTCTCTCTCTCTCTCTCTCTCTTTCATGGCCACCGTCTCATCTCCAAACCCTAGTTGCAGAACAACCCACATTTCTGCCTCTCTCCCCAAACCCCACCCTTCCTTCTTCAATCCCTTCAACCTCCCCAAATTCTCTCTCTCCCCTAGGTCTTCTTCCATCTCATGTACTTTCACCCGAGACTCTCCGACTCGCCCAATGGAGCTCCAAGACCAGAGTTTGGTTCGCCCCCGACTGGGGGTTCTCCAGAGACCTGACTCGTTCGGCCGATTCGGCAAGTTTGGTGGGAAGTATGTACCTGAAACCCTCATGTACGCTCTCACCGAGCTCGAATCTGCGTTCAATGCTCTCGCTGGAGACCAAGACTTCCAGGTTTCTTTTGATTAAACTCTTTCAGTGAATTGAAATTTGTGTCATCGATTTGTTTAACATTTTTTGATTTTTTTTTTTCCGGTAAGGATTGATTCACTATTTCATGCAGTTGTTTAGCATTTATTAAATTTTAGGGTTTTTTTTTTTGGTTGTTGATAAAATTTAGGGTTAATAGACCAAAACTGTCCAATTGTTTTGTTCAAATAGTTGTGCTAGACTAATTCAAAAGATAGTTGTAGAAAAGGGGGGTATGAAATATTGATTGATTGGAATGGATTTTACTATCGGGGTTTTTCATGTGATTGTGTAGGGGGCGTTACTTGAACACTCAATAAGCTCTCCTCTCAGAACCACTGGCAATTGATAAATTGTTGTGTGGTGCAGTGGAAACACAATGAATTTTGAGTTTTCTACCAGAATTTCATGAATATTTGTAAATGGGATGATAAAGAATTGTTCTATTTGAGATTTATATGGTACTAGCATTTTGGTTCTTCCCAATTGAGGTCACTTTTGCGATGTTATTAATTTATTCTTTAACAAATTTTCGTTTCAGAAAGAGCTGGATGGGATACTGAGAGATTATGTTGGTAGAGAGAGCCCTCTGTATTTTGCAGAACGGCTTACTGTGCACTATAAACGTCCCAATGGCGAAGGGCCACACATTTACCTCAAGAGGGAAGATCTTAATCATACTGGTGCCCACAAAATCAACAATGCTGTGGCTCAAGCTTTGCTAGCCAAGCGCCTGGGGAAGAAACGCATTATTGCTGAAACTGGGGCTGGTCAGCATGGAGTTGCCACTGCTACTGTATGTGCTCGGTTTGGCTTAGAGTGTGTTATTTATATGGGTGCTCAAGATATGGAAAGGCAAGCATTAAATGTGTTTAGAATGCGGCTTCTTGGAGCTGAGGTATGTTTGTCATACTTATATCTTTTAGTTGCTTTGAATGATTTTAAGTTATTTAACCATTGTTTATTTTCATTAGATTGATGCATAATTGTCTACCCAACGTACACTCAACGGTCATTTTGTGTCCATAAATAAAGTTACGAGTAACAAAGATGAAGACAGAAATGGCTTTCATTGGACTTTTTATTTATTTTCTATTTCTATGGCTATTGTGTAATGGTGGTCTTCATTGCAAAATTGTCTCCATCTTTAATTACAATGTTGAAGGCCATGTAGCATTTCTGTCCCTATGATATTTTATTTCACATTTTTAATTTGCTTTTTTTTTTTTTTTTGATTTAAACATTTTGCTGTTATCTTTGTGATAGTCATGTTATTGTTAACTATAGCATTAAGTATGACCTGAATTTTGTTGAACTTTCCTTCCCTTATTTACTGTTGTGTGAGATTTCTTGTTTTCATTTGCTAAATTACCTTTGTTTGATTTAAATGTCATTGTCAATTCTGCCAAACTAGTTTTTTAGTTCACCCATTGTCAAGTACACACTCTATCAGGTCAATTATTTGTTTGAATCAGTTTCCTTGTGTGATCCATATTACAGTTGCTTTTATGCCTATTACATCTTTTGAATAGATTCCATTTTATTATTATAGGTTATTCCAGTTCATTCCGGGACAGCCACACTGAAGGATGCTACATCAGAAGCTATACGGGATTGGGTGACTAATGTGGAATCAACCCATTACATATTGGGATCTGTTGCTGGGCCACATCCATACCCCATGATGGTTCGGGAGTTTCATGCAGTGATTGGTAAAGAGACAAGGAAACAGGCATTGGAAAAATGGGGTGGGAAACCAGACATTCTTGTTGCATGTGTTGGTGGAGGTTCAAATGCCATGGGACTCTTCCATGAATTTGTTAATGATGAAGAAGTTAGGCTGATTGGTGTGGAAGCTGCAGGTTTTGGATTGGATAGTGGTAAGCATGCCGCTACCTTGACTAAAGGAGAGGTTGGCGTGCTGCATGGAGCTATGAGCTATTTATTGCAGGATGAAGATGGGCAAATAGTCGAGCCCCATTCCATTAGTGCAGGGTAAAGATATCTTATTGATCTCTTATCATTTGACTAGCGATGGTGTTTTTTGCAGTATTTTGCTAACAAAAATGGTTTTCATCATTTTATGTCAAATAGACTAGATTACCCTGGTGTTGGACCAGAACACAGCTTTCTGAAAGATTTAGGACGTGCTGAATACTATAGCATCACGGATGAAGAGGCATTGGAAGGTATGGAAATTGAATTTACATTTACATTAGCTTTTTCCAGTTCTATATAATTACTTACCTCTGTTTGACTGTGATTAGTGTTCATGTGTGTATGAGTAGTTATGTTGTTGATTTTATTCTCACAGCGAAGCCTTACATCCTTTTTTACTATCTCTATCTAAGTAGCCATTCTGGTTTTTTTTCCTTTCCCTTTAAAGTGTGTGTGTGTGAGAGAGAGAGAGAGAGATTAGATGTTTAGCACTTGGGCCCCTCTCCTTGCAAGCACTCAAGTCTTGCCCCCATTCCATTTCTAAGAATAGAATCCACTATCTCTCCATCTCTCCTTAGGAGAGACTTGGTGGTCAAAATGTTAGCCACTTTTCTACAACACCTTGGTTCAGTAGCTTGTTACTTTTAGAAAATTTTGATCTCAGTTTCATGTTGATGTTGAAATGATGAGTCTTTATTTGCTTGTCATGTTTAATTTTCTATGTAGTAATGAGATGTATAAATATCCTTCGAATTTTGTGTTGCTATAACATCTCTTAGGGTCGTCTTCTATGGTGATTTTTCATTTTTGATTCATAAGTTTATGGGAATCTGAAGAAATAGCTCGACAATTTGATGTCGCCCAGACCTTGTAAATTCTTATTAATTGATCAGTAGGCTGGAGATCTGCAAATTCCAGCTCAATCTTGTTGCCTGTTCCCCATTTATTTACTTCCCGAAATGCCCAGAATGTTTGCCCACTATACCATTCCATGAACTCGTGTCTACCTCATTTAGATTTATTTGTGAACCTTTTGGGAAGGTGCAGTAATTCCTAGCTAAAATTGGAAGAACTTGGGGATATGCTAAGCCAGCTGCTGGTATTTCTGTTATTCTTCTGCCATTAGAATTTACGGAATCTGCTACGTGATAAAAGAAATGTGACTCTTCTACCTGTTTTCAACTGATTCCACAACTACTTTGTTAAGATAATTTGGCAATATTTTTTTTCTCGATCATCATTTTCAGTTATTTGCGATTCCTCTGTTCAACCCTTGTTTCCTGAAGTGTTATTTATTTACTTATTTGGGTGTGTTTTTTTGCATGTAGGGTTTAAGAGATTATCTAGACTAGAGGGCATAATTCCAGCTCTGGAGACATCTCATGCAATTGCGTATCTGGAGAAGCTGTGTCCCACCCTCCCAAATGGAACTAAGGTTGTGCTTAACTGCAGTGGCAGAGGAGACAAGGATGTTCAGACTGCCATTAAATATTTGCAGATTTAATAATAATAATAATAAGAAGAAGAAAAAGAAGAAGAATAATAATGGTGCTTGTAAGATAATATGTCATAGGACCCAGAAAGGTTTAATCCTCGAGAAATATCCTTTTTCAAGTTATCTTCTGTTTTTCCAAAGGATCTGTTTTTTGCATGAATGAAAAGAAATTTTGTTCCGTTGATTTTGGATTTGACAACTTTCAATTTTAGTCAAAAAATCACTATGTTATCACATCATTCTCGTTATTTTTTTACATATATTTTCATAAACTAGAAAAGTTATTAAGATAATCTACTCAATCTTGTAGGGGAATAGGTACAAGATTATTCTTGAAGCTGAATAATCTTGAACATGTGTCCAGTTTTCCAAGGAAGAACTCAGTCCAACTGGCTTCTTTTCGTAGTGTTTTTTTTTTTTTTTTTTTTTTTTTTTCTTTAAATGGATAAATCACATTTAAGAGTTAAATGTTTATTAGAATTACTCTAATACTTATGATGCATATATTGCAACAAAAATCTTTACAATATTCTTTTTTAAATTCCTTGTTTTAAAATTAAAACTTCCAAAATTATGTTCAAAATTTGCATAAAACACGGACAGATTTGGAAACATTGATGGCCCAGCGTGCCAAACAACTCCATGCATTTCATCACGTACAAAACAAGTGAATTTCATGTAATACATTCCATTGTAATTGCTTTGCCTAAAACACCTACAAATTGTTCCTGATTATTTTGAGAATTCTCTTCATTTTTCGAGGAGAAAGACTGGTGGAAGGAAAACAAAACAAAAAAATTAAAGGAAAACCCTAATCACCTGTATAACATTAAAGTTCTCTCCAGCTCATTATTATTGTATCTACAAAAAGAAAAGCTCCTGATCCACAGTAGTGATGGATCACAAAAAAACGCACAACAGATCTTGGCAACATTATTTCTCTAATCATTTATATAAAATACAAGACATTCGTAGTAAAGTCCCCGTCCCAGCTCTCTTACTGCTTTGCCTGTAAAAAAAATAAATAACATGGTACAAAAATAAGTTAAATTTTGAGCATATTTGCAGTAAGGTTCACAACATATTTTGGGTGGCAAGCAAGGGGGACAACAAAAAATTGAATCCTATTCAGAAAATTACGAAAGCTATATAGTCCATGAATGTTACAATAGTGTGTGCCCCTCTAGGGATTAGTCGGACTTTGATCCGGATACCCCAGTGACAATCCAAAAAAACAAAAAATTATCAGACAAAATAGTGGGATCTGACCCATATGGATGTGGAAGGGTCCAAATTCTATTAGCGGACAAAGACAACTTCAATGGGTGGTCCCCCATCCTTGTGATATTTTCTAAATTACAACCACATGCCCAAGATTTAAGCCCATAACAATCTGGTAATTGGCACAACTGTGATGAATGCCATAGTTTGGTCTAATAATACTCTACATAAAGTACACATACAAAACTGTTTGGAGCTGCTTATAGCTTTTTTCATTTTGGGAGTCTATGTTTGGTGTAGTTTTCTGCTTGTAGCTTATAAAGAAGAAACAACTTAAGCAAGCTGCAAAAAAACTGATAATCTAAAAACTGAGTGATTGCTTTTCACTTCTATCCAATTATCAACTTTCAACTTAAGAAAAACTATACCAATCAGGCATGCTATTGTTACAAAAATTCTCTTTGTCCTCGTGATCTTTCAGGCATACTACCACGTGCCAAGACCCAAGCTTCTAAAATCTGGTAATTGACACTATTGCCATTGAAACTGTAATAATACTATTACAAATTTGGTGTAGTACTAGTTCTGAAGATTAAGCAGTGAAATAGTAGTGTTGCCGACTACAAAATGCCTTTAGCACAAACAGCAAACCAACCATACCAAATTGCTGCCAGCAGCAAAAGAGTTGGGTGGAAAATTTGTTGTTTCGGATAGTGTTGTTTAGTAGTAGTCTAGGAGCCCTAAAATAAATTAATGGATAAAGATACATTAAGGCCCGGTTTGGTTGATGTTATTTCCCTCCTTACTGTGAGGAGGAAGATGGCTCCGTTTGGTTTAATTTTTGAAAAGAATTTTTAGTTGAAAATTGAAAATTGAAAATTTGTTTGGTTATGAGTTTTGAAAAAAAATTTAGGATGATTTGTATTTTTTTTTTTTTTTAATTATTGGAATCAAATATATGGGTGTGAGAAAATTTAATTGATTGATGTGTAGAATGAGAGAAAAAATGATTGATTGATTTATTAATAAATAAATAGAAAAAGAGAAGGAGAGATGAGAGAGAAAAAAAAATTTTGAAAAGAGTTTTGAAAATTTGTTAACCAAACATGTTTTTTGATTTTTTTGATCCAAATGTTAATTTAAAAACTAAACTAAACACTACCTCAATCTTTCTATTTATTCATTAACATACAAACAAGTGACAAGAACTTTAATACAATTTTGTCCATACATCTATCTTGTTAGCCACTCAAACAAAGATAAGTCTTAACGGGATAATTTCATTTTCACTTAATTTTCAAAAAAGGAAGGGTCATTTGAAGACAAGCAGGCAACTTTCAGATGTGCAGCTATCAATGATCGACATCAAAACTCAATTCATAAAGAGAAGGACCAATTACCTGGGAGTACAAGAAGGTTCCAAGGATTGCGATGGCTGCTCCAAGAGCATTGATGGGTTGGACAGGTGTGTGGAAGATGATGATAGAGGAGACAATGACAGATATACGCTTCATGGTGTTTCCGATGCTAAATGTCAAGGGAGATATCTCGTCCAGGGACATGTATGAGACCTGATTATAGAGGTGATAGAACACACTCTGTGCCACCACCCACCTATAACATGCAAATGTCAGCCACATAAAACATTTCTTTTGTACAAGCAATAAAAGGAATAAATATCAAAATCTTTATTAATGAGCAACAGAACACAGATTTCATCCTACAATGATATGAACCACTAGCATGCAAGCTAATCAAAGATATATATATATTAATGCATGAATAACATGGAAGTAATTTTTTTTTTTTTTGTTAAATATGAAAAAGAGAGTATCAATCATTATACTTTTAGCCGCTAAATATTTCACGGTGCCCACATGATCCATATTTCCTTTTACCAGATTTGCTAATAACGGTGTGGATGCTGCTCCAATCATACAACAATCAAGCATATTATAGAAAATTAAAACATTAAGTGCTTAAGAAAATATGTTTAAGAAAAATTATTTCATTTGCGGCCCCCTGTTTTTTAGTTGAAAGCAAGCAATAATAATATTAATCATGAAATTTCTTCTATAGGATTTTAAATGGAACAAAAAAATGATTCAGTAGAAATCAGATGGCCTCTTCAATCAAATAAACTAAGTGCAAGTTACTGTCACAAATGGCCTGATAACAATTGGAAATACAAGATATGATTAATATTTTATAGCTATTTAAAGCTATTTCTGTAATTATCTTCAAAAGGTTGGACAAAATAGGTCATGTAAGATAGCTACATCCTGCAAGAATTTTTTACTACGTGTATGAATAAGCACCACCATGGAATTACAAAAAATACAAAGTAGAATACAAACAATGGGTACAAAGCAATCATAGTTGGTAGTTGTCATGTGGTTACCAAATGAACTGGGGTCCAATTTGTGCAAGAGCATTTTGCCATCCAACTGCCCACATCTGTGGTCCCTCGACAGCAATTGCAAATGGCGTGAGAATCAAGAGAGACAACAGAGATAGACATGCATAGTAGTTCATTCCACCAACTGACTTCCCCTTCATGCCCTTCTTTGAAAATATGTTGCGAAATACGAATGCCAAGTTTGATATCATGGCCCCCATAAATCCTGAAATTGACAGCCAACAACCAAAGTAAAGGCATGAAGCAACAAAATTACGTTCAACCCCACACACTTTCTTCTAATGCCATGAATATCACAAACTGCTAGAACCCAAGTCATCCAGCTAAGCAAGAAACTCGTGACTGTTGTAAAGAAATTAAATGAATTGAAAAGAAACTCGTGTCTAAAACACTTCCATTCAACCACTGTAGTTCGGAGAGGGTGAAAACGTTCAATTTGCGATGAGTTTGATGGAGAACATTAAAAAACATGAATTAAGTTTTAGTTTTACAAGTTTATATTTTTAAATTTCGAAAAGAATATAGAGCTCTTAGTTGATATTAAAACCTGAAGTGCAAGGATTACATAAAGCTCAAGTTGCAGGAAATTTTGTTTTCTCATGTCCCTAACAATGAAAATTCAGTGACTCTCAAGATCTAAACTTCAACAATTTCCTTACATTAACCATCAATAATTTACAAAAATGAGGAACAAAATCAATTACAAGAAAATATAATGAATCAAATGGTAAATAATTCCAACTTTCACCATATATATAGATTACCAATCATGTTGAAGTTGAGCTCAGTCACAGCAGCAAGAGCGCAGCCACCGATGATCGGAACAAGGGACAAGTAAACCGGCACGGGAAACGTCTCACCCAAGAGAAACCTCGACACCAACACACTGAAAGCAGGCTCACCACTCTTGATGATGTGAGTAAACGACACTGCAACTTTTGACATACTCACTGTAGCAGCCACATGCCCAATTGTATGCGCCACAGCAACCTAACAAAAAAATACAACAATCAACAACAAACCCAGATCATAAAACCCCAAATTACACCAAACCCATGTCACAAAAACCCTAGATTAACTTACAGGAAAGAGGGTTTTCCAGAACTCGAAATCAGTCTTTGGTGCTTCGGCTAGTCTGGTAGCCCAAGAGATCAACATCATGAGAGATCCACAAGCGAGAGATAGAGTCGAAGTAAGCCATGGAAAAGGAAAAGCATTTAGTACTTTTTTGTTGTAGATGTTGAAGATCACATTCAAAGCCCACCATGTCGCGAAGTAGATACCGATCTTGAGCTTCTTAGCTGCCTCTGATGGTTGCTTCGGTTTCTCGACGTTTGAACCGATCGGCTCCGATCGATCCGCCTCGTAGGCCTTGCATGTGATTAGAGATAACTTCGACGATGTCTTCAAAGACCCAAAACCCTCAATCGAAGAAACAAACAAGGGTTTCGCGATCGAGACGATAGGGCGGTGACTTTTCAACGCAGGGAGTGGGGGTAAAACCGAGAATCTCCGTGTCGGTGCCGGCGAGTTTTGCCGGAAAATCTCGGAACCGGTTAGGGTCACCGTAGACTGCTTCAGAGACGAAATCATACTCATCTTGAGAAAAGATGGAGATGGGTTTGTGCCAGAAATTAAAAAATGAGAGTCGAAAGATCTGAAGATTCAGAGATCGTAAAGGTTTGATGAAAAAAACCCTCACGACTCTGTAAAACCTTAACAAACCCTCAAGTCTGTTTGGGTTTGAAATCTTGAATTACAAAGTCCAAAAACGAAAAAAAAAATTAAAAAAAATGAAGTGAACTTCGATGATTGATCGATGGGTATATGAGAAGCAACTATGGGTTTGATCGACGAATGTTTGAAAAAAGATCCAAGTTTTGGCCTCTCTCTTTGAAATCTCAGTCACTCTGTCACCAAACAACACATATGATACGATCGATCGAACTACCTTTTCTTCAACAAACTTGGGTTGGTGTGGTGCTTTTTAGAAGAGAAGGTGGTTTTGTGGGGGGTTTTATTTTTTATTTTTTAAAAAACAAATATGTACAAAAATAAAAAAATAATGTAATTCAAATAAATTAATAAGTTAAGTATTGTTTGATTTAGGTCTTGTTTGAAAAGGCTAAATAAGTCCACATTTTTTATCTTTTTATCTTTTTTAAGTTATATCAATCAATATTTTCTCTCTACTTTTTTACACATTTTTTTTATAAAAAGTCAAAAAGTACACTTCTTTAAAACATTCCAAACAACTCCTAAAACTCAAATCTTTTTTTAAATCATAATTCGGATGAAATATGTTAATCAAATATATATATTGAAAATATAATTTAAAATAACTTTTAAAACTCCTCTCTTTTCTTTTTATTATTATTATTCAATTAATCAATCATTTTTTTCTTATCATCTCTCCTCTCTCCTCTCATATTCTTTCACATTCAATACATTAATCAATCAAAAAACAAAAAATTACAAATCATCCTAAAATTATTTTAAAAATTTATAACTAAACAAATTTTTTCTTTTCAAATCATAATTTAAAAACTCAAAACTTAAAACATAACTCCACATTCAAATCATAATTTTAAAATTAAACCAAATGGGTCCCTAATTTTTTCTTTTTTTCTTAATTGTCAAAATAGGCTTTTATAAGAAAAATGTTTAAGCCATTGTTTGGTTAACATTCTGGAGCTAAATGATCATAAAAAGGCAAAATAGGCTATATAAGTCAATAAGACAAAATATTACTTTTTATTCATAATCATTATATTTTTTCTTTCATAAAAGTCAAAAAAAAATCCCAAAATAAAAACCAAACGAGGCTAAAAAAGTCTCAATACAAAAAAGTTAGTTAAAAAAACCAATGCCAAACGAATCCTAAAACCTTCAAAAAGTTTCCACAAGTCTACCCACAAAGATGTAATAAATATGTGTCAATTTTTTATTTGTTACACACTAATGGAGGGTACTCCCTTGGCACATCACTGTGGATAAATTTTTTGATATAAATATTTGGATCGGTAACATTACCCATTTTATAATATGAGGAGACTTGTAAGACCATCTCCAACTCAACACCAAACGCTTCATCAAATTTAAACTTGATGGAAAAACTCACATTTTGATGCTCCAACGCAATACCAAATATTTCATTAAATTCAGGATTTCTCAAACATTTCATCAAATTGATGATGGATTTGCCTTTTATTAAATCATTGTTTATAGCCGTTATTAGACGACATGCCGGATGTTCAGCCAATTATCCTCCCGGATGACCACTTCCTTCCAAAAATGTGTAAAAAAATTGCACTTGTCAGTCGACTGGTCGATCGTCCTCTCAGTCGATCGGTGATTTAATGAAATCCTAAATTACTCCATTGAAACGCGAGATATCAAATCAAGCATTTTTAATCAAATTTAAGTGAAATTTGATGAAAATTTTGAGTAAAGCGTTGGAGATACTCTAATATGGACGATCACTTTTGGAAAAGAAATTAAAACAATTTTTTTTTTACTTTTTAACTTTTTTTTGGTCATATCATCTCATCTCATTACTTTTTTATACATCTTTTTTTAAATAAAGTTAACAAATTTAAAAAAAATAACTTTTAACATATTTCCTAAAATAAATCATTATTTGAGCTTTTGAAATTTATCACATATCTTATTTTAATAATTTAAGTTATTTATTTTATAAAATTTTACGTGCGTATAATTCGTAAAAAAATTTACATCAATATAATAATCATAAAAAAGCAAGATAATTACTTGCAAATGCAGGTCGAGGATATTTTATACTCACCTAATAAAATTTTTACATCAAATCACAACACTTCGTCAAAAAGCAAGATAATTACTTGCAAATGCTGGTCTAGGATATTTATACCGCACCTAATAAAATTGCCACATTATTATTTTTATAATCATGATGAATTTGAAATCATTATCAAAGATTCAAAGCAAGCCCTCCAATATTACACGAAAATCTTTGATATTGTGAGTATAGCATATTCTTTTTTATATGCTATGTGATTGTTTAATTTGGAACCAGGGCATGTAGCATCACGGTGGTGTCTATTTATCTCTTATTATGGGAGTTGCATATATTATTGATTATTAGGTGAATTGGTTTTATTGATTTTTTTTTAATTATTGTGAATTAGTAATTTGTTTGATAATTTAATATTTCTCATATTTATAATTATTCTTTAATCTATTAAGAAAAAAAAATTAGTTAATTTTGACCTTGGGGGAAATATAATTAAAAGATTGACTAATTGTTTCAAAGGTTGGAAATGAATAGTTTTCAATAAGGATAAGGGGTCACTGCTGTGCGGGAAGCACAGCAGTGACTGTGGTGCCTCCATTTGAGGTATATTATGACTTTATTTTTATGATCCAAACCGTCCATTTTGTAGGATTTGTTGAGTACTTCATGCCTACCAAAAATCATATTAGTCGGATATCAACAACTATATGATCGAATTGCATATTATTTATGTTATTTCTCAAAATAAAACTTATTATTTATTTTTTTGGTTATCGATCATATAGTTGTTGATATCCGATTAATATGATTTTTGGTAGGCATGAAGTACTCAACAAACCCTACAAAATGGACGGTTTGAATCATAAAAATAAGATCATAATACACCTCAAATGGAGGCACCACAGTCACTACTGTGCTTCCCGCACAGCAGTGACCCATTTTCCTTTCAACAAAGAGGACTAGCAATTCATTCTTGACTAGGAATCTGACTAAACAAATACAGGACTATGAATATTAGGAAATAAAATTTGACAATATGAACTTATTTCCTAGTTAAATCAATCTTCCAATCCTTCCAAACAAAAAAGTCTCTAATTTATTTTTATTTTTTTTTAATCTCAAAACAATCACAATTAGTCATTGGATTATATTTTAAAATTGTCATATTCAATAAAAATGAGTTAATTTTGATAAGGAGATCACCATATCAACTAATTTAAAATATTGTATATTGGGTATATGAATACACTAGCACAACATGAAATGCTTTTAAATCTCAAGCATGCAGCCTTGGTTTACTAACCATTGCTTTAGTAATTCATTTGTTTTAAATATTGATAATGTTAGTCATTTTTTTTAAGTACTAATAATGTTAGCGGTTAGTTGATTTTGATACAGACTACCAATTTCTTAATGTTGGGATAACTTTTTATACTTATTTTATAGTTTTCAAAAGTGGCATATTCCCCAGGATCTCTCTCACACTGTCCCATATAATAGTAGTAGTAGTAATAATAATAATAATAATAATAATAATAAAAGGTGGCCCTAAAGCCACCAAAAGGACACTTCAAAAATTTAGGATAAATTACATTAACACTCTCTGAGATTTATATTTATTACAATTTTTTTCTCACCTTTTAGAAATTACATCTCCCCTTAAGGTTTAAAGTTTCATTACAGATTCCTCCCTTAGTAATTTAATTTTTTTAAATATCAATTTTGCCCTTATTGGGTAAATTACATTGACGCCCCTCACATTTTAGAAATTACAATCCCCTCCCCAAGGTTTAAAGTAGCATTACCAATTGCCCCCTCAGTTAGTATTAGTTGGAAAAAAAATTCATTGAAAAAAAATTAATTGGAAAAAAAATTATTTGAAAAAAAAATTATTTGAAAAAAAATTTTGTTAGTAAAATTTTTAAATTTTTGTTAAAAACCAACATAAATTCATTTTTTGAATTTACGTTTTTTTTCCTCAAATTTACAAACTGAGACAACCATTTATAAGCCAAAAAAATTAACAAACAAATTTTTATGACGGTTTTTAAAATTTAATAAATATAAATTGAAAACTGAAAACGAAATGGTTATTAAACAGGTCTCAGATAGTAAAAGTGTCATAAAATTAACAAATAATTATATAACTTATTTAATTATTTGTTAATTTTATGACATTTTTACCATCTGAGACCTGTTTGGTAATCATTTCGTTTTCAATTTTCAATTTATATTTACAAAAATTTTAAAAATTGTCATAAAAACTTGTTTGATAATTTTTTTGGTTTATAAATGTTGTCTCAGTTTGTAAATTTGAGAAAAAAACGTAAATTCAAAAAATGAATTTACGTTGGTTTTTAAACAAAAATTTAAAAATTTTACTAACAATTTTTTTTTTTCAATTAAATTTTTTTTTTCAAATAATTTTTTTTCCAATTAATTTTTTTTTCAATGAATTTTTTTTTCAACTAATACGAACCGAGGGGGCAATTGGTAATGCTACTTTAAATCTTAGAGAGGGAATTGTAATTTTTAAAATGTGAGGGGTGTCAATGTAATTTACCCAATAAGGGCAAAATTGGTATTGAAAAAAATTAAATTGCTAAGGGAGGAATCTATAATGAAACTTTAAATCTCAAGAGAAAATGTAATTTCTAAAAAGTGAAATGAGAAATTGTAATAAATATAAACCTAAGGGTGTCAGCGTAACTTACTCAAAATTTTATTAGGGGAAAGTTTGGTGAAGCTTTCAAATCAGGCATGATGCATAGACAAATGGTAATGTCATGGTTACGTAATCAATAAACATTGATAGCTATTGTTTGGGAAGTGGATTTGGATGAGTTTGGGGTTAAAATAATCACAAAAAATAAAATAAGTTTTTAATTTAATAAAATAAAATATCATATCTAATTCATAATCGCTACATTCTTTCTCTCATAAAAAAATTTAAAAAAGTCAAAAGTCTTTCTCAAACTAAACTTTTAAGCTCTAGATTAAAATAGTCAAAAAATCAACCTACTTCCCAAACCAAGCCATAGTGTCATATAGTTGAGTGTTGCTTGCAAAATATATCCAGTGCTTTTATTTTTACCAAAATGTGTTAAAAATATATAGAACTATGTAAAAATATTTTAAGATATTTGAAAAATAAATTTAAATTATAAACATTTTGACATTATATATTCCTTAATGATAATCCAAAGCGCTATTAATATTAGCATGACCATTGTTTTTAGTGACGAAAGTTAAATTGTTGATAAGCAAAAGTTGACTTTATAATAAGATGTTTCTAGTAGTGTTTATTAAAATTAAAAATTAAACTTCAAAATTAAAAATTATTTATCATTTTGATTATTGTAACTACGTCAACAATATATATCCCACTTGTAAATTGGTACAATTTACTGATCCACATAAGGGGGAGTAATTCATGTTAATCTTTTGCGACGAATAGCACTTTCTATGTGGTTTTTTTTGGGGAAGAATTGATATATATATATATATATGAATATATTTCACTATATTAATTAAAACCCTCCACACAAAAAAAAAAAAAAAAACTCACAAGATTAATGAAAAAACTTACAAAATTTTACTTTAACTTGTTACAAAAGCACTCAAATACTATGGGGCATTAATCATCTTATACAATTCAATAAAAAGCTCAAGGAGTTGCTAAAATATTGAATTTGTGAATCTTAAGGGTTGGTATAATAACCCCGACTTATGATCAACTGTTAAGCTATGATTAAGTATGCCTAATAAGTAATTAAGAAGAAATCCTGAGTTAATTACATGTGTATTGCATTATTTGTATTTATATCTATCTATCGTAGGAATATATGTTCATATTTCTGTTTTATTCTGAGAATTGAAGGCCTTATTAGCATCCGAACACGGAGTTTTAGCATTTTATGGTAGGTTTAATTAAAATTCGATTCGGAACGATTAACTTAGAATAATTAATGTCAATTAATTAACTAACTCTTAATTAATCCTATATAAGGCTAATATGACCACACTAGTTCATTGTTGTACCCTTATTTCCTCATCTTCAAGCTCCAAAACGTGTGAGAGAGAGAAGATGAGAGACATTGGGATCAAAAGCTAGAGAAAATGGGGATTGCTAGGAATTGTTGGAGAATTGAAGAGCATTTAGAAGTTTAAGCCTCTATACTTGTGAATTCAAGGTTTAAGGTAAGAAATCAAGCCTTTGGTCTTGCTTTTGAGTTGGTGAGTTTATGAATATAAGAGGTTTAAGTGTTTAACATGAGAATTAAGCTTAAGAGTTAAAAATGAAGGAATTTGCATTAAATCATGCGTGCATGCATATATCATAGCATTTTGAGTTTGAATTTCAAACAAATCCCCCATGCATGTGTCTATCTTGATTTTGTTTTGAGAATTCATCATGTTTCTTACCATATGACCTTAATTGATCATGTTTTGGAAAGTTCAAGTTATTAACAAGTTATACATGTCATGTTCATATCATATTCTTAAAGTTTGAGTTTGAATTTGTACCATTGGCAAGCTTTTGGACCTTTATTTTGCGAAATGATTTTGAATTCTCAATGTTTTACAAGTTTCCAAGTGTTTCCTCAAGTTTTGGGCCCAAGAGAATGTGTTTTGTTGGTTTGAAAATGAATTTTGAAATTTGGAAGTAAATCTGAAAATTCTAGATTCTGTCTTTCCGCTCGAGCAGCCATATTTATTTTCGCACTTCTGCTCGAGCAACCACCTTTATTTTCGCACATTCGCTCGAGTGACCAAAAGTTGGCTTGAGTGAAAAATGCATGCTCCCAGAAGTTTAACATTTTTGAAAACCGCTCGAGCAACGAGAGTTGCACTTGAGTGAAGACCTTAATTTCATGCTCGAGCGACCATCGAGCAGCCGTCGAACGAAAAATTCACACAACTAGTACTTTTGCAGAGTTTACAGACCGCTCGAGCGAAGGAAGTTGAGCTCGAACGACCACTCACATGTTTGGACATCCGCTCGAGCGAGGCTCCTGTTTTCAGCATATTTGCCTAAGTGTTTTTAAGTACATTTTAGCATCCTCATCGCATTCTAGGCATTCCTAAGTCTTAGTTAAGACATAATAATGAAGATAAAAGGTAGAAACACACCAAGATAAGAAAGAACTCAGTTAATAATTCCAGGTGTGTAATTTAGTACGTATTCGTTCTGCATCTGTGCAGGTCACGTACTCCAAGTTACCTGATTTGTCTGCTCTGTTGTTTGCTTTGGAGCCATCTGTGAGTAATAACCTAGTAAAGCTATGGTTCAACTTTATTTATTTTTTGCATGTGGAATAAGATCTGTTTTATGAAATGTTATACTCTGTACAATGAATGATTATCCAGTTTCTGACAAGCACTCGTGGCAATAATTCCGTGGTTCAAGTATATGATATGTTCCCGGTGCTGGAGGTTCCTTTATGGAACTAGTAAGTATGTGATCTGTTCCTAGTACTGGAGTTTCTTGTGTGGAACTGGCAAGTATGTTATCTGTTCCCAGTACTGGAATTTCCTTTGTAGAACTGGCAAGCATGTCATCTATTCCCGATACCGGAGGTTCCTTTATGGAACTGACAAGTATGACCCTTAATGCTTTGTATTTGATTTGTTAACGCTAATAGATGTACTACATATGAACAAGTATGAATTCTGATTTCTGTATATAATCCAAACAGGAATATGAATATGAATCTGTTTCTATTTTCTAAATCTAGTGGGATATCATTCATTTAACCCTTTACTCTGTTATTATTCACTGGGTTTTCGCTCATTATTTATATTATGTATGTAGGTGAGCAGGCGCGTGACCAGGCCTAGGTTGTTGCCTAGAGAGTTTTGAGTCAGCCAGCTATAGTGCCTCCCGAGGAGGTTCCCGTTTTATCGAAGTCAAGCTTGTGAACCAGGTTAAAGACATCTATTTTGCTTTGTTTTGTTGTCTGTACACTGGGCTAAGTGCCTTTTTAGTTGTATCTGCATGTTGTCATAAGCCTTATGTAATATTGACGTCATGTGTGTATGTATATAAGTTTTAAATTTCTGTCTCATGTATGTCAGCATGGTTCAATGGACTACGTATATTATATATTTGCTTCCGTAGCCTCTTATTATATGTTATTCTGTTCAAAGGCATTTGGTAATCCAAGGATTACTGGCCGGTTACGACACTAAACCTGTAGGGGCGGGTTTGAGTCGTGACATTTAGCCTAGTGGGTGCAGCTTGGGCTTGGGGATATGCTCAAGTTCAACTCCCACTAGGTACTATCAATTCATTGGGGCACATCGATGGGCTCTACATGAGATTTGCCTAATCCACATAGAAGGGGAGCTTTGCGTAGGTGTCGGGATTAGTTGAGGTGTACATAAACTAATATAGACATCTGATCATTAAAAAAAAAAAAAAAAAAATCTATATATAAGAGGCTCTTTGGTTATGTATTTTGACATGTTTCTTCCACATTTGCCCATGGTTATCTTTGCAGCATGGTTATCTTTACTGCTTCTGTCACAACCTAATCCCAGTATCTAGAGGTTAGGCGTCACAATAGGACAAAAATATAAGTCAATACCCAAATGTATGAAAAACACAACAGAATAAAATAAAAGGGTATCCAAACATTTATTTCATTAAAACATACATTGGAGCTTTTTATTGTATACAATAATAGAGCTAGACTATATTATTGCAAAGTGCTTTGTGCCTACCCCATGCACTGGTTCTAACATGTCACTTGAAAGTGAGTAACAACTATAAGCACATCGCAGAGTGTGAATTATTATACTGAGAGCATAAGAGTATAAAAATCAGTATGGATAATTATTTGGGCTAAATAGAGAATTGTTTGGTAACAGAAATACATAAATTATTTTAAATAATAAAAGCATAACGCATAAATCCTATAAGCAAATAATCATAACTACGGTACAGAACAGAACAGATATATGGACTCAAAAGGTGGCTCGTACGAATTCTAGAGATGGCTCCCACAATAGTGTAACACTTAAATCCGCACAGCACTTTGCTCCACACCAGAAATCAGAGGGTCAGTGGATACATGACAAACAGATGGTCACTTAAAGTGACATCAGAATAGAGAGTCATATAAAGTGACAATTTAGAGGCTAATAGTTATTTAAGACCCCCAAGGCATGAGAACTCTATGGTGGTACTTACAAAATAATATCTCAAAATACATTTAATAAACAGTTATATCCACGAGTTTTCATTTTTAAGTAAATAAGGTTCATTTAACAAATAATATACTTTCAAAAATTAATACGATTTGCAAAACATAATTTACATAAAATAATTTATGATAGCTCAAAATATAATAAAACTCTCCTCAATTTGCATAATTTACATAAAACAGTTTTCCTTTACTCTCGCTTTTGAATTTGGCTCACTCTCTCATATGTCATTCGTTTGTTATTTTTCTGATTTCATTACCATGCAAACTCACCTATTTTTAGGTGAGAAGACTATTACTATGCAACATTATGCAGAACTATGCAACCATGTGGTCCACATGGCTCACCATGCTAAACATGAGGTTTCTTGAAAACTATTTGCACAAATTTTCTATATTTCCACTATAGTCCAAACAAATATTATAATTCTATTTTTTTTTTAATTAAGTAAATATATTTTGAGTGTCACCTCACTTTTGTTTGGTTGTAATAATAAGGTGTGTTTTGGAATTGGCCCATGTGAGTTGGGCCCAGCAACGCCTGCCTAACCGTCTATATATCTTTGTATTATTTATGTATTTAATGAAAAAATTTGCGAATTACATTTTAAACCCTCAACTATTATTTCACATCATTTTAATATTTTAAACTAAAAATTATAACACTTAACTCTCTTTATCTATTTTCTTTTTTACAATTTGAACCTTAACCAAAAGTACCTAACAAATTTATTTGAAATAAGTTCATTAAAAATTTAAAAGCTCATAAATATTTTTGTAAAAATCAAACTAAACAAATTGATAATATCATTTAAGGTATTCCATTTAAGGTGTCACGTGCAAATGATACATTTAAAAAGTTAAAAATAAATAAATAAATAAAATACTAAAAAAATCATTTAAAATAAATAAAAATCCAAACAAAAATATACACATGCCTTTGTTCTCATTTGTTTTTCTTATTTTTTTAATAGCTTAGTCCATTATTTTTATTTTTTAGATGTATTTGAATTTTAAAAAGTTAAAAAAAAAATTTAAATAAAATATGGAAAAAATATTAAACAAATGAAAATCTGTATAAAAATAATTTAAAAAAAATCAAATCAAACAGAATAATTTGTTAGAAGATTTGCATTTTGAAAATTTAAATTTTTCACAATAATAGCCCGCGGCTTGCATGGGTCAAGAAATAATTTTTTAAAAATCAAATCAAATCAAAGTGTAACGGTGATACCACTACCACATGATCATTGCTCAATTATCCCATTCTAATCAGACTTAATAAAAAAAATCCACACATTCAAACTAAATCTTTAGCTCTTCTATTTTTTTCATAATTTTACCTTATAATAAAAATTAAATTTTCTATCATTTATTTTATTTAATTTTGTAAGAAAATAATCTTATTTTTGAAAAAAAAAATCAAGTAGTTGAATGGAATGAGATGCAATAGAATGAGGTGCAATCGAATTAAATAATTATTCTTTTATCTTTTCATAGAATAATTATTATTTCTTTTATAATGCAATTTTTATTATTTTTTGAGTGAATCAAACGTAAAATAAATATTTTTTAAAACTTGTTGAGAGGGTAATTTATATGAATATTGGGCCGAGTTGGGCAATGGGCTGTTATGGGCCACAATACGAAGGGCTGAGCAGAAATGCCTCAAAGTTAGTCCGGTCCCAGAAGGACTTAAAGTTAGACCGGTCCCGGAAGTGCCTATTGTTATCTCGGTCCTGGAGAGCGCTGCGGATAGTTCGGTCTCTAGGTCGCTACACTCAGAGTTAGTCCAGTCGCGGCATAGAGCAGCTAGCTCGGTCAAACCTAGCTAATTGTTAGCACGGTCTGAGCAATACTATGGTTAGCACGGTTTGAGCAGGAAGAGCCGAGGTAAGAGCAGTGAAAGGAAGAATCGAATTAACGATAGTTCGGTCTACTCTGTGGCTCGGCATGGCCATGCTTACCTCGGTCCTATTAGAATCCGACCATGGTAAAACCATCTCACTTGGTTTAGGCAGTGAGGGGGGTGTTGAAGGATAAGTATTATCTTTCAGGAATGAGAATCCTAGGAGAACTCTACATGGAGGAGTAAGAGTCCTACTAGGATTGTGCCACGCAGAACCTACAAAAGCTCACAAACATCACCTGTGGAGAGGTAACACAACTTTGATTTCCAAATACACAGAACTTTTGTCTATTTGTCTATTTTGCTGACTTAGGCATCGGAGAGGTATCCGGCACACACCCGCCGGCTAGCTCACGTTTGTGTTTTCAGGGAGTAAAGCGACGTCGTACGGAGGAGCGCAATCTTAATCAACAGGATTATACGAGAAGGTTTATTTCTTTCCCGTACAATTGGCGCCGTTTGTGGGAAAATACAGAATGAACAAAACCTCTTGATTAAGTTTTCCTTGCTAATAAAAGGTAATGTCGCACAACGAAGATTTGCCGCAGTCCGCCATTGATGGACAAACCCCAGAAGGAGGTGGGAGGCGTGAAGGTTTGCCTCCCGTCCCTCCCATGGCGGACTTGGAGCCCCAACGACAAAAACCCAGAAGAGATGCTAGAGAGAGGCGGAATAACAACCCCCGTCACTCTCGTTCACAAAGCCCTGACAGACAAAGGCGAAGGATTGATCCTCAAGTTTTGGAGGATCGCGTGAAGGAGCAGGACGAATTGATACGACGAATGGCGACGGACATGGAGATTATGAAGCGCCAGATGAAAGGAAAAGGAGTGGCGACAGGAGAGGGGCACAAAAGCAGGACACCCCCTCGCCACTCAGAGGACCGTGGTAGGAATACCACACCATTACAAGCAGAGAGTAGGAGCCTCAGGACAGGCGATACTCAATCTAGAACCTCCAAGACTCGTTGCTCCAGATCTAAGAGAACGAGGACAAAGAGGTCGTATACTGAGGGAAGCACCTATCGGCCCTCGCGCACGCACCAGACATCATCCAAGCAAACGGAGTTGCCAAGATCATCCGACTTACGGACCGTGCTGGAAGAAAGGGCACGATGGAAGGAGGATAATAGGGCATGCGACCCTCGCAAGATATCTACCCTTCAGAGGTTGGCTCCTCGGACGCATGGAAGCGTCGAGGTTGGAATGCCATTACCAAGACCTGCCTACGAACCAACGGATAAAGCATTAGCAAGGCTGCAGACCTCGCCATTCGTTCCGGCAATTGAAAACGCGCCCCTACCTTCAGGCTTCCTTCAGCCCAAATTCACCACGTACGAGGGGAAGACAGACCCCTACATGCACCTGAGCCACTTCCGCCAGGTTATGGCGGTATATCGACGTAACGAGGCTTTGATGTGCATTCTCTTCCCGTCCAGCCTTGGCGACCTAGGCCTGACTTGGTTCGAAAAACTTCCAGAAGGCAGCATAACTTCCTGGGCACAATTAGCGGAGGCGTTCGTAACAAGGTTCAGAACGAACACCAAAACGCCAGTGGAGATCGACCAGTTTCTCTCCATTGACATGGGCGACAAGGAGACACTTAGATCCTGCAATAGTCGCTACTGGGAGACCTTCAACCAGATTGGAGACTACCCCACCAATCTAGCCATTGCACAGTACAAAAGGGGCCTTCCAGTTGGGAACAGACTAATGGATTCAATCACTATGGCGCCACCTTTAACGATGGAAGCCTTGATGGAGAGAGTACACCAGCACATTAGGGTGGAAGAGGATGGCGCCCGTGCTAAAGCAAAGTCTAGCACGATCGCAGTACCAGATAAAAAGGCCTTAGCAAAGGTCAACACAGTAGACCGTCCGAGCAAAAACTGACGAGGCAGGCGAGACAACGGAGAGGACCAGGATAAAAGATGGTTGAGGATCCGCACTGCCATAACCACGGTATTCAAGAAACCAATCTACCGGATTTTAAGCGAGATTCGCGATGAACCTTTCGTCAGATGGCCTGCCAAGCTAGGAGAAGCTCAGAAGGACTACAACGAAAGATCACGATGCACCTTCCATAAAGAAAAGGGGCACCGCACTGAAAATTTTATACCATTGAGATAGCATCTAGAGGAGTTGGTGGCAGCCGGTCACCTGGACAAATACATTAAAGGAGGGGCGCAGCCAGCCCCCCAGAATGACAACCACCCGAACGGAATGCAAATCGACGCCCCACTTTAAGGCGTAATCAACGTGATACATGGAGTATGTGAACCTGAGCGGATTTGTGAGCTCAGAGGAACGATCAAGAAGGCTGAGCACCTAAGGGAGGTACTAAATGCTCAACCTACCATCAAGAAAGGGAAAACAGAGGCCACGAACGTCATATCCTTTTCAGATAAAGACTTGGCCAGGATATATTGCCCTCACAATGATGCCCTGGTGGTCACTCTCCGAGTCAAGGATTTTGACGTCAAGCGGATTTTGATCGACCAGGGTAGTTCATGTGAAATAATGTATTACGAAACATTTAAACAGTTGAAGCTACAAGACAAAGACTTGGCACCCCCTGTATCTCCGCTGATTGGATTTAACTCAATGCCAGAATGGCCAGTCGGCAAAATAATCCTACCAGTCAGAGCAGGAAGCGTGACAAAACAAGTGGAATTCTGGGTGTTAAAGGTCCCTTCCACTTACAACATAATCTTGGGAAGAACATGGCTGCATGCCATGCGATTGGTAGCGTCATCCTACCATCAAGTAATGCGGTTCCCTAACGAAGCCGGGGTAATTGAAGAAGTCTTCGGGGACCAGATCATGTCCAAGCAATGCTTTGTCACTGTGAATGGCAGCCGCGCTGCCAAGGGATATGTCCATTCGGTGGAAGAACCTGAGAGTAATGAACTGTTCGCAGATGTTGGCAAAGCAGCTAATCAAAAAGCGATAGAAGACTTGGTAGAGGTAAGAATAGATGAAAAGAATCTGAATAAGTTCTTTTTGCTCGGTTCGTCGTTATCCAGCGCTGAGAGATTAGAGGTCTTGGAATTCTTGACCTCTAACATCGAAGTGTTCGCCTGGACACTCTACGACATGCCAGGCATTGATCCAAACTTCATCTGTCACCAACTCAATGTCCACCCCTCCGCCAGACCAATCATTTAGCGCACCCGCAGATCAGCACTCCACTACGCCGAGATAGTGGCGGAAGAAGTGGGAAATCGGCTAGAGGCAGGAGCTATCAGAGAGGTGCACTACCCCAAATGGATTTCCAACACAGTCGTGGTGCCAAAGAAGAATGGCAAATGGCGTGTCTGCGTCGACTATAAGACAGTCAACAAAGCATGCCCAAATGACAGCTTCCCCCTACCACGGATAAATCAACTAGTAGACCTAACGGCGGGAGACAACCGACTTAGCTTTCTTGATGCATACAGAGGCTACCATCAGATCGCCATGTACGAACCAGACCAGGAGGTCATGTCCTTTACAACTCCAAGAGGACTGTATTGCTACAAGGTCATGCCCTTTGGCCTAAAGAACGCAGGGGTAACATTCCAGAGAATGGTCACCAAGATATTTGAGCCATTGTTAGGCAGAACAATGGAGGCTTACATCGACGACATGGTGGTCAAGAGCAAGGATAAGAACGACCATCTAAGGGACCTAGGTGAGATGTTCCAGATTCTGAAGAGACACAAGTTGTGCCTTAATGCATCTAAGTGCGCATTCGGTATAGGATCTGGAAAATTCCTGGGCGTCCTAGTGACAAACCGGGGTATAGGGGTAGACCCCTCCCAGATCAAAGCTATTCAGGATCTAGAAAGGCCTAACTCAGTAAAGGAAGTGCAGCATCTCACCGGCATGGCAGCTGCACTCAACCGATTCATTAGCCGGTCGTCAGACAGACTACGACCATTTTTTCAAGCATTAAAGGCTAAGTTCGAGTGGGACGAAGAATGCGACCGCGCTCTAGAAAACTTGAAAGAATACATGTCTTCTCCACCACTGCTTGTCACCCCAATACCTCGAGAAGAACTCTTCCTGTACCTGGCAGTCTCCCAGCACGCAATTAGCACAGTGTTGGTCCGTGCGGAAGGAATCCAACATCTACCCATCTTTTATGTCAGTAAGACATTGCTGGGCGCCGAAACAAGGTACTTGCCACTGGAAAAACTGGCCTTGGCCTTGATGATGGCCTCAAGGAAGTTGTCGCACTACTTTCACACCCACACCATAGTCGTCCTCACAGCTTTCCCATTAAAAGCTCTGTTTGAGAGGGTGAACTTTTCTGGGCGAATTTTGAAGTGGGCAGTAGAGTTGGGACAATTCGACATCAAGTTTCAGCCCAAGACCGCGATAAAGGCTCAAGCCTTGGCAGACTTCGTCGCTGAATTTACCCCAAGAAGTCATCATATCTGCCCAGTCGACCTGACTGACACAACCAAACTAGGGATGGAAGTTGACGTCGAAATAGCGCAACCCCTGGTACAGGATACTCAGTCAGACCCCAAGGCAGACCAGAATAAAGAAAGCAAGGAAGAAACAAACCATGCTACACCAAGCCAAGACTCACCAACAAATAAAGACTTGGTACCATCAAATAGCGAAGGGCAAACAACAAGCATGATGGACCTTGAAGAAAACACCAGCAACATTCTGGACCCCAAGGCATCATCTGATCCCTCAACTTGCTGGAAGTTATTCGTTGGAGAGATGTGGAAGTTCTTCGTGGATGGAGCATCCAACCGGCATGGAGCAGGACTCGGCATAGTCCTCATCTCTCCAGACGGCCTAGTAGTGGAGCAAGCAGTCAACCTTGGCTTCCCAGTATCAAACAACGAAGCGGAGTATGAAGCGCTTCTTGCAGGCCTCAAATCAGCATTCTACATGAAGGCCACCGAGCTAATGGTTTACAGCGACTCACAGCTGGTGGTAAACCAAATTTCAGGCGACTACGAAGCAAAGGACGACAGAATGGCTAAGTACCAAGAGTTGGTCAGAACAGAAATCAAGAAATTTGAAGTAGTCAGGATAGAACAAATTGGTAGGGAGGAAAACAGCAGAGCAGATGAATTAGCAGGCTTTGCTTCAATGGCAAACACTTCCATCCCTCATCCATTGCTGATCGACTACCTACCAAGACCAAGCATTGAAGACCCCGAAGCAGAAGAGGTATGTTGCGCTGGACTAGGCCTCTCATGGATGGATCCCATCATACTATTCTTAAAAGACGGCGTCTTACCGGTAGAAAAGAAAGAAGCCAACAAAATTAGAGCAAAGTCGCAGCGATTTTGGCTCTCCCCTTCTATGGCATTGTACAAAAAGTCATTCTCAAGACTGTATCTAAAGTGTGTTCACCCCAGCAATGTGGAAGCATTCTTGTTCGAAATACACAAAGGTGTGTGCGGAAGCCACCAAAGAGGAAGATCGTTAGCCTACAGAGCCATTTCGCAAGGATACTGGTGGCCATACATGCAGACAGACTCGGAGAAATATGTGAAGAAGTGCGAGAAATGTCAGAAGTTCGCACACCAAATACATCAACCTGCCAGAGAACTTCTACCCTTAACCAGCCCATGGCCCTTCGCAATGTGGGGCTTGGACATAGTAGGACCACTTCCAACAGCACCCGGAAACAGGAAGTTCTTTCTCGCAGCAACAGACTACTTCACAAAGTGGGTAGAAGCAGAAGCATTGGCATCAATCAAGGAAAAGGATGTGAAGAAGTTCGTTTGGCAGAACATCATTACTCGGTTCGGTATACCTAAAGCCCTAATATCAGACAATGGCACTCAGTTTGATGGCAGAATCTTTAAAGGCTTTTGTGAAGAATACAAGATAGAGTTCTACAATTCTACACCGGCATATCCTCAGGCAAATGGCCAAGCAGAAGCATCAAACAAGGTTGTCTTGGATAGACTGAAGAAAAGGTTAGAAAAGGCGAAAGGCAAGTGGGCTGAGAAACTTCCTTATTTTTTATGGGCTTACCGCACCACACCTCGACGATCAACAGGAAAAACACCATTCTCCTTAGCCTACGGTATGGAAGCAGTAATCCCATTGGAAGTTGGCCTCTCCACAATTAGAAGCGAAAATTTTGATCCAGACTTGAATGGAGAAGCCATAGCATTGGAACTCGACCTCATCGAAGAAAGAAGAGAAAGAGCACTGGTTCACATTGCCTCATACCAACAAGAGTTATCCTAGAAATACAACAAAATAGTGCATCCAAGGCAATTTAAGATCGGAGATCGGGTACTGCGCAAAGTGATGGGAAACACCATGGTACCAAGAGATGGCAAGTTAGGGCCCAATTGGGAAGGACCTTACAAAGTGATTGGATTAGCAAGAAAAAGGGCATACCACTTGGAAGATGAGAACGACAAAGCCATTCCCAGGCCATGGAACACTGCCAATCTCAAATTATTTTATTTTAAACTTTTTTCAAGCATATGTAATTTTCCTTTTCCTTTCTCAATAAAACAAGTAGATTCTTTTTCAGTATAAGTTATTTTCTCTAAAAGATAGTTTTAGTGAGTTAGGAACATTGTATACATAATTGGCCGGACAAACCAACACTCCTCCTAAGCCCAGGATAAGGATCCAGGCTGCAGGACGTTTGGTCGGAATACCCAAACACTCTACTCTAGGTTGGCTGGAAAAACCAAATCTAAAGGTTGGCTGGATTAAACCAACACCCTTCCTAAGCCCAGGATCAGGATCCAGGCTGCAGGACGTTTGGTCGGAATAACCAAACACTCTACTCTAGGTTGGTTGGAAAAACCAAATCTAAAGGTTGGCTGGAAAAAACCAACACCCTTCCTAAGCCCAGGATTAGGATCCAGGCTGCAGGATGTTTGGTCGGAATAATCAAACACTCTACTCTAGGTTGGCTGGAAAAACCAAATCTAGAGGCTGGCTGGAAAAACCAACACCCGTCCTAAGCCTAGGATTAGGATCCAGGCTGCAGGACGTTTGGTCAGAATAACCAAACACTCTACTCTAGGTTGGCTGGAAAAACCAAATCTAGAGGTTGGCTGGAAAAACCAGCACCCGTCCTAAAGCCCAGGATAAGGATCCAAGCTACAAGACGTTTGGTCGGAATAACCAAACACTTTATTCTCAGTTGGCAGGAATAACCAATTTAGAGGTTGGCTGGATTAAACCAACTCTTTGTACTCTTTAGCCGAAGTAAGGATATCGGCTAAAGAATGGTTGGCTGGATTAAACCAACTCTTTGTACTCTTCAACCGAAGTAAGGATATCGGCTAAAGAGTGGTTGGCTGGATTAAACCAACTCTTACTACTCGTCAGCCGAGGTAAGGATATCGGCTAAAGAATGGTTGGCTGGATTAAACCAACTCTTACTACTCTTCAGCCGAGGTAAGGATCAAGACTGAAGAGGCTGGAAAAACCAACTCTTATTGTGCTTCAACTGAGATAAAGATCATGCTGAAGCGGTTGGCTGGTATGGCCAGTCTGATTACAAAGTTAAAACTGGGATGAATTATCTCGGCGAGAGAATGCTTCATTCAAATTACAGTAAGAGAGCAAGCATAAACAGGGCATTCAACCGAGGTAACAGTTGGAGCAAAAGAAGATTTTCATTGAAAGGTTCAAAGCAAATACAAAGGAGGGGCCCCAGCTCGGTTACATTTGTCCAACAAAAAGAAGAAAAAACAAAATCAGTTAAACAGATCATCAAGATCAGCATCAATATCAACCTGAAGCCCGGTTTTAGACTGTAGTGCAGTTTCGGTTGGGAGCTCGGTCTCGGCTGGAAGTACGGTTTCAGTCTGCAGCTCGTTAGTCAGGTCTTCTACCGTTGGCTCCAACTGAGCTGACTAATCAGCAGGATCATTAACGACCGGGGTATCATTGGTCTCGGTTTCTTCATCGTCGTCTGAACCCTGAAGAAACTATTGCTGAACTGATGCAGCATACTCCGATAGTGAGCTCGGTATGAAGTACTGAGAAGGATTGTAGACCTCGGTCTCGGGCCTATAACCGAGTTGCAACATGGCTGCCCTCCAACCACATTTGAAGAACAAATCTTTGGCTGCCTCACATTGTTGCATATAGAGGGCCTCCCCCTCCTTGAAACCTTCAGCATTCGCATCATCCGCCATCTTTTTTAGCTCGGCGATCTCTGCATTTTTCTTACCTTCGAGCTTGGCTAGCTCACACAGGTATTTGTCTTTGATCACGGCTGCAGCCTTTTGTTTCTCCGCTTCAGCTGAGCTAATGAGTCCGGTCAGACGACCGTTCTCAGATTTTAGCTCGGCTATTTGCTTCCTGGCTTGTTCCAGCTCGGCAGTTTTTTCCGTTACTTCGGCCAGCGCTTGCCTTGTAGTCTTACGAAGTTCAAGCACTCGCTTATGAGCGATGTGGCTCTTCTACATGGCCTGCAAACAGAGGGGGAGACTTGTAATCAAGCCGAGACAAAAGTTGTGCAAATTAGAAAGGCAAACAGAAGAAGCTACTTACAAGAACCATGGATTTCGTGGCCGAACGGATGGCCCTTAGTTCGATCAGATGTTGGTGGTGTTCCATGTCTGCTGGAAGGCAGACACTCTTGGCAAGGTTAAATGCCATTAAGTGATCTTTTTCAGCGACCACTGAGTCAGTGTCCTAAATAACTCGGTTTTGAAATGTAAGTTTGGGTGCCCACTTGGAGGAGCTGGCTCGGTCAGAGCGCTTCGGTTGCGGGCTCGGTAGAGGGCTTGGTGGAAGAGTGGTTTCGTCTTCATCAACAAGGCGTTGCTCGGTTGGGGTAGTCCGGGCACGCTTGCTTGGGCGAGATGAGGAGGGTTGTTGAGATGGAAGGGCCACCACGGTTTCCTGAGTCTGGTTTGGTGGTGGTACCTCGGCTCAGTTTGTTTCGGTTAGAAGGGCCCTTACTCTGTTCCTCTTTGCCATCTCTTCTTCGGTAGTCAGAGGGACTAGGTTGATTTGAGGCAAGTTGGGGTCCGGTTCAGGGGAGGCTTCTAGTAAAAAATCTGTTACTCTGGCTTTTCGTCGACTATTGTATCTGTACGTCGGTTCGAAGTTTAGTAGCTTAGCCCAACTTCTTTCAGGGTATCGTAGTGCGGCACGAAGTACGCCTAAGTTGGGGTAGCTATACAGTGATTTGAGGTGGGTTGAATCTGCATAAAGAAGACAACTATCAGTTCGGTTGAGGAATAGAAAACCGAAATAAAGAGGAACATGCAATAGAGCCGAAGTAATTATACCGGGGGTTCTTTTATCCCAGTTTATTCTATGACCTAGGATCTGGGCTTGGTGATCCTTAAAATTCCTAGATACCCAGAAAAAATCATCATCGTTCAAGTCTTTATCCGGTGTGTCCTTTATTATTTTTTCTCGGCGGCAGCGTATTCTTAGATAATAGACCCAGCCATCTTCTTTTAATCCTATGGAGTACTGATGGAAGAGTTTGGCTAAGCCGAGGTTAATGCCAACACGGCGATTTAGTTCGGCTATACCATTTATTATACGGTATGAGTTTGTGGAAAGCTGGGCTGGGCATATCCTAGTTTGCCTAAGAAATTCACAAAGCAAGGGTTGAACAGGAAATCTTAGTCCGGTTTTTATTATGGATAGAAGGCTAAAAGGTACAAAGCCCTGGTTTCCCCATGGTATGTCATCTTGCTTAGCTAAGGTGAGATGGACATCGTCAAGAATGTTATACTCCCTTCGGAATTCGGCCAAGCCACTAGGTGTTTCTACTAAAAACTTATATTTACCCATTTATTCTTAAGTTATGTATAAATTAAGTTGGGTGTTAGCTCGGCCAAAGAGTGGTACTGAGTAGCTCGGTTGAGCGCTCAAAGGAGTGCCTGGGCAACCTATGTCTGCAAAGTGAAAAAAGAAAAGTGTTAAGCACTGATCGTTGGACCGTGCTAAGAGAAATAAAGGCAAGATAAATGAAGTCCTAGCTCGGCTATGCGAGATACTACGGATCATAGCTCGGTTTGATCGAGGGGTTTGTTAGCCCGGTTGAGCTTCTAGGAGCAACTTTCTTAGTTCGGTCTAAACTAAGAAAACTGGTTTAGCCCCAAGATGTAGCTCGGTGGGGATTGAGGCTTACAAGCACACTATTGCGCAAACTTAGCACGGTTCGGTAGCCCGGCCGGGTAAAACAAAAGGAGGTTTTACTTATGGAAACCAGTGGCATGGCATGAAGTGTAGTCCGGTTAGATTGACATCAACTACAAACAACTTCCTAGTTCGGTTATATTATGATTTTGGATTGAATACAGCGTTCTAACAGGTTGTTTCATAAATTCAAGTGATTCTTGTGAGGTTTTTTCCAGAAAAACGCAAGGCAAAGCAAATGGAAATAAAGTGTTTTGCAAAAACACTAACGCTATGCTATGGATGGTAAAAAGCAAAGTGTAAAAACAACAAAAACAAGAGAGATTTGAGCAGCTTACCAGGTCAAGAGGCACTGGAAGATGGAAATGGCACTAGGAGGTAAGAGCTTCACAGTTGCAAGATTGAAGAACAAAACAAGCTCAGGAACGAGAGAGAGAGAAGAGGAAATGAATAGTGTGGTGAGTGATTCAAAAAAAAGACAAAGAGTTTTGTTTTGATGCAAGGACCAAAGACGGGAACTGTTCAAAAAACGCGAGGTACAAGGGCGGCGTGACAGCTGCCTTCAGCCAATCAGAACATGCCACGTGTCATTGGAATGAGAAGCGATTCAGTTGCTGTGATTAAAGGGACGTTTTGACCGGACAAGTAGAGTCCGGTGTGAATTTAGCTCGGTTGGAAAGGCTTAAGAGTTTAGCTCGGTCGTGAGACTAAGGATTTTTAGCTCGGCTGGTAAACAGGTAATCCCTATCATGTTGCACAGATGGAATTAAGGGGCAATTGAGAGGGTAATTTATATGAATATTGGGCCGAGTTGGGCAATGGGCCGTTATGGGCCACAGTACGAAGGGCTGAGCAGAAAGGCCTCAAAGTTAGTCCGGTCCCAGAAGGACTTAAAGTTAGACCGGTCCCGGAAGTACCTATTGTTATCTCGGTCCGGGAGAGCGCTGCGGATAGTTCGGTCTCTAGGTCACCACACTCAGAGTTAGTTCGGTCGCGGCATAGCACAGCTAGCTCGATCAGACCTAGCTAATTGTTAGCACGGTCTGAGCAATACTATGGTTAGCACGGTTTGAGCAGGAAGAGCCGAGGTAAGGTCAGTGAAAAGAAGAACCGAATTAACGATAGTTCGGTCTACTCTGTGGCTCGGCATGGCCATGCTTACCTCGGTCCTATCAGAATCCGACCATGGTAAAACCATCTTACTTGGTTTAGGCAGTGAGGGGGGTGTTGAAGGATAAGTATTATCTTTCAGGAATGAGAATCCTAGGAGAACTCTACATGGAGGAGTAAGAGTCCTACTAGGATTGTGCCACGCGGAACCTACAAAAGCTCACAAACATCACCTGTGGAGAGGTAACACAACTTTGATTTCCAAATACACAGAACTTTTGTCTATTTGTCTATTTTGCTGACTTAGGCATCGGAGAGGTATCCGGCACACACCCGCCGGCTAGCTCACGTTTGTGTTTTCAGGGAGTAAAGCGACGTCGTACGGAAGAGCGCAATCTTAATCAACAGGATTATACGAGAATGTTTATTTCTTTCCCGTACACTTGTCATATTATCCATTTCATTTAGTAAAAGTTTGGAAGTTGCTCAATAAGCAGCTTATTTGTTACAAGATGTCATTTCATCGTTTCACTTTTCCGTACATCTTCATGTAAAAAATTAATAAGTCAAAAAATAAACAAATCCCAAACAATCACTAATAAATAAAACATTGGAATCAAAAGTTATAGTAGTCTGTGCCTTGCACGTACATATTGAATTTGTGACATCATAAATAGTCAATTGCTAAAATATTTTATTGAATTGAAACAAACAATCTTAATCAGTCAAAATTTCACTACAAGAAAAGGGGTTATAAATTACGGAACTTTTTGCGACGATGTATATCCCGTCGAAAAAAATGGTCCTTTGCGATGGAATTTTATACCATCGCCAATAAATAGCTTTTGCGACGGTAGTTACCCCGTCGCGAATGAGCATATAAGAAAGGTTTGTTAAATACGGAAGTATTTGCGACGCCTTGTGTACCGTCTCAAAAACAATTTTTTTGAGACGGGAAAAATTTGTTGTCGTAAATAGTGGACAAATTGTGACGGCAATTGTCCGTCGCAAAAAAAACTCTTATCAAAATGGCGTCATTTTACTATTTAGACTTATCATCTTTGACAGTGTAAATATGTCGTCGCAAAAAGTAATGAAAAGTTTTTGATATCCCTCTCCTTTACCCATTCACGCTTGTTTTCCCCCAAAATCCCTGAAACATTTGAAGCAAAAATACCCAAAACCCTTGAGGCAAAATTCCATCGACATATTACAATCTCTCTCTCAACGAGCGACGACAACGAGCAAGAGTGATGATGGCGAGTAGCAGCAGCGGTGGTGTGGCATTTCTGTCTTTCTCTCGTGCGAGCTCAGTCAGTCTCAATCGCGCCTCTCTCGCTCACTCAACGAGTGACGACCCTTGTATGCTCTCTCTCTCTCTCTCTCGCTCATAGATCTTACTCAAATTCATTGTTTTTTCATGAATTGATTGGTCTGATCAGGAATAGTTTTTTCATGAATCATTGCATTTGTTTTGTAAAATTATGGTTTTTTTTTTTTTCTTTTCCCCCCCTTCCCCCATTTGGTATGGATCTGAAGATTGGGTTTTAGGGTTGTGTTTACAATTTTTTGTTAGATAGTTAATTTTTTAAATTTTTTTATGTTAACTGGTAGTTCAAATTATTTAATCAAATGGCCCAATGATGCAGAAGTAAAAACTGTAATATAGCATCTGAAAAGGAAGAGATGGGTTGAGGGGTTAAAATTTTGTAGTTGGTCAACCAGAAAGACTTATTGGTGAAGTGAATTAATGACTATATATGGGGCTGTTTAGGGGTTAATTTTATTTGGAGAAATAACGAATCAGTGCAGACTATATATGTATTTATGTGTGAATGTAGGGTTTTCAACTTTATGAGCTTGTGGATTCTCTAATTTTATAGTGTATATATCTTAGTCACTAATTGTGGTTTTGTGTTGTAGGACTTGTGGAAGGAGTTCTCCACAGCTGAGTCTTCAAGACAGGTCATTTTTACATTCCTTTATGTTATCATACACATGTAGGCTATGATATGCATATATGTGTTTGTATTTGGGGTTTTGAATACTGATTCTGATTTATATAGTGATTTTTTAGTGAAATTGTATTTTACTATGCTTTAAATGTCCATAAATACTCCTGGTTTTTTTTTTTTTTTTTTTTGAGGGGGTATCCAAAAAGAAAAAGAAAAAAAATCAAACAAAAAACCCAAAAATAGAAACAAAAAAAATACACGATTGAGCATTGTTTAGATATTAAGACTTAGTTAAGTTGGTATGTTGGATATCCAAGATGTTGGAAATGAAAATTTCAAAATAAACATATTGTAATTCAAGTTTTGGTGCCTAAAAGAGTATGCATTTGATCACATCTTGGGATAGTATAAGAGGAGTTTCACTGTTATATTGGGTTTGATTCCATCTAAGTCTAAGCAGCTTTTAGTAGTTGTACATATATGTATATATATATATATATTGTCCCACTGGAGTTATGTTTTTGGTGTTTTGCTTTTTGGGTTGCCTCCCTTATATCTGGTGTCTTTGACATTGCTTGGAATGTGAATCGGCTATTTGAATTATAGGTTGTAGCCTTGTACATGCTTTGTGAATTGGCACAGCATCTGCAGCTTTGTCTCCAATATCAGTGTCTTTTATTGATATCATTGGTTACCAAAATTAAAATAACGAATTAGCTTTGCATTGCTTGATTCACATTGGTTACCTGTTGGGTACTCATGAGATACCTGATATAGACCAATTCTTGCTAGTTCCTTGTGTTAAACTACCTAGGAGGTCTTGATTGAAAACTTTGACTTTATCATGTTAGAAATAAATCCACTTTATCATTTTTGGGTTGAGTGCCTGATGCAGAAATATTTTAGAAAATCAATAAATTTTATTTTGTTATTTTAAAATTAATATTTGATTTTGAATATTCTAGTTTAGTATAGAATAGTGTACAATTATTAATTTATGTTTCTTTTACAAAAATGAATATTTTAATTTCTAGATATTTTTGACTAGCAAGAATTAATCTTTTCCTTTTTAGGGTTACTTGATTAGCAGGAACTAGTGTAGTATAAACTTATGTAAGCCTTGGGGAAATCAGCTTTTGGTGATTAATAATATAGTTTTAGAGAGAGAGTATCTCTTGTTTATTTGTTCATGGTTTTCTTTGTTGTGAGTGCTCATTCCATACATGCATTTCTTTATCAATGCCATAATCAGAAAGTTGGGTATCCATTTGCACCTTTCTTTTATAACTAGACACATTCTTCTCTGTGGTGAAAGTTGGTTAATTTAGAGTTGGATTGTGTGCAGAAGCGATATTTAAGGGAAGTACATGTGATGGATAAGAGTTAGATTGATTTGCCAAATAGGATGTCGAGGGAATACATTAATGGAATTGATCAATTCCTTGTGTTTGCCTACACCAATAAGGCTGAAGGTTTGATGATTAGTTGTCCGTGTAAGAAATGTGAGAATCAATACCATTTTGTACGAGTGGGCGTACGAGAGAATCTGATTTGGATGGTTTTTGAAAAAGTACAAACATTAGATTAATCATGGGGAATCTTACGTATCTCTACATAGTAATCGAGAGAATGAAACATTGGCTAATTTAAACATTGGGGATAATATGGTTCAAATGATACAAGGAGCTATGGGAAATCCACATGTCGGTACAAGTGTTGAGGGTAATGAACCACAAGGGCCTGATCCCCATGCATCTAAACCCAAGCTCGGTCCGAATGCAAAGACTGCAAAGTATTTCAAACTTCTTCAAGATGCACAAAGTGAATTGTATTTGGGTTGTCAGAAGTTCACATCTTTTTCATTCATTGTTCGACTTCTACATCTAAAGGTGCTTAATTAGTGGATAGAAAAATCTGTTGACATGTTGCTTGAGTTATTGAATGAGGCATTCCCATTGGGTGTGAAACTCTCGGACTCATATTATAAAGCTCAAAAGGTCACAACAGATTTGGGCTTCACATATGAGACGTGGGATGCATGTCCCAACAATTGTATATTGTTTCGAAATGAAGATGCCAACCTTGATAAATGTGTCATATGCAACAGTTCTAGATGGAAATCAAATGGTGATAGTGGTTCAAATGGTCCTAACAAAGGTGGCAAACGAATAGCTGCAAAATAAATGAGGTATTTTCCTTTACAGCTATAGCGGTCTCGGTTTTGACCCAACTATTGTTGCATCTTGGACTCAGGTTCCATGGTTTAAATATTGTTATCTTTGTCTTTTCTTCCTTCCACTCCTTGAGTTTGAGTATTGGAATGTCTTCGACGTGTTTAGAATAGGTTGATTGCTAGTGGGTCTAGATGGTTGTCACCCAGGTTTTGGCTTCTTCACTCGAGCAAAGCTTCTTGCGCTCAAACGAGGACACATTTTTGTGTCTGGTCGCTCAAGCGAAATTTGTGATCTCCCAGTAATTCGTTCAGACCTACAAATGTTCTGGAAGGGTATCGTTGTTCACTCGAGCGAGAACTCTTGCGCTCGAGCAACGGTTTATTGTGTTGTTGTTCACTCGAGCGAGAACTCTTGCGATCGAGCGAAGGTTTTCTGTCTACAAAACTTCTGGGGATTTGCATTCTATGCTCAAGCAACGCTTCTTGCTCTCGAGCGAGGTCACTTATTGTGTCTAGTCGCTTGAGCGACAACTCCTTCGCTCGAGCGAGCCTCGCATATATCAGTTCGCAACAGAGTAGTTTTACATCACTTTTTGTGATCTTTTCACTCAAAAACCCTAATCCGGCTCCCTCTCTCTCTAAAGTCCACTCTATCTCTACATTTTGACCAAGATTCTTTGATCTCTCAACCCTAGTTCCTTTGTTAAAAAGATAGAGCATCTTGTGGGCTTCCATTTAATCCGAACATTGTCGAATTTCGGTGTCTTTGAAGTTCTTCCTTTTCTCCTTTGGGCTTCTACTCTTGAGGTAGGGATATTCTACACCTTAATATGATTTTTAACCTTGATATTTGTTGTTATGTATAAATGGTGAAATTTTGGAAGGATTTGGGTAAAGTTAGGGTTTGGGTTCAAATTGAAAAAGGGGTTTCTATGTTGGGTTCTATAAATGAACATGGGGTTTTGAATATGAGGTTACCTTGGGTTAGAATGGTGAAATATAGCCTAGGGATTGATATTTGGAAAAGGAGGAAATTTGCCCCAATATGTGTTAAATAATTATTTTGTATAAATAATGGAATTGGTATGAGAAATGTGAAATTGGAAGGATGTATGAATGAATGGTGTAGTTGGATTTGTTAAATCACTCACCTATGGAAATTTGATGAATTATCTGTTATAAAGATTGTATATCTGTTTAGAAATAACTGTATTGAGCCATCGGTGGAGGATGACTATGATTGTTGTAGAAATTGCATGAGGATGAGGTAAATTGAAACTAATCATCTAATTATGTCATTGAATTTGGTGGTATGTTAAATACATTGAATATGTATAATTGAATGTCATTGAATATGACAGTATCTTTAAATATATTGTATATGTATAGTGTTTGGGAGAAGAAAGGGGATGTACTCCATGTTTTGGGAGAAGGTAGGGGATGGACTCCATTAAAAATTAAGTTGGCCGGAGTGTCTAGGGTGAAAGTCCCGAAATCATTTGAATACATGGGTGTTGATTCCGCTGACAAAATTTCCATAAAATGGCAAGATTGAAGTACTTGTATGATTGTTGTGTTGATTTAGAACCACTGAGTCGTAGTCTTAGTTGGGTTATTTGGAAAATTATAAATTTGGTCTATGAATTGAAATAAAATGAATTAACTTGAAATGGATAGAAGGAAATGGATTGAGACATGAATATCGGTATCGTTTATTTATGTGGAGAATATATATATGGTCATGAATATTGAATATATGCCTAACACTTACATCTTAGTTAAACCTCATATATTGTGTTAGTCTATCTCTACTAGGCTTTGGCTCACCCTATTTGGGAAACCATTTTCAGGTACTGGTGATATGCTTCTTCCAAAGACATAGTTTGGGAGGACTTAGGAGCTGAATGCTCTATTTGGTTATTTTTGTGTTTAAATGTTTATTCAAGCCAAGGCTTTAAATGTATAGAGCTTATGACTTTTTTTTGTTTTAACCAAGTATTATCTTGGGAATATGTAAACCCGTAGGGCATTTATTTTGCTGTTATTAACATGTATTACATGCTGTAGATTCAAGATGAACATTTATGAATGTATAATGCATATAATATCTTTTGTAATTCAAACCCTAATGAATGGAAGTATATCATTTCTATTATGTTCATAGATCTTTTGGAATTGATTATTTGTATGATATTTTGGGGGCGTAACAAAAGCCAAGGATGCAGAGGTTGTTTATGTCATCCAAGACGGCCAAGTTAATGAGATGGCATATAGAGGAACGAACTGACGACGACATCTTTAGGTATCCTGCTGACTCCCTTACATGGAAAGATTTTGACTGTCGGAATATTGACTTTAGTAATGATTGTCGCAGTGTAAGGCTTGGCTTAGCATATGATGGTTTTAACCCATTCAGGACAATGAATATAGTTCATAGCACTTGGCCTGTTGTGCTCATTCCATACAACTTGCCGCTATAGATGTGCATGAAGTAACAATTTCTAATTTTATCTGTGCTTATTGACGGCCCGAAAGGACTTGGTGACAAGATTGATATATATATGCAACCGTTGATTGAGGAGTTGAAAGAACTATGGAATGACGGTGTCTCCACATTTGATGCATTAACAAATCAAATGTTTCAAATGCAAACAGCTTTACTGTGGACAATTAGTGATTTTCCTGCATATGCAAACTTGTCAGGATGGAGCACTAAAGGCGAATATGCATGTCCTTGTTGCAATAAGGAAACTACATCGTGTTGGTTGAAGTATAGTAGGAAACAATCATACTTGGGTCATCGTAGATTTTTACCTAGTGGCCATAAATTCTGAAAGGATAAAATATCATTTGATGGTAGGCGAGAATTCAGACTCAAACCAAAATTGTTGTTTAGAACTGTGATGCTACAATTAGAATCTGAGGGTATTTTAACCTAATACAAGAGGGATGACCTTAAAGAGAGGCATATGAGACAAGTAAAGAAGGAGAAAGTTGGACATCGCATCCATAGCTGGAAGAAAAAGAGTATCTTTTATGAACTGCTATATCGGGAGCACAATCTAATAAGACACAACTTCGATGTGATGCATATATAGAAGAATGTTTGTGACAATGTGTTGTGGACAATATTAGGGGTTGCAGGAAAATCAAAGGATAGTGTTAATGCTCGGCGTGATTTACAAGAAATGAATATTAAAAAACCCTTACATTTGCAGTTAAGAGGGTCAAATAAAGCTTATTTACCACCAGCATAATTCACGATGACCAAGGATGAGAAAGATTTGTTTTTGAAAGTGTTGAAGGAAGTTAAAGTTCCCGATGGGTATTCATCCAATATTTCGCGTCGTGTGCGCTCACATGATAGAAGTATTGGGGGTCTTAAGAGCCACAATAATCATATTCTGATGCAACAACTTATTCCATTGGCTATTCGAAGATTGTTACCGAAGAATGTAATCGAACCCTTGATTGAATTGAGCAATTTCTTTAGACAATTGTGTTCCAAAGTGAATCATGCGACGAATTTGCAATATATTCACGATTGTATTGCCGTAACACTTTGTCATCTAAAGAAAATATTTCCTCTGACTTTTTTTGATATAATGGAGCACTTGCCTGTACATCTAGCCGACGAAGCATTATTGGCTGGAGTGATTCAGTTTCGATGAATGTATCCATTTGAAATGTATCTTCTTACTTTGAAGCAATATGTGCGTAATAGAGCTCATCCGGAAGGTTCAATTGCTAAAGGATATCTTATGGAAGAATGCATTAATTTTTGTGCAAGATATCTCAATGATGTGGAAACCAAATCTAGTCGACCCGTGAGGAACTGCAGTGGTGATAATAATCTGGGTCATGCTGTTGGTGAAAACACAAGCTTTTATCTTGATAATACTTCTTGGGTACAAGCTCATCGGTATGTCTTATTTAATACAAGTGTGGTTCAACCATTTATAAAGTAGGTTATGTCACTCACTCAATATTTTATTATGTTTTATTGAATTTTGAACCAAATTTTTTTTATTGATGAATTTTTAATTACACAGCAAACGCCTTGAAGTACTTAAGGTTAAAATGCCTCGTGTCGACGATCATCAGCTTCGGCGTGAACATTTTGAAACTTTTCACATTTGGTTCAAGGAACATATATGTATTTAAATCTATAGATTCTAGTTACCTAAGTTGAACTACATTTTAAATTAAATTTTTTTTTTTTAAATAGGTCCAAACTTTGCGAAGGACTAGTGATGTCACATTTTCTGAAGAGATTATTGTATTGGCAAATGGTCCTCATAACCTGACAAGGAGGTTCAACGGGTATATAATGAATGAGTTTCAGTATCGAGTAAAGGCCATGGATGACCGTCGAGCCACACAAAATTGTGGTGTAGCTTTGAAGGCAGATACCATAAGTTATGCTAGTCGGAAAGACAAGAATTCTCGTGTGGGGTTTGTATACTATTATGGATAATTGACAGATATTGTTGAGATTTGATATTCCAATGAGAAGAAGAAGCATGTATTGTTTAAGTGTGATTGGATTGACAACATTCACGAGAAGAAACAAGATGTCTTCAATTTCACGTTGGTCAACTTCAATCATTTATTGTACCGAGATGATCGAATTACCAATGAACCTTTCATCTTGGCATCCAAAGCAGAGCAAGTTTGGTATGTTACAGACCTGTTAGAACCAAACTGGCAAGTGGTGTTAAAAATGTCTCAAAGAGGTTTATTTGATATGAATTCGACTGATCCAGAAATCGAGCCGTATATGAGCTAACAATTGGAAGAAAACATAATGCTTGGTGATGAAGAAGTTGGTTGGGTGAGGGAAGCCGCAGAAGGAGAAACACTTGATGTTGAAATAGATTGATATTTAATAAACATCAGTAATTGAATTAAGGCCAAAGTTGTAGTTAATCATCAGTTTCGTAATTTACTTTGTCTTTGTAATTGTATTAGTTCAATTAATGTCATATTATAGTTGATTCAAAACTATTCTCTATATTTCTAATATCAATTAATATCATATTGCTTGCAAATTATTATGGCAAGGAAGAGGAAACTTGATCATCCCCTACGCATGATGTCCAATTTGGTACGTAAGAGGACATCAATGGCACCACCATCACAGGAGGCATCAAATCGACCACCATCAGAGGGGCCATTAGTGCCACCACCATCTGACCAGCCACCGCAACGACCATCATTAGTGGCACCACCATTAGAGGAGGCATCACAGCGACCACCATCAGAGGGGCCACTAGTGTTACCTCATCGACCACCATTAGTGGCACTACAACAGCTATCATCTACTCAGCCTCCACGCCTACCATCGGTGCGTCCACCATCAGTGGCAGCACTAAAGCTATCATCCTGACTAGAGTCATCATCTTCACAGCCAATCGTAGGTATATAAATTTGCTTTGATTTGTATGAAAATTATTTAAATATTTATTTATTTATTCTCATTATATATAACTTATTTATTCTTATTGTATCTTCCAGACCCTTCGACTTCTTCACAGCCCACCTCAGGTATAAAAATTCGATTTGTATTAATATTATTTAACTTTGCATTTGTTTATTATCATTGTATATTGTTTGTTCTTATTGTATCTCGCAGGTCATGTTAATTCTTCATCAACCTCGACTAGGCGTGGTAGAAGATGTGCCAAGGGTATTAAGGAGTAGGGTACTGGTACAAAGTTGGACATACAATTTGACGAAAATTACTGCCCAATAAGGGATAATGTGTTTAAGTTAACTACTCAACTTGGCATTATTGTGCGCAATGGTAACATTGTTCCTCTTACTTTTCTTGACTGGATCATTGTGCCTGACGATATTATTGATAATATTTGGAAGGATGTAAAGGTAAAAGTATATTTTTGTCCAAAAATTCAAATTTCAAAATTGTGTTATTATTATTTAAACTTTTAAATTATGTTTTGTAGGACAATTTGAATGTATGTTCAGAGGAGTATAAGCCAATTTGCATGAAAACCTGCAACATCATATGGAAGGATCACAAGAATAAGATTAAGACCAAGTATTTCAAGCCTAGAAGTTCTTATCCCAATCTGAAGGATGATGTTCCTTTGCACATTGTGCCAAGCCAGTGGGAATAACTTGTGAAGTATTGGCGTACTTCCGATGCTGAGGTATATAAATAAGTTATATGTATGATATGTAAACATACAAATCATATTTATATACTTACATTTGTTGAACATATTATAGAAAATTGCAACTTGGAACGCTAAAAATCGGCGAGCTCATGACATACCTCATGCCACAAGGCGTACGACTTTCGCTCAGATCCAGCATGAGGT
Source organism: Camellia granthamiana (assembly GCA_036172215.1). Classification (NCBI taxonomy): domain Eukaryota; kingdom Viridiplantae; phylum Streptophyta; class Magnoliopsida; order Ericales; family Theaceae; genus Camellia; species Camellia granthamiana. The sequence continues at coordinate 11,590,430 of CM069911.1, forward strand.
TTATATTTTATTGTTTTTATTTTTGTATATAAATAAGCATTATATATTTGCAAATTATTTGGATTCTAATTTTCATATTTCTAAAAAAATGTAGATGACCAGCAAGGGAGAGTCTACTGATAAGATGAATGTTTGTCTTATGACACGTAGAGTAGATGACCCTGAGATTATCCAGACTTTGGTAGTTTCCAAACACCTAACATTATATTTAAATTTTATTTTTTATTTTTTGTGTGTCAACCATCTTAATTTGACATATACTTGTATGTCTTATTCAATACATGATGAGTTTAATCGTCAACTCTCCATGCTACCTGAGGATTGTCGGACTTTAGAGGCTAGGAATGTTATTTTTCATGAGTTGATAGGTTATGATGGACATGGATATTGTCACATTTACGGGAGAACTGTGTCTCGGAGCACGGTGTATAAAGATGGTGCTGCGCCATCACACTCAACACCCCAGCCATCGACTATTGTTCAAATCACCCAGCAGGTTCGTACGGAGCTAAGAGATGAGTTGAGGAAGGAGATGCGAGCAGAGTTCTCTACATATTTATAGCAGATGAGAGCTGAGATGATGGCCTTTGTGTCATAGGAGGTGAGTGTGAATCCCAACAGACAGGTTCGATATAAGTTAAATTATTTGATAGTTAAATTTTCACACAATATATATACATATATATAATAAAATTTGAATATGATTAACACATTATGTATGGACTGTCATAGGTTCCTGATGCATCGAGTGGCCACCGGGTATTTAGGGAATCTACAGGAGATGAGACTCCATATACACCACCACCAGAAGATCAGGTATAAAATGTATCTTTGCATTCTAAGCTAAGAATAACCATACATTAACTGTACACGGCCCAAAAGGATAGAGGCTAATTACATAATTAGAAAGAAAGACAAAGGATTTTTCATTGTTAAGTTTCCCACTTGGACTGGCGCACCATTGCATCCTGGTCCTTAGCACACACAACCGCTTAAGCACCAGAGACTTGTGGGAGAAGACTAGATTCGAATCGGGTTCTCGGTTTGGGAGTTAGAGCTGGATTTCACTCTAGGCAAACTAGTTTCTTAAGAAATTTAGAATTCGAGATGTTGACGCCCTAAAATCACCAAACGGCGTTGAATTAGCACGAAACTTGGCACACATGAACGCCTATACATGAGAGACTTGTGGGAGAAGATGGGACTCGAATCGGGTTCCCGGTTTGGGAGTTAGAGCTAGATTTCACTCTAGGCAGACTAGTTTCTTAAGAAACTTAGAATTCGAGGTGTTGACGCCCCAAAATCACCAAACAGTGTCGATTAGCACATACAACCGTATAGGCATGAGAAACTTGCAAGAGAAGATGAGACTCGAATTGGGTTCCGAGTTTGGGAGTTAGAGCCAGATTTCACTCTAGGCAAACTAGTTTCTTAAGGAACTTAGAATTCGAGGTGTTGATGCCCCAAAATCACCAAATGGCTTTAGATTAGCACGAAACTTGGCACACACGACCGCCTAGGCACAAGAGACTTGTAAGAGAAGATGGGACTCAAATCGGGTTCTCGGTTTGGGAGTTAGAGCTGGATTTCATTCTAGGCAAACTAGTTCCTTAAGAAACTTAGAATTCGAGGTGTTGACGCTCCAAAATTACCAAACGGCGTCGGATTAGCACAAAACTTGGCACACACGCCCTCATAGGCATGAGAAACTTGTGGGAGAAGACGGAACTCAAATCGAGTTTCCAGTTTGGGAGTTAGAGCCGGATTTCACTCTAGGCAAACTACTTCCTTAAGAAACTTAGAATTCGATGTGTTGACGCCCCAAAATCACCAAATGGCGTCGGATTAGCACGAAACTTGGCACACACGACTACCTAGGCATGAGAGACTTGTGGGAGAAGATGGGCCTCGAATCGGGTTTCCGGTTTGGGAGTTAAAACCAGATTTCACTCTAGGCAAATTAATTCCTTAAGGAACTTAGAATTTGAGGTGTTGATGCCCAAAATCACCAAACGGCGTTAGATTAGCACGAAACTTGACACACACGACTGCCTATGCACAAGAGACTTGTGGAAGAAGACAGGACTCGAATCGGGTTCCCAGTTTGGGAGTTAGAGCTGGATTTCACTCTAGACAAACTAATTCCTTAAGAAACTTAGAATTCGAGGTATTAACGCCCCAAAATCACCAAACGGCGTCGAATTAGCACGAAACTTGGCACACACGACCGTTTAAGCACGAGAGACTTATGGAAGAAGACGGGACTCGAATCGAGTTCCCGGTTTGGGGGTTAGAGCCGGATTTCACTCTAGGCAAACTAATTCCTTAATAAACTTAGAATTCGAGGTGTTGATGCACCAAAATCACCAAACGGCGTCAGATTAGCACAAAACTTGGCACACATGACCGCCTAGGCACGAGAGACTTGTGGGGGAAAATGGGACTCTAATCGGGTTCTCGTTTGGGAGTTATAGCCGGATTTCACTATAGGCAAACTAGTTCCTTTAAAAACTTAGAATTCGAGATGTTGACGCCCCAAAATACCAAACGGCATCGGATTAGTACGAAACTTGGCACACACGACCGTCTAGGGCACAAGAGACTTGTGGGAGAAGAGAGACTCCAATCGGGTTCCCGATTTGGGAGTTAGAGCTGGACTTTGGTCTAGGCAAAATTATTTACTTAATTATCTTTGTAATTGTATAGTAGTTAAATTTTTATGTTTTTTTTGTAATTAACATAGTAACACATAATTATATTGTCATTAATTATTTTTATTTTTATTTTCAGATATTTCCCGAGTAGGAGTTTGCTTATTGTGGAATGCATGTCTATGAAGAATGCAACAACTTTTGTTTTTGTTACCCACGGAGAATGATGAGGAAAAATTTTGTTTTTGGTTTATATTATTTTGAATTGTGAACAACATTATATATTTAAACATTATATATGTATTATGCAACATTATGTAGTGGGGTAATTTTGCTGATGTGTAGTTATGAATGCAAGAATATTTTTATTATGGAGATATTGTTATTTCTATACAGGAATTTTTATATTATTATGCAATTATTGGTTCTTTTTCAATTGTTTTTCATTTAATATAGGTAAGTTCAATATTTTTAATAATTTTATTGCTTTTTTTTTTTTTTTTTTTTTTTTTTTTGGTGCTATTGCAAAAAACATTAGAACCAAATTTTATTTATTTATTTATTTTTTGTGACATATTTAAATGTCGTCGCAAAAAGATATTGGCGACAGCACGTATCCCGTTGCAATAAAAAAAATTCACGACGGCATTTTTTGCTATCTCAAATAACACTTTAGCGACGGTACAACAGTGCCGTCGCAAAAGGTCTCAATTTTTAACATATTATTGGCGATAGTAAAATGCCGTAGAAAAAAAAAGGCGACGACATTGTGCCGTCGCTAAAACGTTTTTGCAACGCCTTCTGTTGTGACCCCCCCTTTGCTGTCACTAAAAGTCATTTGAGACGGCATTAGGAGTATTAGCGATGGCATTTTGCCGTCGCAAAAAACCAAAATTTTTGTAGTGTTTATCTCACACATAGTCTTACAAAGACAACAACAGCAGTAGGGGAATAATTGGTAAAAGAATGGGGAGAAAACAACTTTTGTTCCCATCAAAACAGTAGTAAAATGCAAAATAAAGAGACAGAGCAATGTATGAAGTGAAAATGGAACATTTTTAAACAAAGAGAGGAAATAAACAAATATATATATGTACTAAATAAATAAAAACTATAGAAGAGCAAAATACAAAGGGAAGTTGATGCCAAAAAAAAAACAAAAACAAAAAAGAAAAAGAAAAAAAAGGAAGAATCTAGTCTAGTAATTAGCAAAGACTCCTGAAAACCATTTAGACAGAGACATGAGGCCTTCTATATGCAAGGATAAAGAACAAGTTTACTCATTATATATGATCAGATGAGGACAATAACTTCAAATCTTTCATAGAGATGGAGAGGTCTCATCCAAAGAAAAATTCAAAGGGGCTATCAACAAAGAACTACCAATGTCTGGCCTCCATAATCAAGCAAAGAGTTTGTAGTATCCTCCATATTCCACACACCTCATCTACAACTTCAGAAAGGTCATCTTTCAATAGAGCACTAATTGTACTTCACTCATGATTTCATATCATTCTAAGCAAAGGTTAGGGGTGGTTTGGTAGAACTTAAATCTAGCTTATTTCAGCTTTTAACTTAAATTAAGTGATTTTTGTGTGTTAGGTGTAGCTCAAGTGAGGTGCTTTTGGAATTCAGCTTAAGCATGCAGCTGAAATTTGAGGGGCAAAATGACTTAAATGCCCCTCACACTTTCAAGTTATTGCAAGTGTGCCATGTATATAAACCAAACTCACTCATTTCTGTCCTTCGCCCGAACTAGAGAGGCGATTTTCGGCAAGGGAGGTGATTTCCGACGAACCCTAGCTCTGTCTCTGTCTCTCTGTCTCTGTCTCTGTATGTGTTCGGATTCAGATCTATGCAATAAAATCATGACTAACAAGTGATCTATCTTCGCTCTAAATCTAAATTCGAACAAATCTGAAGGAAGACAATCCATTGAGAGTGACAATCACCGCCCTAGAGAGGCTTGCGGTGGCGAAGGGTGATGGAAACCTAGCTTTCGACTTGGCGGTGTCGAAATCTGAGGGAAGACAATCAACACCTGCTGGCCTCCGTCGCGACAACCTCGATCAAACCTAGCTTTCGACAGCCTCAATCAACGTCAGAGAAGACAAGAAGATGAAGATCTGGCCTAGAAGATGAAGATGAAGTTCTTGGCCTCTGTCGTCGTCCCCCATCGCGATCAGCCGTGCGAGGCGATCTCAAACCCTAGCGCCGCTGTGACTGCCGGAGCTAGGGTTTCAGTGTTCATTTTTTTATTTTTTGTTGAGGTTTTCAGTGTTTTTTTAATAAAAAAATAATATTAATAATTAAGCATTTTAGCCATTAATAAAATAAATTTTATATTAATTGATACTAATTAATAATTTATAATGAAAACAAACATATTAGTTGATACCTAATTCATTTGTAATGAAAAAATGAAAAAAATTGACACCTAGTTCATTTGTAATGAAAAAAATTATACTAATTGATACTATTATTAATTTTAGTATTAATTGATGGTAATTAAGCCATTAATTGACACCTAATTCATTCATAATAAAAAAATAAAAAAATTATACTAATCGATACTATTATTAATTTTAGTATTAATTGATGGTAATTAAGCTATTAATTGACACCTAATTCATTCATAATGAAAAAATGAAAAAAATTATATTAATTGATACTATTAATAATTTAGTATTAATTGATGGTAATCAAGCCATTAATTGACACCTAATTCATTTATAATGAAAAAATGAAAAAAAAAATTATACTAATTGATAATATTAATAATTTTAGTATTAATTGATGGTAATTAAGCCATTAATTGACACCTAATTCATTTATAATGAAAAAATGAAAAAAAAAAATTATACTAATTGATAATATTAATAATTTTAGTATTAATTGATGGTAATTAAGCCATTAATTGACACCTAATTCATTTATAATGAAAAAATGAAAAAATTTAAAAATTTATACTAATTGATACTATTATTAATTTTAGCATTAATTGATGCTAATTATATTAACTTTTGTAACACTAATTATATTAACTTTTATTAATGAAATAATTTTTTTAAAAATAAAACTGAAAAAATGACAAAATAATCATTTTTATATCATATAAGGGTAAAATGAACAATTACACAGTAAAAAATTATTTTACAGCTTATTAACCAAATACTACTCGGCTGTTTAAATCTATAATCCCACAGCTGCACCAAACAGGTTAACAGCTTATGTTCACAGTTATAAGTTATAATCTGGTAAGTTATAATCTATAATCACTTTTCCACAGCTCTACCAAACGGGACCGTTGTAATGTCAGAAGCCACAAAAGTGAGAGAAAATAACTTTAAGTGTGTTTGGTTACTATTTTTTCAATTCAGTTTTTTAAAAATTATGTTTGGTAGAGCTTTTTAATTTTAATTTCATCCCTTGGTTTGAGTGTAGTGTTTGGTTACAGTTTTTAAAAATTGATTCCACACCCACTTTTGCAAACACATCTGCCCAACTATTCTTTCGGACGTCCCCCCGATCGGTTGATCAGATCAGTGTTCGTTTCTTTTTTTTTTGGCACCTGTTATTTTTATATTTTAAATAAAAAATATTTTCAAAGTTTTTTGTTTTAAATTTTTTATGAGCTTTGAATAGAATTTTGGGTTGTATGTTTGTTAAAAGTTGTAAGTTTATGAATCAAATATCATATGTCACATCAAAAATTTCAAACTCAATTCAAAATTCTTTTCAAAACTCATAGCCAAAAAATTTTTTTCACACTCAAATCATAATTCCGAAACTCACAAATGCAAAATACAACTCTATTCTCAAATAATAATTCTAAAACTCTACCAAACGCTACCAAAGTTTTTTTATTTTTTGTACTTTTTTATTTTTAATGAATATTTTTAAAAATTTTAAGTATTTTTTTACATTTTTAGATACATCTTACTTAGATGTATCTAAAAAATAAAATATTTATGAAAAATTATTTCAAAAAATTAATAAATACACAAAAATACAAAAAATATATTGAATTTTTATGTTTTTTATATTTTTGGTATTTAGTAAATTTTTTTAAGATTTTTTTTCACGAAAATTATACTTTTTAAGTATATTTATGTTAGGTGTGTCTAAAAATTAAAAAAAATTACTTAAAATATTAAAAAAATCAATTAAAACAAAAAAAAAAAAAAAAAAAAAAAACGAAAAATACCAAAGGCTGAACAAAAACAAAAACATGAATCAGAGGATATATAGTGAAGGTTTTAGTTTCCATCGAAAATATAAAGCTTCATCACTTTACACAAGTGCTTGAGAGTCAGATTCAGAATGCATAAAAACCATATTCACCATTCTATTTACAAACAATCATAGCAAATACTAAGAAAGTGCCCAAAATCCCAACACCAAAACATTATATCATGCTCAAACCAGAGCAATTGTGATAAATACAACCAAAGCAAAAATAATGTTACAGAAGAAAATTTGACAATAAATGTAACTGCAACATTCATAGCACCTATAACAATAGCCAAAATTTTGCACACAGAATAACCCTAGACCAAATGGAGAATTATAAAAAGTATGTCATGGAGTCGTCTGTAGAAACACAGCACTGTTTCTACTAACCTTCTTTTGTTGTTCCCCTACTTACGTTTCCTTTCAATCTCTAGGTTGGCTTTCATTTTCGTCACCCGAGAGACAAAATGTCACGACATTAACTGTTACTTCCTTTCTAAACTCAACCCGACAGGTCTTTGTGCCCTTTTGCATCAATAATAATTTTGTCCAAGTGCTGTACTGCTTCTCTAAAGGCAACGAAGAAGAAAAGCTGAATTCCATCTTCGTCATAACTTGAGCAGTCTTTAAAAAATATTCTACCAGGTCGAATTCATCTCCCTCCCCGTTGAATTCCTCAAAGAAAATGTCGCGAATACGTGATGATACACAAGTAGGCACACAATGTTGTAGAGAGTTCTGAAATTTTGCATAGCACCCTGTATACTCAGAAAAACCCTGTTGCAAAAATAAATCATAAGTTAATAGAGCAGTGAAATAACTAGTATGACAAAACAATTACTGTACTAAAATTTTACAGTACCTCCATGAAGGCAAGGATTTCAAGATTAGGTGCACTTTCAAGCAAGTGCGGCAACAATGCCCATCCATGACCGTTGAGATCACCGAGAAACAATTCTGTCAAATTGTAAAAAGTAGGCACTCGAAGACGAGCACAACTAATAGCCTGTATGCAAAATAAAAACAATCACAATTGGATTCTAAAAATTCCAAGATTATATACCCATGTTAAGTATTCGTAAGAGAAGATTTCGAGATTAAATTTCAATAGGATTAGTTTTAAAGTAAAGAAAACTCACCGAAACTGAAGAATTTGATAAATACATAAAACCAACATTAGAGCATGCTGCAACAAGCTTGGACACATTTTGACCATACTGCGATGTTTCGTCTTCTTCCTCCTCCTCCTCCAGTTGTTCGTTACTAGGTCCAATGTCTATATGAGCTTTAAGAAGAGAGCTGAAATTAATCAATGGATAGTATATGGGTGCATAATCATTGTAGAAGATTATTTCAAGTGCCGGGGTATCCATCACAACCTCACATTCATTGTGGTAGCAATTGTGCACCAATAAAAACCTAATCGTACTCGAAGAGATACAAAGAACTTCAATCTCCTGAAATTCAACACCATCCAAAGACAATTCTTCAAGAACAGGGCATCCATCAACAACCCTCTCGAACGATTCTCCATCGACAAATCCAACATAATCCAAATAAAGCCGCTTAAGTTTCGGCAAACAAACCGAATCCGGAACATTCAAACCATAGTGCTGGCTCAACAACAAATCCACAAGCGTTGTGGAGTCAAAAAGACCAGGAATTGATACACCCGTGTTCTTCACATTGAAGAACAACGAAAGCCCAGTTACATTTCGCTTTAAAGCAATAGATACCCATTCATCAATGTTGGAATTGCCATAGTCGTGATGACACTGGAGATGGAGTTTGTGAATGGTTGGGACGTCGATGAGAGTGACTGTGAACAAATGGTTCATGAAATTGATGAAATTGGAATTGGTGGTGTTGTTGTGGGGATTCAAGAGCAGAGAATCGTCGATGTCGATGGTGGGATTGGGGATTGAAGGAAAGAGGTTGTTCCATTTGGTGGATAAGATGGCTGTGCCTGCGGCGAATTTGGTGGGGAGTTTGGAGAGGATGTGACAGAGAATCGATTCTGGCAAATTGCTAATTCTGTCTTCGCCATTGTTATCGACATTGGCTAGGGTTTCATGGCGAGTTGGAGATGGAGGGTTGTGAAGTTGTTTATAGCGTTTTAGAGCTGTATCCATTTCCATGGGAGGTTTTGGTTGTTTTGGGGATGGTTTTTGATGGGGGGAATATATATATATATATTATTCATATTTATATATTAGAGGGTTTGATTTGGGGTTTTGATGAGAGAGAAGATGGGTTGTGTGAAGTCATGGAGGAGATTGGGGGGTAGATATCGGCCATGCTACCCATTCCCAGTGGGGTGACTCTACTGACAACCTTTAGTGAGGTGTCAGCTCCTCATTGGTTAAAAACAAAAAAATCAATAAGAAGAAAAATGACCCCCCAGTGACCCCACTGGGGTCTTAGGCATTTTTCGGTAGGTATTCATTGGGGTGAGGGGGTCAATTGCATTAATGATGAATTAATTAAGCCTATTCGGGTAATGTGAAATAAATTAATTTTTTTACTTATTAGGGAAAAGACATTTTTTTTTTTGGGTCTTAAAATGATAATTTTTTTTTATTTTTTTATTATTTTAAAATATTAGTTTTTTAAAAAAATTAAGAAATTAAATAATATAAATTTACTATTTTATTTTTATTTTAAATTCATTAATAATACAAAAAGTACAATTGATATTCTTAAAAACATATATTATCAAAGGATAATTTTAAAAAATTAATATTTTTAAAATGCAATAATTGTACTATAAAAAAAAAAGTTAGTGAATTTTTCAAAATGGACTATTATTTGGGAATGGATGGAATATAAAAAGTAAAGAGGTAAATATGATTTAAATAAGTTTAAAAAATCAATAAATTGATTTATAAATCACTTCTTAAAATAAACTGTTGCGTGTAATGCAATCAATTTAAAAATATTTACACAGAAAATAATTGGCTATTACACGTCATTTTGAGGTTCATCTCGAATATTTCAAAAGATTTACACTAAAATGGTGGTATGTGTGTGCAAAAATTTGTGATGTTTAATTTGGCTTATTATTTGATTTTTTAAATTAAAAAAATAAGAAGAGAAGTTACTATATATATATTTTTTAATGATGAATTAATTAGGGCCTATTTGGGTAGTGTTAAATAAATTGATTTTTTTACTTATTATGGAAAATACGTTTTTTTTTTCTTCTTAAAATGTTAATTTTTTATTTTATTTATTTTATTATTTTAAAATATTAGTTTTAAAAAAAATTAAGAAATTAAATAATATAAATTTACTATTTTATCCTTATTTAAAATTAATTGATAATATAAAAAGTACAATTGATATTCTTAAAAAATATATTATCAAAGGGAAATTTTAAAAAATTAATATTTTTAAAATGCAATAATTGTACTATCAAAAAAAGTTAGCTAAATTTTCAAAATGTACTATTATTTCGGAATGAATGGAGTATAGAAAGTAAAGAGGCAAATATGATTCAAATAAGTTAAAAAGTCAAAAAATTGACTTATAAATAACTTCTCAAAAGAAACTGTTGCATGCAATCAAATTTAAAATATTTACATTGAAAATAATTAGCCATTACACGTCATTTTGAGGCTTACCTCGAATATTTCAAAAGATTTACACTAAAAAGGTGGTATCTGTGTGCAAAAAATTGTGATGTTTAATTTGGCTTATTATTTGATTTTTTAAATTAAAAAAAGAAGAAGAGAAGTTACTATATATATATAGGAAAAATTAGTCTAGGGTCCCTCTCCTACTTTTCGTAATGGAAGAGATCCACAAAATTATTTTTTGGTGTCTAAGGTCCCTAAACATATATCAGAGAAATTTGACTCTTTGTCTCTCTAAACATATATCAGCTCAGCTCTGCACGGGACGCTATGGAAGAGAAACTCGAAGAAGGTGCAGATCTGCACCAAATCCATCTGTTCATCGGCTCGTTCCTCTTGGAATCTCCACTCCATCGCCGTCGCTCACCGCATCGGCCCCGTTCCAGTCGGGCACACCAGCGTCTTCATCGCCGTCTCTACTGTTCATCGTGCTGAAGCTTTGGATGCTTGTAAATTTCTGATTGATGAAATCAAGGCTTCGGTTCCGATTTGGAAGAAGGAGGTTTATGTTAATGGAGAGGCTTGGAAAGAGAATTCTGAGTTTTTGGAGAGGAGGATTCAGATTGTTGAGGGTAATGGTGTTTGTAGTGAGAGGAAGAAGGGTTGCTGTGCTGTGAAGGTGAAGGTAGGGAGTGGAGCTTCTGATTCTTGTGACAATTGAAGGATTGGAGAATGGAATTGGGTAAGGGAACTTTGTTAAAATTATATTTTCAAAACCCTAGTTTATGAAACAACATAACCACTTGATTAGAATGCTATGAAATGTCGCGTGTCACTGTAAGAGTGACTAATGTTAACTGAATTGATTGTTGAGCTGAATTCCTCTGATTTTTAAACTGAATTTTCTCTGGGTTGAAACCAGAGAAATTCTCTGGTTTTGAGAAAATTTCTCTGGGTTGAAGTGAATCCAGAGAAATTCTTTCCTGGTCCAAAGAAATTCTCTGGATTTCTCTAGTGTAAACGTAGTTTGTTTAATTTTCTCTACCTTTAATTGAGTAAAATTGGGTTAGACATCCACAATATTATGTAGAATCAGAGCATTCTCATTCTGATTAACTGAATTGAATTTCACTGATTCAATTGAAAATTCAAGAATATCACTGAATTGAATTCAGTGAATCAGTGGACTCCATCTTAATCAGTCCAATTTTACCAAAGAATAACACTGAATTGAATTTTCTCTAGTTTGGACTAGAGAATTTCTCTGGATTAAATTGAATTTTCTCTGGATTTGGACGAAAGAATTTCACTGGATTGAATTTTCTCTAGATTGAATTTTCTCTGGTTGAATTTTCTCTGGATCGATATTGAGAGACCTTAGACATTATAAAAATATTGAGTGTCCTTTATACTATAAAATCATAATAACAGGGACCTTAAAAAAAAAACCCCATATATATATTAATGATGAATTAATTAGGGCCTATTTGGGTAGTGTGAAATAAATTGATTTTTTCACTTATTATGGAAAAGACGTTTTTTTTTTGGTCTTAAAATGCTAATTTTTTATTTTATTTTTTATTATTTTAAAATATTAGTTTTTTTAAAAAAATTAAGAAATAAAATAATATAAATTAACTATTTTATCCTTATTTTAAATTCATTAATAATATAAAAAGTACAATTGATATTCTTGGTAATTTTAAAAAATTAATATTTTTAAAATGCAATAATTATACTATAAAAAAAAGTTAGTAAATTTTTCAAAATAGACTATTATTTGGGAATGGATGGAGTATAAAAAGTAAAGAGGTAAATATGACTCAAATAATTTTAAAAAAATCAAAAAATTGACTTATAAATTACTTCTCAAAAGAAACTGTTGCATGCAATCAATTTTAAATTATTTAAACTGAAAATAATTAGCTATTACACGTCATTTTGAGGCTCATCTCGAATATTTCAAAAAATTTACACTAAAAAGCTGGTATGTGTGTGCAAAAATTTTTGATGTTTAATTTGGCTTATTATTTGATTTTTTAAATTAAAAAAAGAAGAAGAGAAGTTACTGTATATATATATTTTAATGATGAATTAATTAGGGCCTATTTGGGTAGTGTGAAATAAATTGATTTTTTTACTTATTATGGAAAAGACGTTTTTTTTTTCTCTTAAAATGATAATTTTTTATTTTATTTTATTTTTTTATTTTTTGAAAATATTAGTTTTTAAAAAAAATTAAGAAATTAAATAATATAAATTTATTATTTTATCCTTATTTTAAATTCATTATCAAAAGGTAATTTAAAAAAAATAATATTTTTAAAATGTAATAATTGTACTATCAAAAAAAAGTTAGTAAATTTTTCAAAATGGACTATTATTTCGGAACGGATGGAGTAGGTAAATATGATTCAAATAAGTTAAAAAAAAATCAATAAATTGACTTATAAATCATTTCTCAAAAGAAACTGTTGCGTGTAATGCAATCAATTTAAAAATATTTACAATGAAAATAATTGACTATTACACGTCATTTTGAGGCTCATCTCGAATATTTCAAAAGATTTACATTGCAAAGGTGGTATGTGTGTGCAAAAATTTGGGATGTTTAATTTGGCTTATTATTTGATTTTTTAAATTAAAAAAAAATGAAGAGAAGTTACTATATACATTTTTTTTAGGGGGATTTGGTCATAGCCCCCTCACTATCTAATTTGTCTTTCAAAAGGATAAGAATTATATAAGTACTTTCAAAACTCCATGATATTTTAAAACTTGTTTCTTTTACTATATTACCCTCATATCTATCAGCTCTCCTATTAAGCCATCTTCACTATGTATTTCAGAGTAAAATTTTACTCTGTATGAAAGTAAAATTTTACTTTGTATGAAAGTAAAATTTTACACTTTGAAACTAAAGTAAAATTTTACTCTGTATGAAAGTAAAATTTTACTCTGAATAAGAGTAAAATTTTGTATTCTGAAACTAAAAGTAAAATTTTACTCTGTATAAAAGTAAAATTTTACTCTGAAAAACAAGTAAACTGTGAGACTCTGAAGGTAAAAGTAAAATTTTACTCTGTATAAAAATAAAATTTTACTCTGGTTCTGTCAAATGAAAAAAAAACAGAACAATAGAACCAGAGTAAAATTTTACTCTGGTTCTATCAAATGAAATTTGATGTTTACTCTGAAAAATCGATGGAACTTTGAGCTTTGAGCTTTGAATCAGGCCTATAATCCTTGAATCAATCGATGTTTATTCTGAAAAACATTGAATCAGGCCTATAATCTGAAAATTTCAGAGAAATCTCAATTTTTCATACCTTGGTTCTTCAGATTTTTCAGATTTTACAGTTTTTTCAGATTTTTGAAACTTTGAACTTTCAAAAATCTTGAGATTTTTCATACACACAGATTTTTCATATTTTACTTTAAATCTTTGAGCTTTTGAGTTCGAATCAAATGATCGCCGAGACCGATCTATGTTATGATCTATGGTGGCGGTAATGAAATCAGTAACGACGATGATGTTGATCTAACAGGTCTCTCTTCTACTAAAAAATCATTCAAATCTCCGATCTTAAAGACTCAAAACACACATATATAGATATATATATAGATTAGATATCGGAATATGTAGATATATATATATATTTGAATTCAAATCCCAAAATACATAGATTAGAGATCGGAATATGTAGATATATATATATTCGAAATTCAAATCCCAAAACACATATATATTCGAATTCAAATCTCAAAACACACAAACACACACATATATAGATATATATATGTATCAGTGCGATTTGCAAGTTCTCCACAGTTCTGGCCATGGGGGAAGCTAGGCCTAGAAGAGAGATACGAGAGAGAAGATGAACAGTTGAAGGAGAGTTGAAGGAGGAGAGTTGTATCTGTGAGCGTATAATAGTCTGATAAAATATTTAAATAATAAATTTTGTCATTTATGTAAGGTTTTATCATTATGAAGGGGGTTTAGAAAGTATAATTTTTTTATTAGTCCTTTTAACAATGAAAAGAAGGTAAATGGGGTTTATAGCCAAATTTTCCCTTTTTTTAATGATGAATTAATTAGGCCTATTTGGGTAGTGTGAAATAAATTGATTTTTTTACTTATTATGGAAAAGTCGTTTTTTTTTTTTTTTGGGTCTTAAAATGATTTTTTTATTTTATTTTAAAAATATTAGTTTTTTAAAAAAAATTAAGAAATTAAATACTATAAATTACTATTTTATCCTTATTTTAAATTCGTTAATAATATAAAAAGTACAATTGATATTCTTAAAAAAATATATTATCAAAGGGTAATTTCAAAAGATTAATATTTTTAAAATGCAATAATTGTACTACCAAAAAAAAGTGAGTAAATTTTTCAAACTGGACTATTATTTCGGAATGGATGGAGTACAAAAAGTAAAGAGGTAAATATGATTCAAATAAGTTTAAAAAAAATCAATAAATTGACTTATAAATCACTTCTCAAAAGAAATTGTTGCGTGTAATGCAATCAATTTTAAAATATTTACACTGAAAATAATTGGCTATTTTATGTCATTTTGAGGCCTTATCTCGAATATTTCAAAAGATTTACACTAAAAAGGTTGTATGTGTGTGCAAAAATTTGTGATGTTTAATTTGGGCTTATTATTTGATTTTTTAAATTAAAAAAATAAGAAGAGAAGTTACTATATATATATATATATTTCTTTTAATTATGAATTAATTAGGGCCTATTTGGGTAGTGTGAAATAAATTGATTTTTTTACTAATTATGGAAAAGACGTTTTTTTTTCTCCTTAAAATGATAATTTTTTATTTTATTTTCTTATTATTTTAAAATATTAGTTTTTTTAAAAAAAATTAAGAAATAAAATAATATAAATTTACTATTTTATCCTTATTTTAAATTCATTAATAATGTAATAAGTACAATTGATATTCTTAAAAAAATATATTATCAAAGGGTAATTTTAAAAAATTAATATTTTTAAAATGTAACAATTATACTATCCAAAAAAAGTTAGCTTAAATTTTCAAAATGGGACTATTATTTCGGAATGGGTTGGAGTATAAAAAGTAAAGAGGTAAATATGATTCAAATAAGTTAAAAAAAAATCAATAAATTGACTTATAAATTACTTCTCAAAAGAAACTGTTGCATGCAATCAATCTTAAAATATTTACACTGAAAACGTCATTTTGAGGCTTATCTCGAATATTTCAAAAGATTTACACTAAAAGGGTGGTACTTGTGTGCAAAAATTTGTGATGTTTAATTTGGCTTATTATTTGATGTTTTAAATTAAAAAAATAAGAAGAGAAGTTACTATATATATATATATATATTTTTTAATGATGAATTAATTAGGGCCTATTTTGGGTAGTGTGAAATAAATTGATTTTTTTACTTATTTTGGAAAAGACTTTTTTTTTCTTAAAATGCTAATTTTTATTTATTTTTTTATTATTTTAAAATATTAGTTTTTTTAAAAAAAATTAAGAAATAAAATAATATAAATTTACTTATTTTATCCTTATTTTAAATTCATTAATAATGTAAAAAGTACAATTGATATTCTTAAAAAAATATATTATCAAAGGGTAATTTTAAAAAATTAATATTTTTAAAATGCAATAATTATACTATCAAAAAAGTTAGTAAATTTTTCAAAATGGACTATTATTTCGAATGAATGGAGTATAAAAAGTAAAGAGATATGATTCAAATAAGTTTAAAAAAATCAATAAATTGACTTATAAATTATTTCTCAAAAGAAACTGTTGCATGCAATCAATTTTAAAATATTTACACTGAAAATAATTGGCTATTTCATGTCATTTTGAGGCTTATCTCGAATATTTCAAAAGATTTACACTAAAAAGGTGGTATGTGTGTGCAAAAGTTTGTGATGTTTAATTTGGCTTATTTTTTGATTTTTTAAATTAAAAAAACAGAAGAGAAGTTACTATATATATATATAGTGATGAATTAATTAGGGCCTATTTGGGTAGTGTTAAATAAATTGATTTTTTTCCTTATTTTGGAAAAGACGTTTTTTTTTTCTTAAAATGCTAATTTTTTATTTTATTTTTTTATTATTTTAAAATATCAGTTTTTTTTTTAAAAAAATTAAGAGATTAAATACTATAAATTTTCTATTCTATCCTTATTTTAAATTCGTTAATAATATAAAAAGTACAATTGATATTCTTAAAAAAATATATTATCGAAGGATAATTTTTAAAAATTAATATTTTTAAAATGCAATAATTGTACTATCAAAAAAAGTTAGTAAATTTCTCAAAATGGACTATTATTTCGGAATGGATGGAGTACAAAGAGTAAAGAGGTAAATATGATTCAAATAAGTTTAAAAAAATCAATAAATTGACTTATAAATCACTTCTCAAAAGAAATTATTGCGTGTAATGCAATCAATTTTAAAATATTTACACTGAAAATAATTGGCTATTTCACGTCATTTTGAGGCTGTCTTGAATATTTCAAAAGATTTACACTAAAAAGGTGGTATGTGTGTGCAAAAATTTGTGATGTTTAATTTGGCTTATTATTTGATTTTTTAAATTAAAAAAATAAGAAGAGAAGTTACTATATATATATATATTTTAATGATGAATTAATTAGGGCTTATTTGGGTAGTGTGAAATAAATTGATTTTTTTACTTATTATGGAAAAGACGTTTTTTTTTTTTCCTCTTAAATTGCTAAGTTTTTATTTTATTTTATTATTATTTTAAAATATTAGTTTTTTTAAAAAAAAATTAAGAAATAAAATAATATAAATTTACTATTTTATCCTTATTTTAAATTCATTAATAATGTATAAAGTACAATTGAAATTCTTAAAAAAATATATTATCAAAGGATAATTTTAAAAAATTAATATTTTTAAAATGTAATAATTATACTATCAAAAAATGTTAGTAAATTTTTCAAAATGGACTATTATTTCGGAATGGATGGAGTATAAAAAGTAAAGAGGTAAATATGATTCAAATAAGTTAAAAAAAATCAATAAATTGACTTATAAATCATTTCTCAAAAGAAATTGTTGCGTATAATGCAACCAATTTTAAAATATTTACACTGAAAATAATTAGCTATTACACGTCATTTTGAGGCTCATCTCGAATGTTTCAAAAGATTTCACTAAAAAAGTAGTATGTGTGTGCAAAAATTTGTGATGTTTAGTTTGGCTTATTATTTGATTTTTTAAATTAATAAAACAGAAGAGAAGTTACTATATATATAAATATATATATTTAGTGATGAATTAATTAGGGCCTATTTGGGTAGTGTGAAATAAATTGATTTTTTAACTTATTATGGAAAAGACTTTTTTTTTTTTTTTTTTCTTGAAATACTAATTTTTTATTTTATTTTTTTATTATATTAAAATATTAGTTTTTTTAAAAAATTAAGAAATTAAATAATATAAATTTATTATTTTATCCTTATTTTAAATTCATTAATAATATAAAAAGTACAATTGATATTCTTAAAAAAATATATTATCAAAGGGTAATTTTAAAAAATTAATATTTTTAAAATGCAATAATTGTACTATCAAAAAAAAGTTAGTAAATTTTTCAAAGTGGACTATTATTTCGGAATGGATAGAGTATAAAAAGTAAAGAGGTAAATATGATTCAAATAAGTTAAAAAAAATCAATAAATTGACTTATAAATCACTTCTCAAAAGAAATTATTGCATGTAATGCAATCAATTTTAAAATATTTACACTGAAAAGAATTGGCTATTTCACGTCATTTTGAGGCTCGTCTCGAATATTTCAAAAGATTTACACTCCAAATGATTGATTTTTACACATCATTTTGAGGCTCATCTTGAATATTTTTAATGAGGGTACTATAAATTCAGAATTTATCTAAAAATTTTAATATGTGGTTTAGATTTATTCTATATATGGACTCTACAATACATAATTTCAATCTCCACCATACAACCTATTCTTAGCTAAAATCTTAAATCCCTAGACGTACAAAAAGTAGAGAGGTGATGTGATTCAAATAAACTAAAAACCTAAAATATGGGGGGGGGGGGGCTACAGTGACTCCCTACAAATAGGGAGTTACTGTAGCAAATATTAGCTTAAGGTGACTTATAAGGGAGTTGATAGGGTGGTATAAGGGAGCTCCAACCCCCTAAAATAGGTAAGGGAATAATTTAAGGGATCTGCTGAAGATGCTTTTAGAAAGACAACAGTTGCAGCAGGGAAATAATTGGTAAAAGAAAGGGAGAAAACAACTTTTGTTTCCATCAAAACAATAGTAAAATGCAAAATAAAGAGACAGAGCAATGTATGAAGTGAAAATGGAAACATTTTTAAACAAAGAGAGGAAATAAACAAATATATCACTACAAAAATTTTGGTTTTTTGCGACGGCATGGTGCCATCGCTAAGACTCTTAATGCCGTCTCAAAAAAGTTTTAACGATGGCAAATCACTCTTAGCGACAGCAAAGAGGGGGTCACAACAGAGGGCATTGCAAAAACTTTTTAGCGACGGCATCTTGCCATCGCCTTTTTTTAGCGACTGCAATTGTTCCTTTTGCAACGGCAATTTACCATCGCATATAATATGTAAAAAAGTCAGACCTTTTGCGACGACACTGTTTTACCGTCGTTAAAAGTTTTATTTGAAACGGCAAAAAATGCTGTCGCGAATGGTTTTGTTTTTTTGCAACGGTGTGCCCACTGTTGCCAATGGTTTTAATATTTTTTGCGACGGTATGGTGCCGTCGCAAAAAATAAAATTAAAAAAAATTGCAAAATAATTATTAAAAATATTAAAATTACCCTTTTTTGAGACGGTGTAGTGCCGTCGCAAAATAAATAAATAAATAAATAAGCTGCAATATAATTATTAAAAATATTAAAATTACCTATTTTTTTGCGACGGTGCGGTGCTGTCGAAAAAAAAAACCTTCAATAAAATTACTAAAAATATTAAAATTACCTATATTAAATGAAAAACAATTGAAAAAGAAACCAATAATTGCATAATAATATAAAAATTTCTGTATAGAAATAACAATTTCTCCATAATAACATAAACCAAAATTATAAGTTTTGCTCGTCATTCTCCGTGGGTAACAAGAACAAAAGTTAGTCGCATTCTTCACATACATGCATTCCATAAGAAGCAAACTCCTACTCAGGAAATATCTGAAAATAAAAAATAAATATAATTAATGACAATATAATTATGTGTTAATATGTTAATTACAAAAAAACATAAAAATTTAACTACTATACAATTACAAAGATAATTAATTAAATAATTTTTCCTAAACCGAAATCCGGCTCTAACTCCCAAACCGGGAACCCGATTCGAGTCTCGTCTTCTTCCACAAGTCTCTCGTGCCTAGGCGGTCGAGTGTGTCAAGTTTCATGCTACTTCGACGCCATTTGGTGATTTTGGGGTGTTAGCACCTCGAATTCTAAGTTTCTTAAGAAACTAGTTTGTCTAGAGTGAAATCCGACCCTAACTTCCAAACTGGGAATCCGATTCGAGTCCTGTCTTCTCCCACAAGTCTCTCGTGCCTAGGCGGTCATGTTTGCCAAGTTTCATGCTACTCCGACGCCGTTTGGTGATTTTGGGATGTTAACACCTCGAATTCTATGTTTCTTAAAAAATTAGTTTGCCTAGAGTAAAATCCGGCTCTAACTCTCAAACCGGGAATCCAATTCGAGTCTTGTCTTCTCCCACAAGTCTCTCGTTCCTAGGCGGTTGTGTGTGCCAAGTTTCGTGCTACTTCGATACCGTTTGGTGATTTTGGGGCATTAACACCTCAAATTCTAAGTTTCTTAAGAAACTAATTTGTTTCTTAAGAATGAAATCCGGCTCTAACTCCCAAACTGGGAACCTAATTTCAGTCCCGTCTTCTCTCACAAGTCTCTCGTGCCTAGGCGGTCGTGTGTGCCAAGTTTCATGCTACTCCAACGCTGTTTGGTGATTTTGGGGAGTTAACACCTCGAATTCTAAGTTTCTTAAGAAACTAGTTTGCCTAGAGTGAAATCCAGCCCTAACTCCCAAACCGGGAACCCGATTCGAGTCTCGTCTTCTCCCACAAGTCTCTCGTGCCTAGGAGGTCATGTGTGCCAAGTTTCATGCTACTCCGACGCCGTTTGGTGATTTTGGGGCATTAACACCTCAAATTCTAAATTTCTTAAGAAACTAGTTTGTTTCTTAAGAGTGAAATGCAGTTCTAACTCCCAAACTGGGAACCTGATTTGAGTCCCGCCTTCTCTTACAAGTCTTTCGTGCCTCGGCGATCGTGTGTGCCAAGTTTCATGCTACTTCGACACCGTTTGGTGATTTTGGGACGTTAACACCTCGAATTCTAAGTTTCTTAAGAAACTAGTTTGCCTAGAGTGAAATCCGGCATTACTCCCAAACCAGAAACCAGATTTGAGTCTCGTCATCTCCCACAAGTCTCTCGTGCCTAGGCGGTCGTGTATGCCAAGTCAAATTAAACAATTATTTATAACATTTAGGATCCCATAATAACCAAGGTAAGAATGAAAAGGTGACAAAAATTATCAGATGTATAACTAAATCCAGTCACTTATTAACTAAATTTGCAACATGTACCTTCTTATTACCATCAAATAATTTGCTCAACTATGTAACAGTTAGATATTATAAACATCTTGGCAATGAATATATATACAGGATAACACAAACTTCATCACTATTTAACTCTCCAGATAAAATCATTCGTGCCACAGTAAAATCATCATCCATTTCTCCATGATTAATGGCAACTGAATGAAGAAAGACATTACAAAAATACTACTTAGAAAGAATCAGCCATTATGGAAAAGAGGGAAACCAGAACACAAAAACAAAAGGAGCTAAATTATGCAAAATGAATTGGAGTGGATCACATTCTGGAGATGTAGAAGGGAGTCATGAAATAAGGGAAAGAAAAATTAACAAATAAATAAAACAAAAAACCAAAAAATATTATCAACACATTAATAAATAAGAAAATCTCCATACTTGATGTCAACACAAGCAAAGAAACAATCAATGTGGTCTCACAAAGTGGGGAAGAAAGGATTAGAATTTACAGCAACTTTACAGTAGAAAATAGGATTATGAACAGTACCTTTTAATGTAGCACGCTTATTAGAGCAAACACACTGAGCATCTTCCAAAATATTTGTCAGTATATCCAAAAAGTATTCTTTAGGGACCCCTTTATAGTTAACAAGTGCAATCAAGTTCCTTGACAAATAATTTTTCTTAGGTTTATTGCTGGAAGATGAAAAATAAAACTTGGGAGTGTCAATTTTAACAATAGAATCCAAACCTAAGATAATTTACTTGGATGTCCTATCTCTATCATGATAAATTATTGTTATCCTAAAGTATTATTACGATGCCAATTATGGAATTTGGAACCCCAATCCTGAAGTAAAAATTAGATAGATTTCCTGGTCTAACTCAAGTACAATGACAATTTGAAGCTATAGATCATTTATCAATGTAAGATAAGGAAAGACAACTAATTATATCAAGTGCCACTAGTACATGACATAGTGATTGTATATGACCACAGCACAAAGTCAATTTTCAAAAAAAAATACATACCTAATTCCAACCATCTCCAGTGAGTTAAAAGTTTGCACATTTGAGAGTCTTGAATCCGCTTCAACCTTTATCATTGAAGACCTAACCTGAATTGTTTTTTCTGGAAGCTACAAATATTTAAGAGGAAATTTGTCAACTTAAAACTTTAAATAAATAAATAAATAAATAGAGGCAAAAACTTAAACCTGTAATTCAAAAGTGAGAATATTTTCAATAGCAACAATACAGTGACTAACAAAATGTTTACAACAAACTCTTCCTGTTTGGAACATAAGGAAACTAATTGATTTTTCCATAACATGTTATTTTCAGCTCACCTTTCCTCCACCATCAACAACTCTATTGCCACTAAAGCACACTGTCAGATAAATGGTTGGATTTCTATTTCTCAAATTTCTTTCTAAAGATTATATGACCTTGACATCATGTTTGACAGTCACAATCATTTGATCTCAGTTCACATATAATAATCAAGTCTATGTGAAGTGGTACAAAATATGAAGGAATAATTTGTGTTGTGAGGGCAACAAAGATAAGGTAACCCGTGAATAGTTATGGGCCAAAACAGGGTGAGCTCAAACATAGTAGGAGCAGAGCAAGTTTAGGTAAAGAAGGTAGGGGTGGCAGCATCTGGTACCCAATCTAATTGCCATTCCTCATAATTCATTTGATTTGGATGAAGTAAAAAACAGGGACAAAACCACGATTTTTGCCTCCCGAAACCACGATTTTTGCCTTTGGAGGATGGAGGACAAGGGAAATTATAACTATTAAGATAAGCGGAAATAATAATATTTTCATTTCATTTGTTTAAATTCTTCATCCACAAACTGAATAACAAATAATGAATAAAAAACAGAAAATAGTAACTAAAAATTATCCATATAACATCCTTAACCACAAAAATAAAATATCAAATTATAACTATATATTTTCAATTTTTCATATCATCACAATTGCTGCCAGCCAATTTGGATGGTCAAGTAAGTTAGGAACTAAATCAAGTTTGACAAGGCTGGATTCTAGCAGCACCACCTGTTGGCACATAAATTTCAACTAAATTTATGACACGTATAGAGCCTATGATAGGAAGGTTGTAGATAATCACTTCCTAGATCAACATGATCCGTTGAAGTATATAAATAAAACGACGTTGTATCTCAACGACGTTATTCAAAATGCTCAAGTGACACGTGGAGCCTACGAAAGATGACACCTGTAGAGCCTACAGCAAGGACACCACACAGGATGAAACCCCAAAGATCAATCCGATTAATCAAATATACGATTAACCAGATAGCGCTATTATTCAAAATTCAAATGGCTGATCAAATATACGATTAACCAGATAGCACTATTATTCAAAATTCAAATGACGCTATCATTCAATTTGAAATTCAAATTGAAGATGAGGCATTCCTATCACCTGATGGCCCTCCATAAATATGAGGACCATCACACAAGACGGGGGATTGGAAGAAATCAGAAGTGAAAAGATCAGAGAGAGGGAAAGAAATTGAGAGCTAAAGAAATCGTTACAAGAAAGAAGAAGAGAAGCTAGAGAACTGAAGAGCCTACGCTAATGGCGATGAATAGGTAAAGGGTTTCAAACCCAGAATTGTATTTTGTATTCGAGGGTTCAAAACCCATAACAATTTTAATAAAATATTTATTTTTCTTAAATTGTCTTTTGTTGTTTGTTTTGTTCTTCATTAATCGGAGGCTTCATTTGTATAAAATGTGTAATTAACGATCTGAAATACAGATCGGAAATAAGAACCTGCTATTCAAATAATCAACACTGTTTAGTCCAAAAACTAAACAGTGGACATTTGTAACATAAATTTTGAAATGTGTTGAAACACTTCATGTTTTAAAATTTGTGTCTACAAATTCTGGCACACCCAGTGAGACTTATTTCTCCTCCTATCTTTTGAAGAACAAAATATATATATATATAGTTGAAACTTACTGACGTATTCTTTTGTTATAGGAATGCTGAAGCAACTGTCAGGAGACGAACCTACACTCCAGTGGTTCTGAAATCACCAAGGATGGAGATATCACCCATCACCCAAGGGGCTCCAGAGCGAATGCTCTTGGTTGTCCCAAAGGTAGAGTCAACGAAATCGTGGAAAGATGCACTTCTTTCCCCTATCGCCCAAGGGGCTCCAGAGCGAAGGCTCTTGGCTGTCCCGAAGGTAACTGGTGTGACGAAGAAAGTCATACTTCTCCAGAAAGCTGAAAGTTTGAGAAAGATTACTGAAGATTATGTGAAAGCGTCAAAGCAGTACGCAATCGTGAGGGCCACAGGCAGAACGAAGAGCTTTCTAATTCAGGCAAAGGAGGCTAATCAGTTTGCAACTACGACTTTTGTTGCAGCTTCAACGGGGGCAACAAAAAATGTTGTGGCTTAACTACTTGAAAAGGTAGAAGACTCCATTAAAATGGTGGAGTCTGCCCAGAAGAAAGCCTCTGCTGAAAACATGGCCATCATTAGGGCCATTGGGAGGAGGGTAATGACCCAAACTCCTATTGATGAAAAAAAGGCCCCTGTTGTTGAAAAAAACAGTTTTGGCCTACGAACCGATAGTTCTGTTCAGAGCACAAAATCGGTCAAACCAAATCTCAGTCAACTCTCAGGAGCCAAAGGAACACCCGTTGGCTCGACAGGGTTCAAATAAGGAACACCCGTTGGCCCGACAGAATAAGGAACACCCGTTGGCCTGACAAGGTTCGAATAAGGAACACCTGTTGGCCCAACGGGATTTAAATCAACATCAATTTGTCCGCTTTAAAAATGTAGGGACTGTTTTGAAAATTCATGAGGAATTTGCAAAAACGCAAACGGTTCCTGCTATGCCCCTAGGGGCTCGATTTGATATGTCATCCGGTCCAGTTTCAAAAAGACAAAGGCGAAGAAGAAATAAGGCCTTAAAGAAACTGGAACTAAGAACAGTGGCAATAAATGTTATAGGAGCTATTGAAAGGGCTCTCTCGAAAGATGAACGCAAAAAAAAAATTGAAAGTCCTGTCTTTGTTGGAAAATCCAAGGTGGATGAGGGTAAGCAACCTTTGGGAAATACTTCTACTTTGGTTGAACTATCTATGGAGGGAATAAGAAAAGGGCCTGTAACAAGGTACATAACCCGTCAGGCTCAAAACAAAGCATCGCAGTCAGATGCTTCAAATATGAGTAATGTTGTGGGGGTTGATAATCCTTTATACGAACAAGATAATTCTATCTCATTTGTTTCAACGGATACTGGAAACAATGAATTGAGAGATATCAACAAAGTCGCAGTTATGATGACTGAGGTTGCGAAAGAAGGTGAAAATTCGCAGGTCCAACAAGACCAAGGTCTCAAGGAAAAAGTGGTGACCCTGCAAGAACAACTTGAGAGAAGAGAACGGGAAATGGCTGCTATGTTGGAGCAAATGCAACAGTTGCAGGCCCAAATGACAGGACCAGGAAGTGCACCCAAACAAATGACACAACCTGCTGTGGGGACATCTGTAGGCATACAAAGCACATTAGCCCCAGGGGGAAATGGTCCTTGTTACTCCGATCTAATTAGTGGTGGTATGAATCCAGTGCTCATGGCCATGATTGATGATATGGTGAGGAGACAAATAAAGAAAGTCAAAGAAAAAGATGATGAGAATTTTCGAATAATTACAAAACCTTACCTAGCATGGGTAGATGCTGTTCCATTCCCTTATGGTTTTTCCCAACCAGATTTCAAAATATTTGATGGAACAGGAGATCCAAGACAACATGTGGCTCATTTCCTTTCAAGATGCGGGCCAATAGCCCATAATGAGGCCCTGTGTCTGCAGCTATTTGTTCAGTCACTTGAAAGTTCTGCATTCACTTGGTATGCTAACCTTCCTGAGGGATCAATCCTAAATTGGGATTCCATGGTGAAGGAGTTCCTTAAACAGTTCTGCAACACACAAAGGCGAGTTGGAGTACCAGAACTGATTGAGACCAAGCAACGTGACAATGAGTCTATTACAGATTTCATTGCAAGATGGCGAGCTTTGACATTTGCTTGTCCTCAAAAGTTTACGCAATTAGAGTTAATTCGGATGTGCCTTAACAACTTCCGACATGAGCTCTCTACGGCTCTTATGGCCTAAACTTTTGAAGGATTTAATGATCTATGCACTAAAGCTCATGATATGGAGCTCCATCTGGCTAAACAGAGGAGGCCTAGGGCCGTTGAAAGGGTTGAGTCCTTGACTGCAGCTACGATCGAAACCAAAAAGAAGGGTCCTGTTGTAGTAGGGGCTAAAAAGCCCAAGCAATTTAAAAAGGTGACTATGAAAGAGAGGTTGGAGAAGAAATATTCTTTCATGGATGATTTGGTCGAAGACCTATTTGAAGATCTGTTGGAGCAAAAGTTGATTGCTCTCCTTGAGGTGAAAAGACCACATGAGGTAGGAAAGACCAACGATCTAAAGTATTGTCCCTACCATCGTTTGATTAGCCATCCGATAAAAGAGTCCTTTGTTCTGAAAGATAAAATTCAGGAACTTTTGGACTCTAAGATTATCAAGTTTCCTCCTCAAGATAAAGCATCTGCTAACCCAATCACTATCGACAATGATAATGAAGGTGAATGGGTTGTTTATCAGTCAAAAAGCATGAAGAAGAAACAAAATGCCACAGTGAAAGCTAGAAGTGTGGTTGATTCAACAACACAAAGGCCAAAAGTTTCCAAAAAGCAAAAACCAAAAGTTTCTAGGAAACAGAAAAAAGCCAAAGTAAGTAAGAGAAAAGGAAAGAAGAACCCAAAGAAGGAAAAAGGGGAGAAATTGGTCCCTGATGAGCAGTTAGAGCAAGGTCCTCTTGTCCCAGTCACATTGGAGGAATTTCTACCTTCAAAATTTCAATCTGTGGAGTTGCAGACATACTTTGATAAAAGAAGGGAGGAAAAGTTTACTTTGGCCCCTTGCCTAACCATCATTGTTTTAAGTGATGATGAGGAAGATGAGGGTGAAGTTGGTTCAAAAGTTAGGGAAGGAGATTGCATTACATCTCCTATCTGCATACTTGACTCACCAGAGTATACACCAGCTTCTCCAGAATACACACCAGCCTGTCCTGAATATACACCAGCTTCCCCAGAGTACATACTAGAAGCTTTTTCTCCAGAATATTCGCCAGTACCACCAGTGTACTATCAAAGCACTCCAGAATATGTAAGGAGAACAGAACAAGGAGACACCGGGTGTAGGT
This sequence comes from Camellia granthamiana, assembly GCA_036172215.1. Classification (NCBI taxonomy): domain Eukaryota; kingdom Viridiplantae; phylum Streptophyta; class Magnoliopsida; order Ericales; family Theaceae; genus Camellia; species Camellia granthamiana. The sequence continues at coordinate 11,617,807 of CM069911.1, forward strand.
CCGACTCTGAGCTTGTGAAAAAGGCAAAAAAATGACTACACTTCAAGGATGATGAGGTGAATGGCAGGTGTATGTCGGATGATGAAGTATGGAAGCATTCAAGTAAACAAGCAAAGTCATCTCAAGTTAAGGATTCTAACGAAGACTGGGAACTTGACTTTTCTCCTGATGGTTCACCATACGCATCCTCAGCTAGGACATACGATGGAGAAAGTATATCAAGTGACCACTTTGACTTTCCCTGTAATGTCATCACTGTGGATGTAAATTTTGAAGAGCGAGAAATACATATCATTCGCAATCCAGGTGATGATGAGAAAGCAAAAATTGAAGCTAGAAGGGAAGCAGAACATCAGGCAAAAGTAACAGTCTCTTTGAAAGATGAGGGTTTTGAAGCCCATCAAAATTTGATTATTGAAAGAAATCAAATTTCTAGACACCCTTTCCCTAATTGGGTTGAATGGGTTCAGTTTCCACGAGGATATGCAGTACCTCGTTTTCCTTTATATAATGGGACAGGTTGTCCAAGGCGCCATTTGGTTCGTTTCCTTGCACAATGTGGAAACACAGTAAAAAGTCAGGCGTTACTTCTACGGCAGTTCGTTCTTTCTTTGGAAGGATGGGCAGCAGATTGGTACTTTAGCCTGCCACCTAATTCAATCCCAGATTGGGACACCATGGCTGATCGATTCTATAGGACATTTTATAAACCATGGCCAATAGAAATTGAAATGTCAGAACATTTGGATGACGAAGGTACATCTTCTCAAACATATGATTTCATAGAAGGCACAATTGATGAGAAGATTGAAACTGCCCTTAACCTTCGAGAGATGGGCACTTATCGCCCAAGGGATTTGTTCCCTTTATGGGTAGAGCAAACACCATTTCCTGAAGGATACGAACTTCCAAATTTTGTCCTATATGAGGGGTATGGAGATCCTCAAAAACATATTAGGCGTTTTTTGAAACAGTGCGGGGAAAACAGCTCAAAATGAAGCACTTTGCCTAAAACAATTCCCCCTTTCCTTAGAGGGGATTGCCTTTGACTGGTATTGCTCCCTCGATGGAGTCGTGGTGCCTAGTTGGGAGGCCATGAAGAATGGTTTTGAAGAATCTCAATGCTTTTATAGGCGTGACTCTCGGTACCTAAGAAATGGGAGAAGAATGCAGCTCCAGGAAGATGGAGAAGTGATTGATGATGATGATCATCCTGCAGCTGGACCAGTTAACATGGTCCAAATAAGTGAGGGAATAAAAGAAGTTGAGGTCAACGAAAAGGCAGTTGCTGAAGTATGCCAGACTTATTTGACCTACCGGAGGAAATTACGAAATGCTCAAGACCCTTAAACGTCAGAAGTTCCACAGGTTTTGCTGGAGGAAGAGCAAGTGAAATATGATGTACTAGCTCATCTAAAGAAAATTCCAGCATTGTTGAGTGTATATGATGCACTGAAAATGTCTCCAGAGCTTCGAAAGTCTTTAATATATGCCCTGTCCAAGCCAGAGGATTTCCACAAAGAAATTGAGGGTAGAAATCAAGAGAAGGCAACTACATGCATGTCCATGGTAACCTTTGGTGACAAAGACATGTGTGCTGAAATGACAGACCATAATCGGCCTTTGTTTATCACTGGGCTTATCCATGATGTGAAAATTTCTCAAATTCTGGTTGATGGAGGATCTGCGGTAAACCTCCTGCCTCGAAGGGCCTTAAACTTATTAGGGGTTCGAATTTCATAACTTCGCCCAAGTCGTTTGGTCATTCAAGGATTTAATCAGAATGAACAACGCCCAATGGGGAAGATTGAATTGCGAACCAAGTTTGGCGATATTGAAGAAAGCACTGAGTTCTTGGTCATTGATGTAGACATCTCTTACAATGCTTTGCTTGGGAGACCATGGATGCATAATCATCATGTAGTGCCATCAACTTATCACCAATGTATTAAGTACCCGTTGCCTTCACCCAAAAAAGAGGGGATAATTATGGCTGACAATGATCCATTTGGAGAAGTAGAGGCTTATTATGCTGATGCTCGCTTCTATACAAAGACTTCACAAAGAAAGGGAAAAGATGTGAAAAAGTCTGAAGATACTTCGAATGTCAAAGATGCTCTAGAGTCTACTCCAGTTTCAACAAAAAGAACTTTTCGATATGTGCCAAAGTCCGAAAGGAAACTGGGGGCAAAGGCTCTAGCCCCAATAAATCCAATTTTGGATCTCAAGGTGAGTTCACGTTGCCATTAAGGAGGACAGAATGCACCTATGTGGAGAAATATAATAAAATTGTGGTCCCTTCTAAAGAAAAAGGGTCAAAGCCCATCATATTCCACTCACTTGGAGATGTTGAACAGAAAGTGAAAGTTGAACAAGTGCCAGAAGAAAACATCTCGAGTTTTGAGAAGCCTACTTTCAGTGCAGAAATTACACAGATGTTGGTGAAAGTTGGTTTAGATCCTGAAAAAATACCAAGAACAATAACACCATTTGACTTTGCATTAACACCTTCGCAGAGGCAAGCTATCCAGCAAGGCAGTATTATCACTGCTAGGACAGAAGGGTTAGGCTATCGGGGGTGATGAGGAAAAATTTCCAGTAAACATGACTATCACTCAAGATGTGTTGGAAGATGTTGACCAAGATGAAGCTCAACCCTGCACCAACAGAATTTGAAGCAGGAGGCCAAGCCACTGTGGATGACCTTCGTGAGGTAAATCTGGGTGATGAAGGAGAAAAACAAACCAACCTTCATTAGTGCAAATTTAAAGGAAGAAGAAGCTCGGCAATATATTTCCTTTTTAAGGGAGTATCGTGACATATTTGCATGGAACTACAGTGAGATGCCTGGTCTTAATCCAGAGATTGCAGTCCATAAGCTTGCAATTCACCCTGAGAAACGGCCAGTTAAACAACCTCAGAGACGAACTCGACCAGAGCTTACAGCCCAAATTGAAGCTGAAATCAACAAGCTTATCAATGCAGGATTCATCAGGGAAGTCAAATATCCAACCCTGGCTAGCAAACATAGTGCCAGTCAAGAAAAAGAATGGTCAAAATCAGGGTTTGCATTGATTTCCGTGATCTCAATGAGGCTTGTCCTAAAGATGACTTTCCTTTGCCCATCACTGAACTTCTTGTAGATGCAACTACTGGGTATGAAACCTTGTCTTTTATGGATGGATACTCAGGATACAATCAAATCCGAATGGCACCTGAAGATAAAGAAATGACTGCATTCAGGACTCCAAGAGGAGTCTTTTGCTATAAGGTAATGCCTTTTGGCCTGAAAAATGCTGGGGCCACGTATCAAAGGGCGATGACTGTAATTTTTGGTGATATGCTCCATGACACCATCGAATGCTATGTTGATGATCTTGTCGTCAAGACAAAGGAAAAGGAAAACCATGTGGAAGATTTGAGAAAAATCTTTCGAACGTTTGAGGAGGTACAAACTCAAGATGAACCCACTAAAATGTGCATTTGGAGTTTCATCAGGAAAATTTCTAGGGTTTGTGGTTTCGAAACAAAGGGATTGAAATTGATCCTACCAAGATTAAAGCCATTGCTGAAATGCCTCCTCCACGAAATTTAAGGGAATTGAAGGGGTTACAAGGGAGATTGGCCTATATCAGAAGATTTATTTCTAACTTGGCTGGTCGATGTTTGCCCATTCTCAAGATTGATGAAAAAGGGTGTTCCATTTGAATGGGATCAGCAGTGCCAAAAAAGCTTTTAATAGTATTAAGGAGTATCTTTTGAAGCCTCCAGTACTCATGAGCCCAATAAAAGGGAAACCACTTTTGTTGTACATAACAGCCTTGGATGGTTCGTTAGGGGCACTGTTGGCACAACATAATGAGCATGGGAAAGAAAATGCCTTGTATTACTTGAGTCGTACTTTGGTTGGGGCAGAAGTCAATTACTCGCCTATCGAAAAGACATTTCTTGCCTTGGTGTTCGCCTTGCAAAAACTAAAGCACTATGTCTTGGAACACGAAGTCAAGTTAATATCAAGAGCAGACCCCTGAAATATATACTTTCACGGCCCCATACTTTCAGGGAAGATTGCAAAGTGGGCTGTAATTCTCCAACAATTCGCAATTGAATATGTTCCCCAAAGAGCTGTAAAGGGGCAAGCTCTAGCAGATTTTTTGGCAGCACATCCTATACCTGATGACTCATCTCTAGTAACTGATTTACCAGATGAAGAAGTCATGCAAGTAGAAATTCAGAAAGGATGGGAGATGTATTTTGATGGAGCTTCAAGGAGTCCAGATGGCAAGAAGCAAGAAAATCCTAAAAACAATAAAGCTGGAATTGGAATTGTGTTTGTGACTCCAGACAATGCCATAATCACCCATTCTTTTGCCTTAAGTGAAGGATGCTCCAATAATGAGGCAGAATATGAAGCTGTAATTGCTGGATTAGAATTGGCATTACAAATTCCTATTGAAGAACTCTCAATTTATGGAGATTCGGAACTGGTGGTAAAGCAACTCCGTGGAGAATACATTGTTAAGAAAACAAGTCTCATCCTGTATAATGAAAGGGCTGATCAATTGCTTTCGCAATTCAGGAAAACACATATTTTCTATGTGAAGAGAAGAACAAATACTCGAGCTGATTCACTTGCAAGTTTGGCTGCATCACTTACCCTACCAGATAGCAAAACAATTACTATCACGGTAGGTGAAAGAAGGGTGTTACAACCTTTAAAAGAAGTTTCTGACTTGGTTCCAATCTTGGTCGTCACCACGAAAGGAGAAAACGAGGAGGATTGGCGGGAACCATTCATAGCTTACCTCCAACATGGTAGGCTACCTAAAGATAAAGTAAAAAGAATTGAAGTGAGACGCAGGGCTACCAAATTCGTCCTGTGGAAAGATGGAACATTATACAAAAGGTCTTTGGATGGAATGTTCATGCGGTGTATAGCCAAGGAGCGTATTCAAAAGGTAATGGCAGAAATACATGCAGGTGTATGTGGGGCACACCAAAGTGGTCCTAAATTACATATGCAGCTAAAACAGTTGGGATACTATTGGCCGACTATGATTGCAGATTGCATAGATTATGCTCGAAGGTGCCAAGTCTGCCAATTCCATGGGAACTTTCTCCACCAACCCCCAGAGCCTTTACATTCAACAACTTGTTCTTGGCCATTTGCAGCATGGGGTATGGATATTATTGGTCCTTTTGCACCTCTATCTTCAGCAGGATATCGATACATCCTAGCTGCTACTGACTATTTCTCAAAATGGGCAGAGGCCGTGGCTTTAAAGGATATAAAAAGCACAGTTGTCTCCGAGTTCATCCGAACCCATATCATTTATAGGTTCGGAATTCCAGAAAGTGTCATCATGGATAATGGACAGCCGTTCAGGAGTGATGCTTTGAACAAGTTATTTGCTAAGTACAAAATCAAAAACAACCATTCATGAAGATATCATGCACCTGCCAATGGTTTGGCAGAAGCTTTCAACAAGACATTGTGCAAAATTCTTAAGAAGATGGTGGATAAGAACAAAAAAGCTTGGCACGAAAAGTTACAAGAAGCTTTGTGGGCTTATCGGACTTCGTACAGAACTCCTACTCAAGCGACCCCTTATTCGTTGGTTTTTGGAGGAGAAGCAGTGTTACCACTTGAGGTTCAAATACCATCATTGCGAGTGGCAATACAAGAGTCCTTAACAGAAGATGAAAGTGCAAGAGTAAGGTTGGCTGAGCTGGAGACCCTGGATGAAAGAAGGTTGTATGCTCAACAGAACTTGGAGATCTACCAACAAAGGATGGCAAATGCGTTCAATAAAAGAGTGAGGCTTCGTTCCTTTAAAAAGGGAGACTTGGTACTAATGGTTAGAACACCCATAGTAGTCTCACGAAGAACCAAAGGAAAGCTTGAGCCCAAATAGGAAGGACCTTATGTGATTGAGAAGGTTTATTCTAATGGGGCCTATTTGTTGATAACGATGGATGGTGACAGAATCATTCCCCCAACCAATGCAAGGTTCTTGAAGAGATATTATCCTTAAGAAAGCCTGCTAGGTTGAAAACCCGAAAGGGCGGCCTAGGCAAAAGTTAGGGCAAAAAAAAAAAAAAAAAAAAACCACCAACGGTATTGTATGTGGTTAAACTGCTAAAATATTCCACCGAAATCTAAGGTGGTAAAACATTGGATACTCCTGGCCCACAAGAGTATAAACTGTGTACGGCCAAACAAAAGTCGAAACCCACCAATGGTATTGTATGTGGTTAAACTACTAAAATATCCCATCGAAATCTAAGGTGGTAAAACATTGGATACTCCTGGCCCGCAAGAGTATACACTGTGTACGGCCAAACAAAAGTCGAAAACCCACCAACGGTATTGTATGTGGTTAAACTGCTAAAATATCCCACCGAAATCTAAGGTGGTAAAACATTGGATACTCCTGGCCCGCAAGAGTATAAACTGTGTACGGCCAAACAAAAGTCAAAAACCACCAACGGTATTGTATGTGGTTAAACTGCTAAAATACCTCACCGAAATCTAAGGTGATAAAACATTGGATACTCCTGGCCGGCAAGAGTATAAACTGTGAACGGCTAAAATAATCAATGTATTGTATTGAGAAATTTCATATAACAAATAAATCTATCACTGAGCGAAATTTCATAAATACATTATGTTCGGATGAATAAAAAAAATAAAAGTGCATTCATTCATTAAGAGAAGCCTTAGCCCTTTCAAAGGCACGTTCCACAACACTTTGTTGTCCATTCTTCTTCTTGTGTTGGCTCAAAACATTCAGAGCAGTTTGCACGTCTTCTTCTGATTTAGAAACATTCTCAGAAGCTTGTGCAAAATCACACATAAATGATGCATGTTCCGCTTGGGTGGATGACAATTCCTCTTCAAGTTGTTTGAGTAACTCTTTGGTTTGAATAATCCTTTGATTAAGACTCGCAATGTGCTCATCCGACTTGATAATTGAAGCAGACAACTATTCATGTTCGCCAGAAACTTTGTCAAAATGAAGCTTCTTCTCGTAATATTGGGCCTCAAATTCTGCAGTAGACAAGTTTGAAGAATCTGCAAGTTGGGTTTTCAAAGCAAAGCACCCAAGGATTATCTTCACCTTCTCGAAGAAGGAGATGAAGTCTACACCCAAACTCTTCAAAATCGTGAAAACGTTGTTTGCTACAGAAATCATGCCATTAACATCCGTCATTGATTGGAGAGAAATAATAAGACCTTTCTGAATATGGGTGGCTGCTTCATTAGAGGAAGTTCCCAAAAGAAGGCTAGATGGAGCAAAGGGTGCTTCAAGTTTGTCAAATAATTTGTTAACCCCATTTGCTTCAAGTAAGTCTGCAAGAATTTGGGCCTCTTCCGACGTATCAGAAGTAATTTCGTCTGTCTCTTCCAATGTGTCAGAAGTATTTTCTGTAAAAATAGAAGGAGATACTCAATGCAATGAAAACGTAGAAGGTAAAAACAATTTATATACATAGATGAATGAAGTATACCTTGGTGTACGGCTTGAGGAGACTTAGGTAGGGGAGAAGACAAGTTGTGATTCCCACAAGCGGACCACGGATTCTGCAATGTGGCATGATCTAAAGAGAAAAGAGTTCCTTGAGCATGTATACATGATAAAATAAAATGAGGTACAAGGAATGAATAAGAATACCCTTAAAGGTAGCCAATGACATATGTGAGGCAGCTGGGGAAGTCCGAGGCGTCCGAGGCGCAGTGTCTAAGAAAAGGAAAGGTATTCAAAATTTATTTAAAAAAAAAAAAAAAAAAAGAAGAAAAAAGAATTATACCTTTCTCTAATAGCTTGGATGGCTCGTTCGAAGAAGGAGAAGAAAAACCTACACTTGCTGGGAGCAAATTACTCATCTTAGTTGGTGTGCCATCTAAAAGAGGGGTGTAGTCATAAAACTCATCTTCACTCTCACTACTTTCATTGAGAGAACAATTAAAAGATTTGGTAGGAGAAGGAATTTCAACACTCTTAATGCGAATACGATCCAAGGCAGTTAATTCATACCCATCTCCCTCAAAGAGTTCTTGAATCATATTCTCATCTTTATCTTCAAGAAAAGAGTACAAGTATGTGCGAAATTGATCCATTGGGGTTTTGGTTGCTACGACGGGTTGGGAAGTAGCTGTACAATCACTGATAGACATAGTCTCTGGAAAAAACTTTGTGAGACTAGAAAATTGAGGACCAGAATCTACTTGCTCAAAGCTAAATCTCATTTTAAATTGAGAGTTACACATATCCTCGAAAAGATGAAGGAGATCTAAAACCGAGTAACTAGATCGAGAAGGAGCAATAAGTGGTCGATTATTATCCATTCTCTGAGGTGATGATGCTTCCAGAACAATAGGTGAAGATGATGACCTAGCTCTTGAGTACGAAGGATTCTTCGTCTTTGGGTCTTTAATTGACATATCCAGTTTTCTCTTGCGTGAAGATTTCAGCTGGGAATGAGTAACATATTGAAGCACGGTAAAGGAAGTTCCCAACCACCAATTGGCATAAGGCATGGTTACGTGAGAAGTAGATCGGGAGCCTGGTAACTCCAATGAGACTTTTGTACCACAGCGTAGCATATGGCGCCGGTTGTAATAAAATTTAGACCACTCAGAGGGCTGCCGACAAGATACATTAAGCGGTGTAGGGCACGCTTGAGCAAACCCAAATTGACGACCGAATCGGTTAGGGGAGTACAGTTCAGAAATGAAATTAAATCCCATTTTAAAAGTTAAAATCCCTTGCCTTAAAGATATAAGATAGCCAAGATGGAAAGGTGATATCCTTTCAGAGTCGACCAGAACGCCTGAAGGTTCACTTTCATGGGTAAGAGCCCTAAACTGACACTCCGTACGATAAGTTAGGAGAGAGTCCACAAATGGAAATTTCTCAGTAAAAAACTGGGCAGCCGATTGGTTTCCAATAAACCCAATATATGGCATGAAATGAATATCAGGAATCGGACAAATCGACTGAGGATCCCCATGAGAGTAAGTGTTGACAAAATATAGTGAAATCCATCCAAAAAGGTAATGTAAAGGACCCTGAATATTTTCCTTCCCAGGTGAAGATGATGATGCCATTTTCCCAAGAGAATGATAGAGGTATGCAAGGACGGGGATGGCTAGGCTAAATAAGGTTCCACTTGCCATTTTGGTGGCTACATGAAAGGTCGTCGGACGAATTTCCCCGGAAGAGTGAGGGAAGACAAATTCGCTAAGCCAGCTTGCCAAAAAACCAGAAAGATACACATCATCAGGGATTCTGTCTTTTCGTTGAAAACCACTAATCGAAGTTGGGGATTCGTCAATGAATTTGAAAGTCCAGTGGTTAAACTTCTTGGATTGAAAAGAGCTGGCATAGATGTTGAAAAGCCCACGGCACGCCTTGGATGTCTGGGACGAATATAAAATGTCATTGAAGGGGGTGAACTCTTCATAAAACTCGCCACAGATGGGAAGCCCGCTAATGCGATGAAGGTCCCATAAAGAGATCCCAAGTTCGCCGTAAATAGTGTGGAAAGTGTTGGTGTCCGGTGACCACCGCTCTAAGAATCCTTTGAAGAGGGAGACATTCCTAGCATAAGCAAATTGGGATACATAGATTGCAGCATAAATCCCACACTTCTTCAAAATAGGGGCAAATGTGGAAAGAACGTCATTCAACCAAAAAATCCATATAGGGGATTGCAAATGGGTAGAAATGCCGCGGACATTAAAAGAATTATCCCACTTCAATTTTTCATGCTTCATTCTCTTAACAAGAGTATTAAAATCAGAGCAGTGAAGGTCTTCAGAAAATGGACGAAGGATTGAGACAGGGAATGAACCAATTGATTTGGAGTGCCCTTTCTCGAGAATCTCACAGTAGTTTCGAATTCCTGTATAGACCAAGTCTTCAGAAGCCGTATGTAAAGGGATGTAGGGGTCCAACTCAGTAGGTGACAATAAAGCAGTGATAGGTTTATGCCGAATTATTTTCGGACCAGATTTATCCAATACATCCCTCTCGTCACGTCGAAGATATTCAAGTGTCTTTTCCATGCTTCCTAAAAAAAAAAAAAAAAAAGAAAAAAAGAAAAAAAGGGGTTAGTTGAGGCAAAATGTCCTAATATAAAGAAAGTGATGAAAGCCCCTTGCTAAGGATTCAAGCCGTTGGGGTGACGGATACAATCACTGCCAAGGCCTCAAGCCGTTGGGGTGACGGACACATTCACTGCCAAGGCCTCAAGCCGTTGGGGTGACGGACATATTCACTGCCAAGGCCTCAAGCCATTGGGGTGACGGACACATTCACTGCCAAGGCCTCAAGCCGTTGGGGTGACGGACACATTCACTGCCAAGGCCTCAAGCCATTGGGGTGACGGACACATTCACTGCCAAGGATTCAAGCCGTTGGGGTGACGGACACATTCACTGCCAAGGTTTCAAGCCATTGGGGTGACGGACACATGCACTGCCAATGATTCAAGCCGTTGGGGTGACGGACAACCAAGGCTTCAAGCCGTTGGGGTGACGGACACATTCACTGCCAAGGATTCAAGCCGTTGGGGTGAAGGACACAGTCACTGCCAAGGATTCAAGCCGTTGGGGTGAAGGACACATCACTGCCAAGGATTCAAGCCGTTGGGGTGACGGACACATCACTGCCAAGGCCTCAAGCCGTTGGGGTGACGGACACAACCACTGCCAAGGACTCAAGCCGTTGGGGTGAACGGACACATTCACTGCCAAGGCCTCAAGCCGTTGGGGTGACGGACACAATCACTGCCAAGGACTCAAGCCGTTGGGGTGACAGACACATTCACTGCCAAGGCCTCAAACCGTTGGGGTGAAGGACACAATCACTGCCAAGGATTCAAACCATTGGGGTGAAAGGACACAATCACTGCCAAGGATTCAAACCATTGGGGTGAAAGGACACAATCATTGCCAAGGTTTCAAGCCACTCATTGCCATTAGGCTAGCAGGGGCAATGATACCTGCAAACAAACTCTGACGCCTTGCGTGTTGCCTGCAAAAGAGATAAAAAAGACATGAAATAATTGTTAACTAAAAAAAAAAAAAACAAAAAAAATTAGTCATCATGATTCGTACAATTAAAATTCACTTGCACGAATCATGAGGGGCAAGGCTAATTCGACTTTTAAAAATTGGCCAATTGTACAAAGGGCTGCTACTAATACAACATAAAATAAAACGGTAGCAGGCTTAAAAAAATTTGATTTTCACAAAAAAAAAAAAATTACACAGATGGTCAATTTTTAAAATTTGATTTTAAAAATTGGCCAATTGTACAAAGGGCTGCTACTAATACAACATAAAATAAAACGGTAGCAGGCTTAAAAAAATTTGATTTTCACAAAAAAAAAAAAAAAAAAAAAGAAGAATTATTTGGGTTTAGCAAAATCTGTTGTTACAAAAAAACGTTATAGCAGGTTTTTCTTTAAACAAGAAAAGTCTTTGTTTGGGCTCATAGTTACCAAAAAAAAGAAAAAAAAAGCATGGTATCCATGAAGCTAGTGTGGGAATTAAAAAGACAACCTGTGTTGGTTTGTTCTTCCAAAAAAAAAAAAAAAAAAAAAAAAAAAACCTGCTAAACAGTTTGAAACTTTGTTTGGCCTATTTAGATTCATGGTCTACAAAAAAAGAAAAAAAAAAAAAAAAGAAAAAAAAAAAAAAAGTCCTTGTCATGATGAAATTTCAAAATTTCAACAAAGTCCTTGTCACAAACTGTTTATTTAAGAAAGGTTTCAAAATTTTGAAATTTAACAGATTTTGAAATTTCAGAATCTGTCTGTTAAATTTCAAATCTGAAATTAAAGATTTCAAAAAAAAAGATTCTTTTTTTTTTGAAACCTGTTAAATTAACAAAGTCCCTGAAAAAAAAAAAAAAGAAAAAAAAAAAGAGAGGAATCTGTTAAATCTGTTAAAGAAGAACCTGTTAAGGAATCTGTCAGATTAAATTTTTAAACAGTTTGTGCCAAAATCTGTTAAATTTCAACTAAAGGCTTTGTGACAAGGACTTTGTTTGGCCTATTTAGATTCATGGTCTAAAAATAAAAAATAAATAAATAAAAAAAGCATACCTGATATGAAAAGATCCTTGTGTATTCCTTAAGGTACTCTTTTTGCTGGAAGGAGAGGAGAGAGAATGGTTGGACTTACCAAACTATTTGCACAATAAACGTGTGCAAAGGCAGAGTATTTGTAGAGCAAAGGGTTTTGCTTGAATGTGTCTCTCTAAGAAGGATAGTTTATATAGGATTGAAGTCTTGTTCCAAGAGTTTCAGGTATATGCAAAAACAGGTTTGTGTAAAGCCCTGTCCCACAAGGATTCTAAAAAATATATATATAATATAATAATAATAAAAAAAGGGGTTGTATATTTTTGAGATTGTGGAGCTTACAAAGGTGAAGTCTACAAAAAGAGACCATACAACAGCCAGCCCATATATATATATATATATAAAATTAGGAGATTCCTTCAAAAAGAAAAGTAAGCCTACATGGAATGAAGAAAGAGGCCCATAAAAGAAAAGGCCCAAACAAATCTTGGACCATACCCATCAAGGTCCATGATAGCCTAGAAAAATCCATGATGGCCTACAAAAAAAAAAAAAAAAATGGTGGCAAGTTGGAAGTCCACAAAAGAAAAGGCCCAATTAAAAAAAATGGTGGCCTAGAAAAGGAAAGATCCATGATGGTCTAGGAAAATTCATAATGGCCTAAAAAAAAAAAAAAAAAAAAAAAAAAAAAAAGAGTCTGGTCCATAAAAAGGACCCATGCAACAAAGTAAATAGCCCATGGACTATAAAGGGCAATTAACCCTTTATTTAAAAAAAAAAAAAAAAAAAATCAAGTCCACAAAAAGGGCCCATGTAAAGTAAAAGGGCCCATGAAAAAAAGAGCCGTCAACCCCCAAAAATATATTAAAAAAAAAAAAAAAAAAAAAAAAAAAAAAGAAAAAAGGAAGAGGCCAGGGATCAAAGCAAAGAAATAATCTCATTCAAGACCTAAAGATCATCCAAATAAAAGTGCCAAATTGTCGTGACTCGCACAATTAAGAAAATTCACTTGTGCAAGCCACGAGGGGCATTTGTTGGCACATAAATTTCAACTAAATTTATGACACGTATAGAGCCTATGATAGGAAGGTTGTAGATAATCACTTCCTAGATCAACATGATCCGTTGAAGTATATAAATAAAACGACGTTGTATCTCAACGACGTTATTCAAAATGCTCAAGTGACACGTGGAGCCTACGAAAGATGACACCTGTAGAGCCTACAGTAAGGACACCACACAGGATGAAACCCCAAAGATCAATCCGGTTAATCAAATATATGATTAACCAGATAGCGCTATTATTCAAAATTCAAATGGCTGATCAAATATACGATTAACCAGATAGCACTATTATTCAAAATTCAAATAACGCTACCATTCAATTTGAAATTCAAATTGAAGATGAGGCATTCCTATCACTTAATGGCCCTCCATAAATATGAGGACCATCACACAAGACGGGGGATCGGAAGAAATCAGAAGTGAAAAGATCAGAGAGAGGGAAAGAAATTGAGAGCTAAAGAAATTGTTACAAGAAAGAAGAAGAGAAGCTAGAGAACTGAAGAGCCTACGCTAATGGCGATGAATAGGTAAAGAGTTCCAAACCCAGAATTGTATTTTGTATTCGAGGGTTCAAAACCCATAACAATTTTAATAAAATATTTATTTTTCTTAAATTGTCTTTTGTTGTTTGTTTTGTTCTTCATTAATTGGAGGCTTCATTTGTATAAAATGTGTAATTAACGATCTGAAATACAGATCGGAAATAAGAACCTGCTATTCAAATAATTAACATTGTTTAGTCCAAAAACTAAACAGTGGACATTTGTAACATAAATTTTGAAATGTGTTGAAACACTTCATGTTTTAAAATTTGTGTTTACACCACCAGAATTAAAATATGTCCACATGCCAAGATTAAAATACATTCGAAAAATTGGCAATATATACTTTTCTATTGACAAGAAGGGTGCCCTTAACAACACATCCATTGTAAAACAAACGGATCTGCATCAGCAAAGGCTGCGAAAAATGCAAATGACAAGTCCAAAAACTTAATTAGAAAGATTAAAAACATTACATCATCAATAACATATTAACATACAACAAATATTCAAGACATATTAGCTCCCTGGTATGAGCTTCCGACACTCTCTATTCCAGTGATTTCTCCTCACAATTGGCATGATCAAGAAATCTCTAAAGTTAAAAAATGTTAGAATCCAGATGATTTAGCAAGAACATATAGTAAATGTGACCAGCCATAAAATAGGAACAAACACAGCAGGCACAGAATGTCATATCTACTGCATGAGATGATTTATGTGCACCATACACATCCGCACACACTACTATACATTGAAAATGCAATATATGTTTATCAAACATAAACAACAAACTTTTGATGACCTTTTCACTGGATGTTATTTTAAAATATATTAACAACCTTCTCCATTGTAACCTTGTAGAGCAATAAACTGATACCTTCTTTCTACATTTGTATCTGTCATTGAGAAAGTCTAAAGAAACTGTAAATGCATTCATGAAAATTTGTTATTTATACAATTATATATATATATATATATTTTATCAATGACAAAGAGAAGATTATCACAAAAGAAAAGAAAGAGATACACAAAAGGTGCAAGGATGACAAGAAGTCCACCAAATGGGAAAGGGAAAAAACCAAAAAAATTAAAATCACACATGGTTCTCATGAACTAATTGATATACAACTACTTCACCTAAAATTCCGATCGAATATGAGAAAGTTAACCTTTTGGGTTGGAGAAAATTCAGAAGAGACATACAAATTACTAGCTTTTCCTTTGAAACTTATAATCAAACATGAAGAGTGAATTGATTACAATATTACCTGACTACTATCCCCAAGAATCGAAACGTAAAAACTTCTGAAACAATAGGACTGAAATATTATAATTTGGTAATCATATTAATAGAATAGAATATATTCTCACAACTATACACAATTATTAACTTTTTAGGAAGTCATGCAACTCAAAAAATAATTACTAAATATCACTAAAAAGTGATCAAGGTTAAAAATAAATAAATATTTAAAACAGGGGATATATAAGAGTCAAAATTACATAATTAGGTTTTCTTTTGAGTTACCATCACATCATAAATCTAAAAATTGATACATTTCCATTCGTTTCTTAGGTTCTCTAAGCAATCCTACGGTAAAAACAAACACCTATATTGCATAGCATAGTGCAATTATCAAAACCCACAATCTTACAACAACTCTGATATAAAAACTGTAAATCCATATAATATATAGCTAACACAATCCATATTAAACCAAATTAGCTCCAGAAATTTACCTCGAAGTTGTTCCGTTGTGCTCCGGAGACCTCAAGTGCTTTAACATTGAAGGAATTGATCCGAGGTCTTGCCGAATGAGTCTTTGCTCGGAATTATCATCGACGTCTAAATCCATGCCTATTCGAGGTGGCAAATCTTCATCATCCTCCTTGTCCTCGATCTTTGACATGTCCTCGTCTTGAAATACCAATCAAGATTCAATTGAATCCATTGTCGATAGCCTCCCGTTCTCTCTCTCCGATCCATCCTCCATCATACTTTCTCTCTTTAGATTCCAAGCCGAGGCTGTTATCGATTAAAGGCCGTGTCTAATCTATGAAAACTGATGCTCCATTTGTATGTATGCAAGTATGAGTGTGGAGATTGGAACCCTAGAAACTGGTGCAAAGATTGGCGATTGAGAGAAAGAGAGAGGGTTTTCGTATTCTAATATTTTAACTTCTTTAGGTGTTGAAAATTTCTTATGTTCTTATTCGGCACTCATTAATTTTCATTTTGGCGCCTTGGTTTTTTTGGTCACAAATGAAAATTTAAGGTAGCGTTTGATAACGTTTACCTTTTTAGTTTATGTTTATAAAATTTTTATAAATTAATTTTTGTTTATTTTTAGAAAAACATAAATTACACACGCGTTTAGTTTGAACAAAATGTTTAAAAAAAATTTAAAAACATAAACTAAAAAACATGTTTGTCCAGGCCTAAAATATTTATAATTATTTTTTTATTATTTATGACAATGAGATCATACACATTGTGCCTGTTTGGCAGAGCTTAATTACAACTTATTTCAACTTTCAGCTTAATTTAAGCTATTTTGATATGTTTGGTTTAGCTTATAGATTATAGCTTATAGCTTTTTGGAAGTCAGAAATCAGCTTATTCTTTGAGTGGGGCAGGAGATGCTTTAAGAATAAGCTGGAAATCAGCTTATGGTCATAGTTATAAGCTATAAGCTGTTTAGGCAATAGTTATAAGCACTTTCCCACAGCTCTACCAAACAGGGCCATTATAATTGATTGGAAAAAAATTAATTGAAAAAAAATTAATTAAAAAAACATTTGTTAGTCAAATTTTTAAATTTTTGTTTAAAAACCAACGTAAACTCATTTTTTGAGTTTACAATTTTTTCTCAAATTTATAAACTGAGACGACCATTTATAAACCAAAAAAATTATCAAACAAGTTTTTATGATAGTTTTGTAAATATAAACTGAAAACTAAAAACGAAATGGTTACCAAACAGGTTCTAAACAATGAATTCATGACTTGTTTAGTAATTTTTTTTATTTGTGATGAGGTTATTGCCATCGCTGATAACTTGTATTTGCGCCGGGAGAAGGTTGCCGTAACAAAAAAAAAAAAAAAAAACTCATTTTTTTGCCAAAAACCTTCGTGTCCATTTTGCTTCGCAATGAAAGCTAGGAAGAGAGGGAAACAAAAAATGAGAGAGAAACAAGAGATAATCAACGAGAGAAAGAGAGAGAAGAAGCAAATGAAAGCTAGGAAGAGAGGGAAACAGAAAATGAGAGAGAAACAAGAGATAATCAACGCGAGAGAGAGAGAGAGAGAGAGAGAGAGAGAGAGATGAACGAGAGAGATATATAGAGAGAGAGACATAAAAAAAAGAGAAGAGAGATGATCAAGAGAGATAGAGAAGAGAGATGAGTGAAAAAGAGAGAGAAGAGAGATGAGCGAGAGACACAGAAAGAAAGAGACAAAGAGAGAGACCTATTTCATTTTTTGACTTTTTCCTCTTTCAACAAGAATGGGCTCAGAGAAAGAGATGAGTGTGATTGAGAGAAATGAACGATTGAGAGAGAAGAGAGATGAGTGAGAGAGAGACACAGAGAGAGAAACAAGATGAGCGGGAGATAGACAGAGAGAGAGAGAAAGACAGCAAAAAGAGATGAACACGAGATATATAGAGAGATAGAGAGAGAAGACAGATGAGCAAGAGAGATGAGAAAGCCAGAGAGAAGAGCGATGGGTGAGTAAGAGAGACACAGAGAGAGAGAGAAAGAGAAAAAAGAGAGAGAGGGAGAAACAAGATGAGTAAGAGATAGACAGAGAGAGAGAGAGACATCAAAAAGAGATAAACAAGATATATATATATATAGAGAGAGAGAAAGAGAGAGAGAGAAAAGAAAGATGAGCAAGAGAGACAGAGAACGGAAAGAGATGAGAGAGCCAGAGAGAATAGTGAGAGAGAGAGAGAGAAGAGAGATGAGCGAGAGAAAGAGAGGCCCATTTCATTTTTTGACTTTTTTTCTTTTTCGACAAGTGATTAAGAGAAATGAGAGATGAGCGATTGAAAGAAGAGAGAGAGAGAGAAAAAAAAAAGAGATCGATAACTCGAGAAAGGGATCAGTAAATTGAGAAGAGCGGAAGGAGAGAGTGAGCAACGCGAGCACAGTGTGGAAGAGAGAGAGAAAGACACAGACAGACAGAGAAAGAGTAATGAGTGAGAGAGAGAAAGAGAAAGAGAAAGAGAAAGAGAAAGAGAAAGAGAAGAGATATGAGCGAAAGATAGAGAGACAAAGAGACAGGAAGATGAAAAAATGGGTATGGACAAAAACAAGCAAGGACATAATTCTCATTTTATGAAGTTGATTTTGGCCATGGCACTCATGTCATTGCCATGAACACTAGATTAAAGTGTTTAATGTTTGGAACCCAAAATGATGCCCCAATTTAAATGGTAGTTTCTTTTTAGGTGGCTTCAAACAAAGAGAGGTGGCATTCCATTTTCACTGGGGAGATCCAAGTCCCATGTAATTCAATCTCTACCAAAGAAATAATTTTAACAAAAATACTTAACAAGTTATCTCAATTATTATATTTAAATCATGGATTAAAGTAGGAGTGGAATGAAAAAAGAAAAGGCAAAGAAAATTGAGCAAAATTCTACTTACACTATAAAAATTTTAGTTTTTTGCGATGGCAAAATGCCGTCGCTAATACTTCTAATGTCGTCTCATTAAAACCGTCTTTTTTTTTTTTGTGCGACGACACCTATTACCATCGCAAAAAACTCTCTTATTTGCGACTGCAGTTCATGCCATCGCAAAAAATAGCTTTATTTGTGACAGCATAGGTTGTCGTCGCAAAAAATGTGCATTATTTGCGACGGTAGTTGTTATCGTCTCAAAAAGTTATTTTTTTTGTGACAGGAAAGGGTGCCGTCGCTAAAAACGCATTTATTGGCGATGACAAGTGGTGCTGTCGCAAAAAATCACTTTTTGCGACGGTAAGTGATGCCGTCGCAAATGCTTCCATGTTATAAAGCCTCTTTTCTTGTAGTGTATATATATATATATATAAACTATAGAAGAGCAAAATAGAAAGGGAAGTTGCTGCGAAAAAAAAAAAAACAAAAAAAGGAAGGAAGAATCTAGTCTAGCAATTAGCAAAGACTCTTGAAAACCATTTAGACAGACACGGAGGACTTCTATATGCAAGGATAAAGAACAAGTTTACTCATTATATATGATCAGATGAGGACAACAACTTCAAATCTTTCATAGAGATGGAGAGGTCTCATCCAAAGAAAAATACTAAGGGGCTAACAGCAAAGAACTACCAATGTCTGGCCTCCATAATCAAGCATAGAGTTCGTAGTATCCTCCATATTCCACACATCCCATCTATAACTTCAGAAAGGTCATCTTTCAATACAGCACTAATTGTACTTCACTCATGATTTCAGATCATTCCAAGCAAAGGTTGTAATGTCAGAAGGCACAAAAGTGAGCGAAAATTGATTTCAATTTTTTAAAAATTAAATTTGTTGTTTTTTGTATTTTTTTATTTTTAGTTAATATTTTTTAAATTTTAAGCAATTTTTTTTTTGCATTTTTAAATACACCTTACTTAGATATATCTAAATAATAAAATATTTATGAAAAAATATTTTAAAAATTTAATAAATGCACAAAAATACAAAAAAATGTATTAAACTTTTGTATTTTTTTTTGTATTTAGTGTATTTTCTAAAGATTTTTTTCACAAATATTATACTATTTAAGTGCATTTATGTTAGGTATGTCTAAAAATTAAAAACATTGTTTAAAATATTAAAAAAACTCATTAAAAGCATGAAAATACGGAAAATAAAAAAGTATAATTTTTTAAAAATTGTTTTCTGAAAACCAGAAGCAAACAAAGTTGGTTTTTATGCTCAACTAAACAAAGGCTGAACAAAAACATGAATCAGAGGATATATAGTCAAGGTTCTAGTTTCCATTGAAAATATAAAGCTTCATCACTTTACACAAGTGCTTGAGAGTCAGATTCAGAATGCATAAAAACCATATTCACCATTCTATTTACAAACAATCATAGCAAATACTAAGAAAGTGCCCAAAATCCCAACACCAAAACATTATATCATGCTCAAACCAGAGCAATTGTGATAAATACAACCAAAGCAAAAATAATGCCACGGAAGAAAATTTGACAATAAATGTAACTGCAACATTCATAACACCTATAACAATAGCCAAAATTTTGCACACAGAATAACCCTAGACCAAATGGAGAATTATAAAAAGTATATCATGGAGTCGTCTGTAGAAACACGACACTGTTTCTACTAACCTTCTTTTGTTGTTCCCTTACTTACGTTTCCTTTCAATCTCTAGGTTGGCTTTCATTTTCATCACCCAAGAGACAAAATGTCACGACATTAACTGTTACTTCCTTTGTAAACTCAACCCGACAGGGCTTTGTGCCCTTTTGCATCAATATTAATTTTGTCCAAGTGTTGTACTACTTCTCTAAAGGCGAAGAAGAAGAAAAGCTGAATTCCATCTTCGTCATAACTTGAGCAGTCTTTAAAAAATATTCTACCAGGTCGAATTCATCTCCCTCCCCGTTGAATTCCTCAAAGAAAATGTTGCGAATGTGTGATGATACACATGTAGGCACACAATGTTGTAGAGAGTTCTGAAATTTTGCATAGCACCCTGTATACTCAGAAAATCCCTATTGCAAAAATAAATCATAAGTTAATAGAGCAGTGAAATAACTAGTATGACAAAACAATTACTAAAATTTTACAGTACCTCCATGAAGGCAAGGATTTCAAGATTAGGTGCACTTTCAAGCAAGTGCAGCAACAATGCCCATCCATGACTGTTGAGATCACCAAGCTTCAATTCTGTCAAATTGTAAAAAGTAGGCACTCGAAGACGAGCACAACTAATAGCCTGTATGCAAAATAAAAACAATCACAATTGGATACTAAAAATTCCAAGATTATACCCATGTTAAGTATTCATAAGAGAAGATTTCGAGATTAAATTTCAATAGGACCAGTTTTAAAGTAAAGAAAACTCACCGAAACTGAAGAATTTGATAAATACATAAAATCAACATTAGAGCATGCTGCAACAAGCTTGGACACATTTTGACCATACTTCTATGTTTCATCATCTTCTTCCTTCTCCAGTTATTCTTTACTAGGTCCAATGTGTATATGAGCTTTAAGAAGAGAGTTGAAATTAATCAATGGATAGTATATGGGTGCATAATCATTATAGAAGATTGTTTCAAGTGCTGGGGTATCCATCACAACCTCATAGTCATTGTGGTAGCAATTGTGCACCAATAAAAACCTAATCGTACTCGAAGAGATACGAAGAACTTCAATCTCCTGAAATTCAACACCATCCAAAGACAATTCTTCAAGAACAGGGCATCCATCAACAACCTTCTCAAACGATTCTCCATCGACAAATCCAACATAATCCAAATAAAGCCGCTTAAGTTTCGGCAAACAAACCGAATCCGGAACATTCAAACTGTGGGGACATATTTTTTGAATGACGACACGTGGCCGAGGTGTCACCGGAGTGCCAGCTGAGGTGCCACGTGTCATGGTCATGATGCCGAGGTAATCTCGGCTAGGCCGAGGTTATCTGCGAAGATACTAGAATCTGGGATAAGTGGATAAGGGACAAGAGTCCTAGATTGGGAGAGGACTTCCGTTTGGATAATAATAAGACTCTTAGAGAGTTTATCCCAATCCTACTGGGAGTCCAAGATTAGCAGTAAGCCGAAGTCCATTGAAGCAAAGCTTCTATTGGGATTAGGTCAGTTTTGGCTATAAAAGAGAGGCACCCTCTGGGTCTAAGGTATGTTTTTTGTGTTCTGAATAGTGAGTTAAGCACTTTTGCTATCTTTGAGAGATAACTGACTTGATCGTCGAAGTGCCCCCGGGTGGACGAACCACCACCGGAATCTCTTATTTTCTGTGACAGGTCATTCGGGCAATCTATTTTGTCGGTGTTCTACAACTGAGTACCAGTTTGGCAGTGTGGTCAGAAATCGACACACACAATTTTACGCCGTCTATGGGAAAGAAAGGAGAATAGATGGCCAACGACAAGCAGAAAGAGAAGGTTGGGGACGACACTCCTACTGGGAGTGGGAAACATGTTGACCTTGACGTCGAAGAAGACAATTGCAATGAAGAGACTCGTGATAAGAATCACGTAGAAAAGGACGTCGGCCAGGACGGCGACGTGCCAAAGAAATCGGACCGAAGCGGGTATTATAACGAGGACGACCTCCAGGTATGGAAAGATAGATGCCTGCGGAGGGACGACGATGTGAAGGGAATGGTGAACAAATTGGCTGACCTGCAAACGGTCGTCAATTTCATGATACAGAACAACGTCATGCAGCCACCATTCCCATTACAAGATACGCTGATTCCAGCGGCCAAGAAAGATGCCCGAAAAGGAGGGCAGAAAACAGTTCCTGCAGTCCCTTAGCACGACAAGACCATGGGACATTCTCACCGACCTTCACGGGAGGTTGGGCATGGAGAATCAACGAGAAGAGAATCCCAGAAGACATGCCGAACCAGAGAAGACTGCACCAAAGAACATTGGGATGTTCAAGGGAAAGAACTCTGTTTCGACACGACCAATGGAGGGAAGTCCAAAAGGACTCACAATGACATTGGAAGCAGTGCACCAAAAAGTTTGAAGTCAGGAGATAGCCGAGCTCTTGGATGGACCAAAGAGGATCTGTGGGATTACCTCCAGAGGAAGCGACAAGATACCGAGGTAACTTCCCCAATCAAGCCGAGAACGCCGTTCTTGGTAGAATTGGACAAATTCGAAGCCCTAAAGAGGTTCCACATGCCGGGATTCCAGATATACAACGGTAAGTCGGACCCTAACTTTCACGTCGGCTTGTACCTGAACTTGATGGCATTGTACACCAGGAACGAGCCATTGCTTTGCAAGGTGTTCCCCTCGTCCTTCGAGGAAATTGCATCGGACTGGTTTCACAAGTTACCGAAAGAAACTGTGAAAACCTGGGAGGGCCTTGCCGAGATGTTCGTGGCCAGGTTTGTGACAAACAAACTACAGTCGTTGAGGGTGGACTCCCTGATGACTCTGAAAATCAGCGAGGATGAAAACCTTAGGGCCTATGCCAAGAGGTACTATGAGGAAAAGGCATAATTCTTCCCGAGATACATCCTCAAACTCCTCAGGTACTTCTAATTCTTCCCGAGATACATCTCCAATGTGTAATATTTGTAGTAAAAGACATCGTGGGGTTTGTTACCGTATGTCGGGGGCCTGTTTTAAATGTGGTAAACAAGGGCATATGGCCCGAGATTGTAATCAGAATAGTGGGAAGATAGCTGCTAGTTCCACTGCATCGATCCCAAAACCGGGAAATACTATGAGATCTACTACTGTCGGAGATACCATGAGGCAAGGGAGAGTATTCGCGCTTGTTCCGGGCGATACACGGAATGCCAACGCAGTTGTCTCAGGTACTATTTCTATATGTAATCAGGATGCTTTTGTGTTAATTGACTCCGGATCAACACACTTTTTCATAATATGTGCATTTGCATCTAGACTGAGTAGACCTCTAGAATTATTGCCATATCTGCTATGTGTATCTGCTACATCCGGGTAATCTGTATTGTGTGAATCTGTATACCGTTTTTGTGACATGCGTATTGAGGATGCTATCCTATATGTAGATTTGTTACCCTTGAACTTTAGACATTTTGATGTAATTTTGGGCATGGATTGGCTAACCAAATATTGTGCCACCATTGATTGCGTGACAAAACGGGTTGTATTTAAACCACCAGAACATAAAGAAATTGTGTTTGTGGGTAACGGGGTAGTACCTCTACCTTATTTAATATCTGTAATGAAGGCATGTAAACTGATCAGGAAAGGGTGCCAGGGTTATTTGTGTTATGTATTGTCTGAACCATCTGTGAATGTTGAATTAAACAGTATCCCTATTGTTAGAGAATTTCCAGATGTGTTTCCAAATGAATTACCAGGGGAATTGGTGGACAAGGAGATAGAGTTTACAATTGAGATTATGTCAGGCACCCAGCCTATTTCCAAAACTCCCTACAGAATGGCTACTACTAAAATAAAAGAACTGAAAGAACAGTTGCAAGACCTGCTTGACAAAGGGTTTATCCGACCTAGCACTTCACCATGGGGTGCACCTGTGTTGTTTGTGAAAAAGAAAGATGGAACCTTACGTTTGTGTATCGACTATTGAGAGTTGAACAAGGTAATAGTAAAGAACAAATATCCCCTACCTCGTATTGATGACCTGTTTGACCAGTTGCAGGGATCACAAGTGTTCTCCAAAAAGTGATTTGAGGTCCGGGTACCACCAGTTGAAAGTAAAAGCAGAAGATGTTGAGAAAACCGCATTTAGAACGAGGTATGGTCATTTTAAATTTCTTGTTATGCCATTTGGGGTAACTAATGCTCCGACAGTGTTTATGGACTTAATGAACCGAATTTTTAAAGCCTACCTTGACGAATTTGTTGTGGTTTTTATTGATGACATTTTGATATACTCCAAGAATAGACTCGAACATGAACATCATTTGAGGACTGTCCTGCAAACACTTAGAGAAAAGAAATTATTTGCTAAACTAAAGAAATGTGAATTTTGGTTGGATGAAGTTATCTTTTTAAGGCATGTGATCAACAAGGAAGGGATATCAGTGGACCCGCAGAAAATAGAAAGCGATTGTGAATTGGCCTACACCGACAAATGTAACAGAAGTTCGCAGTTTCATGGGTTTAGCTGGGTACTACAGGAGGTTTGTGAAAGATTTTTCAAAAATAGCTGTACCTCTTACCCAACTGACACGCAAGGGGCAACCATTTGAATGGAACGACGAAAGAGAATCTGCCTTTCATGAACTGAAAACGAGACTGACCACAGCACCACTATTGACATTGCCCACAGGTACGGAAAGTTTTGTAATTTTCAGTGATGCGTCTTATAAAGGTTTGGGTTGTGTGTTAATGCAGAATGGAAAGGTTATTGCTTATGCCTCCCAACAGTTGAGACCACACGAGAAGAACTACCCAACGCATGATTTAGAATTGGCCACAGTTGTTTTTCCTTTGAAAATCTGGCGACATTATTTGTATGGGGCAAAATGTGAAGTCTACACGGATCATAAGAGCCTGAAATACTTCTTTACACAGAAAGAGCTCAATATGCGGCAGAGGAGATGGCTTGAATTGATAAAGGATTATGACCTTGAAATCCAATATCACCCCGGGAAAGCTAATACCGTTACTGATGCCCTAAGCAGAAAGTCGATAGAGAGTATAGCTTGTTTGCTTACTGAACAGAAAGAGATCTTGCAAGATTTTGAAAAGTCTGAGATTGAAGTGATATTGTGTGAACAGGGCGGATTGATAGCCGCTATTTCAGCTGAACCGGCAATCATTGATGAGATTAAACAGAAACAAAAAGAGGATGAATTCCCCAAGAAAGTGATTGATGAATTTGAGACAAGTCCGAAAGCAGAGTTCAGCATTGAAGGCGAAGTGTTGAGATTTCAAAACCGAATGTGTATCCCAGATATTTCGGAACTAAAGAAAAGAGTTCTAGATGAAGCCCACAAATCAGTGTTTGCTATGCATCCGGCCAATAAGAAAATGTATCGGGATTTGAAACAAAGCTTTTGGTGGCCTAAAATGAAGAAAGAAATCGCAGAATACGTGTCCAAGTGCCTTCAATGTCAGCAAGTTAAAGCTGAACATCAGAAATCGGCAGTCTACTTCAACCCCTCTCTATTCCTGAATGGAAATGGGAACATGTGATTATGGAATTTGTTGTTGGCCTACCTCGGACTTGTATCTAGATTGTGGAAGAGTTTGCAGAAAGCTATGGGGACAGAATTGAGGTTTAGTACCGCATTCCACCCCCAAACAGATGGGCAATCAGAACGGACTATACAGACGTTAGAGGATATGCTAAGAATGTGTGCCTTAGATTTTCAGGGGAGTTGGGAAGACTATTTGCCACTAGCAGAATTTGTATACAAGAACAGCTTCCACTCCAGCATCGGTATGGCACCATATGAGGCTTTGTATGGTAGAAGGTGTAGATCACCAATTTGTTAGACAGAAGTCGGGGATAGAGCTTTACTTGGGCTTGAAATTGTGCAAGACACTTCTGAGAAGATCAAAACCATTCAGCAAAGGCTCAAAACAGCTCAGGACCGACAAAAGAATTATGCAGATGTTCGAAGAAGACCTCTTGAGTATGAGGTTGGTGACCATGTGTTCATTCGTGTGACTCCGATGAAAGGCCAAGTCAGGTTTGGAAAGAAGGGCAAGTTGTCGCCCCGTTACATTGGACCGTTTCAAATTCTGGAAATATTTGGTCCAGTTGCTTATAGGGTTGTGTAGACATCCCCGAACGTCCCGGGAGGATGAATTCCCGTTTTGTTCATTTGGGTTCACTACAGTTCGGACTCAAATTGTCACGGTTCTTAATCTGAACCAAAGAGTCCAAATCCGGCAAATCATTTTGAGAAAACAGATTTTTAGAAGGAAGTGTCAAACATGGATTGCTTTGCTAGATACAGAGTCGCCGCCTAAATATTTTATTTTGGGAAATTTAGGAAACCCTGAACGTGTCCGTCATCACCAAAGTTGCCTCGGCTCGGGGACTTGGGTACGATCGGGGAAGGTCAGCTATGAGCACCCCCTCTCGCCCGATCAAAGATCGGCCTCTACTAACCATGATATCTTGTTTTGAAAACATATGCGTTATTATTCCGGTTAATTAGCTAGAATTTACTATGTGATGCGCACAACACAAGTATGGACTAGACCGCCTAATTTGGAACAAAGCATTGCATATCCGCCCGTTTGGAAAATAGTTTGAAATTTGCTACTCGCAAGTAGGCTAAAATACGGATTTCAACGAGTTGTTCCAACTCAAACAATCCAACCTTCACCCACAGGCATTCTGGCAGTTTATATCACATAAGCATATAGCCTCATGGTAAGTATGCTATCATGGCAACACTCACACTCATGCAAGGATGCTAAAACATAAATGCTTACCGAGTGCTCCAAGCCCAAACAGAAACTAGTTAGTAATCATATGCATGATCCTAGTTCATGTTTAAAATGGCTAATGCTACACATGCAAAGATGCAATCTAGACAGGCTCGGCTATCCTAAACATGGCATGTGAAATGCAACAGATAACATGCATTCAATTTGGAATTGAAATACAATGCAGTTAGCATGATGCATCGAGCCCGGTGCATGCAAGACAAATGTATGAATGCACGCATGCATAACATAAGGTATGCTAATTTAAGCATGCCCTAATACTAACCATCAAAGCAGGTAAGTAAAAGGGAGAAGGAAATGGGGGTTGGGAGACATGCACGCACGCACCCACACTTATTACAAATTCGCCCTCGCTCGGAGAGACCAAAAGAATAATACAAATTAATTAACCTACAAGCTAATTAAATAATACAGACCACCTAACTAGTTAAGCAAATTAACTAAGCTAAGGAAAGCATTAAAAGGCCTCGGAAAGAGGGATGCACGCGTGTTCGGATTGGTTTCGCCCAGAGATCTAATGCCATGCACAAGCTGCCTCTGTTTTCCTTGCTCTGCTCCTCTGAAGACTGCAAAGGTCCCAAGGTACACTCTCTGGACACTGGGGGGGTCACCGGCCAAGGGGGAACACCACCGGCCAAAGGTAAGTGGCCATTGACCACAAATTAAACTCTCGGCCACCAATTCATGGCCGGCCGGCACTAGATGTGGTCGGTCAGCCAAAGCTTCCTGCAGAACCTGTTTTGACAGCAGCAGAGGGCAAAACAAGGCATGACAATGCATTTTAAGCAAATGTGTGCACCAACACACCCCTTATCATGTTTATGACTCAAAGGAGGATGTTCCTTGATTCTCGGACCACCAATCGCGCATTTCAATGCGTGATGGCCCAAGAAGGCAAGTTGTGCATCTTGATTTCAAATGAAATACAAACCAAACAAACAAATAAGGCCTAACCTCTATCACTTGATCAAGAGGCATGGCATGCATGCCAAATGCAACCTAAGCATGCTAGCTAGATGTGCAACATGGGCATGCGAGCAAGCAATGTGCACTAGGCACTCAACCTAAGCAAACAAGCATGCGAGGCATGGAATAACTATGCTAATGACAAGTATACAAGATGCAATTAGAACATGCAAGTATGCAAGACAAATGACATGTTAAGCAACTTGACCAAGGAAATGCATGCCAAATGTAAAGTGTTTCAAGCATGCCATAACATGCGATTGGCCAAATATGCGACAACACACAAGGCAAGCATGCGACCACGTGCAAGAGAGGGACTTACACCAAGATGGACAGCTCTTACATAAGCCCAAAACAGTGGCCAAAAGCTATGGAAATGGGGCCAAATGCACATACAAACATGCATGCATACAAGGTCCAACACTTAAGCATATACGGACAACTTTTAAGCACACTTAAAAGAGGAACATCATGAGCATATGGCATGCATATTAAGCTCTAAAATCACACAAAGGATGATGCCAAACCAACCTAAACCAAGCAATCAAAGCATGCTAACAAGCCCAAAGCTTGAGACCAACCAAAGGGCTCAAACCATGGCCATTCCCAACCAAGCCTCAAAGGGCCAAGGGGACTCCAAACAGCCCCAATGCAGGTCTAAACAAGACCAAAGACACACCTAGATGGCATCTAAATGGTCTAAACATGCAAGCATACAAAAGGGTCCAAACATGGAGCACAAGACGACAACCTTTTAACACATTAAAGGGGTGTCAAATGCGAGCATACAAGCACACCACAAGGACTGAAATGGCATGGCAAGTGGTTCCAAACCACTGAAACAAAGCAAAGATGACATGCTAGAGGGGTCAATGCTCAAGGCATACAAGGGGGATTACATGGTAGCTATGCAAAGCAAAGCATGGATGACCCAGATGACCAAAAATAGACCCTTAGCATGCTAAAACAAGTATAAAAGCTTCACAAAGCTAGGCCAAAAACATGCTAGACACAAGGCTCAAAGCATAAAGCATGTTAAGGCAATTCATGGCATTACAAGACAAGTATGCAAGGCAAGCATGGTGTGTCTAAACCAACTTAAAACAGAGGTAAAACATGGCAAAATAAGCACAAATAACACTTAAGACATGGCCAACATGAACTCAAGAATGGTGCTCACACATGAGGCTAAAATGGCACTTTTTGAAGACAACAAGGAGAGGGGATGGCCCTCTCCTTCTTGGGACCTTAAACCATCATCCTCACCATTGAAATCCCTCAAGATTTCAGTGGCGAGGAGGCCCAAACAAGGTGGTCCCGGAGCTCACCAAAATAACACAAAATGGGGGCCAAACAAGGCCTATGAGGGGTCAAACAACCCCAAAGCTCAAAGAAACCTTAAACAACTATTTTAAGCAAGTAAAAATAAGACTTTTATATGTTATACACTAAGCTTAAAACAGCTAGCAAGGTAGGCGCAAAAATGGGGTAAAAAGGGCAAGAATCTTACCCTTGAAGACCTTCTTCACAAGGATCACTCAAGAAGCTTTCTTAGCTCGAAACCAGCTCAAGAACTTCAAGGAGAACCTCCTAATGCCTCAGCAACCAAGGTAAGGTGTGATGGTAGGTGTCCTAGTGCAAAACTAAGGACAAACACACACTTAGAGCAAAAGAGAGGGAGAAATAGAGATAGAATAGATACATTATGCTAACCCTAGAACCAGAGTTCCCCTCAGTTTTTTTGTAACCCTTGAGAAGGGAGGAGAAGCCCTCCTCTTATAGAAGATCACTCTTGCAAAGCTTACAAAACAAGCTAAGCAAGAGTGAAATCCCTCCATAGTGCAAAGTGTATGCCAGCTAGCACAGCTGGCATAAAAATATCTGCAAAAGCAGATGCACAGTGGTCGGCCAGCCAAAAATGCCAAATTGACCAAAAAAATGGTCGCCCGGCCACAAATAGTGCTGGCCGGCCAAACAAATGGCCGGTGGCAACAAAACAATGGCCGGTGGCCTCAAGCCATGGCCGGTGGGGTGTGGGGATGGCCAACAAGCCATTCCCTGTCCCTCAGAGGCAAAACACAAGTGTTTGGTGCAAAACCAAACACAAAACAGTCGAGTCGAGAGGTCGTGAGGCAAGGCACGTGGCCGAGACCTCTAGGAACTCAAGACGAACACGAACATGGATGATCACCGAGTGTTCAAGCAGTGACGTCCAAGTCTTAAGGACGGTCAAAAATGGGGTGTCTACAGTTACCCCTCTTTGACAGAACTCGAAAATCATAACAATGACGGGAGTGAGTGTCAAAGCCCAGAGACGACTTATTTTTGACAAGGCTGAAGACTTAGACAAAGCATGCAAGACAATAAAGATATGCGCCCGAAGGCAGGGGCAAAGTGCAACTGACAATGCAAGAAACCGAGCATAGCTTATGATCATGCAAAGAAAGCTGTAACAAAGCAAATCATGCAACAGTTTTAAGCTAACAAACACAAATCCGACTACATTACAATGTAGAAAGGATGTAAGAGAATTATGTAATTCTCGTTACGTTTCACGCGGAGAATACAATACTTGTGCGGTTCGTCTGGTCGCCCCAGCTTCAAATGAACTGTACATACAATATCGTGCCTGAAAAAGAGAGAAACTTAACAGGTACAATATTGTTAACAACATGCATGACAATGCAAGTTAAGACTGCCTGACAACGCAAGTGTAGGAGTGCATGACAATGCAACCTATGCGCAAAATGATATGCAAAATTTACAAATCTACGTATAAACAATGCAAATGATATGCAAATGCAATTGAATCATGATCAAATCATGAGCGGTTCAAAACCACGCAAATGTCATAAAGATGATGGAGATGCAAAGTCCGTCTACCATAGAAAAGGTGCCGCAACCCTCAAACCACAATACCAGCAATGGAATAGGCGCGTACACATGCAGAACTATGAGTGATGTAGACGGAACACAAGAACTAGTAATTTGGTGGAATGACATAAGTGAGGCATGCTCTGCTCAGAAAACTCATGATCCTAAATGCTGGATGCAATTGAACTACACTACAATGCAGTATATACAGCGGATAAGGCCTACGGCCAAACCATATCTTGCCTAGGAAAGGCATGGACACATACAAACCGCGTCTAACACAGAAGCGGTGCCGTCACCCTCAAATCACAATACCAGCAGTGGAATAGGTGCGTACACATAATATCATAACTGTGCTTCAACACGAGAAGTATGGGCACATACCAGTCCAAGCTCGACAAGGAAAGGCGCAAGCCGTGGATGGAGGTGATGCAATGAATGCATGCAAGCTACAATGCAATATATACAACATGCATGTAAACTACAATGCGATATATACAATATGCATGTAATGGATATTTACAATGGGATCTGCTGGGGAGAATGCAATGGATGCAGCGGAAAAAGGCATGCGGCCAAAATACATTTTGCCTAGGAAAGGCATGGACACATATCAACCGCGTCTAACACAGAAACGGTGCCGTCACCCTCAAACCACAATATCAGCAGTGGAATAGGCGCGTACACATAATATCATAACTGTGCTTCGACGTGAAAAATATGGGTACATACCAGACCAAGCTCAACATGGAAAGGCGCAAGCCATTGATGGATGTGATGCAGTGAATGCATGCAAACTATAATGCAATATATACAATATGCACTGGATACTATGTACAATGCAATATTTACAGTGAATGTGTGCAATATGCACTATATACGATGTATGCATGACAATGCAACATATGTACAATGGAATGCATGACATATGCATGTTGTTTTTGTTTTTGTTATTTTTTTTTTTTTTTGAAATGCATGCAATGCGAAAGGGAGAGAAATGCATGACAATGCATGTTTTTTTGTTTCGAAATGCATGCAAAGTGCAAATGATGCATGTTTTTTTTTTGTTTGTTTGTTTTTTAAAATGCATGCAAAGTGCGAATGATGCATTTTTTTTTTTTGTTGTTTTTTGTTTTTTTTTTTTGAAATGCATGCAAATGCATGAAACAAATGCTTGACAACGCACGTCTCTTGAGATGCATGATAATGCACATGTGGTTGAATACGTGACAACGCGCGTCTTTTGGAATGCATGACAATGCATGTGAACTTGAATGTGTGACAACGCGAGTCGCTCGAAATGCATGACAATGCATGTGAACTTGAATGTGCGACAACGTGAGTCGCTCGAAATGCATGACAATGCATGTGAAGTTGAATGTGCGACAACGCGAGTTGCTCGAAATGCATGACAATGCATGCGAAGTGCGCATAACAATGCGACATAAAGAAGATGCATACAAATGCAAGTATGGCGCACGCATGATAATGCGAGTGGAATGACGTATAACTCAACACGCGTTTACGACAAAGCGTTGTAATGTATGTACATGGGGCAACTTTTAAATCTCTCAGGAGACAAAAGGATACAAAAAAGGATATGCTGCGCACGTATTCGAGTGCTTAGCACAGAAAACACGGTCTGAGGTCAAAACGGAGTCCGGTTGAGCTTCAGAAATGCACTCTCTTGCACTGTGTTGAGCAATGAAGGCCCCAAACCACATATCTGACCCAAACAAGGGTGTAGGAGGCTCACCGGCCACTGGAGGAGGTCACCGGCCATCCACCAGCCATCAAAACACATCACCGGCCATCTATTTGGCCGACTGGCCAACAGTGTGGCTGACCGGCCAAACATGCCTGAATCGGGGCAGTTTGGTCCTTTGGCCACGGCTCTTTTAAAATAGGGGTTTAAACCCTATTTTCTTCATTCCCTCTTGCTTGAAAATTCCTCCCCCACCTCTCTAGGCTATTTCTCTCCCTTCGATCCTCCGTTTTCCTTGATTTTAGAGCCCGTTTCGTCGTTCGATTCGCGAATACCTTCGCGTTTCGAACATTTTGAACCGAACAAAACTTTGTTTCGGTGTCTTCTTTTCGATTTCCGCCACTCGGGGCTTGTTTCCCTCAAGTTCACCTTGATCTCTGTGCCTTTTCCGCACTTTGACGTTTCTACTCATTTTCCGCCCCCTCGGGGTTGACTTTTTAGTTGACCTTTCGCATTCTTGCCCGGTTTTCACTCTTCCGGCCATTTTCGCACCCTACTCGATATGGCAGATGATATTCCACGAGGCGGGACTCCCCCAGAGCAGGAGATGGACCCCGAGGTCGAGCTCCTACCTTTGAGCGTTCGACCGTTCGATCCGGCGACCTACAGGGCGGCGATTCACGTGCTACCTCCTGATGGTTTTCGCCAATTCAGGACTTTTGCCAGGGGCGTGCCCTTAGAGTTTCTATTGCGCGAGCCAGAGTCACACCTGTCCTTCGGCGCTTCCGAGGTACATTCTTCCCCGTTTCATTTTCTGCAAAGTAGAGTACATAACTGCAACACTTGATTCTGTCTTTTAAGTGTTTGGCTCGGATACACCGATATACCATATGCTGTAGTCCACTGTGAACACACTTGCACCTGATATCTGCTTGAAACTGAAAACGTGCACACACGCTGTATTTCACCGAACCACTCAAACACACTGACACATCACAAGCCGTAGCTTACTACAGGGACACCCGCACTCAACATCTACTTGAGTTTTGAACATGCGTACCCACGTTGTATCTTTACTGAAATGATTTGAACAAACTTGTTGCATCACATGCTGGAGTTCACCGTGAGCACACTGGCACCCGATATCTGCTTGAATTTGAACATGCGCACACACGCGGTATTTTCACTGAAATGATCCGAATAAACTGTTGCATCACATGCTGGAGTTCATCGTGAGCACACCGACACCCGATATCTGTTCGAATCTGAACACGCGCACACACGCTGTATTTTCATTGAACCACTCAGACATATCACATGTTGTAGTCCACTGTGAGCACATTGGTACCCGATATCTGTTTAACTAGAAACGTGTACACACGTACTGCATTTTCACTGATCTTGAGTGTATCCGACACTGTATTTGTAACATTGCTTCGCAATTGTTTGTTTTGATCACAGGGGGATTCCCATGCCTTCCGAGGGTATGGGAATGTCATGGCCCGGGGGTGGTACATGGAGCTCCCCGAGGCGGTTTGCCGTATCATTGACCAGGCTGGCTTCGGCACCTTCTACATGGGGCTCTCGCGCCACACTGCGAGCAGACTTCTCCTTGCAGCTTTGGTGGAGAGGTGATGGGACACCACCGATTCCTTCCACTCCTCTGCCACGGGAGATATGACGATGACTCCCTTTGACTTCTCGATGCTTACCGGCATCGGGATAGGGGGTGATCCGATCCCCTTCGACACAGACATGGATGAGTGGGAGGCTGCCTAGATACATTTGCTTGGTGAGCTGCCACCTCTTGCCTGCCCAGGATTCGTTAGATACTCCTGGTTCGAGGACCACTTCAGGATTCAGGCGCCGACCACTCAGGAGGAGGAGGAGCAGTATGCTCGCGGCTTCCTCATGTTCTTGTTGGGGACGACCCTTTTCGCCGACCGGGCGAACACAGTGCCCCTCTGTCTGCTGAGTGCTTTGGTGGACGTCTCTCGGATTCGCCGCTATGATTGGGGTGGCGCAGGTTTGGCCACGCTTTATGGCTACATGAGCTCATCTTCTCGCCTCAGCGGACAGCTGCTCGGAGGCTACTGGCGGGCTTGGGAGGTATGTCTTATTCTTCTGTTTTATATCTTTACATTATCTGTACTCTGTATACTATACACATTGCGAACATGCAATCTGCTTCACACTGACTGTACACTGCACACACTGCACGCGACACATCGCACGCTGCTCTCTGATTTATCTGCTTTCTTCTTCATTCTACTTTATCTGATAAGCATACTGATATCTGTTCTGTTACACTCTATACAGTTGTGGGTATACGCCTACTTCCCGAGGCTTGCTCCAGTGCCAGAGGAGGAGATGCGTTTCATGATCCCATTCTTCCACCACTTCGACGTGAGGTGCGAGCGGAGGCCTCGGGAGTCTTTCATATTCTTCCGCCGCTACTTCGACACCATTACCGCCGCAGAGGTATGTCAACATTACACTTCATTTTAAGCTTTGCTTTGTATTGCATTTTTAATAGTAGTAGATAACAAACTGTACTTTGTTTGCAGATCACCTGGCAGCCATGGGCCTCCTTGCCCATTGCAGTTCGGGAGCGGTATGAGGGCGCTCAGGAGACCTCCCGTTTCAGGATCTTGCTAGAGGGCCCAGTCTGTCGGGCTTGGTACCTGGGCGAGCGCTTTCTGTGCCAGACCCTAGGTTTGTCAGAGCAGCCAATTCCGGTGCCTTCTCCCACTCATGTGAGGCATACGGAGAGGTACACTCCGCGGGAGATGACGGAGTACACCATCGGCTGGGAGTGTGACCGTTTCAGAGGCGAGGGCGACTACGCAGTGTACGTCCAGACCTATATCATGCGGCCTTTGAGCAGTGGCCGTCGAGCTGAGAGAGAGAGGTCCGCGGCGCCAGCGGCTAGGGTGGGAGCGGAAGCAAGAGCATCGAGGATGGCTCAGGTCTGTGGCAGGAGTGGGACTCGGAGAGGACGGGGGGCTAGTTGGCCAGTACTACCCGCAATGATGACATGCCGAGGGCAGGGTGGGGAGACTTACCAGATCCCCATTGCTCCCCCTCCGGCTGATCACGAGCTCGTCGGATTCTATGACTTGCCCCCGGTATATACTACTGCATTTTATATCTTGCATTGTCATTCCATTTCTTTCGATATTCTATAGAATACTGATGCTTCTAACACTTTTGCAGGCTTCCTCCGAGTACACTCGTCAGTCCCTGGAGCTAACTGCTTTGGTGATGGAGATGCTCTAGCGGAGCCTCGATCTACTGACCATTTATGGCATTCCGGTAAGTTCCTTCAACCGCAGGCTCAAACCATACATAAACTGTTTCACATAATCTGATGCATCGCACTGTCAACACAACACCCGATACACGGCCCTCACGGCATCTGATACACTGTAGCCTATAGACTGCTCACAGCATTACTCACGGCATTCATACACTGCACTCAGTCACTGCATTCTATACCGACATACTGCTCTTAACACTCATACACTGTACCCATACACTGCATTCTGCACTAATATACTGCTCATGACATTCATACTCTGTTTTGCGTAGCATACTAATGCGTTTGCCATTTGCGCTTTTCAGCCTCCATTCCAGGTTCCTGCTGCAGGAGGTGCTCCAGCTGGGCCTTCTATTCCGGCTCGAGGAGGAGGGCGAGGAGGCACAGTATACCCTCGCACCAAAGCGGGGCATACTCATGTTGGGAGTAGCTCACGGGCACCAGTTCCTGATGACGATGAGTCTGAGGAGGAGGCGGAGGCAAAGGCAGAGTCGTCCGAGGAGGAGACCGGAGACGGCTCAGGCTCAGATGACGGTGTGATGACGATGCTCCTGGACCTTCATCCAGGAAGAGGACGAGGACAGACTCGTAGGCCTGACATGGCTGCTGCTGATTCAGACTTTTGCTGCTTTTCTTCTTTTGTTTTGTTTTTTTTTTTTCATAGCTTGAGTACCTTGTACTGCCGCAGGTAGGTTTTTGTTTTCTCCAAACTTTGTACTTGAAAAATGATGAAATGAGACAAACTTTTTATCTGAAAAAGTGTTACATTGATACATTTCATATACTGCATCACATTGCTTTATATTACACCTCAATGTAAATGAGATCGATCTCCTGTCTGAAAATCAAACACTTGCATCACAATAACCAGATAATGAACTGGCTAACGACAAAACAACTCATACAACCCACTGCTCATTCTGAACACATAGCCCATAACACAGCGCTTGGTTTAAATCTGCACACAGCTCATACACCCGATTCAATCTGAAAGGACGGAATACAAAGGTGGAATCTGCTAAAGCTGAAACACACTCGGATGCAATTCGGAACCCACATGTTCACTGTTTCCAAGTGCCCCGGGTTGAACCCCTGCGGTTTTATGAAAGAACTAGATCACGTTTTGCACAAACGTGGAGAATGGCACAGCACTCTGAGCACACAAAATGATTAATTTTTGAAATTGAAAAAGGGTTTTTCAAACCAGGGTATTGAGCCTACAACCGAATACCGTGAAAAAGACTCAATAGCGAAAGCAAAAAGGTAGACTATCTAAACACAACGAGGCACGCTCGAAACAGACTCAAAACAAGAGTTGAGGTAGACAAAATAAAAGACACGACACACAGATGTGTTATAAAGACGAGAGACCTCAAAAATCATGAGGAGCCAGTTTCTTCGGGTATTATTCCCACTCTTTCTTATTTGTGATTCTCACATAACTCGGCCCTCAGGCGCGGTTTTTTTTTCACTCAAAACCCTTTTGCTCACTTTTCTCTCAACTTATATCTCTCTATTCTTTAATCTCTCATTTTATATCCCTCCCCAGGGTGGTTGATGGATAAACAAGAGGTTGTGGGTTCACACCCAACACTGTCAGCTCACAGCTATTTCTTCTGGTGACATTTAGTCGATGCCCCGGGTGAGGGAATGGAGTACCTTGATCCATTCCGATTCGTGCTTCGTACTTGGTTTGATACCTCGTTGCTTGGAGGATGAGAGCTTTCAGCCCTTTAGTTGTTAGCTTCAGTTGTGCCCTCTTTGGCAGGTAGAGTGCCCTTCTGGCAAGTATGTTGAAAACGGGGGAAAGACAGAACACCTGACTCAACTGTGCCCCTAGTTCATCATTTTGACCCCTTTTGTTTTCGTTTTCTACTAAAACAACTTTGACCAAAATGAGAGTTAGATTAACATACTTGTTCCATTTTTGATTTGAAAATCATGCAAGTCAGGCTATGAGCACTGAAAATTTTCCCTTTTTTGGGTCCAAGAAATGGTCCAGTTTTGGAAAATGAAATAATTTTCGAGAAATTAGTCAACCTCAGTAAAAATTTTCAAAAACTATTTTTGCAAACGGTCAACACTCAACGAGCGCAGAACTTACTCTCGAGATGTACAACCTCGGATCGGAGGCAATGGAAAATTGCCCCTTGCCTGGATGACATTACATGGCAACAGAAAGTTGCCCCTGGTTTGAATGGTGACACATGGCAACGGAAAGTTGCCCCTTGTCTGGATATTACCACGGCGTTTTGTAGTCAATCCTCATTAGCGATGATCACGACCGAACTCTCGGATACAGAGAGGGCGAAGATGGTCAAAACCAATATATGGACACAGTCACTTTGAAAATGTTGGTGGCTGGACTTCAGGATGAAGTTGCCGACGTATCCCAAATATGGGAATCAAGCCTTACGTAGTTCTGGTTAAGGTACACTCGGGTATTTAACCTCTCCTTTTGCGCTCTAACTTTTGCCAAGGCCGCCCTTTTGGGTTTTCGACCTTGCGAGCTCTGTTTTTCTTTTCTTTTCAATTCTTTTCTTCTATTTTTTCTTCCATTTTCTTCATTTTTCTTCTTTTTCTTTTTTCTTTCATTCTTTGTTTTTTTTTTTTTTTTTTTTGCTCTAACTTTTGCCTGGGTCGCCCTTCCGGGTTTTCGACCCAACGAGCCTCTCAAGGGTAAAAGTGTAACAAGTCCATGCCAAATGGTTTTAGGGTTTTGAAGCCATCTGTAGCCAGGAGAGTGGTTGTTGTATTGATTTACAGAAGGATCCATCTTCGGCTCTTCGAGTACATCGGACATTTCTGTCCCTAGTCTGAGGCGTGCTTCTGATTTAGCTTTGCAAATTTCTTCTGATGAGGTCTGATCTTCTTGATCTGACTTTGGTGCCTCTTGTTCGAGGGCTGCTTCAAATCTGGCCACACAGGCCTTACATCGCGGTTGATCGTTGAACAGTCTGAACCTAAGGTCCAAGGTTTGAAAGCAAGGGCTCAAGTCTCGAGGCTGAGAGCGATCCTAAGCTGCACAATCTCAAGAGCGATTCCACACATGTCTTCGCAGGACTGCGCAAAACATTTTGTTTTTGAAAGTTTTTAAGAAAGCGACAAATCGCTCGCGCTGAAGATAGTGTGGAACCAATCCGGATCAAGCCAGGGTCCTTCCCAGTACTCACACTAACAAGCATGATTTTATTCATTAAAGGCTTAGCACGCCTCTCTTTCTCTCAGTTGGTCAAATTTTGCAAAACCCGAGGAATTCTTTTTTCATAACATTGTTCGAAAAGTTTTGAAAAACTTAGGTCAATGCAGTGACTTATAGGCACAAAAGAGCAGGTGAAATGCGCTGCCGTTCATTCTAACTTGTTGGCACAATAGGTTCAAAGTAGCAATAAGCACGGAAACATGATAGCCGCAGCTGTTTCATTCAAAACCTCCGATTGCAACTGGCTCCACAGCAGAGACAAACCCAAAAGAAAGCAAAAGGATAATTACAGAAACATGATATCCGAGGCAACAACCCTGGAATCACCTGATTTCTACATAATGGGACTGACTCCATACAAAAAGACAGACCCTTAAGCAAAAAGACTGACTCAAGACAATGAGACAAACTCAAAACAAAACCAAAGAACTGGCTCAACACCCAAGCCAGAATTTGTAACAAAAACACAGCATTCACAAATGCTCAAAACAGTGCGTGCCAGACGCCACATCTGAGATACACCGAATGCCGCCCACAGGTGGTCCAATCCTTTGATCACATACTCGCAGTATCCTCAAAATCTAACAACTTAGCAGTGACAGACTTCGCTAAGGTAGGCGGGAGGATGACCTCATTGTCGATCAAATCCTGTACTTCATGACGAAGACGGAAACAGTTGTCGGTACAATGACCGGTTTGCTGGTGGTACGCACAATACAAGGTAGCATCATATGTGAGAGGGAGATTCTTCGGGAGAGGCCGAGGCTCGAGAGGTTTAAGGTACCCTCTTTCGGCAAGGATCTGGAGCACCTTAGACAAAGGCATGTAGAGTGCGTGGAAGACTCTGCGCCCTCGGGGCAGATACTTCGAAGTTTGCTGACTTTTGCCGGACGCACTGGCAAAAGGATCGGCAGGTGCCGCCTTGACTTTCTGATCCTTTCCCGGTGCAGAGTTGGGATTGGAGGGAACTGTTCTGGCATGACGTGGCCTATCCTGATTTTTTGTCTGGCTGGAACTCCCCTCGTTTGAAGTGGGGAAAGTATCATCCACAGCTTTGGCCACTACTGCGAATATTTGTTGTTTATTCATCCCCCCGGCTTTCAAAGCCTTGACTGCCCACAACAGTTGTTCAACGGGATAAGCATTTGTTCCCACTTTATTCTTACCTCTAGTCTCAGCTTGATCGAGGGTTTGAGTTGCTCCATTAGAGCGGAATCCGGTTGTTGTTGACATGTCATGTCCATAGCTTACGGCAACCTCAGGTTGGCTGAGCTCGATCACAATCCGTCCCAGTAGCGGGGGCTCTTGTGGTACAAAATTCCCGGCGTAGGATGGGGTTGGTGGCGAAGTCGACACTCCATAGGCGAGATCAGCCACAGATCGCTGAAGATCACCAATCATTCCCATCAATTCAAACGTGGTGGGCTCACGAGCTTGATACAACTGGGGTTCCTAGATCGGGCGCGCGGCAGGCGACCTGGGCGGATGCGGTACATCAACATTGGCCTCATCCCGCAAGATGTTCCCTTGATCCAATGCGGCTGTCATAACCACTATATCCTCTGAACTTTGCGTCATCATAAGTCTTCTTGAACTGAACGGTGACTAACGGATCAGATCTCTATCTTGCCTCAGCAAAGAAGCACACTGGCTATTCTGTACTAACTCTCTGAACTGAAAGAGAAAACACGCAGTATTTTGGCCCAATCAGAACATTCACGAGCATAACTGAATAACTGTACTCTACTTACTGATCACTATTCCCCAAAATCACTGCCCCAAAAACTGAATCTGATACCCTCAGATATAATTGATTCTCAAATTCCGGTACTGATGGCCTCAGGCCTTATACTCAGACTTGTAAACTAATATATACACTCCCTGTAGAGGTCAACTCAAAAAGCACATAATCAAGCAAACAAGAGCAAAAACACCCCTATTTTGGGGTAGGGTCTCCCTGTCCTACTTTGTCAGGAGCTAGGGTTTCACTACGCACACAGCGGTTTCAAACAACCTATAATCGGGTAGCAGCCTGCCCTAGCTTGGAATGGTCACTATGGATTCCGAATATGCACTAGGTCGAATGGTCAAAAGGGTGCCCCGGTGACAACTGGGGTTTGTGTTCCCATCGTGGCAGAGCCCGTAACCGGCTAGCCTTATGGCACGCTTCTCGAAGCGAGCCTCCGGCAAACCTTTCAGGAATAGCAGACGGCAAACACTGTGACTTAGGCGCACCAATGCACATGCAATGCAAAGAAACACATGAGTGTAATCAAAACAAGATATCACAAGTTCGAGTCAAGCTCTCTAAACTCCCCAGCAGAGTCGCCAGAGACTGTAGACGTCCCCGAACGTCCCGGGAGGATGAATTCCCGTTTTGTTCATTTGGGTTCACTACAGTTCGGACTCAAATTGTCACGGTTCTTAATATGAACCAAAGAGTCCAAATCCGGCAAATCGTTTTGAGAAAACAGATTTTTAGAAAGAAGTGCCAAACATGGACTGCTTTGCTAGATACAGAGTCGCCGCCTAAATATTTTATTTTGGGAAATTTAGGAAACCCTGACTCGTTTGCCTAAGGCCACGTGCCCGTCATCACCAAAGTTGCCTCAGCTCGGGAACTTGGGTACGATTGGGGAAGGTCAGCTATGAGCACCCCCTCTTGCCCGATCAAACATCGGCCTCTACTAACCATGATATCTTGTTTTGAAAACATATGCGTTCTTATTCTTATTTCGGTTAATTAGCTAGAATTTACTATATGATGCGCACAACACAAGTATGGACTAGACCGCCTAATTTGGAACAAAGCATTGCATATCCGCCCGTTTGGAAAATGGTTTGAAATTTGCTACTCGCAAGTAGACAAAAATACGGATTTCAACGAGTTGTTCCAACTCAAACAATCCAACCTTCACCCACAGGCATTCTGGCAGTTTATATCACATAAGCATATAGCCTCATGGTAAGCATGCTATCATGGCAACACTCACACTCATACAAGGATGCTAAAACGTAAATGCTTACCGAGTACTCCAAGCCAAAACAGAAACTAGTTAGTAATCATATGCATGATCCTAGTTCATGTTTAAAATGGCTAATGCTACATATGCAAAGATGCAATCTAGACAGGCTCAGCTATCCTAAACATGGCATGTGAAATGCAACAGATAACACGTATTCAATTTGGAATTGAAATACAATGCAGTTAGCATGATGCGCCGAGCCCGGTGCATGCAAGACAAATGTATGAATGCACGCATGCATAACATAAGGTATGCTAATTTAAACATGCCCTAATACTAACCATCAAAGCAGGTAAGTAAAAGGGAGAAAGAAATGGGGGTTGGGAGACATGCACGCACGCACCCACACTTATTACAAATTCGCCCTCGCTCGGAGGGACCAAAAGAATAATACAAATTAATTAACCTACAAGCTAATTAAATAATACAGACCACCTAACTAGTTAAGCAAATTAACTAAGCTAAGGAAAGCATTAAAAGGCCTCGGAAAGAGGGATGCACACGTGTTCGGATTGGCTTTGCCCGAAGATCCAATGCCATGCACAAGCTGCCTCTATTTTCCCTGCTCTGCTTCTCTGAAGACTGCAAAAGTCCCAAGGTACACTCTCTGGACACTGGGGGGGTCACCGGCCAAGGGGGAATACCACCGGCCAAAGGTAAGTGGCCATCGACCACAAATTAAACTCTCGGCCACCAATTCATGGCCGGGCGGCACTAGATGTGGTCGGTCGGCCAAAGCTTCCTGCAGAACCTGTTTTGACAGCAGCAGAGGGCAAAACAAGGCATGGCAATGCATTTTAAGCAAATGTGTGCACCAACACACCCCTTATCATGTTTATGACTCAAAGGAGGATGTTCCTTGATTCTCGGACCACCAATCACGCATTTCAATGCGTGATGGCCCAAGAAGGCAAGTTGTGCATCTTGATTTCAAATGAAATGCAAACCAAACAAACAAATAAGGCCTAACCTCTATCACTTGATCAAGAGGCATGGCATGCATGCCAAATGCAACCTAAGCATGCTAGCTAGATGTGCAACATGGGCATGCGAGCAAGCAATGTGCACTAGGCACTCAACCTAAGCAAACAAGCATGCGAGGCATGGAATAACTATGCTAATGACAAGTATACAAGATGCAATTAGAACATGCAAGTATGCAAGACAAATGACATGTTAAACAACTTAACCAAGGAAATGCATGCCAAATGCAAAGTGTTTCAAGCATGCCATAACATGCGATTGGCCAAATATGTGACAACACACAAGGCAAGCATGCGACCACATGCAAGGGAGGGACTTACACCAAGATGGACAGCTCTTACATAAGCCCAAAACAGTGGCCAAAAGCTATGGAAATTGGGCCAAATGCACATACAAACATGCATGTATACAAGGTACAACACTTAAGCATATAGGGACAACTTTTAAGCACATTTAAAAGAGGAACATCATGAGCATATGGCATGTATATTAAGCTCTAAAATCACACAAAGGATGATGCCAAACCAACCTAAACCAAGCAATCAAAGCATGCTAATAAGCCCAAAGCTTGAGACCAACCAAAGGGCTCAAACCATGGCCATGCCCAACCAAGCCTCAAAGGGCCAAGGGGACTCCAAACAGCCCCAATGCAGGTCTAAACAAGACCAAAGACACACCTAGATGGCATCTAAATGGTCTAAACATGCAAGCATACAAAAGGGTCCAAACATGGAGCACAAGACGACAACCTTTTAACACATTAAAGGGGTGTCAAATGCGAGCATACAAGCACACCACAAGGACTGAAATGGCATGGCAAGTGGTTCCAAACCACTGAAACAAAGCAAAGATGACATGCTAGAGGGGTCAATGCTCAAGGCATACAAGGGGGATTACATGGTAGCTATGCAAAGCAAAGCATGGATGACCCAGATGACCAAAAATAGACCCTTAGCATGCTAAAACAAGTATAAAAGCTTCACAAAGCTAGGCCAAAAACATGCTAGACACAAGGCTCAAAGCATAAAGCATGTTAAGGCAATTCATGGCATTACAAGACAAGTATGCAAGGCAAGCATGGTGTGTCTAAACCAACTTAAAAAAGAGGTAAAACATGGCAAAATAAGCACAAATAACACTTAAGACATGGCCAACATGAACTCAAGAATGGTGCTCACACATGAGGCTAAAATGGCACTTTTTGAAGACAACAAGGAGAGGGGATGGCCCTCTCCTTCTTGGGACCTTAAACCACCATCCTCACCACTGAAATCCCTCAAGATTTCAGTGGTGAGGAGGCCCAAACAAGGTGGTCCCAGAGCTCACCAAAATAGCACAAAATGGGGGCCAAACAAGGCCTATGAGGGGTGAAACAACCCCAAAGCTCAAAGAAACCTTAAACAACTATTTTGAGCAAGTAAAAACAAGACTTTTATATGTTATACACTAAGCTTAAAACAGCTAGCAAGGTAGGCAAAAAGACTATGCAAAAATGGGGTAAAAAGGGCAAGAATCTTACCCTTGAAGACCTTCTTCACAAGGATCACTCCAGCAGCTTTCTTAGCTCGAAACCAGCTCAAGAACTTCAAGGAGAACCTCCTAATGCCTCAGCAACCAAGGTAAGGTGTGATGGTAGGTGTCCTAGTGCAAAACTAAGGACAAACACACACTTAGAGCAAAAGAGATGGAGAAATAGAGATAGAATAGATACACTATGCTAACCCTAGA
The DNA here is from genome assembly GCA_036172215.1 of Camellia granthamiana. Taxonomy (NCBI): domain Eukaryota; kingdom Viridiplantae; phylum Streptophyta; class Magnoliopsida; order Ericales; family Theaceae; genus Camellia; species Camellia granthamiana. The sequence goes on from CM069911.1 coordinate 11,662,457, forward strand.
ACCAAAGTTCCCCTCAGTTCTTTTGTAACCCTTGAGGAGGGAGGAGAAGCCCTCCTCTTATAGAAGATCACTCTTGTAAAGCTTACAAAACAAGCTAAGCAAGAGTGAAATCCCTCCATACACGTGTATGGAGGGGGTGCAAAGTGTATGCCAGCTAGCACAGCTGGTATAAAAATATCTGCAAAAGCAGATGCACAGTGGTCGGCTAGCCAAAAATGCCAAATTGACCAAAAAAATGGTCGACCGGCCACAAATAGTGCTGGCCGGCCAAACAAATGGCCGGTGGCAACAAAACAATGGCCGGTGGCCTCAAGCCATGGCCGGTGGGGTGTGGGGATGGCCAACAAGCCATTCCCTATCCCTCAGAGGCAAAACACAAGTGTTTGGTGCAAAACCAAACACAAAACAGTCGAGTCGAGAGGTCCTGAGGCAAGGGTGTGGCCGAGACCTCCGGGAACTCAAGACGAACACGAACATGGATGATCACCGAGTGTTCAAGCGGTGATGTCCAAATCTTGAGGACGGTCAAAAATGGGGTGTCTACAGGTTGCTTTGCCACCCAGATTCGAGCAAATCCATAATGTGTTTCATGTATCACTGTTGAGGGGTTATCTTCGAAATTCGTTTCATGTGATTGATTATCACCGGGTAGCTCTTGATGAAAATATAGAGTACGCCGAGTGGCCGGAACTAATCGTTAACCGGCAAGTGAAACAATTGAGAATCAAGTCCATCCCAATGGTAAAAGTGGAATGGAAAGAACACTATGGGATGGATGCCACATGGGAAAAAGAGGATGAAATGCGACTACGCTATCCACATTTGTTTCCCGACGAAGGTAAAATAAGTTTGGAGGACCAAACTTCCTAAAGGGGGGGGGAAGACTGTGATAACCATGTTCCGTATCATGCTAATTAGTCCTAATTGTGATTGTGATTATATGTCTGATATGATTTGGTGTGCTATTTCTATGAAAATATGTGGTTCTGAATTTCTATCTGTTCACCGTAGGAATATCTGTTCAACTTACTGTTATAAACTAAAAATTGAAGGCCTTATCGGCCACCGAAATCGAAATTGACTACGCCTTTGTGATTAGCGTAATTTTTAGAGCCTACGGTGAAATTTAATTGAAAATTGATTTGGATCAAAATAATTAGATTCAGAACGATTAATCGAGCTTTATTATTTAACTCTAATCAAATGTGATTAGTGAGAGGCTATAAAAGGAGGTCTATTATGCTTATATTCATCTATTTGAGCTCAAAACCGAAAATTGCTCCAAGGAAAGGGAGTGAGGGTCGGCTAGAGAGAGAGAGAGGGAAACAATTGAAGTTTTGATCTTGAACTTGAATGATTTAAAGACCAACTCAAGAATTAAGCATAAGTTTGGATGATTAAAGCTCCTAGGCGAGTAATCAACCCTTAACTCATGAGTTTGAGTTGTGATTTTGTGAATTGAAGATTAAATGGTGAGTTAGATCATGAGTTGTGTTGATTTTGATGAGATATGCACATGCATGCATAGAAGTGCTATGAATTGCCATAAATTTGCATAATCTAATATATAGCATGTCAATTATAAAAGATTGGGAGTTGGATCATATATGCAAGCTTGTTTTTATTGAGTTTCATGAGAATGAACACCATTTGCATCATTTGAAATAGAAATGAAGTCAAAATTGGCATGCATGTTTGATTATTAAAGATATGGAGCTTATATGAGGTTTGAATGCATGAGCTATGATTATACAAAGGGATGTTGATTAATTTTGAAGAATTGGACCATGATTTTGAATGATTGGCCTCATGTTGTTTACATCCATATGCTGGGTAATGCATTTGCATGTTTTGGTACCTTAATTCGAGCTTTGGAGCCTTTGAACATCAAGTTTGAAGCTCAAGAACAATTCTGGATTTTCCGGAATTTGGCATGTCCGCTCGAGCGTGGAAGGTGACGTTCGAGCGGGAAATGTGAGCTCCTAGAACTTTTTGCAGACATGGATGTCCGCTCGAGCGGGGAGCTATGTAGAGTGACCTTCAGCTTGAGCGTCCGAATTCACGCTCGAGTGTAAAAATGAGGTAACCAGTACTTTTGCAGACCCAATGGGTCCGCTCGAGCGAGAAAGTCCACGCTCGACCGCTCGAGCGGGGGTCCCTGTTTCAGAAATTTTGTAGAAATGTTCTGTGTTTCGTTTTCCGTTCTCTTTCACTTTTAAGCACTCTTAGGCATGCATTGAGCATTATGAATGAATTAAAAGGATAAGAAAGAAGCCTAAGAGGAATGGGTGAATTAAGAACGGATTGAACTGTTTGTGACCTATATGTGTTATGTAATGTGTAGGGTCGAGCTCAAGGGTGAATCCACCGGCAGAACACTGTGAGTAATATCTTAATAGAGACATCTGAAGTATGTTATTTGTCCAATTGCTTACTTCTATGTAAGTCTTATAAGTTCGTTAATTTGAATGGTGGACAAATGTTTGTTATGCCAAATGGATGGGCCAAAGGCCAGTCTGACATGAATGAAAGAATGGATGGGCCAAAGGCCAGTTTGACATGAATGGGTCAAAGGCCAGTCTGACATGAATGAAAGAATGGATGGGCCAAAGGCCAGTCTGACATGAATGGGCCAAAGGCCAGTCTGACATGAATGAAAGAATGAATGGGCCAAAGGCCATTTGACATGAATGGATTGGGCCCGAGGCCGTTTGATGTGTTTGAAACCGCAGTACTTGAGATATATATACACTAGATAGAAATATGAATTGGGCCCAAGGCCGTTTGATGTATGTTGTTCTAAATACCGTTCATATATCTTCTTTATTTGATAATATTCATTGGGCTTTCGCTCACGCTCATTCATGTGTCTGTAGGTGAGCCAAGGGAGGTCCAAACCCAGCCTCAGTGAAGTTTGTGTGATACAGCTAAGGTTCTGAAGAGTCCGCCCAAACGTCTCACGCACGAGACTTGTCTTCGCCTCTTTTGTCCTTGTGATGTGGTTTGTTATATCGACGAAACGTTGGATCACTTTTGTATATAAACTTTGGGTCTGACTGACTTAGACTTAATGATCCTGTTTGTACAGAACTTTGTGTTACTACATATTTTGGTGTGAGTTATTAACATGTATGCATATGTTTGTTATAATGTGCCATGTAAGCACAGCTCTATGGACAAAGTTTTAAATTTGCTTCCATTTGGCCCCTTTACTCTGATGAGTCATGTCTGACTTGATTTGAGGCCGTAGGTAATCCCTTGATTACTGGCCGGTTATGTTCTTAACCCATGGGGGCGGGTTCAGGTCATGACAAAAGTGGCTGGTTTTATATAGCATTTGTGAAAATATTCTTTACAAATGTTTTCAAGTATTAAGCCGAGGCCGAGATAAACCGTTAGTGGGTATAACCAAGGTGTTACATCCCGAGAAGATTACATAATCAAGGTGTATATTGAAGACATGCAAATTATTCTAAGTCTGGAATCATACAAGAATAAAAAGAAGGCAAACTTACAATCACATTGAAAGAAGAAAGTAGAGAATGCATTCAGATAAGGAAAAAAGGCACTTCGGCCTGACATTGAAGAGTAATTGTCAGATTACAAAAAAGTACATCGGCCAAATAAAGTGAAACAAACTTGGTTGTTGGTTCTAAAATGTTGAAGAAACAGATTACGGGTCTTGATCATGTGGAGCCAACAAAGTAGTGACCTCGGTAATTAAAGCTTAGCCGACATGCTATATGGTTTAAAGATATAGGTTCCATCACCTCAGGATGCCAAGGTAATAAAACCTAGGAAGTAGTTGTGGGGGACATATTTTTTGAATAACGACACGTGCCAAGGTGTCACCGGAGTGCCAGCCGAGGTGCCACGTGTCATGGTCATGATGCCGAGGTAATCTCGGCTAGGCCGAGGTTATCTGCCAAGATACCGGAATCCGGGATAAGCGGATAAGGGACAAGAGTCTTAGATTGGGAGAGGACTTTAGTTTGGATAAAGATAAGACTCTTAGAGAGTTTATCCCAATTCTACTGGGAGTCCAAGATTAGCAATAATCCTAAGTCCATTGAAGCAAGGCTTCTATTGGGATTAGGTCAGTGTTGGCTACAAAAGAAAGGCACCCTCATGGGTCTAAGGTATATTTTTTGTGTTCTGAATAGTGAGTTAAGCACTTTTGCTATATTTGAGAGATAACTGACTTGATCGTCGGAGTGCCCCCGGGTGGACGAACCACCGCCAGAATCTTTTCTTTTCTGTGACAGGTCATTCGGGCAATCTATTTTGCCAGTGTTCTACAGCTGAGTACCAGTTTGGCAGTGTGGTCCAAAATCGACACACACACAAACCATAGTGCTGGCTCAACAACAAATCCACAAGCGTTGTGGAGTCAAAAAGACCAGGAATTGACACACCCGTGTTCTTCACATTGAAGAACAACGAAAGCCCAGTTACATTTCGCTTTAAAGCAATAGATACCCATTCATCAATGTTGGAATTGCCATAGTCGTGATGACACTGGAGATGGAGTTTGTGAATGATTGGGACGTCGATGAGAGTGACTGTGAACAAATGGTTCATGAAATTGATGAAATTAGAATTGATGGTGTTGTTGTGGGGATTCAAGAGCAGAGAATCGTCGACGTCGATGGTGGGATTGGGGATTGAAGTCAAGAGGTTGTTCCATTTGGTTGGTTGTACCGGCGGCGAATTTGGTGGGGAGTTTGGAGAGGATGTGACAAAGAATCGATTCTAGCAAATTGCTGATTCTGTCTTCGCCATTGTTATCGACATTGGCTAGGGTTTCATAGCGAGTTGGAGATGGAGGGTTGTGAAGGTTTTTATGGCGTTTTAAAGCTGTATCCATGGGAGGTTTTGGTTGTTTTGGGGATGGTTTTTGATGGAGGGAATATACACACATATATATATGGGCAATGATAGAGACCACTAAAAGTGGTGTTCTAAAACAACCACTAATGATGTGGCATCCACTTTTTGTGCACAGTCTATGGATGAGATTAGGGGATAGATTAGATATCTATTGGGGTGAGGAGGTAGATTGCATTAATGATGAATTAATTAGGGCCTATTTTGGTAGCGTCAAATAAATTGATTTTTTTACTTATTATAAAAAGTTGTATTTTCTTTGTCTGAAAATATTAATTTCTTATTTTATTTTTTATTATTTTAAAATATTAGTGTTTTTTCACAAATTAAGAAATAACATAATATGAATTTACTATTTTACCCTTTTTTAAAATTAATTAATAACATAAAAAGTATAATTGATATTCTCAAAAAAATATATTATCAAAGGGTAATTTTAGAAAATTAATATTTTTAAAATGCAATAATTGTAGTATCAAAAAAAGTTAAATTTTTCAAAAGGGACTATTATTTTGGGATGGATACAGAATAAAAAGTAAAGGGGTAAATGTGATTCAAATAAGTTAAAAAAATCAATAAATTGACTTATAAATCACTTCTCAAAAGAAACTGTGCGTGTAATGTAATGAATTTTAAAATATTTACACTGAAAATAATTGACTATTACATGTCATTTTGAGGCTCATCTCAAATATTTTTAATGAGGGATATTGTAAATTCAAAAAAAATATATTCAAAATTTATCTAAAACCATTAACGTGTGATTTAAATTAATTATACATATGGACTCTACAAATTCAATCTCTACCATACAATCCATTTTTAGCCAAAATTTGAGTCCCTAGAAGTACAAGGAGAAAGGTGATGTAACCCAAATAAGCTAAAAAATCAATAAATTGACTTACAAGTCACTTCCTGAAAGAGGCCACATGTATAATGCAATCAATTTGAAAAGATTTACACTAAAAAAGATTGACTATTACACGTCATTTTGAGGCTCATCTCGAATATTTTTGATGAGGGATTTTATAAATTCGTAAAAATATATTCAGAATTTATCTAAAAATATTAATATGTGGTTTAGATTCATTCTACATATGGACACTACAATACACAATTTCAATCTCTACCATACAACTCATTTTTAACCAAAATCTGAGTCCCTAAACATACAAAAAATAGAGAGGTAATGTCACCCAAATAAGATAAAAAGTTGACTAATAATCACTTCCCAAAAGAGGCCATGTGTATAATGCAATCAACTTCAAAAGATTTACACTAAAAATGATTGACTATTACACGTCATTTTGAGGCTCATCTCGAATATTTTTAATGAGGGTACTATAAATTCAGAATTTATCCAAAAATATCAATATGTGGTTTAGATTCATTCTATATATGGACTCTACAATACATAATTTCAATCTCCACCATATAACCCATTCTTAGCCAAAATCTTAGTCCCTAGACATACAAAAAGTAGAGAGGTAATGTGATTCAAATAAACTAAAAAGCTAAAACATTTAGTTTTAGCCAAAAAGTCACTATAAGTTGTCATATCATTCTTTTTACTTTTTAGCACATCTTTTCGTAAAAAGTAAAAAAAACTACTAAAATAGTCTATTTCCAAACAAGGCCTAAGTTGACTTATCAGTCACTTCCCAAAAATGCCACGTGTATAATGTAATCAATTTTAAAAGACTTACACTAAAAATGATTGACTATTAAACGTCGTGTTGAGGTTCACTCAAATATTTTTAATGAGGGATACTATAAATTCAAAAAAAATATATTCAAAATTTATTTAAAAATATCAATATGTGGTTTAGATTCATTCTATACATGAACTTTACAATACACAATTTTAATCTCCACCATACAACTCATTCTTAGCCAAAATTTGAGTCCTAGACTTTCTAATTTTTAATTATTTATTTTTTAAAGTACAATGAGAAAAATAATTTTAAAATTATATTTGTTATTCAACTTTATAACGTAAATCTGAATAAATAATTATTAATACCTGATTAACTTAATTTTTTTCCTGAATTATCTTCTTGACGAGTTTTACAAAATAAGCGCTTTAAATTATCAAGGTTAACCTCAAAATAGGCCCACTAAATCTAACAACCCCTCCCCAGCTGGAATACCTCGAGAAAAGTATTAATTATAAAAATTATATTTGTCATTTAATTTTATAACATAATTGTAATTCGAATATGTAATTACTAATATTTGTTTAACTTAATTTTTTTTATAAATTATTTTCTTGACGAGTCTTACAAAATAAGAGATTTAAATTATCAAAAAAAGACCCGAAATGGGTCCACCAAACCCAACAATCCCTCTCCAGCTGAAATACGTCAAGCAGAGCAATTAATTATAAAAATCATAATTTTCTTTTAATTTTATGACATAATTGTAATTCAAACATGTAATTACAAATATCAAATCAACTTTTTTTTTCGTGAATCATCTTCTTGATGAGTCTTATAAAACAAGTGATTTAAATTATCAAGGTAAGCCTCGAAATGGGCCCACCAACTCCAACAACCTCTCTCTAGTTTGCCATATGGTGACCTGACAATGTTGATTTACAAAGTATGGTCACAAGGGTAGAAAAAGAATAAAAATTAAGGATATTTATACACAAATCTTAATTTATAAATTTATATTCCATTAAATCTTAACCAAGATTTTTTAGACTTTCAAGTCCCATTAATTTTTTAATAGTCGGAATTGCCCTTTAAATAATGATTGTTCATTATTTATGATTATCTATTATGGAACATAATGATTTGACATTTATTTTGATTTTCAAAACTTTAAAATATCAACTTTCAAATTGAAAAAATTACAAAACAATTAGGAAAAATTAGTCTAAGGTCCCTTTCTTATTTTTAATGATGGAAGAGATTCACAATATTATTTTATGATATTTAAGGTCCTTCAACCCCCAACACCCACATATCACTGAGCCAGGATATGAGAGACCAGTTCTTCCCAAGGCTAAACTCTAGTTTCATACCGAGCAAAAACGTGTCGGTAGGGTGATCAAAGCTCTCCCACAAAGTCCAATTGACATATTCATGATCAGTGAGAACAAAATTGCCAGAATCTTCGATGGTGGCAGTTGCGTTGCCGGTGATTTGATCGAAAAGGTTCAGAACAGTGTTCCCTCCACTGATGATTTCAAGAATTCCGGTGGTGTTGTCCATGGTGAGAACACTGGAATTGCTTAATAAAAAGGTGTTTCGATTGGCAACCCAAACTCTCTTGAATTGATCGTTGTTGGTGTACCATATGCCCAAATAAGTGTACTTGGTTTCGGGAACAGTGAAGAACCCTAATGTGAAATTCCCAGCTTGGGAGACGAGAGAATCGGTGGAATTGAGCTGATTGCCATGTCTGAGGGTACTAATTCTTGCAACAAGACCGCCGAAGCAAGGGATGCAGAAGCAGAATCGCCTTATCGGGAACAGCATTTCGGCCATTTCTTCATTCTGTTCTACATCTTTGTAAGAGAATTCAAGGCCTTCATTAGCCATATATATATGTATGTGTGTGTGTGTGTGTGCGTGCGTGTGTGTGTGTAATTCTCTCAATCAGAGAAACAAAGAGATAGATTGATGTTTGAATTTCTCTGGTAGGTCTTTAGTTTGTTCAAATTTCTCTAGTTATTCAAATTTCTCTGGTAGGTCTCTGGTTTGTTCAAATTTCTCTAGTTATTCAAATTTCTCTAGTAGGTTTCTGGTTTTTTCAAATTTTCCTGGTTGTTCAAATTTCACTGGTAGGTCTCTGGTTTGTTCAAATTTCTCTGATTTGTTGTTGTCTAAATATCTTACAGTCCAAAGAAAATTCATCAAAATGAAAATGGTGGTTGTTCAATTTTCTCCGGTTTGATAAACACACAGAAAATTATTAGCAAACTAGAGAAAATTAGTCAAAACACAGAGAAATTCGTTAGGAAGCTTAAAGAAATTTGAGAGAAATTCTCTAGATCGATATTGAAGGACCTTAGATACTGTAAAAATATTGGGTATCCTTTATGCTATAAAATTTTAATACCAGGGACTCAAAAAAAAAAAATCCCCAAAAAATTATGTGGAAAAAAAAAATTAATGTTTGGCTTCAGTTTTCTGAAAACTAAGTTTTTTATTTTTCGTATTTTTTTTTTTGTTTTTAGTGAATATTTAACATTTTAAACATTTTTTTTTTTTACTTTTTTAGATGGACATTACTTAAATGTATCTAAAAAGAAAAATATTTGTGAACAAATATTTCAAAAAAATTAATAAATACACAAAAATATGAAAAATATATTAAATTTTACAATTTTTTTTTTTGTATTTTTGGTATTTAGCGATTTTTTTTAAAAAAAAAATTCACAAAACTTAGAGTTTTTAATTGTATTTATGTTAAATGTGTCTAAAAATTAAAAAAATTGCTTATGATATTAAAAAAATTCAGTAAAAATACAAAAAATAAGAAAGTAGAATTTTCTGAAAAATATTTTTAAAAAATTGGAAACAAAAATGGTGATTTTTTTTTTTGAAAAAATTGAAAAACTGAATTATTTTTTTGTGCAAAACTGAAATTTTTTTGTCTATAAAGGAACATGATGATGGAACATTGACGTGCAAAACTGAAAAAAAAAAAAAACTTTAAAAATGAAAAAACTAATAATGTTCTCAGTTTTAAAACTAGAAAAAACTTTTAGGCTTTGTTTGGATGTGTTTTCAAATTACATTTCTACCCTATCACTCCCGCTTCACGTTTGGATACGACTTTCAAAATAGAATTCCACCATATCATTCAAAATACAATTCGAAAACCCGTTTGGCAGCTTTGTTCTTCATTTCTCCACTTTTAACGTCTTCAGCCTTCTTCCTCTTCCTTTCTGAAAAGCTTTCATGTTCATCATCTCTGAAAAGGTTTATGAGCAAAAAAAATATACAGGTGAACTGATCTACTCATCTTTCTCTATTTCAAAGATCAGGACTGAAGATTCGTCACGGGTAGTGTTCATAGAGAACTCAGACCATCTTATAAATTTTGTCTGTGAACCCGCTCCCTACTCATACCATCTCCCACAAATCAAGTGAGTTACAATTTGTGCATTATGGAAGATTCATTCTACGGGCAACCAAACAACAACGACATCGAAATCAAATAAATCACAAATTTATTTCAAATATTTTCTTACAGGTCACTGATTTTTTGAATCATCCCTAATTTTATTCCCAATTTTTTTTTTGTCTCAGGTCAAATTTATCAAACCTATTGTCGAATCAGATGACTACCAAAGAGTCACACATTCAATCATTGTACCCACTCCATCACCGGTGATAATTATTCAACTCCCACTAATCTAGAACGTATATCCTTCAATCATCTGTTATGTGCAAATGAGTTCTGAAATGATTTCTAAGAGGTCCAAACGAGTATAGGGATAGTTTCTGATCTGTTTGAACTCTTTGAATGGTTGAAGCTGAGTCGGTTGTCCCCCGAGTTATCCGGCAGGTCGTCCCCCGGGTCATCCGGCCGATCGACCTCCCTGCTCATTGTAGACTCCCCATTTTTGACCGCCCTTAAGACTTGGGCATTACTGATGGTTTACTTGGTGGAGAAAGGTGTGCAGGGCAAAGGTCCAGTTTCTTCGGCAAGAAGAGAGGCAAACCTCAATTTCACACCCCATTTTGGACCAAAGTTATTTTGGATGATTTTTAGACCTTAAAACCCTCTCTTTCAAAACATTTTTGAAATAAAGTTTCTGCGATGTTCCGAGGCTCGCATTTTGTCAAACGTTGTGCTTTTCGGTAAACCGAGCAAAGACAAAGTGGAAATGAATGAAAGAGAGATGAAATCTTTGAAAAATCTTTCAAAACACCTTGCTTGGGGGTTTGAAGTTGAAGATAGGAGAGGAAGAGAGAAGAAACCAAGTTGGAGAAGAAGATAGGCAAGAATCACTTAGAGAGGGACGAGTAGTCCTCGCTAAATCAAGCTTTTTTGTCTATACACTTGGATTTAAGCTATGAGGCCACCACCATTGGAAAGAAGACTTCTGGAGCTTCATTTTTCATTCAAGAATCTCTTAAAGCCGAGTCCGGATGGGGGAGATATGATTGGTTAAAGTTGGGCATCATCCCGGTTGGACCGAAACTGAGCAGCCTTCACCAAAACAAGCATAACTTTTTGCACAGTTGGAATTTTGATGCAAGGCTGGTTCCATTGGAAAGCTTACTTCGGGGGCTTCAATTTTGACACAAGAATGACCTGAAAAGGAGTTCATATGAAGAAGTTATTCCCATTTGAAGTTGGACCTGCAGAGCAGATTTTTCCTGCCGACCGACCAAATAGATGGCCGACCGGCCAGAAAAGATGGCCGACCGACCAAGTTTGCTAGCCGACGACCTTCCAGAGTATTCTAGAATCTACAGATTGAATGGATGCCAGTTGTGCCAGTTGGAGGGCACAGACTGGATCCTCCATACACGTGTATGGAGGATCTTTGCCCTTATTTTGAAGCTTCTAAGAGAAGCTTTGCTCCCTTGGCTCTATAAAGGAAGCTCTCCTCTTCCTTATAGCTGGTTCTGAAAATTCCAGAGGTTTACAACTCTCTCTCTCTCTATATCTCTACACTTGAGCCTCCAAACCCTAGTTTTCTTGGACCATTTGCACTACAACCCTTAGCACCACACCTCTACCATCCATTCCAGCACTTTGGGACTGATTTGCAAGGGTTGAAGGTTCACCAACTTGGTCCAAAAGCTCCAGCTTTGCTGCTCTTCAAGGGTAAGCACCTATTTCCCTTAAACTTGCATTTTTTTGCTCCATCGATTAGCCTTACTTGAAAGTATTTTTGGACTTTGTCATAAACTAAAAAGTATCATATTTTGAGCCCTTCTTCAACTTTGTTGAAGGGTTCTTTGCTGTTTGAGGCCATCTACTTCCCCTTTCCCTCTATCTCTCTTTTAGGGCTATTTTTGCATCACATTTTAGCCTTACTTGTGAACATTTTCGAGATTTGATATAAACTGGAAAAAGTCTTTTTTTGACATCCTCTTCAAGTTTGGTTAAGGTCCCATTTCTCTTTGGGGTCATCTTCCCCATATGCATGCTTCATCTCTCCATGATTAGGGCTATGCATTAGAGCACTTGCATTGGCCATGGTTTGGCCTCTTAGCCACTGAAATCCAGTGGATTTTCAGTGGCTTAGGTGTACCTTGAAGGCCAAAATCAGAGGGGGTGACTCCCTCTCTCCTTGTCTTGTTTGGTGGTCCTTTTGGCCTTCCAAAGGGACCTTATTTTGCATACATTGAAGTCACTTTCTAGGCCTCATTCTGAGGGTTTTGAGGTCTTCCTTGGCTCTGTCCAAGGCCCTTTTGGCCATTCTTTATGTCCTTCATGCATGTGAGGAACAACCCTCCTCAAGGCCTTTCAAGAGGGCCTTTCATTGTATGCTTTACTGATCAATTTCAGGGCCTTTTAGGTGAGTTTTAGGGCTGTCATATTTGATTTCCACAGTTGATTTGGCCTTGTTGAGTGTCAATCATATATGTGCTTAATAATCCCTTGTACGGCCTTTCAAAGGAGCTCATCATTTTTGCACATGTTGGCTGCATTTCAGTGATTATTTGGGCATATTTTGACATGATTTGTTCACTGATTTTGGCTGGTTTGGTGAGATTTCATGCGCATCATATAGTTGTAATAAAACTCATGCTTACTAGCCAATTTTGCATGTTGCCTTAGCTCTTCATGTGAACACCTTTTGGCCATACTTTGAACTAGAAATGTTCATGTTTTGGGACTGCCTTGGCTCTGTCTTTGTGCTTCATAGTCAAATAATGCATGCTTTGTATAGCTATAAGTCAATACATGTGCCTAATTTTGAGATTCGGGGCTCATCTCATGCATCGGGTGCCATATTTCCATGTTTCGGGACCATTTAGCATCATGTTGCAGTGCTGAAATTACATGTTTGTATGCCACCTTGCATCCCTTGCCATGCCTTGGTAGAGTGGCATTTGATGCTTTAGGTTCGGTCCTCGGTTTGCGTGCATGTGTGCACGCATTTCGATTATCTCATTTTCATCTAATGGCCACTGATTTTGGCATGCTTGCGAGCTATCCATGTTAGCTTAAGTCCATCATTGCATGTTGTTGCATGCCATGTTTGCTTACATGTTTAGGTTGCGCGCCTAGTATACATTGCTCATTTGCATGTTCATGTTGCATTCTTAGCCTCCATGCCTAGGTTGCATTCCATTAAGCATGCATCCCTTGCCTCTTGATCAATCATGATAGGGGTTGGGGCCCTTTGATGTGTTTTGTGCTTGCATTTCATTTGATATCAAAGTTGCACACTTGGCTTTTGGGCCATCATGCATTGAAATGCGTGATTGATGGCCCGAGGGTCGAGGGTCATGCTCCCTTGAGTCTATTGTATGATAGGGAGTACGGACATGCTCACATTTGCTTGAAAATTCCATGCCATACACTGCTTGCCCTCTACTGCTGTCAATTGCAGGTTCTGCAGGAAGTTTTGGCCGGTCGGCTACATATAATGCCGACCGGCCATCCATCAGTGGCCGATAGATTAAACAGTGGCCGGTGATCATTCCCTTTGGCCGGCGACCATTCCACTTGGCCGGTGGTGTCCCCCAATATCCAGAGAGTGTTCCTTGAGAATTGTGCCGTTTTCAGATGGGCAAGGCAGTGTAAACAGAGGCAACAGTGCTATGGCAGCGAGTTTCCGGGCGAGACGGGTCGGGCATGCATCATCACACGCCTCCCGAGGCAGGGCTGCGGCCACCTTCTTTCTGCATTTATTTTGTTAATTAATTAGAAGTTTTGTAATAATTAATTTAGTATTGTTTATTCGGACTATAATATTTATTCAGACCCTCCGAGCGAGAAAAATTGTGTAATAAGTGTGCGTGAGTGTGTGTATGTCTTCCAACCCCACGTCTTTCTTCCCTTTTATTTACTAGCTTTCGATGGTTAGTTTAGGACATATCTAAATTAGCATACCTTATGCTATGCATGCGTGCATTCATACATTTGTCTTGCATGCACCGGGCTCGGCGCATCATTCTAACTGCATTTGTATTTCAATTCCAAATTGAATACGTGTTAGTTGTAGCATTTCACATGTCATTGTAGATTAGCCGAGCCTATCTTAGTTGCATTTTGCATGTGTTGCATTAGCCATCTTAACATGAACTAGGATCATGCATATGATTACTAACTAGTTTTTGTTTTGGCTTGGAGTACTAGGTGAGCTTTTATACTTTAGCATCCTTGCATGTGTGTGAGTGTTGCCATGATAGCATGATTACCATGAGGCTAGTTGCTTATGTGATATAACTTCTTGAATGCCTGTGGATGGAGGTTGAATCACCTAAATTGGAATAATGCATTAAAACTGTGAGTTTTAAGCCCACTAGATAGTGGCAAAACCATCTTTTCTAAAGCCCACTTGAGGGTGGTAAAATCTGCATTTTAGCCTACTTGCGAGTAGCAAACCATTTTCAAAACAAACATGTAATGTTTTGTTCCAATCTAGGCGATTTGGTCTATACTTGTTTGCTGTGCGCATAACATAGTAATTCTCGGCTAATAACCGGAATAAGAACGCATAATGTTTTCAAAACAAGATATCATAGTTAGTAGAGGCTAATCTTCGGATCGGGTGAAGAGGGGGTGCTCATAGCTGACCTTCCCCAATCGTACCCAAGTTCCCGAGCCGAGGCAACTTTGGTGATGACGGACACGTGGCCTTTGGCACCGAGTCAGGGTTTCCTAAATTTCCCAAAATAAAATATTTCGGTGGCGACTTTGTATCTGGCAAAGCAGTCCATGTTTGGCACTTCTTTCAAAAAATCTGTTTTCTCAAAACGATTTGCCAGATTTGGACTATTTGGTTCAGATTAAGAACCGTGACAATTTGAGTCCGAACTGTAGTAGACCCACAAACGAACAAAACGGGAGTCATCCTCCCGGGGCGTTCGGGGACGTCTACACTCATCCTTCTCCTCTTCTCTTCTTCTTCTTCTTCTTCTTCTTCTTCTTCTTGTGGCCTTCTTCTTTTGCTTATTTGTGGTTATTTTTTTACTGTGTAAACTTGCTTCACAAACTTTTTACAGGCAATGTTATGTGATTTTTATTTTGTCTCTGTTTTGGCCTTCAAATCATATGTCTTTCCTACAGTTCAAATAAACATTGATGTTATGTGGTTTTTATTTTGTCTTTATATTGCCTTTCAAATCATCTACTTCTCTTAACATTATTTAACAAGTTGAAGTAAATATTAATGTTATGTGGTTTTATTTTTTTCTCTGTGTTGCCCTTCAAACCATCTGCTTTTCCTAACATTATTTACCAAGTTCAAATAAATATTAATTTTGCTTCGTACATAAATAATTGTAATTGGTTTTTGCTCTGTTATTTTTTTATATCCACTCCAGAGTAGTTTAAATATAAATTGTATGTTTATAGATGGATGGAAACAATTCAGATGACAATCAGGATACCAAAATGTGGACTCCCAGAATTGAAATGAAATTAATAAACATGTTGAGAGAAGAGGTTAAAAAAAATCAAACAATGGGCCGTACTACTGTGTGGACAATTAGGCATTGAAATCATTTTGCAAATCAGTTGCACAATCTATATGGATTTCGGTATATAGCAAAGCAGGTGCAACAAAAATATCAGCGATTGAAAGCTGATTACCAGACGTTTAAGCAACTGCATGCACAGATTGGTCTGGAATGGGATCTCATTATAGGCACTATTGTTGTTCCCCAATGAATTTTGGGATAAAGTTTTTCATTAACCTGTATCATTTTTAATTTTTTTTTGTAACATTTCATCACACATACAGTATGCTTAATTCAATATTTTCAATTGTTGTAGGCTACCAGAAATGTAAAGAAGTTTAGAACAAAAGGATTTGAGTATTTCCAAGACATGGCGGAAATTGTTGAAAATTGTTGTGCCACAGGGGCCTTGTCTCGTGCATCCACACAAGGAGCCCTTGACTCAGATGAAGAAGATGAAATACTAAATAAATTTTGGAACCCTGAAGTTGGTAGGAGTAATGCTGCTGAAGCCATTCTTGTTGACTTATTCGGCGATGAGTACATGGATCCAGCGAAGGGCAAAAGTCACAAGAGGGGCCCTACAAGCAGCCAGACTGACAGTGGTCGTTCCAAAAAGTCACGGTCAAGTGGGTTTGATGATGTGTGCGCAACTTTCACATCCAATGTACAGGCAAAAACAGAACATTCACGTGCACGATCAAATGACACAGAGACTGTAAGTGCAGGTGGTGATGAGTATTCCCTTGATGTATGTCAAGATGCATTGCTAGAGCTTGGGGACATACCACCGGTGCAGTACGTTAGGGCACTGACACTGTTTATAGACAAGGAATGGCGAAGGTTTTTTTATGCGTATTCCTACCCATATGTGCCTAGTTATGATCCTAACTTTGCAATGAAGTGAGAAGTTATGTTTTGATTGAGTTAGCGATTCTCCTTGTCGTTCTGCAAGATGATTTGATGATTCCTGATTTGTTTTTTTATCATTTTTTTCCATCTTCGTATGTTTAATTTTATTGAACTTTTAAGTAGTTTCTATTTTACATCAATATGTTGTGTTATTACAAGATGACTACATATTAAACAAATTTTCTTCTCGTATATATTTTAGTGGATGCTGGTAAATGACTAAGGCCAACTATTTATGTAGCCACTTTTTAATTTAGTTTCACCAATAATGGTTAGCGTTAGCATGTTGTCAAACATTATTTTATAATTATGCTTTTACTGTGATAGAGACGAAACAATATGTCATCCGACACAGAAAACAATGCAATGGAGATCTCATCAGAGGAGGATGAGGTTATTGAGGATTTTATGGATTTTTTGATGATTGCTTTCATGCATGACCATATCAACGCGTTAAGTAATCGCCGGAAGCAGCGAACTTGTCCATTCAAAGGTGATGATTATATCTTCAGCTTATTAAATGGTCATCCAGAAACAATGATGGACATTATACGAATGGATGCACAAACATTCATTTTATTGAAAGACACCTTACTCCAAAATGGCTTTATCGATACTGAACATATGCATATCAATGTCAAGGAATCGCTTGGAATTTTTTATACACTTTTGCACAAAATGATCGCCATCGACTACTGGCAGATAGATTTCAACACTCCACAGAAACAATTTGTCGGCATATCAAAATTGTTATGCAGGGATTATGCAAGTTTGCATCAACCGTAATCAAACCACGTAACCAAGACGAAATATCGGCAAAAATTTTAAATGACAGAAGGTTTTTTCCCAGGTTCAAGGTATGAATTTAATGATTGTCCTGTAAGTTTTTAATAACAATAAGGGACGATATTTTTTTTTCTCCTGTTATAAAAGTAATATCCAAATTTGTTTCGCTTTTGATGTCAAACAAATATCTTTCAATTAAGATTGTATCGGTGCTATCGATGGCACATTGGTGGATGCATGGGTCCCTGTTTCAAGACAAAATACATTCCGCGGTCGCAAATCTACGGTATCGCAAAATGTACTCGCAACTTGCGACTTCGATAAGTTGTTCACATTTATTAATTCTGGATGGGAAGGTAGCGCTCACGACAACGCTATTTTAGTTGACTCTATTACAAGAGCTGATCTACAGTTCCCATACCCACCCAATGGTGAGTGTCACGAAATAACATACGGTACACTTTTTGAAATTATTTTTTTGTACATCTGTTTGACAGAACAGTGCGTTCATTATTTACATGTAGGGAAGTATTATTTAATGGATGTTGGTTTCATGAACATGCTTGGATTTCTTGCCCCATTCCCAACATTATCACTTGCAAAAGTTTCATGGTTGTCATTATTCAGGACCCAAGGAATTGTTTAACCATTGACATTCGTCATTATGCAATGTCATAGAAAGAACATTTGTGTTATGAAGAAACGATTCCCAATATTGCGGTCCATACCAAATTACAAGTCTATAAGACAAGGCCCTCTCGTGATTGCATGTTGCGTACTGCACAATTGGATCCGTTTGCATGCAGATATGGACCCATTATTCATGAAAGCTCATAATGAAATGGCGGCAGAAGCGGAAGCAGACGGGCTTGTTGGAGACCAAGCTGACTATGTTGACATGTCACAACATGGGTTGACGTACCAATCTAATTTTAGGGATGCAATTGCTACTGCTATGTGGCAAAATCATGTTGGCCATGGATAGATTTGTGATATGAACAAGGCAAGTGAATATCGTAGTGACTAATGGTTTTAAACGTATAATTATTTTACTAGTTTCAATCATTATGACACATTTGTTACATAACTTCGCCCATTTTATGTAACTATGAATTTAATGACTTTTTTCCTCTTTTTGTAGGATAACTAACAATGAGGACAACGATTGGGCTACATGGCAATTAAAGGAAAGGGAACACAAAGATCATCACATGGTCAATCAACAAAATGTTATTACGTAAATGAAGAAACTTAAATATGTTGTTGATGCAATGTATAATATGTAGGGTCAAATACTTTATTGAATTTGATGGTTGAATGATGCATGCAAAAATTGTAGTTTATGATATTCATTCAGTTTATGATGTTCATTAACTTTTCAAAAATGATCTAGACCACTAATTAGTGGTGGCTCTAATGATGTGGCAGTGGGTTCCACCCACTGCCACATGTGTTTTGCGCCTTCATTTTTTTTTTTTTTTTTTTTTTTTGAATTGCCACCTCACTAGTGGTGGAGTTAGTGGTGATAAATTAGTGGTATGTAGCATTACTCTTAACTTTTTATTAAAAAAAAATATTGGCCATGGATAGATTTGTTATTAATTTTAATTTTTTTATTACTTTGTAGACGACATTTTTTTTATTAATTTATTTTTTTCATTTTATTGAAATTTTGGCTTTGTTATTAATTTTAATTTCTTTTTGTTAATTGTTTTTTTTTTGTTCATGTTATTAACATAATGGTTTTGTTATTACTTTTTATACCAAACAAGTTTTGAATAATTTTTTTCCCTTTTTATTAAAGAAAAAGTATAATTTTTAACTTTTTAACTTTTTTAATTCATTTTAGCCAAAAAAAATTTCTTAATTTGTTTTTTTCATTTTATTAAAATAATGGTTTTGTTATTAATTTTAATTTTTGTTTTAATTTGTAGTCGACATTTTTTTATTAATTTATTTTTTTCATTTTAAAACAATTTTAAGGCTTTGTTATTAATTTTAATTTTTTTTATTAATTATTTTTTTTTGTTAATGTTATTAACATAATGGTTTTGTTATTAATTTTTATACCAAACAAGTTTTGATTAATTTTTTTTCCCTTTTTATAAAAAAAATGTATAATTATTAATTTTTAACTTTTTTTTAATTCATTTTAGCCGAATTTTTTTTCTTAATTTGTTTTTTTCATTTTATTAAAATAATGGTTTTGTTATTAATTTTAATTTTTGTTTTAATTTGTAGACGACATTTTTTTATTAATTTATTTTTTTCATTTTAAAATTTTTTTAAGGCTTTGTTATTAATTTTAATTTCTTTTTATTAATTTTTTTTTTTGTTCATGTTATTAACATAATGGTTTTGTTATTTTGAGATATTATACCAAATAAGTAAACATTAATTTTTTTTCTTTTTATTTAAAAAAATGTATAATTATTAATTTTTAACTTTTTTTATTTCATTTGAGCTGATTTTTTTTTTTAAATTTGCTTTTTTCATTTTATTAAAATAATGGTTTTGTTATTAATTTTAATTTTTTTATTAATTCGTACACTTTTTTAATTTTAATTTTAATTTTTTCATTTTATTGAAATGAAGGCTTTGTTGTTAATTTTAATTTATTTTTATTAATTTTTGTACGATTTTTTTTAATTTCATAATATAACTCACAAATTGTTATAACATTGTCACTGGTTAATTTTACAGTGCAAAAAAAAAAAAAATACTATTCATTACGTCAACACAAAATATTACAACAAAATAACAAAACAAAATAACCACAACAAAATGAGAAAACAAAATAACTACAACAAAATAAGAAAACAAAATGTAACCATAGCGTGTGTGAACCATTTAAACGCTCATCGAAACAAGTTAAGCATTATTGTTAGGTGGTGGTGGAGGTGGATAGAAGTAGTGATGGTACACCTGAGTGACTCGATGGTCAATCTAATCAATGCTTCCTTGAGTCTACACGAAACTCACCAAATTGTTGAATTAGTGAGTTCTGAGTAGCGGCAAATTCATCGAACCGAGTACCCAATGTATTGACCTGATTTGCCATTTGTTGTTCCCATTGTAGGCGCTGATTGTACCGTTCTTGTTCCAACGCTAAATAATCAGTCTAGTATTGGGGTTGTTCATTTGGTGGCATGGCATTGTCATTGGGTTCTTCCTCATCAGGTAGTAGTTCATTTTCAAAATTAATAGAGCCTAGTAAGTTTTCAACACCACCAGCTCGGGTCAGTGTGTACTCAGAAATTGGTAAAGTAATTCTCACATCTACTTTACCTTCAAGGTTGACATGATGCACTTTAACAATTTTGGTTAACAAAGCTCCAAAAGGTATTGACCGGCCACTGAGAGTACCAAGATTTGCAACCATCATTTCTTTCAGTAATAGGTAGCATAAATCTAATGTTTGTCCAATTTCAAAACAATATAACAAATAAACATTAAAACATGAAACAACATCAAAATGTCATTTTTTGGGAGTGACATTTTCAACTATCCATCGATGAAGAATACGAAGGTTGGGTTTTAAATGTCTTGCTTGTAAATTAATGCCGGTAAATCGGTTCTCACAAATTATGGTATAAACCTCAGTTAGATCACCAACAATGTTAGCTAACTGAGCCTCAGTTTGAAAATGGCATTGCAAATCTCCTGTTTCAACTCCAATAATTTGTGCGAAAGTGCGGGGGTTGAGTGTGATTACTTTCCCCTTCACATACGAGGTCAGACTGCACTGTTCCACTTGTCCCTCAGTCGATCTCAAGTGAAGGTAAAATAAATATACAAGACGGGGATATACCTTATGTGGTAAATTAGTTAAAGGTAACTGTAGACACCCCATTTTTGATCGACCTCAAGACTTAGACGTCATTGTTTGTGCACTCGATGATTGTGCATGTTTGTGCTCGTTTTGAGTGCCCGAAGTTTTTGGTGGAACGCCGTGTCTTTGAGCCTCTAAACCCTCTTTGTTTTGTGCTTGTTTTTGGACCAAACCTTGGTGCCTCTTACCTGGAGGGGAGAAGGGCCTTGTCGGCCACTTTTGGCTATTGTCGGCCACTTTTCCCCCTTGTCGGCCACTTGAAGTGGTCAGTGGGCTAGGGGAGGTGGCCGGCCGGCCACCTGAAATGGCCGACGACCATTTTTCTCATTTTTCAAATATTTTCTTTGCCAGTTGTTGATCACTGATTGCCATCTCCATACACGTGTATAGAGGGATGAAAGCAAGCTTTTAGCTTGCATTTCTATATAAGGGGAGGTCTCTCCCCCATTTGAGGGGTTACAAAATTTTGTGAGCAAAATTTCCTCTCTCTCTAGAATCCTCTCTCTCTCTCTCTCTCCCTATTTTGTGCTTGAAAGTGAGAATTCTCTACACATTTGCACTAAGACCCTTGACCAAACACCTTTATCTTGGAGCTGAGATTCTTGGAGGCCTAGTTTGAGTTCTTAAGGCTGGTTTTAGCTCAGAATTGCTATTGTTTGCTGCTGTGTTTCAAAGGTATAAGGCTTACCCCTTTTAAGCTTTGTTGTATTTACTTGTTTGGCAACCTTTGCATGCCATTTTGAGGCTGATTTTAACCTCTGAAATCTCTATTTTTTTTATGGTTTAAAATAGTGGTTTGAGGTTTGTTTTGGAATTAGGGCGTGGTCCACCCTCTTTTGTAGCTTGTTTGCTAAAATGTTGTGCCATTTTTCAAAGCTTTTAAAACAAATTTTTTTGGCCTTTTAACCACTGAATTCCAGGGGAATTTCAGTGCTAAAACTTGGTTTTGAGGTCCAAAATATGAGGGGGTGGCCTGCCCTCCTTGTGTCTTGTTTGTAAGTATAGATAGCCTAACACGTGAACATGTTTTTCTACCTTTTTATGACTTGATCTCAGCATGTTTTAGCTACTGATTTAGCCTACTGTAGCTCTGTTTTGGGCTGTTTTGATCATATGAGTCTTGTCTTGCATGGCTATAGTGCAAATGCCTTCACTAGCTCATTGTTTTAGGCCTCTAACATGCTTTGCTTGAGATGATTTCATGTTGTAGCATCATTTGACATGTGATTTCAGTGTGTATAGCTCTGTCACACTCTCACTTACTTCACTCTTTCATTGCTTTTGAGAGTTGTATTTTGAGTCTTGTTTATAGCCTAACACATGAGCATGTTTTTCTTGCCTTTTATGCTTTAATCTCAGCATGTTTTAGCTACTGTTTTGACATGCCTTAGCTCTATTTTGAGCTAGTTTGGTCAGTTGAGCTTGGTTTTGCATGCCTCTAGTGTAGTGCTCTTCACTAGTTTAGTATTTTTTGGCTTTTGAACATGTTGTGCATGTGCTTCTTACATGTTATAGCACTATTTTTCATGTCATATCAGCACTGAAAAAGTCTGCAACCTCTCTCTATTCTTCACTTTTTAATTTGCTTTGAAAGTGGTCTTGAGCCCCTTGTTGGCTTGAGTGTGGACTTGAGGCTCTCATGCCTAATGGTTTTAACCCTCTCTTGAGGGTTCCTCCTAACCAACAACATGAGGCCTCTTTCATGCTTAAGGCACTTGTGGCTTAACCATCTTTCCAATTAGAGGACAATCACATTGGACTTAATCGGTTAAAGGATTAATCGGTAATTTAAAATGTGTAAACAAAATGAACCAAGTAAAACTTGGGCAAGATAAACATATTTGTGTTACATTGCATGTGTTTGGATCGAACATTAATCCAAACACAAGAAATGTGGGACGTTTCATACTTAAAGTGATGAAACGTGTCACATTTCTTGGTTGTCGTCACCCTTGATCATGCATGATAGGGTGGTGGTCCTTTGAGTCTTATTTGTGCATTCATTAAGCTTGTACAAGCTTGACTCTTTGGCCATCATGCATGAAAATGCTTGATTGGTGGCTTGAGAGCCAAGTGCCATACTCCTTTGAGCCTGAGAAATGATGAGGAGGTGGCAGTACACACATTCCTTGAAAAATGCATTGCTTTGCCTCTATTGCTTTCTGTTGCAGCAAAAACAGAAGTCTGGAACAAGCAGTGGTCGATCGGCCACCTGAAGTAGCTGACCGGCCACCTAGACTAGCCGACCGGCCAGTTAAAGTGGCCGGCAGCCACCTTCTGTGGCCGACCGGCCACCAGGCCATTCTTGTGCAAAAGTGTTCCTGTTTTGGAGCAGAAGCAGTCTAGAAATTGGTACAGTGTTAAGAGATCAAGGCGAGTGAAAACAGAGGCAACCGGTGGCAAGGCGATGGATTTTCGGGAGGACGCAACCGAGCATGCATGTCTCTCTCGCCCGCGAGGCCACTTTATTACTTTATTAGCTAGTTGTAGCTGATTAATACATGTGTTGTAATTAATTAGTTTAATCCGTTTTGTAATATTTTAATCAGCTTAGCATAGCTAGTCATTCAATTGTGTTGTAATTAATTAGCTAGAATAGTTGATTAATTCGTTTTGTAATAATTAGCTTAGCTTAGTGTAGCTTAGCTTATTCATTCGGACCCTCCTTTGAGAGGGCGCAATGTTGTAATTAGTGTGCGTGTGTGTGTGCATGTCTTCTAACCCCACGTCTTTCTCCCTTTTGTTTAACTGCTTTTGATAGTTAGATTAGGGCACGTTTTGATTAGCATACCTTATGCTTGCACGTTTGCATCATTCATTTGTCTTGCATGCACCGAAGCTCGGCGCATCATTCAAACTGCATTGTATTTCAATACACTTATTTGAATACGTGTTTCAAAGCATGTTATCAAATTGTTGCATTCATATGTCATCTTAGATAGCCGAGCCTATTAATTGCATTATTACATGTGTTGCATTAGGCATCTTACATAGTTGGAATCATGCGTATTTCTACCTAGCTTTTGTTTTGGCTTGGAGTACTTTGTAAGTTTTACACTTTAGCATACTTGCATGAGTGTGAGTGTTACCATGTTTCGCATGCTTGCCATGAGGCTATTTGCTTAAATGATTAACTACATGAATGCATGTGGATGAAGGCTTTGTTACTTGAATTGGGACAATTCGACGAATGCATGTTTCAAGCCCACTTTGCAAAGTGGCAAATCATGTTGTAAGCCCACTTGAGGGTCACAAATCCGCGTTTTAGCCCACTTGAAGGTGGCAAATTCAAACCATTTTCGAAAACAAACATGAATTAAATTGTTCCAATTCTCGCGATTTTAGTCTATACTTGTATGTGTGCGTCACATAGTAAAGTTAGCTAATAACTGGAATAAGAACACATGAGGTTTATAAAACAACATATCATGCTTAGTAAAGGCCGATCCTTTGATCGGGCGAGCGGGGGTACTCATTTCAGGACCTTCCCCTCTCGTACCCAAGTTCCCGAGCCGAGGCAACTTTGGTGATGACGAACACATGGCGTTTGGCACGAGTCAGGGTTTCCTAAATTTTCCTAAAACAAAATATTTAGGTCGCGACTCTGTAATCTGGCAGAGCAGTCCAATTTTGGCATTATTTGATTTAAAATGGATTTTCCAAAATGATTTGCCAGATTGGACTCTTTGATGTTTATCAGTTTCACATTGCACATTGTGAGATTAGATTCAGAATCGTGACAAGACTGTAGGACCAATTCGAGCTCTCTGAGAGGGGGATGCGAAAAAAGTTGAGTCTACAGTTTCTGGCGACTCCGCTGGGGATTTAGAGAACTTGACTCGAACTCATGATATGTTGTTTTATCGACATTTGTGTGTTTCTTTGCATTGCATTTGTATAGGTGCACCTAAGTCACAGTGTTTGCCATCTGCTATTCCTGAACAATTTGCCAGAGGCTCGCTTGGAAAAGCGTGCCATAAGGTTGACCGGTTACGGCTCTGCCACGATGGGAGCACAAACCTTGGATCTGGATCACCGTTGTATCATTTGATCCTCCTTTCACTTCTTAATGTTTGGTGCGAGAGGTATATTAGGTGGTCTTGCTGAGGCACCCTTTTGACCAATTGACCTAGTTGCATAGCGGAAACCATAGAGATTGTTCCAAACTAGGACAGGTTGCTCACCCAAATGGAGGATTGTTTGAAACCGCATGCGTGCGTAGTGAATCCCTAGTTCCTGAAGAAATTAGGACATGGTAACCCTACCCCACTATAGGGGTGTTTTGGCTCTCACTTGCTTGATATGTGCTATTAGGATGTGTCTTTACAGGAATATATGTATCAGTTGCAAGTCTGGGTATTAGTTTGAGGGTATCAGTTTTCAGGAAGAAGTTTTGGGGGCAGAAATCAGTATTTGAGTGCAGATTGTCCAGCTTATGATTTCAACTGTGTGTTGTCTTTGTCTAAGCCGAGGTGTTGTGTGTTTGCTGATTGTTGTTCCATTTTTGCTTTATTTTCTTTTTGCAAGGTAGTGTTTCACAATTGCTTCCGACGAGGTAGTTTCCTCCCGAGCACTCTGGACCAGAGTTAGGAGGATTTACTGATTTGAGGATCTTATTGGAGGACAACCAGTGTTTGCTTCGCTACCTCCGGTTACGAGATGGAGGACAGTCAGGCATAGATCACTGGTTCAACAGTCGCCAATTCAACGGTCACTATCTGCATCACCTGTGCTCAGTCGGGCCCAGTTCTCTGCTTCCACCTCAAAAAGAGAGTATACACTGGTTTTGTCAGATCAGCACCCCTCAGACAATATGGAGGATATGATGCGTCAACTTCAACTGACAATCGAGGCCATGCAGCGAGACGCTGCTCGCCAAGCGGAAGTTACCGCTCGCCAAACAGAGGTCGCAGCCCAGCAAGCTGAGTTAATTGCCAGGCTTCAACAGCAGCAGTAACCACAACAAGCAGCAGCTTCTGCTTCGCACCCGCACCCGCCCCCGCCTAGGGTTCCAATACCCGGGGATACAGCTAATGTCTAGGAGAATACAGACACTCTAGCAGGGCCAGTTCCACCTCAGACTTCCAAAGCACCGACCTACCCAACGGACATACCGTTCGAGTTTGAGGTCGATCCCACTGCTTTGAAAGTAAGCAAGCTTGAGAAGCTGTTCAAACGAGCTCAGGGAGTCAATTTGATCCCAGATATAGAGGACGGCTACACAGATTCAGCGGTGACATTGCCGGATAGATTTAAAATGCCACAAATAGACCGCTTCGACGGCTTGGGCGATCCTATGGTCCACCTGCGGCTATTTTCAGATATTCTACAGCCGATGGGCCTGACTAGATTGCAAAAGCTATCCCTCTTTGGCCGGACCCTGTCGGATATTGCGGCTATCTGGTATGCTAAATTGGAAGATTCTGTGAAAAGGAGTTGGGAAGAGATGGCCGAGGCCTTTGTCGCCCAATATTCTTGTAACACTCAAATCGAGGTCACAACTCGTGATCTTGAAGCTACTCGACAAGAGCCGAAGGAGGGCTTTCTCTGATTTCGTCACTAGGTAAAGGGCCAAGGCCTCTATGATGACCACTAGGCCAGCTAAGAAGGACCAGATAAGAATGGTCGTTCGTAATCTGCAACCGAAGCTGATGCAGAAGATGATTGTCTTACCCCTATCTACAGTTGCTGACCTTCATGAGATAGGGGTACAGATAGAGGATGCGATGAAACAGGATCTGATTGACCATGAAAAGGAGCAGCCCAAGAGGGCTTTAACACGCGGTTCAAATGCGGCTACGAGTAGCAACGCAGCTGTAAGGACTTCTGACGTTGGTATGGTCACCACCACACCAAAAACAGCCACCCCCTTTACCGGCACATCCGGAGCCACCCCACAACCTGCAAAATACCCACCCTGGGGCCAGAGGGTGTTCACCCCACTCTACATGTCTCTATGCAAAGCCTTAGGGGTCCTAATTAGAAAAAGGCATCTGAAGCCCCTAGAACCACGCCCATTGCCCAATCCCCTCCCTCCTACACACAACCCAGCCAAGTATTGCGCCTTCTACCAGCAGCATGGTCATGATACCGACCTATGCTGTAGACTCCGTCATGAGATTCAGGATCTCATTAACAACAAGGTGATAGCGTCTCTTGAGAAGCCTAACGTCACTATAAACCCTCTTCCACCACATAACCAACCCCCTCATCCACCCAGGCAAGTAAACCTTATCCAAAAAATGGCCGTCCCATACGACCCCAACATATACATCACTTCCTCCCACCTGCCTAAGCCAGCGCTGTTCATCTCAGAAAGCACAGCCTTGTGCATGATGAGCACGTCCATATCCCAACCCGAACTCGTGGTGGTGGCTGAGGTAGAAGAAGGTATACTTGAGGGCTCTGTGAGCTTAACTGAAGAAGAGTACAACCCTTGCTGTTACATTGTGCCAACTAGCCAGGCCAGACCGAGGGTGGAATTGCGATAAGGATGGAGGTTAATGTAGTCCAGGAGGACGGGCCAAGCCAGGGGCTGGATGACTTAGTTGAGCTTGAGGAGGATATCAGTAACCTGTAGGTTCTTTGATGAACAGGATCTGGGGGACGTATAGATTGGTTGGTTTGACATGAACAGATCAATGAATAATACATGGTAGCTTAGTGACGAGCCGGATGTTGTTGAGGGGTCTCAACCGAAGTAGGGACAGTCGGAAACAAGAACGTCTGCAACGGCCGGAACGGTCGACAACAAGGGGAAGTTGCCGGAGAGCACTAGTATTAAGAATTTTGCTCAAGAATTGAGTAGCTTGTATACAGCTAATACAGAACAAGAGGCCGCGCTGAGGCAGTTCGAACAGGAAAAAATTGAGACTGATCAGAAGGCTAGGAAAGCCAAAGGTCCTGCGGGGACAGAATGTGTTGTGAACACGGGAACAATTACAGCAGAACCGTACGTGTGTTTGTCGGTTACCGAAGGAATGTGGTGGGAAGATGAGGATTTTCATCTCGCCTACACGGATGAGGATTGGGGACAGAATCTGCCAGATGATACATGGTATGCTGAGAAAGTTGATCACATGACTCGGAGTGGGCGGTACTTTAAGCCCCCACACCTGGACCAACCAGAAGCATCAGGGACAGATAAAGAAGCAAAGAAACAGAAAGATAAACTGTTGGAAGAGGAAGTTATACTGAAGCAGCTGAAAAAGATCCAAGTAGATATCTCCATTTGGGGATTGCTTATGGCTTCACGGGTGCATAGACAATCCGTCCTATCAGCAATAGATAAGGCTAAGCTCTCTATTGACACAACCCCTGAGCAGTTAGTGGGACTGGCGTTCCCGGGAGGTGCTTCACCGACTTTGACCTTTACAGATAAAGAATTGCCACCTGAGGGCTTTGAACACAATAAGCCGTTATACATCTCTGTGGAATGTAAAGAGAAGTGGATACCAGTTGTCTTGGTTGATACAGGATCTGCAATTAATGTGTGTCCGTCGCGCACGACCTATGCTATCGGTTTGAAGCCGGCAGATTTTGTACCGACAGCCCAGGTGATTCAAGTTTATGACAATACAAGTCAGGAAGTGATGGAGACAGTGCAGATCAGAATTCAGGTTGGCCCAGCGCAACAAGACATTGAATTTCACGTCTTGGATGTTCCAGCCACCTTTAATTTACTCCTTGGACGACCGTGGCTGCACCAAGTGAGAGCTGTCTCTTCCATTCTGCACCAGATGCTGAAGTACCCCCATGGGAAGGGGATAGCTATTGTTTTTGGCAATTCTTCGATACATCCGCCGCCAGAGGTTACTACACCGGTCTTGGAAATTGTACACGGCGAGGAGGACGTCTTTCTGTCTGTGTTCACCTTGGCCGAGGCCCGGGTAGTGCAAGATATGCTGGCTGTTGATGAGGGACTGTATGTCAGTGCGTAATTCATCTACCTTATGAATAAGCTTCAACATGTACCCGAAATGGGATTGGGAAGAAGCGGCTGAAAGGGCATCGCTGCATTGTCCGAAGTGCCACATAACCCTTATACCTTTGGTCTAGGTTACACGCCTACCAAAAAGGATTAGGTAAGAAAGGGAAAGGAAATGGCAGGAAGGGCCAAGGCTAAACAAACTGGGAAGCACTATGAGTTTGTGCATAGACCTATTCAAGGAATCCTGAACGGCCGCTTTGTTCGGGAGGGGGAGGATTTCCCATCTTATGGCTTTCTTAAGCCATGGCTGAATTTAGAGAAACGGCGTTTGCCCGGCTTTGAGATCTTTTTTGACCTACAGTTGCAAGGGGATTAAGTTGTAGAAGAGCAGACTAACCTACCAGTTGTGGCTGAATAGTGCAAAGAGGATGAGTCCGATGGCACAGAACTCGAGATGGGAGCAACGCTGGCTTGTCTCCTCTCAGATCCTCAGATCACACCGGAGTGCTTGCGAGATGACTTCTCTATTTCCATGATTGGAGATCAAATGGCTGTGGGCCCTTCTTCCGGCATTCTGGATGCATCTATTGCACCCTCCCTTGTTTGGCAGTACGAGGAAGGCTTTTTGTCCAGCAATTCTGAGTTAGGTAGTGAACCGAAATATGATTCCATAGAGTTTGTGGAGTCGAAATCAGATTCTAGTTCTTTTGAGTCAGAGTTCGGTATTCCTGGGGTTGATAACCTGAATGCCGTTGTTTTGTCCAGGTTATCTTTTTCCTTTTCTTTTGAATCAGTTGTAACCGAGGAATGGACGAACTGGAAAATGTGAATGAGAATGGTACCACCGCTGTTTCTGAGTACTTTTCTGTGCCACTTGTTTACTGCATTAATCAGGACTTTCAAAACTTTGATACAAACGACGAGGAAAAAATTCCTCCAGTTTTGAAACATTTGATTGACCGAAAGGAGGAGAGGTTTGTAAAACCTTTGGTTGATGAAATCACTTCAATTAATTTTGGTACTAAGAAGGATCCACGTCTGGTCCAGATCGGGTCCACATTGTCTTCGGAGGAACGTGAGCGCTTAGTCGCTTTATTAAAAGATTTCAAAGATGTTTTCATGTGGTCCTACGAAGACATGCCTAGAATCGATCTTGAGATTGTACAGCACCGGATCCCTTTTGACCCTGAGGCTCGACCCGTCAAGCAGAAGCTTCGGAGAATACGCCCGGATTGGGCTCTGAAAATGAAGGAAGAGGTCACTAAGCAGATAGATGCAGGGTTCCTGCTAGCATCTAAGTATCCTACTTGGTTGGCCAACATTGTTCTGGTGCCGAAGAAAGATGGCAGAATTCGGGTGTGTGTGGATTTCAGAGATTTGAACAAAGCTAGTCTGAAGGACGACTTTCCTCTACCTCACATCGACGAATTGGTGGACTTCACCGCAGGGCATGCGCTGCTTTCCTTTATGGATGGGTTTTCCGGGTACAACCAGATCTTGATGGCACCTGAGGATAGGGAGAAGACTGCCTTCACCACGCCGTGGGGAACCTACTGCTATAATGTGATGTCGTTCAGTTTAAAGAATGCTGGGGCTACTTATCAACGGGCAGCAACTATGATCTTACATGATATGATCCACAAAGAGGTTAAAGTATATGTGGACGATATGATTGTCAAGTCCAAGGAAAGAGAAGACTACTACACCGCCTTGAAGAAATTTTTCCAAAGGATTAGAGAGTATCGGTTGCGACTGAATGTACTTTTGGTATTACAGTAGGGAAAATGTACTTTTGGTATTACAGTAGGGAAAATGCTGGGGTTCTTGATTACACAAAGGGGCATCGAAGTCGATCCTTCCAAAATCAAGGCCATACTAGAAATGCCATTACCAAAGATTGAAAAGGAGGTGCGAGACTTTCTGGGTAAAGTGCAATTCATAAGATGATTTATTGTAAAAAACCTTGACTTGTGAACCACTATTTGGTCCCTTGAAAAAAGGAAAGAAATTCCAATGGGATGACTGATACCAAGTTACTTTTGAGCAGATCAAGCAGTATCTACAGAACCCACCTATATTGTCACCGCCAGAGCCGGGGAAGCCGTTGATTTTGTATCTGTCAGTAACCGACACGACTATGGGCTGCATGCTTGCACAGGAATCTGAGGATAGAGTGGAGAAGGCCATCTATTACCTGAGCAAGAAGATGCTGGAATATGAGACTTGTTACACTCTGCTCGAGAAGGCTTGTTTAGCCTTGGTATGGGCTGCCAGGAAGTTGAGGCACTACCTGTTAGCTCACTCCGTAATTCTGGTTTCAAGATTGGATCCCATCAAATATCTCTTCGAGAAACCAGCACTTACGGGTAGGCTAGCCCGTTGGTTGCTTCTTCTCTCCGAATTTGATTTGAAGTATATGACTCGCAAGTCTGTGAAGGGAAGAGTGGTAACGGAGTTCCTAGCCGATCACCCAGTAGAGGGAGACGAAGCAGTAGAGTATTTGTTCCCAGATGAGGCCATTCTGCAAGTTGAAGAAGAGATTTGGACTATGTACTTTGACGGAGCGTCTAATCAGTACGGGTATGGGATAGGGGTGTTGCTGATAATGCCCAACAATTCCCACATACCTTTAGCTTTCAAACTCCGGTTCAAAGTATCAAATAACGAAGCAGAGTACGAGGCATGTATCGTTGGCTTGGAAGCCGCCCTGAAACTAGGGGCAAAATGGTTGGATGTCATTGGGGACTCAAACCTCGTTATGTCTCAAGCAAAAAGAAACTAGAAGGTTAAAGAAGAAAGGATGAAAATCTATAGCCAAACCTTGGACGTTCTGATTCCCAGGTTTGAGAAGTTAACCTTCATGCATTTGTTAAGAGAGAGCAATAGGTTTCTTGACGCTTTATCAACTCTATCTTCCATGATAGACATCCCTTTGGGAGTCCGGATGCGTCCAATCATTATTGAATAGAGGTATGTGCCAGCCTACAAGCTGATTGCCGCAATAGATGAAGTACAAGATCAGAACCCCTGGTATCATAATATCTGGAACTTCTTGGAGAAGGAGGCTTATCCATTAGGGGCAAGTGCCAAAGATAAAAGGGCAATACGATGAATGGCTGCTCAATTTATCATCTGTGGGGGTAAATTGTACAAACGGGGCCATCTGGAAATGCATAAACTGTGTGTTGATGCTGAAGAGTCAAAGCGCCTAATGGAGGCCATCCACGGAGGAGAGTACCGATCGCACATGAGCGGAGTGACGCTAGCTCGGAAGATTCTCAGACAGGGTTACTACTGGTCAACCATGGAGGAGAATTGTATTGGTTTTGTTCGGCGATGCCACAAATGCCAGATCCATGCAAATCGCATGAATATCCCACCGTCAAAGTTGTACAACATGACTTCACCATGGCCATTTTCAGTCTGGGAAATTGATGTTATTGGAGCAGTTACTCCGAAGGGGTCAAACGAGGCATGAGTACATCCTGGTGGCAATAGACTACTTCACAAAGTGGGTTGAGGCCCAATCCTACGTAGTACTTCGCATGTAGCCAAGTTCATCAGGAATAACATCATCTGTCGTTATGGGGTCTCGAATGAGATCATTTCGGACAATGGTTCCCACTTCAAGAAGGAAGTGATCGACTTGGAGAAATACAACGTGGCTTTTCATAAGTCATCCACATATCGGCCACAAACCAACGGAGCTGTTGAGGCCGCCAACAAGAACATCAAGCACATTTTACAAAAGATGGTGGAAACCTACAGAGACTGGCCAGACAAGCTGCCATTTGCTCTTTGGGGCTACAGAACGTCAATTTGAACTTCTATTGGGGCAACTCTGTATTCTCTGGTTTATGGGATGGAGGCTGTTCTGCCTATTGAAGTTGAGGTTCCGTCGCTGCGGGTTATGGCCGAGTGCCAGATAGCAGAGGCAGATTAGCAACAGAGCATGTTCGAAGAACTTATGTTGTTCGACGAGAGGAGGCTGAAAGCACTGTACCACGTCCACGGTTATCAACGCAGAATCGCCAGGGCTTTCAACAAGAAAGTTAAGTCCAGGAATCTAAAAGAAGGGGATCTGGTGCTCAAAGACAACTGAGCTCCTATCCATGACCCTAGAGGCAAGTTTAGACCTAATTGGATTGGTCCTTACATCGTCAAGTCTATCTGGTCTGGTGGAGCTGTCATTCTTATGGACATAGATGGCCTCGAATTCTCCCAACCAATCAACATGGACAAGTTGAAAAAATACTACCCTGGAGAGGCTCGCTAGGCCGAAAACCCGAAAGGGCGACCTGTAGACACCTCATTTTTGACCGTCTTCAAGACTTGGACGTCACCGCTTGAACACTCGGTGATCATCCATGTTTTTGTTCGTCTTGAGTTCCCGGAAGCCTTGGCGGCGCGCCTCGTCTCAGGACCTCTCGACTTGACCGTTTTGTGGTTGGTTTGGCACCAAACACTTGTGTTTTGCCTTTGAGAGGCAGGGTAGGGCTTGTAGACCATCCCCACCCATCACCGGCCATGGCTTGAGGCCACCGGCTCTGTTTTGTGGCCACCGGCCAAATGTTTGGCCGGCCAGCACTATAGATGGCCGGCCGGCTATCTTTTTTTGGTCAATTGCATTTTTGGCCGGCCGACTACTGTGCATCTGCTTTTGCAGATATTTTCTCACAACTGGCATGCATTTGGCTCCCCTCCATACACGTGTATGGAAGGATCTCCCTCTTGTTAGCTTCCTTTGGAAGCTTTACAAGACTAAAATTGTCTATAAAAGGAGTTTCTTCTCTCTTGCATCAGGGGTTAGACATTTTAGACAACATTTTTAGGGTTTGAGTTCTAGGGTTAGGGTTTGCTCATATCCTATCTCCATATCTCTCTCTCTTGTGTGTGTTTAAGCTTAGATTTGCACACAAACACCCACCATCACACCTTGGCCTTTGGCACCGAGTCAGGGTTTCCTAAATTCCCCCATTAAAATATTTAGGTGGCGACTCTGTATCTGGCAAAGCAGTCCATGTTTGGCACTTCTTTACAAAAATCTGTTTTCCAAAACGATTTGCCAGATTTGGACTCTTTGGTTCAAATTAAGAATCGTGACAAAATTGAGTCCGAACTGTAACCCGTGAGCTCCCTCACGGACCTGTTACAGTTTCTGGCGACTCTGCTGAGGATTTTAGAGAACTTGACTCAAACTCGTGATATCTCGTTTTGACCACACTTATGTGTTTCTTTGCATTGCATGTGCATTGGTGCACCTAGGACACCGTGTTTGCCATCTGTCATTCCTGAACGGTTTGCTGGAGGCTTGTCTTGTCAAGGCATGACCATAAGGCTGACCGGTTATGGGCTCTGACAGTATGGGAACACAAACCCTGGTTTTACCGGGGCACCCTTTTTGACCATTCGACCTAGTGCATATTCGGAATCCATAGTGACCATTCCAAACTAGGACAGGTTGCTTACCCGATATAGGTTGTTTGAAGCCGCTGCGTGCATAGTGAACCCTAGCTCCTGACAAAATAGGACAGGGAAACCCTACCCCAACATAGGGGTGTTTTGGCTCTCTTTTACATGCTATGTGCTTTTAGAGTATATCTCTACAGGAACGCGCATATCAGTTTGCAAGTTTGAGTATCAGGCCCGAGGGCACCAGTATCAGTCTAAGAGAATCAGTTATATCTGTGGGTATCCGATTTAGTATTTTGGGGCAGTGATGCAGTAATCCTGAGGAACAGTGATCAGTAATAGAGTACAATTGATTGGCTACATCTGTGTTTGATCCATTTGGGGCTGAAATGCTGCTTGTTTTTCCTTTCAAGGTTCAGAGAATTGGTACAGAATAGCTAGTGTTCCCCCTTGCTGAGGCAGGACTTATGACGACGCAGAATTCGGAAGAGATTGTGGTTATGACAGCCGCATTAGATCAAGGAATCACTCTGCAAAGTGAGACCAATGTTAATATGCCGCATCCACCCAGGTCGCCTGTTGCGCACCCGATCTGGGCACCCCAGTTGTATCAGGCTCGCGAGCCCACCACATTCGAGTTGATGGGGATGATAGGTGATCTCCAGAGGTCCGTGGCGGATCTCGCCTACAGAATGTCGACCTTGCCACCAGCTGCACCATATGCCGGGAGTTTTATACCCTAGGAGCCCCCGCTGTTGGGACGGATTGTGATTGAACTTAGCCAACTGGAGATGGCCTCCAACCATGGCAATGACGTATCAACATCAACCCAAACCCTTAATCAGGCTGAGGCCAGAGGTAATGACAAAATAAAGGCAGATGCCGATCCCATCGAACAACTGCTGTGGGCAGTCAAGGCTTTGAAAGCCGAGGGGGTGAGCAAGTAACAGATATTTGCAGCTGTGACAAAAGCTTTGGAGGATGCTTTTCCCACTCCACCTGAGGGTAGTTCAAGACAGTCAGAAAATCGGGATAGGCCCCGTCATGCCAGAACAGTTCCTTCCGTTCCCAATCCTGCACCTGGGAAAGATCAGAAAGCCAAGGCGGCGCCTGCCGACCCTTTCGCTAGTGCGTCTAGCAAGAATAATCAGGCTCCAAAGTACCTGCCCCGAGGGCGCAGGGTCTTTCACGAACTCTACATGCCCCTGTCCAAGGCACTTCAGATCCTAGCCGAAAGAGGGCATCTTAAACCTTTGGAGCCCAGGCCTCTCCCGAAAAATCTCCCTCCCACGCATGACGCTGCTATGTACTGTGCATACCACCAGCAAACCGGTCATTGCACCGATAACTGTTTTCGTCTCCGTCATGAGGTACAAGATTTGATCGACAATGAGGTTATCCTCCCACCCACCTCAGCCAAGTCCGTTACTACTCAGCTATTGGATTTTGAGGATGCTGATACTGCGAGTATGTGATCAAGGTTGGACCATTTGTGGGCGGCGCCCAGTGTTTTTAATGCGGCGTCCGGCACGCATTTTTGAGCATCTGCGAATGCTAGTTTTGTAAAATCTGGCTTGGGTGTCAAGTCAGCCTTTGTTTCGTTTTGAGTCTGTCTCATTGTCTTGAGTCAGTCCTTTTTGCTTACAGGTCTGTCTTGTTGTAGCGAGTCAGTCCCTTTGTATAGAATGTCGGGTGATTCCGGGGTTGTTGCCTCGAACACCATTTTGTAATTATCCTTTTGTTTTCCTTTTGAGCCTGTCTCAGTTGAGGAGCCAGTTGCAATCAGGAAATTTGAATGAAACAGCTGCGGCCATCACGTTTCCGTACTTATTGCTGTTTCGAGCCTGTTGTGCCAGAGAATTCGGATGGGACGACAATACATTCTACTCGCTTTTTTGTGCCCTGAAAATCATTGTAATGACCTAAGTTTCTTTTCAAAACCCGTTTTTGAACACTGCGGTGAAAACGAAGAGGAAGGAATTCCTCGGGTTTTGTAAAACTTTGATCAATTTGAGAGGAAGAGAGGCATGCTAAACCTTTAATGAATGAAATCATGCCTGTCAGCGTGAGTACTGAGTAGGACCCTGGCTTGACCCAGACTCGTTCCATACTATCTTCAGCGCGAGCGATTTGTTGCTTTCTTAAAAACCTTCAAAAACAAAATGTTTTGCGCGGTCCTGCGAAGACTTGTGTGGAATCGCTCTTGAGATTGTGTGGCCCAGGATCACCTTCAGCCTCAAGATTCAATCCATTTGTTTCGAACCTAGAATCCGTTCAGAACGTTCAATAATCAACCACCATGTGAGACCTGTGTGGCCAGATCAGAAGCACCCCTCGAACTAGGGGCAAAAATATCCGATGTGCTCGAAGAGCTGAAGATGGGTCCTCCTGCAAATCAACACAACAGTCACTCTCCCGGATACAGTGAGGCTTCAATCTCAAAACCATTTGGCATGGACTTGTTACACTTTTACCCTTTGAGAGGCTCGTTGGGCCGAAAAGCCGGAAGGGCGACCCAGGCAAAAGTTAGAGTAAGGAAAAATAAGCAAAAAAAAGAAAAATACAAAGAATATATACAAAAAATACAAAAAGAAAGCAAAAAAAAGAAAAGAAAAAGAAATAAAAAAGGTAAAAGAGGCTCGCAAGGTCGAAAACCCGCATCGGGCGCCTTGGCAAAAGTTAGAGCCTAAAAAGTGAAGGTTAAAATACCCGAGTGTACCTTAACCGGAACTACGTAAGGCTTGATTCCCATGTTTGGGATACGTAGGCAACTTCGTCCTGAAGTCCAGCCCCCAACGCTCTCATAACGCCTCAGTCCATGTAATGGTTTTGATCACCCTTGCCTCATCCGCATCCGACAGTTCGGTTTTGACAACCGTGAACTACGTAGGCTTGATTCCCATGTCTGGGATACGTAGGCAACCTCATCCTGAAGTCCAACCACCAACACTCTCATAGTGACTGTGTCCATATATTGGTTCAGACCATCGTCTTCTACGTGTCCGAGAGTTCGGTCATCATTGATGAAGACCGTTTACGAAAATGCTGCGGCATCATCTAAACAAGGGGTAACTTTCCGTTGCCATGCGTTGCCACAAGCTGCCTTGAGTTGCCGTCCAAACCAGGGGTAACTTTCCGTTGCCATGCGCCCCTTCAAGCAAGGGGCAATTTTCCATTGCCTCCGATCCGAGGTTGCACATCTCGAGGGTAAGTTCCGTGCTCGTTTAGCATTGACCGTTTGCAAAAATAGCTTTTGAAAATTTTTACTGAGCTTGACTATTTTCTCGAAAACTGTTTTATTTTCCAAAACCGGACCATTTCTTGGACCCAGAAAGGGAAAATTTTCAGTGCTCACGGCCTGACTTGCATGATTTTCAAATCAGAAATTGAACAAGTATGTTAATCCGACTCTCATTTCTGTCAAAACTGTTTTGGGAAGAAAACAAAAAAGAATGGTCAAAGTGATAAACTAGGGGCATAGTTGAGTTAGGTGTTCTGTCTTTCCCCCGCCGTCAATATACTTGCCAGAAAGGCACCCTATTCGCCGGAAGAAACTTTCCCTATCCGAAATATCGACTGGACGTCGCTGGAAGGAACAGCCGCGAGCCATTAGTGTTGGGCAACTTTCTATTCATCTATCAATCACCCTAGGGAGGGATGAAAAAAAGGAGAGAATAAAGAATAGAGAGGTGTAAGCTGAGAGAAAAGTGAGGAAAAGGGTTTTGAAAAAAAAAACCGAGCCTGAGGGCCGAGTGATGTAAGAATCACAAATCAAAAAGGGTGGGAAACATACCCGGAGGAACTGACTCCTCGAGATCTGAGGTCTCTTCTTTTTGTAAACACGTCCGTGTGTCGTGTCTTTTGCCTTGTTTTCCTCAACTTTTGTTTCAAGCCTTTTCCGAGCATGTCTCGTTGTGTTTAGGTCGTGCACCCTTTGTTTGAGTCTTTCCCGCTATGTTCAGTCTTAGGCTCGATACCCCGGTTGAAAAACCCTTTTTAAATTTCAAAAATCGTTTGTGCTCAGAATGCTGTGCCATTCTCTACATTTATGCGAAGCAAGAGAAGGAAAGGAAAAATTTGGGGCATCTGAGTACGCTCCAACTTCAATTGGTTTCAATCTTTGTAGTCCGGCTTGTCAAATTGGGCTATTTGTTCGGGGTTTGCCATGTGCAGAATGAACCGAGTGCTGTGTTACGGGCTGTATGCAGACTAATCCTCAGTAAAGTATGGGCTGTGCGTTCAGAATGGAGCAGTGGGTTGCTTGGTTTGTTTTGCTATTGGCTGGTTAGTTATCTGATTATTGCAGTGCAAATGTTTAATATTCAGACATGCAGATCAATCCCATTGTTATGCAGTGTAGTATGATGTATTGCGATGCAAAGTATGAGATATGCAAATGTAACACTTTTTCAGACAAGAAGTTTGTTTCATTTCATCATCCTTTTTTTTAAGTACATAGCTTTGAAAACAAAATCTGCCTACGGCAGTACAAGGCACTCTAACTACCAACAAAAAGAAAAAAGTACAAAAGAAGAAGAAAACAGCAAAAGTCTGTATCAACGTCGAGATCTCAGGCCTGGGAGTCCATCCTAGTCCTCTTCCTAGACGAAGGTCCAGGAGCATCATCAGCACTATCTGAACCCGAGTCCGAGCCGTCTCCGGTCTCCTCCTCTGATGACTCCGCCTCTGCCTCCGCCTCTGACTCATCGTCGTCATCATCCGGAACTGGAGCCCGTGAGCTACTCCCGACGTGAGTGCGCCCCGCCTTGGTGCGGGGGAATACTCTGCCCTCCTCATCTCTCCCTCGAACAAGAACGGAAAGTCCAGCTGGAACACCTCCTACAGTGGGAATCTGGAAGGGAGGCTGAAAAGTACAAAAGGCAAGCGCATCAGTATACTGTGAGCAGTTTATCAGTGCAGAATGCAGTGTATGAGTACAGTGTATGAATGCCGTGAGCAGTGTGTCAGTACAGAGTGCAGTGTATGAGTACAGTGTACCCATGAGCAGCTTATCAGGTGTTGTGCAGTACATCAGGTCATGTGAAGCAGTTTGTGTATGGTTTGAGACTGTGGTCAGAAGAACATACCGGAATACTGTAGAGGGCCAGGAGGTCGAAAGTCCGTTGCAACATCCCCATCATGGAGGCATTCAGCTCCAAGGACTGCCGGGTGTACTCGGAGGAGGCTTGCAAAAGTATTAGATGCATCAGTATTCTGCGGAATATCAAATAAACTGAAAGGAAATGACAATGCAAGATGCAAAATGCAGTAGTACATACCGGAGGCAAGTCATGGAAACCGACCAACTCATGATCAGCTGGAGGAGGGGCAAAGGGGATCTGGTAGGTCGCCCCACCCTGCCCTCTGTATGTCAGCGAGGTGGGCAGTGCTGGCCAGCTAACCTCCCGTCCTCTCTGAACTCTGCCCCTGCCGCGGACCCGAGCTCTCCTCGATGCTCCTACTCCAGCCTCCGCTCCTGCCCTAGCCGCTGGCGCCACGGGCCTCGTTCCCTCAACCCGACGACCACCGCTCAGAGGCCGCATGATGTATGTCTCCATATACTCTCTGTAGTTGCCGATGCCTCTGAAGCAGATCGCGTCCCAGCCGATCGTATACTCGGCCATCTGCTCGGCGGTGAATCTCTCGGTATCCCTCATGTGCTCCGGAGGGTGAACCGGGACTATCTGCTCAGGTAACCCTAGGGTCTGGCATAGGAAACGCTCGCCCAGGTACCAAGCCCGACAGACCGGGCCCTCCAGCAGAATCTGGAAACGCGAGGTCTCCTCAGCACCGGCAAATCGGTCCCAAATCGTCGCTGGCAACGGAGCCCAAGGCTGCCAGGTGATTTGAAAATGAAATACAGTTTGTTATTTACTGTTATTGAAAACATACAGTGAAAAGCGAAGCTTAAATGAACTGCAAGTAAAACGTACCTCGGCAGGGGTGATAGTGTCGAAGTAGCAACGGATAAAGATGAATGTCTCCCGTGGCCTCCGCACGCATCTCCCGTCGAAACGGCGCGAGAAAGGGACGACGAGAGGGGTCTCTGCGTCAGGTACTGGGGCAAGCCTAGGAAAGTAGGCGTACACCCACAATTGCAGAGCAGAATGCCAGTATGCTTATCAGACAAAGCAGAATACAAGAATAAAACAGAAATAACAGAGCCGTGTGTAGTGTATTGGGCAGAGTGTACAGTGTGAACAGTGTACAGCCAGTGTAAAGCAGAGTATGTGTGTACAGTGTGAACAGTGTACAGCCAGTGTAAAGCAGAGTATGTGTGTGCCGTGTGTACAGTATACAGTCAGTGTAAAGCAGACCCCAATGTGTGCAGTGTACAGAGTACAGTACAGAGTAACAGAAAATGTAGAGCAGAAATGAAAAGCAGAGAAGAAACATACCTCCCAAGCACGCCAGTAGCCCCCGAGCAACTGTCCGCTGCCACGGGAAGCTGAGCTCATGTACCCATAGAGGGTGGCCAAGGCAGTGCCACCCCAGTCGTAGCGAAAGATCTGTGTAACATCCACCAAGGCACTGAGCAGGCAGAGGGGCACGATGTTCGCCCGGTCGGCGAAGATAGTCGTCCCCAGCAGAAACATCAAAAAGCCGCGGGCGTACTGCTCCACAGCCTCCTGAGTCATCGGAGCCTCCTTCACCAACGCGGGCTGGACCCTGAACTGCACCTCAAACCAGGAGTAACGAACGAAGCCTGGACGGGCGAGAGGTGGCACCTTGCCAAGCAGAGGAATTTGAGCAGCGGTCCACTCGTCCATATCGATATCGAAGGGGATCAGATCACCCCCTACCCCGATGCCTGTGAGCATCGAGAAATCGTAGGGAGTCATCGTCATGTCTCCCGTCGCAGATAGATGGAACGAGTCGGTGGTGTCCCACCACCTCTCTGCTAGAGCAGCGAGGAGAGGCCTGCTCGTAGTAAGTCTGGACAGCCCTCTGCAGAATGCACCAAAGCCGGCCTGGTCCACGATGTGGCGAACCGCGTCGGGTAGCTCGGCGTACCAGTCGCGGGCAGCGATGTTCCCATACCCCCGAACGGTATGGGAATCTCCCTATTTTTCAAACAAACAGTTGCGAAGCAATGCTAAAAATACCAGTTTTGTAAGACATGCAGAATTGAGGTAAATACAACATGCGTGCAAGTTTTTCAGATTTAAATAGATACCGGGTGCCGGTGTGCTTACAGTGAACTACAACGTGTGATGCGTCAACGTGTTTGAGT
This sequence comes from Camellia granthamiana, assembly GCA_036172215.1. Taxonomy (NCBI): domain Eukaryota; kingdom Viridiplantae; phylum Streptophyta; class Magnoliopsida; order Ericales; family Theaceae; genus Camellia; species Camellia granthamiana. Next base: position 11,704,057 of record CM069911.1, read on the forward strand.
GGTCCAGTGCAAGTGTAGCATGCGTGCAAGTTTTTCAGATTCGAACAGGTACCGGGTACAGGTACCGGGTGTCGGTGTGTTTGTAGTGAAATACGGAGTGTGCTGTGTGTTTGAGTGGTTCAGGGCTAGTGCAGTGTGTGTGGACGTGTCAGTCTCAAGCAAATATCAGTCGCAAGTATGTTCGCAGTTAACTACAGTATACAGTGCATCAGTGTATCTGAGCTAAGCGGTTAAAGAACATAATCAGCTATGGCAGTTGACAGTTTTATATTCTACATTGCAGAAAATAAAATGGAGGAAAGGATGTTACCTCGGAAACGCCGAAGGATAGATGAGATGTAGGCTCACGCAGTAGAAGCTCCGGAGGCATCGCCCTGTCACAACTCCGAAACTGACGAAGACCGTCAGGAGGTAGCACGTGGATAGCCGGCCGGTAGGTCGCTGGGTCGAATGGGCGGATGCTCAGGGGGAGGAGCTCGACCCTGGGATCCATCTCATGATCCGGGGGAGTCCCACCCTGTGGAATATCGTCGGCCATGTCAAAAGTAACGAGAAAGTGACCGGAAGAGGGAAAATCGGATGAAAATGTGGAAAGGCAACAAAAAGTCAACCCTAGGAGGGTGGAAAATGGCCGGAAAAGCTGGAATGTGAAAAATGTGGGAAGATCGAGAGAAACTCGAGGGGAACAAACCCCAAAAAGCGGAAATAGCGAAGGACACACCGAAATGAAGAAATATTCGGATGAAAATGTTCGAAACGCGAAGGTATACGCGAATCGAACGACGAAACGGACGTGAAACGCGAGGAAACGGAGAAAGGAGGAGAGAAGAATGCTCTAGGAAGAGAGAGTGAGTATTTTCGGCCAAGAGAAATGAAAGAAATAGGGTTTGAAACCCTATTTTAAAAGACCCAAGGCGAAAAGTCAAAATTGCCCCGATTCAGGCACTTTTGGCCGGTCGGCCGGCCAAATGTTTGGCCGGTGATGTTTTTCTGTGGCCGGTGGATGGCCGGTGGCTACCCCATGTGGCCGGTGAGGTTCCTACAACCTTTTTTGAGTCAGATCTGTAGTTTGGGGCCTTCATCGCTCAAGATAGTGCAAGAACAGTGCATTTCCGAAGCTAAACCAGCCTCCGTTTTGACCTCAGATCGTGTCTTCTGTGCGTGGCACTCAAATATGTGCAAGGCGTATCCTTTTTGGTATCCTTTTGTCTTTTATGAGATTCAAAAGTTGCCCCATGCACATTTCAATTCAATCATGTTATTTAGCGTATCGCACTGTCTTGTGCACCGCACTTCAATCGCGCTATTTTGCGCATCTCGTTGCATCTGGCATGCATTCATTGTTCGCGCTCTTTTGCGCACCTCACTCACATTGTCTTGATTAACCCGATCTAGGAGACCTTAAATCCTTAGAAGGTGCAAGACCTTTGGTGCATTGATGTGCACAGTTCATTTGCATTGTCATGCATCTTAAGCCGCGCGTTGCCGCGCATTCAAAATTCATGCATTGTCATGCATTAACCTGGTCTAGGAGACCTTAAATACTTGGAAGGTGTAAGACCTTTGGTGCATTGATGTGCACAATTCATTTGCATTGTCATGCATCTTAAGCTGCGCGTTGCCGCACATTCAAAATTCATGCATTGTCATGCATTAACCCGGTCTAGGAGACCTTAAATCCTTGGAAGGTGCAAGACCTTTGGTGCATTGATGTGCACAGTTCAATTGCATTGTCATGCATCTTAAGCCGCGCGTTGCCACGCATTCAAAATTCATGCATTGTCATGCATTAACCCGGTCTAGGAGACCTTAAATCCTTGGAAGGTGCAAGACCTTTGGTGCATTGATGTGCACAATTCATTTGCATTGTCATGCATTAACCCGGTCTAGGAGACCTTAAATCCTTGGAAGGTGCAAGACCTTTGGTGCATTGATGTGCACAGTTCATTTGCATTGTCATGCATCTTAAGCCGCGCGTTGCCACGCATTCAAAATTCATGCATTGTCATGCATTAACCCGGTCTAGGAGACCTTAAATCCTTGGAAGGTGCAAGACCTTTGGTGCATTGATGTGCACAGTTCATTTGCATTGTCATGCATTAACCCGGTCTAGGAGACCTTAAATCCTTGGAAGGTGCAAGACCTTTGGTGCATTGATGTGCACAGTTCATTTGCATTGTCATGCATCTTAAGCCGCGCGTTGCCACGCATTCAAAATTCATGCATTGTCATGCATCAAAAGCCGTACGTTGCCGCACATTTAAAAATTCATGCATCTCAAGCCGCGCATTGCCGCGCATCAAAAATCATGCATTGTCATGCATTTCAAGCGACTTGCGTTGTCGCGCATTCTATGCAACATGCATTTCATGCATCATTTGCATTTCAAAAAACAAAAACAAAAAAAAATCATGCATCATTTGCATTTCAAAAAACAAAAACAAAAAAAAAGAAACATGCATTTGTCATGCATTTCCATTGTAAATATTACATTCCATTCCATTGTATATTTGTAGATATTGCATTGTAGATTGCATGCATTCACTGCATCACCTCAGCCTATGGCTTGCGCCTTTCCATGTTGAGCTTGGTCTGGTATGTGCCCATACTTTTCACGTCGAAACATAGTTCAGTGGACCGTTCTATGTTAGACGCGGCTTGTATGTATACATGCCTTTCCTAGGAAAGATTTGGTTTGCCCGCGTGCCATATCCATTCCATCCATTCCATTCCATTGCATATTTGTAGATATTGCATTGTAGCTTGCATGCATTCACTGCATCACCTCAGCCTATGGCTTGCGCCTTTCCATGTTGAGCTTGGTCTGGTATGTGCCCATACTTTTCACGTCGAAACATGGTTCAGTCGACCGTTCTATGTTAGACGCGGCTTGTATGTATACATGCCTTTCCTAGGCAAGATTTGGTTTGGCCCGCGTGCCATATCCATTCCATCCATTCCATTCCATTGCATATTTGTAGATATTGCATTGTAGATTGCATGCATTCATTGCATCACCTTCTGCCTATGGCTTGCGCCTTTCCATGTTGAGCTTGGTCTGGTATGTGCCCATACTTTTCACGTCGAAACATGATTCAGTCAACCGTTCTATGTTAGATGCGGCTTGTATGTGTACATGCCTTTCCTAGGCAAGATTTGGTTTGGCCCGCGTGCCTTATCTATTGCCATTTTCCCCAGCATTTCATTGTATATATTACATTGTAGTGTAATTTTTGCATCCAGCATTAGGATCATTGTCCTTTCCCCAGCGGGTCGTTTCCCCACTTATGTCATCCCCCCCAATACTTGTTCTTGTGTCCGTCTACCTTACTCATAGTTCAGTTGATCGTTCTATGGTAGACGGACTTGTCACCTCCATTAATCTACTTGACATTTGTGTGGTTTTGAACAGCTCATGATTGGATCATGATTCAATTACTTTGCATATAGTTTGCATTGTTTCAATTACATTGCATTTTTATTTGCATTGTTTATACATTGTTTTGTATATATTGCATATCATTTTGCATTCATTTTTGCATTGTCATGCATGTTGCTAATAACATGGTACCTGTTAAGTTGTTTTCTTTGCAGGCACGATATTGTATGTACGGTTCATTTGCGGCTGGTGCAACCAGACGAACCGAACAGGTATTGTATTCTCCGAGTGAGACGTATCGAGAATTGCATAATTCTCTTACATCCTTTCTGCATTATAGTGTAGCTTGGTGTATGATAGCTTAAAACTGTCGCATGTGTGCTTCGTTACAGCTTTCTTTGCATGATCATAAGTTATGCTCGGCTTCTTGCATTGTCTTGCATTTTGCCCTTGCCTTCGGGCGCATATCTTGTTTGTCTTGCATGCTTTGTCTAAGTCTTCGGCCTTGTCAAAAATGGGTTGTCTCTGGGCTTTAACATTCACTCCCGTCATTATTATGACTTTCGAGTTCTGTCAAAGAGGGGCAACTGTAGACACCCCATTTTTGACCGTCCTCAAGACTTGGACGTCACTGCTTGAATACTCGGTGATCATCCATGTTTGTGTTCGTCTTGAGTTCCCGGAAGCCTTGGCGGCGCGCCTCGTCTCAGGACCTCTCAACTTGACCGTTTTGTGGTTGGTTTGGCACCAAACACTTGTGTTTTGCCTTTGAGAGGCAGGGTAGGGCTTGTAGACCATCCTCACCCATCACCGGCCATGGCTTGAGGCCACCGGCTCTGTTTTGTGGCCACCGGCCAAATGTTTGGCCGACCGGCACTATAGATGGCCGGCCAGCTATCTTTTTTTGGTCAATTGCATTTTTGGCCGGCCGACTACTGTGCATCTGCTTTTGCAGATATTTTCTCACAGCTGGCATGCATTTGGCTCCCCTCCATACACGTGTATGAAGGGATCTCCCTCTTGTTAGCTTCCTTTGGAAGCTTTACAAGACTAAAATTGTCTACAAGAGGAGTTTCTTCTCTCTTGCATCAGGGGTTAGACATTTTAGACAACATTTTTAGGGTTTGAGTTCTAGGGTTAGGGTTTGCTCATATCCTATCTCCATATCTCTCTCTCTTGTGTGTGTTTAAGCTTAGATTTGCACACAAACACCCACCATCACACCTTTTCTTGGAGCTGAGGCCCTTGAGGGTTGTTTTTGGAGTTTTGGAGCTGGTTTCAACCTAAAGAAACTGCTGGAGCTCTATTGGTGAAGAGGGTCTTCAAGGGTAAGAAGCTTGCCCCTTTATTCCCCATTTTTGCACACTCTTTTTACCTACCTTGCAACTATTTTTGAGCTTTGTGTATAACATATAAAAGTTCTGTTTTTTAGTGCTCTAACTAGTTGTTTAAGGTTGCTTCAAGCTTTGGGGTTGTTTGACCCCTCTTAAGCCTTGTAAGGCTCCATTTTGTGCCATTTTGAGTGAGCTCCGGGACCTTTGAGTTTGGGCCTCCTCACCACTGAAATCTTGAGGGATTTCAGAGGTGAGGATGGTGCCTTAAGGTCCTAGGAAGGAGAGGGCCACCCCCATCTCCTTGTTGTCCTTAAAAAGGACCATTTTTGCCTCTTGAGGGAGCACCATGTCTAGGAGTATGTTGACCATGCCTTGACTGATTTTCATGCTTATTATGTCATAATATAGCATTGTATTGAGTTGGTTTTGGTACACCATGCTTTCTTAGCATACATGTCTTGTAATGCCATATTGTAGCCTTAACATGCATCTAGGTTTTAACCCTTGTTCAAGCATGTTTTAGGCCTAGCTTTGTGAAGCTTTCATGTTTGTTTTGCCATGTTTGAGGTCTGTCCTTGGCTATTTTGGTCGACCAAGGCTTGCATTGCATAGCTCCTTTGCATATTGGCTTGTTAACCTTAAGTTGTGGACCATTGTTGCATGTTTAGCCTATCTTGTTTGCTTGGTTTGGCACCATGTTCTAGCATGATTTCAGAGCTTTCCAATGCATGCTAATTGTCCATGTTTGCATCTTCTTAAGTGTGCTTAGAAGTTGTACTTCATGCTTAAGTGTTGGACATCATTTTCATGCATGTTTGTATGTCAATTGGCCCTCATTCCTTAGCATCTTGGCCACTGTTTTGGGCCTAGTTAAGGCTTCCTAAATCATGCTTAAGTCCATCTCTTTGTTTGTTGCATGTACTCCTTGTATGTTGTAGCATATCGGTGAGTTGTTGCGTGATTGAGCTTGCATGATTGAATGAAGTCACATGCTTGCTTGCATGCTTGAATGAAGTCACATTATGCCTTGCATACTTGTTGGTTGCATTGTCTCATGCCTTACATGTCTTGTATGCTTCTTTTGCATTCCCATGTTGCATACTAGCCAACATGCCTAGGATTGCATTGCATAAGCATGCATGCTAGACCTCTTGAAGTGAGTATGATAGAGGTTGGGCCTCCTTGTGTGTTTATTTGGTTTGCATTCATTTGGAATTGAAGTTGCATGCTTGATTCTTTGGGCCATCATGCATGGAAATGCGTGATTGGTGGTCCAAGAACCAAGGTTCATGTCCCTTTGAGTCATAAACATGATAGGGGATATGATTGGTGCATACATTGCTTGAAATGCATTGCCATGCCAAGTATTGCCCTATGCTGCTGTCAAACCAAATTCTGCAGGAACTTTTGTTCGGCCGGCCATATTTAGTGCCGACCGGCTACCATTGTTGGCCGATGGATCAAATTTGTGGCCGGTGGTGTTCTCCTTCAGCCGGTGGTGTTCCATGGAATCCATAGAGCAAACCCTAAGACTTTGGAAGTCATCAGAGAAGCAGAGCAGGGAAAACAGAGGCATCTTGAGCATGTCAGTGGATTTCCGGGCAGAACCGAGCGCGCATGTATCGAGCCCTCTCCCCGAGGCTGCTGTTTATCGCTTTCTTAGATTAATTAATTCGCTTAATTAATTTAATGGTCTATAATATTTAATTAGCTTGTTAGTTAGTTAAATTGTATTATTCTTTCGGTCCCTTCGAGCGAGGGCAAATTTGTAATAAGTGTGGGTGAGTGTGTGTATGTCTTCCAACCCCCACTTCTTTCTCCCTTTTACTTACCTGCTTTCAATGGTTAGTACTAGGGCATATTTATTTTAGCATACCTTATGCTATGCATGCGTGCATCCATACATTTGTCTTGCATGCACCGGGCTCGGCGCATCACGCTAACTGCATTGTATTTCAATTCCAAATTGAATACGTGTTATCTGTTGCATTTCACATGCCATGTTTAGGATAGCCGAGCCTGTCTAGATTGCATCTTTGCATGTGTTGCATTAGCCATTTTAAACATGAACTAGGATCATACATATGATTACTAACATGTTCTTGTTTTGGCACGGAGTACTTTGTAAGTATTTTATGTTTTAGCATCTCGCATGAGTGTGAATGTTAACATGACAGCATGCTTATCATGTGGCTAAATGCTTATGTGTTATAAACTGCCTGAATGCCTGTGGGTGAAGGTTGGATTGTTTGAGTTGGAATAACTCATTGACATCCGTGTTTTAGCCTACTTGCGAGTAGCAAATTCCAAAGCGTTTTCCAAATAAACGGATATGCAATGCCTGTTTCCAAATTAGGCGACCTAGTCTATACTTTTGTGTTGTGCGCATCACTTAGTAATTCTAGCTAATTAACTGGAATAAGAACACATAACGCTTTCAAAAATGGATATCACGGTTAATAGAGGCCGATCTTCGGATCGGGCGAGAGGGGGTGCTCATAGCTGACCTTCCCCAATCGTACCCAAGTTCCCGAGCCGAGGCAACTTTGGTGATGACGGACACGTGGCCTTTGGCACCGAGTCAGGGTTTCCTAAATTCCCCCATTAAAATATTTAGGTGGCGACTCTGTATCTGGCAAAGCAGTCCATGTTTGGCACTTCTTTATAAAAATCTGTTTTCCAAAACGATTTGCCAGATTTGGACTCTTTGGTTCAAATTAAGAATCGTGACAAAATTGAGTCCGAACTGTAACCCGTGAGCTCCCTCGCGGACCTGTTACAGTTTCTGGCGACTCTGCTGAGGATTTTAGAGAACTTGACTCGAACTCGTGATATCTCGTTTTGACCACACTTATGTGTTTCTTTGCATTGCATGTGCATTGGTGCACCTAGGACACCGTGTTTGCCATCTGTCATTCCTGAACGGTTTGCTGGAGGCTTGTCTTGTCAAGGCATGACCATAAGGCTGACCGGTTATGGGCTCTGACAGTATGGGAACACAAACCCTGGTTTTACCGGGGCACCCTTTTTGACCATTCGACCTAGTGCATATTCGGAATCCATAGTGACCATTCCAAACTAGGACAGGTTGCTTACCCGATATAGGTTGTTTGAAGCCGCTGCGTGCATAGTGAACCCTAGCTCCTGACAAAATAGGACAGGGAAACCCTACCCCAACATAGGGGTGTTTTGGCTCTCTTTTACATGCTATGTGCTTTTAGAGTATATCTCTACAGGAACGCGCATATCAGTTTGCAAGTTTGAGTATCAGGCCCGAGGGCACCAGTATCAGTCTAAGAGAATCAGTTATATCTGTGGGTATCCGATTTAGTATTTTGGGGCAGTGATGCAGTAATCCTGAGGAACAGTGATCAGTAATAGAGTACAATTGATTGGCTACATCTGTGTTTGATCCATTTGGGGCTGAAATGCTGCTTGTTTTTCCTTTCAAGGTTCAGAGAATTGGTACAGAATAGCTAGTGTTCCCCCTTGCTGAGGCAGGACTTATGACGACGCAGAATTCGGAAGAGATTGTGGTTATGACAGCCGCATTAGATCAAGGAATCACTCTGCAAAGTGAGACCAATGTTAATATGCCGCATCCACCCAGGTCGCCTGTTGCGCACCCGATCTGGGCACCCCAGTTGTATCAGGCTCGCGAGCCCACCACATTCGAGTTGATGGGGATGATAGGTGATCTCCAGAGGTCCGTGGCGGATCTCGCCTACAGAATGTCAACCTTGCCACCAGCTGCACCATATGCCGGGAGTTTTATACCCTAGGAGCCCCCGCTGTTGGGACGGATTGTGATTGAACTTAGCCAACCGGAGATGGCCTCCAACCATGGCAATGACGTATCAACATCAACCCAAACCCTTAATCAGGCTGAGGCCAGAGGTAATGACAAAATAAAGGCAGATGCCGATCCCATCGAACAACTGCTGTGGGCAGTCAAGGCTTTGAAAGCCGAGGGGGTGAGCAAGTAACAGATATTTGCAGCTGTGACAAAAGCTTTGGAGGATGCTTTTCCCACTCCACCTGAGGGTAGTTCAAGACAGTCAGAAAATCGGGATAGGCCCCGTCATGCCAGAACAGTTCCTTCCGTTCCCAATCCTGCACCTGGGAAAGATCAGAAAGCCAAGGCGGCGCCTGCCGACCCTTTCGCTAGTGCGTCTAGCAAGAATAATCAGGCTCCAAAGTACCTGCCCCGAGGGCGCAGGGTCTTTCACGAACTCTACATGCCCCTGTCCAAGGCACTTCAGATCCTAGCCGAAAGAGGGCATCTTAAACCTTTGGAGCCCAGGCCTCTCCCGAAAAATCTCCCTCCCACGCATGACGCTGCTATGTACTGTGCATACCACCAGCAAACCGGTCATTGCACCGATAACTGTTTTCGTCTCCGTCATGAGGTACAAGATTTGATCGACAATGAGGTTATCCTCCCACCCACCTCAGCCAAGTCCGTTACTACTCAGCTATTGGATTTTGAGGATGCTGATACTGCGAGTATGTGATCAAGGTTGGACCATTTGTGGGCGGCGCCCAGTGTTTTTAATGCGGCGTCCGGCACGCATTTTTGAGCATCTGCGAATGCTAGTTTTGTAAAATCTGGCTTGGGTGTCAAGTCAGCCTTTGTTTCGTTTTGAGTCTGTCTCATTGTCTTGAGTCAGTCCTTTTTGCTTACAGGTCTGTCTTGTTGTAGCAAGTCAGTCCCTTTGTATAGAATGTCGGGTGATTCCGGGGTTGTTGCCTCGAACACCATTTTGTAATTATCCTTTTGTTTTCCTTTTGAGCCTGTCTCAGTTGAGGAGCCAGTTGCAATCAGGAAATTTGAATGAAACAGCTGCGGCCATCACGTTTCCGTACTTATTGCTGTTTCGAGCCTGTTGTGCCAGAGAATTCGGATGGGACGACAATACATTCTACTCGCTTTTTTGTGCCCTGAAAATCATTGTAATGACCTAAGTTTCTTTTCAAAACCCGTTTTTGAACACTGCGGTGAAAACGAAGAGGAAGGAATTCCTCGGGTTTTGTAAAACTTTGATCAATTTGAGAGGAAGAGAGGCATGCTAAACCTTTAATGAATGAAATCATGCCTGTCAGCGTGAGTACTGAGTAGGACCCTGGCTTGACCCAGACTGGTTCCATACTATCTTCAGCGCGAGCGATTTGTTGCTTTCTTAAAAACCTTCAAAAACAAAATGTTTTGCGCGGTCCTGTGAAGACTTGTGTGGAATCGCTCTTGAGATTGTGTGGCCCAGGATCACCTTCAGCCTCAAGATTCAATCCATTTGTTTCAAACCTAGAATCCGTTCAGAACGTTCAATAGTCAACCACCATGTGAGACCTGTGTGGCCAGATCAGAAGCACCCCTCGAACTAGGGGCAAAAATATCCGATGTGCTCGAAGAGCTGAAGATGGGTCCTCCTGCAAATCAACACAACAGTCACTCTCCCGGATACAGTGAGGCTTCAATCTCAAAACCATTTGGCATGGACTTGTTACACTTTTACCCTTTGAGAGGCTCGCTGGGCCGAAAAGCCGGAAGGGCGACCCAGGCAAAAGTTAGAGTAAGGAAAAATAAGCAAAAAAAAGAAAAATACAAAGAATATATACAAAAAATACAAAAAGAAAGCAAAAAAAAGAAAAGAAAAAGAAATAAAAAAGGTAAAAGAGGCTCGCAAGGTCGAAAACCCGCATCGGGCGCCTTGGCAAAAGTTAGAGCCTAAAAAGTGAAGGTTAAAATACCCGAGTGTACCTTAACCGGAACTACGTAAGGCTTGATTCCCATGTTTGGGATACGTAGGCAACTTCGTCCTGAAGTCCAGCCCCCAACGCTCTCATAACGCCTCAGTCCATGTAATGGTTTTGATCACCCTTGCCTCATCCGCATCCGACAGTTCGGTTTTGACAACCGTGAACTACGTAGGCTTGATTCCCATGTCTGGGATACGTAGGCAACCTCATCCTGAAGTCCAACCACCAACACTCTCATAGTGACTGTGTCCATATATTGGTTCAGACCATCGTCTTCTGCGTGTCCGAGAGTTCGGTCATCATTGATGAAGACCGTTTACGAAAATGCTGCGGCATCATCTAAACAAGGGGTAACTTTCCATTGCCATGCGTTGCCACAAGCTGCCTTGAGTTGCCGTCCAAACCAGGGGTAACTTTCCGTTGCCATGCGCCCCTTCAAGCAAGGGGCAATTTTCCATTGCCTCCGATCCGAGGTTGCACATCTCGAGGGTAAGTTCCGTGCTCGTTTAGCATTGACCGTTTGCAAAAATAGCTTTTGAAAATTTTTACTGAGCTTGACTATTTTCTCGAAAACTGTTTTATTTTCCAAAACCGGACCATTTCTTGGACCCAGAAAGGGAAAATTTTCAGTGCTCACGGCCTGACTTGCATGATTTTCAAATCAGAAATTGAACAAGTATGTTAATCCGACTCTCATTTCGGTCAAAACTGTTTTGGGAAGAAAACAAAAAAGAATGGTCAAAGTGATGAACTAGGGGCACAGTTGAGTTAGGTGTTCTGTCTTTCCCCCGCCGTCAATATACTTGCCAGAAAGGCACCCTATTCGCCGGAAGAAACTTTCCCTATCCGAAATATCGACTGGACGTCGCTGGAAGGAACAGCCGCGAGCCATTAGTGTTGGGCAACTTTCTATTCATCTATCAATCACCCTAGGGAGGGATGAAAAAAAGGAGAGAATAAAGAATAGAGAGGTGTAAGCTGAGAGAAAAGTGAGGAAAAGGGTTTTGAAAAAAAAAACCGAGCCTGAGGGCCGAGTGATGTAAGAATCACAAATCAAAAAGGGTGGGAAACATACTCGGAGGAACTGACTCCTCGAGATCTGAGGTCTCTTGTTTTTGTAAACACGTCCGTGTGTCGTGTCTTTTGCCTTGTTTTCCTCAACTTTTGTTTCAAGCCTTTTCCGAGCATGTCTCGTTGTGTTTAGGTCGTGCACCCTTTGTTTGAGTCTTTCCCGCTATGTTCAGTCTTAGGCTCGATACCCCGGTTGAAAAACCCTTTTTAAATTTCAAAAATCGTTTGTGCTCAGAATGCTGTGCCATTCTCTACATTTATGCGAAGCAAGAGAAGGAAAGGAAAAATTTGGGGCATCTGAGTACGCTCCAACTTCAATTGGTTTCAATCTTTGTAGTCCGGCTTGTCAAATTGGGCTATTTGTTCGGGGTTTGCCATGTGCAGAATGAACCGAGTGCTGTGTTACGGGCTGTATGCAGACTAATCCTCAGTAAAGTATGGGCTGTGCGTTCAGAATGGAGCAGTGGGTTGCTTGGTTTGTTTTGCTATTGGCTGGTTAGTTATCTGATTATTGCAGTGCAAATGTTTAATATTCAGACATGCAGATCAATCCCATTGTTATGCAGTGTAGTATGATGTATTGCGATGCAAAGTATGAGATATGCAAATGTAACACTTTTTCAGACAAGAAGTTTGTTTCATTTCATCATCCTTTTTTTTAAGTACATAGCTTTGAAAACAAAATCTGCCTACGGCAGTACAAGGCACTCTAACTACCAACAAAAAGAAAAAAGTACAAAAGAAGAAGAAAACAGCAAAAGTCTGTATCAATGTCGAGATCTCAGGCCTGGGAGTCCATCCTAGTCCTCTTCCTAGACGAAGGTCCAGGAGCATCATCAGCACTATCTGAACCCGAGTCCGAGCCGTCTCCGGTCTCCTCCTCTGATGACTCCGCCTCTGCCTCCGCCTCTGACTCATCGTCGTCATCATCCGGAACTGGAGCCCGTGAGCTACTCCCGACGTGAGTGCGCCCCGCCTTGGTGCGGGGGAATACTCTGCCCTCCTCATCTCTCCCTCGAACAAGAACGGAAAGTCCAGCTGGAACACCTCCTACAGTGGGAATCTGGAAGGGAGGCTGAAAAGTACAAAAGGCAAGCGCATCAGTATACTGTGAGCAGTTTATCAGTGCAGAATGCAGTGTATGAGTACAGTGTATGAATGCCGTGAGCAGTGTGTCAGTACAGAGTGCAGTGTATGAGTACAGTGTACCCATGAGCAGCTTATCAGGTGTTGTGCAGTACATCAGGTCATGTGAAGCAGTTTGTGTATGGTTTGAGACTGTGGTCAGAAGAACATACCGGAATACTGTAGAGGGCCAGGAGGTCGAAAGTCCGTTGCAACATCCCCATCATGGAGGCATTCAGCTCCAAGGACTGCCGGGTGTACTCGGAGGAGGCTTGCAAAAGTATTAGATGCATCAGTATTCTGCGGAATATCAAATAAACTGAAAGGAAATGACAATGCAAGATGCAAAATGCAGTAGTACATACCGGAGGCAAGTCATGGAAACCGACCAACTCATGATCAGCTGGAGGAGGGGCAAAGGGGATCTGGTAGGTCGCCCCACCCTGCCCTCTGTATGTCAGCGAGGTGGGCAGTGCTGGCCAGCTAACCTCCCGTCCTCTCTGAACTCTGCCCCTGCCGCGGACCCGAGCTCTCCTCGATGCTCCTACTCCAGCCTCCGCTCCTGCCCTAGCCGCTGGCGCCACGGGCCTCGTTCCCTCAACCCGACGACCACCGCTCAGAGGCCGCATGATGTATGTCTCCATATACTCTCTGTAGTTGCCGATGCCTCTGAAGCAGATCGCGTCCCAGCCGATCGTATACTCGGCCATCTGCTCGGCGGTGAATCTCTCGGTATCCCTCATGTGCTCCGGAGGGTGAACCGGGACTATCTGCTCAGGTAACCCTAGGGTCTGGCATAGGAAACGCTCGCCCAGGTACCAAGCCCGACAGACCGGGCCCTCCAGCAGAATCTGGAAACGCGAGGTCTCCTCAGCACCGGCAAATCGGTCCCAAATCGTCGCTGGCAACGGAGCCCAAGGCTGCCAGGTGATTTGAAAATGAAATACAGTTTGTTATCTACTGTTATTGAAAACATACAGTGAAAAGCGAAGCTTAAATGAACTGCAAGTAAAACGTACCTCGGCAGGGGTGATAGTGTCGAAGTAGCAACGGATAAAGATGAATGTCTCCCGTGGCCTCCGCACGCATCTCCCGTCGAAACGGCGCGAGAAAGGGACGACGAGAGGGGTCTCTGCGTCAGGTACTGGGGCAAGCCTAGGAAAGTAGGCGTACACCCACAATTGCAGAGCAGAATGCCAGTATGCTTATCAGACAAAGCAGAATACAAGAATAAAACAGAAATAACAGAGCCGTGTGTAGTGTATTGGGCAGAGTGTACAGTGTGAACAGTGTACAGCCAGTGTAAAGCAGAGTATGTGTGTACAGTGTGAACAGTGTACAGCCAGTGTAAAGCAGAGTATGTGTGTGCCGTGTGTACAGTATACAGTCAGTGTAAAGCAGACCCCAATGTGTGCAGTGTACAGAGTACAGTACAGAGTAACAGAAAATGTAGAGCAGAAATGAAAAGCAGAGAAGAAACATACCTCCCAAGCACGCCAGTAGCCCCCGAGCAACTGTCCGCTGCCACGGGAAGCTGAGCTCATGTACCCATAGAGGGTGGCCAAGGCAGTGCCACCCCAGTCGTAGCGAAAGATCTGTGTAACATCCACCAAGGCACTGAGCAGGCAGAGGGGCACGATGTTCGCCCGGTCGGCGAAGATAGTCGTCCCCAACAGAAACATCAAAAAGCCGCGGGCGTACTGCTCCACAGCCTCCTGAGTCATCGGAGCCTCCTTCACCAACGCGGGCTGGACCCTGAACTGCACCTCAAACCAGGAGTAACGAACGAAGCCTGGACGGGCGAGAGGTGGCACCTTGCCAAGCAGAGGAATTTGAGCAGCGGTCCACTCGTCCATATCGATATCGAAGGGGATCAGATCACCCCCTACCCCGATGCCTGTGAGCATCGAGAAATCGTAGGGAGTCATCGTCATGTCTCCCGTCGCAGATAGATGGAACGAGTCGGTGGTGTCCCACCACCTCTCTGCTAGAGCAGCGAGGAGAGGCCTGCTCGTAGTAAGTCTGGACAGCCCTCTGCAGAATGCACCAAAGCCGGCCTGGTCCACGATGTGGCGAACCGCGTCGGGTAGCTCGGCGTACCAGTCGCGGGCAGCGATGTTCCCATACCCCCGAACGGTATGGGAATCTCCCTATTTTTCAAACAAACAGTTGCGAAGCAATGCTAAAAATACCAGTTTTGTAAGACATGCAGAATTGAGGTAAATACAACATGCGTGCAAGTTTTTCAGATTTAAACAGATACCGGGTGCCGGTGTGCTTACAGTGAACTACAACGTGTGATGCGTCAACGTGTTTGAGTGGTCCAGTGCAAGTGTAGCATGCGTGCAAGTTTTTCAGATTCGAACAGGTACCGGGTACAGGTACCGGGTGTCGGTGTGTTTGTAGTGAAATACGGAGTGTGCTGTGTGTTTGAGTGGTTCAGGGCTAGTGCAGTGTGTGTGGACGTGTCAGTCTCAAGCAAATATCAGTCGCAAGTATGTTCGCAGTTAACTACAGTATACAGTGCATCAGTGTATCTGAACTAAGCGGTTAAAGAACATAATCAGCTATGGCAGTTGACAGTTTTATATTCTACATTGCAGAAAATAAAATGGAGGAAAGGATGTTACCTCGGAAACGCCGAAGGATAGATGAGATGTAGGCTCACGCAGGAGAAGCTCCGGAGGCATCGCCCTGTCACAACTCCGAAACTGACGAAGACCGTCAGGAGGTAGCACGTGGATAGCCGGCCGGTAGGTCGCTGGGTCGAATGGGCGGATGCTCAGGGGGAGGAGCTCGACCCTGGGATCCATCTCATGATCCGGGGGAGTCCCACCCTGTGGAATATCGTCGGCCATGTCAAAAGTAACGAGAAAGTGACCGGAAGAGGGAAAATCGGATGAAAATGTGGAAAGGCAACAAAAAGTCAACCCTAGGAGGGTGGAAAATGGCCGGAAAAGCTGGAATGTGAAAAATGTGGGAAGATCGAGAGAAACTCGAGGGGAACAAACCCCAAAAAGTGGAAATAGCGAAGGACACACCGAAATGAAGAAATATTCGGATGAAAATGTTCGAAACGCGAAGGTATACGCGAATCGAACGACGAAACGGACGTGAAACGCAAGGAAACGGAGAAAGGAGGAGAGAAGAATGCTCTAGGAAGAGAGAGTGAGTATTTTCGGCCAAGAGATATGAAAGAAATAGGGTTTGAAACCCTATTTTAAAAGACCCAAGGTGAAAAGTCAAAATTGCCCCGATTCAGGCACTTTTGGCCGGTCGGCCGGCCAAATGTTTGGCCGGTGATGTTTTTCTGTGGCCGGTGGATGGCCGGTGGCTACCCCATGTGGCCGGTGAGGTTCCTACAACCTTTTTTGAGTCAGATCTGTAGTTTGGGGCCTTCATCGCTCAAGATAGTGCAAGAACAGTGCATTTCCGAAGCTAAACCGGCCTCCGTTTTGACCTCAGATCGTGTCTTCTGTGCGTGGCACTCAAATATGTGCAAGGCGTATCCTTTTTGGTATCCTTTTGTCTTTTATGAGATTCAAAAGTTGCCCCATGCACATTTCAATTCAATCATGTTATTTAGCGTATCGCACTGTCTTGTGCACCGCACTTCAATCGCGCTATTTTGCGCATCTCGTTGCATCTGGCATGCATTCATTGTTCGCGCTCTTTTGCGCACCTCACTCACATTGTCTTGATTAACCCGATCTAGGAGACCTTAAATCCTTAGAAGGTGCAAGACCTTTGGTGCATTGATGTGCACAGTTCATTTGCATTGTCATGCATCTTAAGCCGCGCGTTGCCGCGCATTCAAAATTCATGCATTGTCATGCATTAACCTGGTCTAGGAGACCTTAAATCCTTGGAAGGTGTAAGACCTTTGGTGCATTGATGTGCACAGTTCATTTGCATTGTCATGCATCTTAAGCTGCGCGTTGCCGCACATTCAAAATTCATGCATTGTCATGCATTAACCCGGTCTAGGAGACCTTAAATCCTTGGAAGGTGCAAGACCTTTGGTGCATTGATGTGCACAGTTCATTTGCATTGTCATGCATCTTAAGCCGCGCTTTGCCACGCATTCAAAATTCATGCATTGTCATGCATTAACCCGGTCTAGGAGACCTTAAATCCTTGGAAGGTGCAAGACCTTTGGTGCATTGATGTGCACAGTTCATTTGCATTGTCATGCATTAACCCGGTCTAGGAGACCTTAAATCCTTGGAAGGTGCAAGACCTTTGGTGCATTGATGTGCACAGTTCATTTGCATTGTCATGCATCTTAAGCCGCGCGTTGCCACGCATTCAAAATTCATGCATTGTCATGCATCAAAAGCCGTACGTTGCCGCACATTTAAAAATTCATGCATCTCAAGCCGCGCATTGCCGCGCATCAAAAATCATGCATTGTCATGCATTTCAAGCGACTTGCGTTGTCGCGCATTCCATGCAACATGCATTTCATGCATCATTTGCATTTCAAAAAACAAAAACAAAAAAAAATCATGCATCATTTGCATTTCAAAAAACAAAAACAAAAAAAAACAAACATGCATTTGTCATGCATTTCCATTGTAAATATTACATTCCATTCCATTGCATATTTGTAGATATTGCATTGTAGATTGCATGCATTCACTGCATCACCTCAGCCTATGGCTTGCGCCTTTCCATGTTGAGCTTGGTCTGGTATGTGCCCATACTTTTCACGTCGAAACATAGTTCAGTGGACCGTTCTATGTTAGACGCGGCTTGTATGTATACATGCCTTTCCTAGGAAAGATTTGGTTTGCCTGCGTGCCATATCCATTCCATCCATTCCATTCCATTGCATATTTGTAGATATTACATTGTAGCTTGCATGCATTCACTGCATCACCTCAGCCTATGGCTTGCGCCTTTCCATGTTGAGCTTGGTCTGGTATGTGCCCATACTTTTCACGTCGAAACATGGTTCAGTCGACCGTTCTATGTTAGACGCGGCTTGTATGTATACATGCCTTTCCTAGGCAAGATTTGGTTTGGCCCGCGTGCCATATCCATTCCATCCATTCCATTCCATTGCATATTTGTAGATATTGCATTGTAGATTGCATGCATTCATTGCATCACCTTCTGCCTATGGCTTGCGCCTTTCCATGTTGAGCTTGGTCTGGTATGTGCCCATAATTTTCACGTCGAAACATGATTCAGTCAACCGTTCTATGTTAGACTCGGCTTGTATGTGTACATGCCTTTCCTAGGCAAGATTTGGTTTGGCCCGCGTGCCTTATCTATTGCCATTTTCCCCAGCATTTCATTGTATATATTACATTGTAGTGTAATTTTTGCATCCAGCATTAGGATCATTGTCCTTTCCCCAGCGGGTCGTTTCCCCACTTATGTCATCCCCCCCAATACTTGTTCTTGTGTCCGTCTACCTTACTCATAGTTCAGTTGATCGTTCTATGGTAGACGGACTTGTCACCTCCATTAATCTACTTGACATTTGTGTGGTTTTGAACAGCTCATGATTGGATCATGATTCAATTACTTTGCATATAGTTTGCATTGTTTCAATTACATTGCATTTTTATTTGCATTGTTTATACATTGTTTTGTATATATTGCATATCATTTTGCATTCATTTTTGCATTGTCATGCATGTTGCTAATAACATGGTACCTGTTAAGTTGTTTTCTTTGCAGGCACGATATTGTATGTACGGTTCATTTGCGGCTGGTGCAACCAGACGAACCGAACAGGTATTGTATTCTCCGAGTGAGACGTATCGAGAATTGCATAATTCTCTTACATCCTTTCTGCATTATAGTGTAGCTTGGTGTATGATAGCTTAAAACTGTCGCATGTGTGCTTCGTTACAGCTTTCTTTGCATGATCATAAGTTATGCTCGGCTTCTTGCATTGTCTTGCATTTTGCCCTTGCCTTCGGGCGCATATCTTGTTTGTCTTGCATGCTTTGTCTAAGTCTTCGGCCTTGTCAAAAATGGGTTGTCTCTGGGCTTTAACATTCACTCCCGTCATTATTATGACTTTCGAGTTCTGTCAAAGAGGGGCAACTGTAGACACCCCATTTTTGACCGTCCTCAAGACTTGGACGTCACTGCTTGAATACTCGGTGATCATCCATGTTTGTGTTCGTCTTGAGTTCCCGGAAGCCTTGGCGGCGCGCCTCGTCTCAGGACCTCTCAACTTGACCGTTTTGTGGTTGGTTTGGCACCAAACACTTGTGTTTTGCCTTTGAGAGGCAGGATAGGGCTTGTAAACCATCCTCACCCATCACCGGCCATGGCTTGAGGCCACCGGCTCTGTTTTGTGGCCACCGGCCAAATGTTTGGCCGACCGGCACTATAGATGGCCGGCCAGCTATCTTTTTTTGGTCAATTGCATTTTTGGCCGGCCGACTACTGTGCATCTGCTTTTGCAGATATTTTCTCACAGCTGGCATGCATTTGGCTCCCCTCCATACACGTGTATGAAGGGATCTCCCTCTTGTTAGCTTCCTTTGGAAGCTTTACAAGACTAAAATTGTCTACAAGAGGAGTTTCTTCTCTCTTGCATCAGGGGTTAGACATTTTAGACAACATTTTTAGGGTTTGAGTTCTAGGGTTAGGGTTTGCTCATATCCTATCTCCATATCTCTCTCTCTTGTGTGTGTTTAAGCTTAGATTTGCACACAAACACCCACCATCACACCTTTTCTTGGAGCTGAGGCCCTTGAGGGTTGTTTTTGGAGTTTTGGAGCTGGTTTCAACCTAAAGAAACTGCTGGAGCTCTATTGGTGAAGAGGGTCTTCAAGGGTAAGAAGCTTGCCCCTTTATTCCCCATTTTTGCACACTCTTTTTACCTACCTTGCAACTATTTTTGAGCTTTGTGTATAACATATAAAAGTTCTGTTTTTTAGTGCTCTAACTAGTTGTTTAAGGTTGCTTCAAGCTTTGGGGTTGTTTGACCCCTCTTAAGCCTTGTAAGGCTCCATTTTGTGCCATTTTGAGTGAGCTCCGGGACCTTTGAGTTTGGGCCTCCTCACCACTGAAATCTTGAGGGATTTCAGAGGTGAGGATGGTGCCTTAAGGTCCTAGGAAGGAGAGGGCCACCCCCATCTCCTTGTTGTCCTTAAAAAGGACCATTTTTGCCTCTTGAGGGAGCACCATGTCTAGGAGTATGTTGACCATGCCTTGACTGATTTTCATGCTTATTATGTCATAATATAGCATTGTATTGAGTTGGTTTTGGTACACCATGCTTTCTTAGCATACATGTCTTGTAATGCCATATTGTAGCCTTAACATGCATCTAGGTTTTAACCCTTGTTCAAGCATGTTTTAGGCCTAGCTTTGTGAAGCTTTCATGTTTGTTTTGCCATGTTTGAGGTCTGTCCTTGGCTATTTTGGTCGACCAAGGCTTGCATTGCATAGCTCCTTTGCATATTGGCTTGTTAACCTTAAGTTGTGGACCATTGTTGCATGTTTAGCCTATCTTGTTTGCTTGGTTTGGCACCATGTTCTAGCATGATTTCAGAGCTTTCCAATGCATGCTAATTGTCCATGTTTGCATCTTCTTAAGTGTGCTTAGAAGTTGTACTTCATGCTTAAGTGTTGGACATCATTTTCATGCATGTTTGTATGTCAATTGGCCCTCATTCCTTAGCATCTTGGCCACTGTTTTGGGCCTAGTTAAGGCTTCCTAAATCATGCTTAAGTCCATCTCTTTGTTTGTTGCATGTACTCCTTGTATGTTGTAGCATATCGGTGAGTTGTTGCGTGATTGAGCTTGCATGATTGAATGAAGTCACATGCTTGCTTGCATGCTTGAATGAAGTCACATTATGCCTTGCATACTTGTTGGTTGCATTGTCTCATGCCTTACATGTCTTGTATGCTTCTTTTGCATTCCCATGTTGCATACTAGCCAACATGCCTAGGATTGCATTGCATAAGCATGCATGCTAGACCTCTTGAAGTGAGTATGATAGAGGTTGGGCCTCCTTGTGTGTTTATTTGGTTTGCATTCATTTGGAATTGAAGTTGCATGCTTGATTCTTTGGGCCATCATGCATGGAAATGCGTGATTGGTGGTCCAAGAACCAAGGTTCATGTCCCTTTGAGTCATAAACATGATAGGGGATATGATTGGTGCATACATTGCTTGAAATGCATTGCCATGCCAAGTATTGCCCTATGCTGCTGTCAAACCAAATTCTGCAGGAACTTTTGTTCGGCCGGCCATATTTAGTGCCGACCGGCTACCATTGTTGGCCGATGGATCAAATTTGTGGCCGGTGGTGTTCTCCTTCAGCCGGTGGTGTTCCATGGAATCCATAGAGCAAACCCTAAGACTTTGGAAGTCATCAGAGAAGCAGAGCAGGGAAAACAGAGGCATCTTGAGCATGTCAGTGGATTTCCGGGCAGAACCGAGCGCGCATGTATCGAGCCCTCTCCCCGAGGCTGCTGTTTATCGCTTTCTTAGATTAATTAATTCGCTTAATTAATTTAATGGTCTATAATATTTAATTAGCTTGTTAGTTAGTTAAATTGTATTATTCTTTCGGTCCCTTCGAGCGAGGGCAAATTTGTAATAAGTGTGGGTGAGTGTGTGTATGTCTTCCAACCCCCACTTCTTTCTCCCTTTTACTTACCTGCTTTCAATGGTTAGTACTAGGGCATATTTATTTTAGCATACCTTATGCTATGCATGCGTGCATCCATACATTTGTCTTGCATGCACCGGGCTCGGCGCATCACGCTAACTGCATTGTATTTCAATTCCAAATTGAATACGTGTTATCTGTTGCATTTCACATGCCATGTTTAGGATAGCCGAGCCTGTCTAGATTGCATCTTTGCATGTGTTGCATTAGCCATTTTAAACATGAACTAGGATCATACATATGATTACTAACATGTTCTTGTTTTGGCACGGAGTACTTTGTAAGTATTTTATGTTTTAGCATCTCGCATGAGTGTGAATGTTAACATGACAGCATGCTTATCATGTGGCTAAATGCTTATGTGTTATAAACTGCCTGAATGCCTGTGGGTGAAGGTTGGATTGTTTGAGTTGGAATAACTCATTGACATCCGTGTTTTAGCCTACTTGCGAGTAGCAAATTCCAAAGCGTTTTCCAAATAAACGGATATGCAATGCCTGTTTCCAAATTAGGCGACCTAGTCTATACTTTTGTGTTGTGCGCATCACTTAGTAATTCTAGCTAATTAACTGGAATAAGAACACATAACGCTTTCAAAAATGGATATCACGGTTAATAGAGGCCGATCTTCGGATCGGGCGAGAGGGGGTGCTCATAGCTAACCTTTCCCAATCGTACCCAAGTTCCCGAGCCGAGGCAACTTTGGTGATGACGGACACGTGGCCTTTGGCACCGAGTCAGGGTTTCCTAAATTCCCCCATTAAAATATTTAGGTGGCGACTCTGTATCTGGCAAAGCAGTCCATGTTTGGCACTTTTTTACAAAAATCTGTTTTCCAAAACGATTTGCCAGATTTGGACTCTTTGGTTCGGATTAAGAACCGTGACAAAATTGAGTCCGAACTGTAACCCGTGAGCTCCCTCCCGGACCTGTTACACGACCTAGGCAAAAGTTAGAGCACAAAAAATTTGAAAAAGAAAAACTGAGCTCGCAAGGTTGAAAACCCAGAAAGGGCGGCTTTGGCAAAAGTTAGAGCGCAAAAGGAGAGTGTTAATACCCGAGTGAACTCGAACCGAACTACGTAAGGCTTGATTCCTGTCTTCGGGATACGTAGGCAACTTCATTCTGAAGTCCAGCCATAAACACTTCCAAATCAACTGTGTCCATGTGATTGTTCTTGGTCATCTTTGTCTATTCTACATCCAAGAGTTCGATTGTGATCTTTGCTATCATAACTGGTTACAGTGCAGTGCTATTCAGACAAGGAGCAACTTCCCGGTTATTAGATTCGGGGTTGTACATCTAAAGGATAAATTCTGGATGTGTCCAGTTGTGATCTTTATTGAAAATGGTTTTGAAATGTTTTAATAAAAGTTGATTTTGTTCAAATTAATCTTTTTACAACTTAGACCATTTTTGGACCAAAAGGAAAATTTTCAGTACCCATAATCTTTAATTTCATTGATTTCAATAAAGAGTTATCCGACTCTTGATACAAATTGAAGTTGCTTTTTATTGCATTCAAAAGGAAAACTTGAAAGTACAGATTAAAGCAATAAAGTTAGAGCATAGTTGAGTTCGGTGTTCATGCGCCTCCTCCTAGAGCTTGTGAAAGCTTCAGATGCCAAAGTAGCCCCAGTTCGCACCTTATCTTCAAGCCAAGCTATGCATTCGCCAGAAAGGGCACAACTGAAATTGGGAGCAGGGGCCAGAAGTTCTCTTGTCCTCTAAGCAGTGAAATACCGAGCTAGCTGTGTGCCTCGAATAGGAAATGAAGCTGGGTACTCTATCCCCTCTTCCGGGCAAGTCTAGTCCTGTCCGAACTGACACTGGAACCAGAAGGGAAAGTAGAAGACACAGTGTGTCAAGCCAACCAACTGAATGCCACGCTGTCGAGACATGCTGTAGCTCATCTCAGGCAGAGATCAAACCAGGGGCAACGCCAAGCAATGTCAACAGCGGACCTGTTGCACATCTAGTGGCACCACCATCCCTCGTTTGGGAAATCAACTAGCCGTAGGCGAAAGAAATAGCCGCATGCTGAATACGCAGGGCAAGCGTCCACTACTTTCAACTTATCCATCAGCCATACCTGGGAAGGGATGAAAAATAAGAGAGATTAAATAATAGAGAGGTGTATGTGGAGAGAAAAAGTGAGAAAAGGGTTGTGAGAGAAAAACAGAGCCTGAGTGCCAAGTAATGTGAAAAATGCATGTGAGAAGGGTGGGAAACATTACCTGCAAGAGTAGTGGACTTCCTGCGAACTTAGTTGTCTCTCGGCGATAGAAAGCATCCAAACCCATTAAAGTTTCGGCTAGTGTTAAACCAACGCAGCTCTTGCCCTCTCTCAAGCCTTGGGCAATTTCGATCAAGCGAATGCTAGACCCTCTGAAGCCAGGGGCAAGCAGGAAATGGGCAAGTAGGAAATGGGCCAACATATACAAGCAGAGGGCATATTGCCGAAAACTTTGCCAAAGACGGTCCGTGCGATCACTGGCGCCAGAAAATCGATGAATCAAACTAGGTATGTCAAGTTCCCCATTGTGAACCAAAGATAGAGCATCGTGTAAAGTGAGCCCACACATCCGTCTTAAAGCTTGGATGTGGCCAAAACGAGACTAGGGCAAGATCTCCTCATCACGCCAAGATTCCATCAAAGCTTGGAACTCTTCAATTGTAGGGCATATCTCTTGTCCCCCGAAGCTAAAAACATGTGTAACCGAGTTCCAACATCTAGCCGCAGCGTGAAGGAATGGAAAACACAGCGGAGTACGACTTAGCGGGAATAGTGTATTTATCCCGAAACCCCAAAAATTCAACTTTTTCGAGCCATCTAAATTTGCAATCCAATCGGAGAGTTTTTCAGTGAAGAATGGCTCCATTTGAAGCAGAAAACAGAGCTGGAATGAAGAAACCACGAAGTCCTAGCTTTTGTAGAAGATAAGGCACTGAGCAAAAGACAGGTGGCAGCAATCTGGAGATTCCCTACATTACTGTCCGACCGGCCAGTTAAGGTAGCCGACCGGCCACTTTAGTGGCCGACAATCACCACTAAGTGGCCAACAGCCTCTTTTTGTCTCCAGAAGAATGTCTTTGGCCTTCCTGTGTGTTGAGGATGTTGAAAACCTGTGTTTTGTTCTACTCTGGATGCGTCCTGCTATTTTGTTTAGTAGTTTTGTTGATTTGTTTATCGAGTTGTTGCAATTTGTTTATCGAGTTGAAGTATTTTCTTATCAAGTTGTATTTGTTTCATTTATCGAGTTGTTGTTTTGTTTATCGGGTTGTTGCATTAGTTGCTCTTTGAATTGTCTTATTTTGTTTGTTATGTTTTGGTTAGTTCACTACCTGACTAAGCAATTGTTAAGGCAATGTACAATATTCAATTTTCATCCAATCCCGTTTTTATGTAAAATGGTGCAATGCGATGCTCAGAATATGAAATGCAGCACGTTTTTATCAAAAAAGTTGTTTTCATTCCAATCATGGTTTCTTTTTACAAAGAGTACAAGTTTTAAAGAAAATAAAACTGCCTAAGGCTGTACAATGTGCTAACACTACTAGCGAAAAAGAAACAAAGAAAAAAGCATCTAAATCAGTGCCACCCATCTCAGGCTCGAGAGGCCCTCTTCGTCCTCTTCCTCGGTTGAGCGGACTCGGAGCTATCGCAATCGGCCCCACTGTCTAAATCTGAGCCGGAGCCTGAACCAGAGCCTGAACCAGAGCTGCCTCCGCTCCCATCCTCGGAGCCCTCCTCAGCGTTGTCTCCACCCTCAGATGACTCTGACTAGGGACTTGCTGGCTCCTCGTCCTCACTAGTCTCATCGTCGTCATCGCGTATGACAGGCTATTGACGTCTCCCTCGGTCGCGTGCCAGAATCTCTCTCCCTGCTACTGGAAAAGGCTTTGATGGTCCCGTCTGTAAAGGTGTGACCTGAAAAGGCAATTTGAATATATCAGCCATAGTATGTGTATCAGATGCAAGTATGCTGTGCAGGGTGAGTACATGTAGAAATCAGATACAGTATGTGAATGCAATGTGTCAGAAGTACTCTATACATGCAGTGTATCAGTACAATGTGGGGAAATGTTCAGTTGAGATGCCAGTTTCAGTATATCAGCAGAAATATGATAACCGAAATGCAAGAAAGTTGAAAAAATTACCTGAATGCCGTGGGAGCTAAGCATCGTCTCTCTCCTTAAGATCATGCCCTCGAATGAGGCCAACATCTCGAGTAACCCCTCGACGTATCCGGTGGAGGCCTGCAAATGCAAGTTGAAATGATCAGTGAATGAATGAATGCCTAAGTATCTGAGCGATAAATGAAAACTGTAAATGCATATCGGTGGTGAATCGGGTGTCCTGACATATCTGTGACCAAGCAACGGATGCTCGATCGGGATCTGATAAGGCTCTCCGGAATACCTCTAACCCATCAGCTCAATCGGCAGATCTGGGCATCCAAAACTCTGCCTAACAGGGGGTATCCCTCTAGTCCCGCCTCACGGTGCTTGGGCCCTGCTCGTCAAAGGGGCATCTGCTGCCCGGGCTCTACTCGTCGAAGGGGCCTCTACTGCTCGAGCCCTGCTCGACGAAGGGACGTCAGCCGCCCTCCCTGTGTAAGCACGAACACCTGCCAATGGAGGCATGAGGTACGCCTGGAGATAGGTCGTATAGTCCCCTTCCCCAATGAATAGATCTGCATCTGCGTCTCGCATGAAGTCAGTAATCTCTTGAGGAGAGAGACTCTCTATGGCTCGCATAGAAGGAGGAGGCGGTAAAGGAACTAATTGTAATGGCAGGCCTAGTGTCTGGTGCATGAAGCACTCGCCAAGAAACCAGGCTCAGCCCAGTGGCCCCTTAAGCAGGAGCCGATACCGGGAAGCGCCCCAAGCTCCGACAAACTGGAATCGGGCACCCTCTAACATCGTCGCCTAGGGCAGCCATGTAACTTGCAGACAGTAAATGCATAGACTGATGAGTTGCTATTAGATATGTAAAATGAATTGAAGCTGAAAGCATAAAGAACTGTGAGTTTTGAATTACCTCTACCGTCCTCACTATGTCAAAATACTGGCGAAAGTATAAGAGGGTCTCCCGGGTCCTCGGCTGGCACCGACCGTCATATCGATGTGAGTATGGCACCTCAAAAGGCGTCTCGACCTCCAGCTTAGAAGCAAGTGCCAGGAAATAGGCGCATACCCATAGCTGTAAAAAGTAAGGCAGTGGTAATGAGAATACGGATAAACACAGATAATGCGGAAAGTAGAGCATGTGTGCAATCTCTAGGAAATGCAAAATGCAAAGAATACAGGATACATAAAATGCGGAAAGAAAAATGTGCAGTGCAATGTATAGAAAGTACAAGTGCAGAACAGAGATTAGACTATGTGTATGCAGTGTGCGGTGTGCGCAGTGTATAGAAAGTGCAAAGCAGAAAGCATGGTAGAAAATGTAAAGCAGAAAAGTAAAGCATACCTCCCAGGCTCTCCAATAGCTGCCTACTCTGTTCCCGCTCCTGCAGGAGGTCGAGCTCATGCTGAACCTGGGATAAGTCAACTAAGGCACTCAAGAGATACAGCCCGATTGTGTTCGCCCTGTCGGTGAACAAGGTAGTGCCGAAGAGGAACATCAGAAAACCTCGGGCGTACTACTCAGTCCCCTCTACAATCACTGGGTCTGTCCCTCTAAAGTGGTCCGCAAACCAAGTATATCAGACCATACCTGATCGGAAGATAGACGAGTGTGCTCCCAACAGATAGGTCCAAGCGGCCTCCTATTCACCCATGTCGGAGTTGTATGGGATCAGCTAGCCTCCCACCTCAAGGCCCGTCAACATGGCGAAGTCATACGGGGTCATCGTCATATCTCCTGTGGTAGAGAAATGGAAGGAGTTGGTGGTATCCCACAATCTCTCTACCAATGCGCCCAAGAGGGTCCTGCTTGTCATAAGGTGCGATAGCCCCATGCAGAATAAACTAAACCCCGCCTCATCAATAATCTGCCGGACACCGTCGGGGAGGTCCATATACCACTCCCTTGTTGTGGTGGACCCATATCCGCGGGTGAAACGGGAATCTACCTGTGTTCAGAATGAAAAGAAATACAGTGTGTGAATGTGTTCAGACTGAGCAGAAGTACAGTGTGTGAATGTGTTCAAACTGAGCAGAAGTACAGTGAGTGAATGCGTTCAGAATGAACAAATGAAATACAATGTGTGAGTGTGAGCTATGCAAGAAATGTAATGTACATCGCAGAAAATATAAGAATACAGCATGTACCTCGGAGGCATCGTGGGACAGATGAGACTCTGGTTCTTGTAGCAGTAGACCTGCTAGTGCGCGTTGTGCAAATCCACTAAAGTGGCGGACTGTGCCAGATGACAGTGCATGTGCCTCAGGGCGGTACCTCTCTAGATCGAAAGGCCGGACTCTGGGCGGCAATGGAATGTACTCAGGCTCCCCCTCCATCCCCAGAGAACCCTCGTCATGTGGAACATCGTCTGCCATCTGGAAAGAAGGTGAGAAAGTAGGCGAAAATGAGCAAAATGGGTGAAAAGTGCCAAAAGTCAACTCTCGGAGAGAGAAAATGGGAGAAAAAGTCAAAGCCTGGGAAAAGACGCCAAACTCAAGATAAATTTGAGGGAAACAAACCTCAAGTGGTGAAAATTGAGAAAAAAACTCCGAAAATGAATTTTGATTGGTTCAAAACAAAGGAAACCGAAAGGTTTTAGCGAATCAACTTCGCGAGGGGCGTTGGAAAACGCGTGTAAAGCACGGATCTAAGAGGAAAAAGTGTCTAAGGATGAAAAAGAAGAGGTTTCGGCACTGTGAGTGTGAGGAAATGTGATTTGGGGATGTGTTTTTAAAGATCTCCATGCAAAAAGACTGAAATGTCCCAGAAATACCACAACTGGCCGACCGGCCAGTTTTTGTGGCCGACCGGCCACTTAGGTGGCCGACAACAATGGTAAGTGGCCGACATGGCTTCAAGGTGGCCGGCAAGTGTCCAGTGTTCTCCCTGTGTGTTTTCAGGCTGTTTTGTGTCCTTGGTTCTCGAGAAAGTCCACTTTTCAGCTCAAAGTGTCTTTGCGGAAGTTTCGAATCATGTCTTCGATGCACGACTCATCGTCAGCAGGCATGGATGAGGTGTATCTTTTTGAAATACATTGTAACTCCTCCGAGAGGTAAATCGGGGGGTTACAACTGAATCAGCCTTGTTAAGGCACGCGTTTCTTTATTCGGTGTTTTCCATTAAACATGCTATTGATGTTGCATTGAACATGCATTGATCATTGTGCACAAAATGTGTATGCTGCGCTGTATTGCACTACACTTGTTCTCATGTTTGCATAGAATATGCATGTCGCGTTGTATTGCATTATGCATGCTCTTACATTCGCATAGAAATTGTCCATACTTGTTGCATTGAACATGCATTCAGCGTTGCATAGAACATGCTCCATTTTTTGCATGATCTGCATGAAGTATGCCTCTCTAAGCGTTGTGTCATGGTTATTGATATTACATTGAACATGCATTCTTATTGAATTGTACTTGTCAAAGTTTCTTTCTTATGCAGCCACGATATTGTATGTACAGTTCATTCAAAGCTGGTGCAACCAGACGATATTGTATGTACGGTTCGTTCAGCGGAATTCTAGGTAAGATCATTCCTATCCTCGGAGACTCCCTTGTTGGTTAGAAACACTTGGGTACGCCTGGTGTTTACACCACTCCTTTGTTGGTTAGAAACACTTGGGTACGCCCGGTGTTTACACCACACCTTTGTTGTTTAGAAACACTCGGGTACACCCAATGTTTACACTACTCCTTCGTTGGTTAGAAACACTCGGGTACGCCCGGTGTTTACACCACTCCTTCGTTGGTTAGAAACATTCGGGTACGCCCGGTGTTTACACCGACACCCTATTTTGGTTAGAAGCATTAGATCGTGTGCCCGATGTTTATACCTTGTTTTGGTTAGAAATACTCGGGTACACCCAATGTTTATACCACCTCTCTTGTTGGTTAGAAACATTGGGACCATGTGCCCGATGCTTACACCACCCCTTTGGTTAAAAGCATTTGGACCATTTGCCCGACGCTTATACCTCCATTCCGGTTAGAAACACTTGGACCGTGTGCCCGACACTTATACCTCCCTTCCGGTTAGAAGCGTTTGGGACGTGTCCGACGCTTATACCACTTTGTTTTGGTTAGAAACATCGGAACGCACTCTGATGTTTATACCACCCTTTAGTGTTTGCACCGCTCTCTTTTCCCTCTCGCGCGTGGCGCGTTAGGACGCTTTGGTTAAATGCATCTGGACGGATTCCGATACTTATACCGCTCTTTGCTTTGATTGCATAATGGTTGAATGTGTTTCACTTGTTATCACCCTTTCTCTCCTCGATCTTGTTTGTCACCTCAGGTGTGCCCGACGGGTGCGGTTCATTACCTTTCCTACTTGATGCGTAGTTGAGATTGCATAATTTTCTTACATCATTTCTGCATGAAATGTGGTTTGGCTCATGTTTACTTGCTTATGTACGAGTTTGCTGTAGCATTTCTGTGCATAACATTTGTATCTAGATGTTTCATTACAACTCTCATTGCATGATCATAAGTTATGTTCTACATCGTGCGTATCATTTGCATCTTACCCCAGAACTACGCTGGTTTGATTCCTTGCAAAGGGATACGTAGGCAGCCTGCGGGCGCAACCGTTCTTTGTTTTGTTTGCTTGTTTGTCTGAGTCTTCGGCCTTGTCAAAAATGGGTTGTCTCTCGGCTTTGACATTCACTCCCGTCATTTCATGACTTTCGAGTTCTGTCAAAGCATCACATCGTATCCAGTCTTCCAAGCAACAGTGGATCATATTGAGTAGGTAGATTTACCTTTCTCCCTGTAACAATTGGTCAATTAGCAAAATTTGAATAAGCTTGTTTGTGATTATATGTCAGAAAATCAACAATTGGATAGCGATGATGTTGTTGCTGTGGTTGACGTTGTATAGGGAGGTTTCGCCACGTTTGGGTCTCGGCATTTTCGTTCTCAGCATGATGACTGCAAAAGTTAAGAAAAATGTATGAAAAATGTATAGTAAAATGTATGATGTTGGTGTCAAAAAAAAAAAAGAACAGAAAGACAAACTGAGCCTCTACTAAAAGCAACCAACAGATAGCAACCAACAAATAGTGAAATTGAGCGCGAAAGGCAAACTAGGCTGAAACTGGATGACCGGCCGGTTGTCCCGTATGGTGGATTCTTCGCCTTCCTGCAACTCAACTCTGAAGCTATCAAGAATATGAACTGTGGTTCAAACTAACCTCTTCTCTCCTCCTTCACACGGATATCTACACTGAATATAGTCAATATTGTAGGGTGAAGAGGTTGCTGAAGTTGTTGGAATGAGATGGTGAAGATGGTGTGGTTAAACGAATGCAAAGATACTGACTTATATAAAGGCTCAGGTCCATAAGGGGTTTTTTTTTTTTTTTTTTCTACTTTTCATTTCTTTAGTATACTAATCTCTCTGTTTTTTTTTTTTTTTTTTACTTATTTCTAATTTCTTCCGTATACTGATTACTGACTATTTGTGCTCGTTCTTTTTTCTTTTTTCTTTTTTCTTTTTTCTTTATCGAACAGGGATGAATTGACACCCGCATAGGAGATGGTGGGTCTATTGGATGAGCGAAATTACACTATTACCCTTTTCATTTTATTCTTACATAACAACTTGCCATTCTATGAAAGAGGAGCGAATTGGTCATTTTGTAGACAAATATCACTCAGGCCCCCAATTATATGAGCTTCACGGGTGGGTGAGAGTTAGGTGACAATAATGAACCTACAAAACCTACAAAAAGATACGATTTTTTTATTAAATTAATAAAATTTAATAAATGAAAAAATGATGATAATGTTTGGTAACGTTTACGTTTTGGTTTGTATTTAAAAATATTGAACACACTGATTTTTGTTAATTTTTATCCATATGTAATCTCCAAACTTGTTGACTTTTTCAAAATTTTTGAAAAATATTAAAAACATATTGTACAAAATGTCTGTACAGGCCTACAAAATGAATTGACAGAAAAATTAATTGACATAGAAGTTATTTGAAAAAAAAATTATTCAAAAAAATTACTTAAAAACAATTAATTGAAAAAAAAATCATTTTTTTATTTGAGTATTTTAAAAATAGTTTGGTTATGACTGTTGATCAAAAATACGGATATTGATATATGAGTTGTGTGTTTGATTATCAATTATAGGTTGAATTAAGTTTTGAAAATTATTTTGAAAACTCATCACCAAACAAATTTTCTTATTTCATATGTCACATCAAACTTTCAAAACTCAACTCCACATACAATTCAAAACTCAATTCAACACCCTATTCAAAAACCATAACCAAACAAATTTTCTACACTCAAATCATAATTTCACAACTCACAAACTCAGAATACAACTTATACTCTCAAATCATATTTACAAAACTCTACCAAACGCAACCTTAAAGTTCTCGATTTTATTAAATAATTGAATCAAACCAATAAACAGAATGTCAAAAAGTTTAATCTCATGCTCTTTTTTTCCTCAGTTAGTGAAACATTTATTTGGAATATTACTATACAAAATTGATAAAGTTCTTAGTTTTAAAATTTAAAAAAAGAAAAAAAAAACTGATAATATTTTCAGTTTTACCAAATAAGATTTATTAGTTCAAAAAATCTTAAATAGGACCTGAACTATCATAATATTTGTAAATAAGATTTTTAAGTATTTAATTTTAAAAATTATCACAGGACTCGGATTAATAATCATCACTATGCTTTTCCATCGAAATATGTACCTAATATATCACTCTTCTTCGGCACCAGATTCTAACAGCTTAGAGCATCTCCAATGGTTAAACAAAATTTTTACCAAATTTGAGTATAAAAAAGGCATTTGGCTTAATCTGATATCAATCACT
This sequence comes from Camellia granthamiana, assembly GCA_036172215.1. NCBI lineage: Eukaryota > Viridiplantae > Streptophyta > Magnoliopsida > Ericales > Theaceae > Camellia > Camellia granthamiana. Next base: position 11,736,358 of record CM069911.1, read on the forward strand.
CCAACGGTGTACTGTAACTTTCATCAAAACGTACCGGACGTCCCGGTGGACGGCCGGCCGGTCGACCGGAAAGAGCAAAATCTGTAATTGAATTTTCAAGCTTAAGGGTCATTCGGGTGGTCGACCCCGTGGTCGACCTCCCAGTGTAAAATCTGTACAAAATTTTGCGCAAAATTGGTCATCCGGTGGGTCATCCGGTAGTGAAAATACAACGGTAATGAATAGTATTTTGGTGAAAGACCCAGCGCATTCTCAATTTGGTGAAACTTTTGATGAATTCTCATTTTGATATCAGTTTGGTGAAATCATTAGAGTGCCAAAAAGTGACTTTTTCAGCAAATTTCAAATCTGATGCAGGGTTTGATGCACCATTGGAGATGGCCTTACAAACTGCATTTTTCTATTTGCTTATTTTTGTCTTTTTTTAGTAAATATTTTAAAAAAAAATATGTCAGTAATTTCTAAACTAGAGATGCAAGTTTTACCGGTGCCTAATGCTAAGAATCTAATACCTTTCGGCCATGTTTGTTTAGGTGGACTGGATTGGGTTGGATTAGCATTCTCATGACTAATAGTCATAGGATTATGAATCCCTATGAAGCACGGGTATTCCAAAAATAGTGTCGTACGAGTACTGGGTACTTATTGAGTACAGGTACGCATACCGATACGGATGCATGCATACCGGGTATGGCAAAAAGGGGTCCGGTACGTTTGGTTCAATCGGTTACGTCGTGGGTACGGCATGAGTACGCCGTTGGTACGTTTCGGGTACGCCGGGGCAAAAAATCAAATTTGTAAGAAAATTGGGGGTACCGGAGTAATTTATTTATGTTCTTTATTAAAAAAACAAAAAAATATAGTGTTATTTTGTAATATTAAGAATATATATAAACCTAGGTTTTGTCCCTTCTTTGAATCTCTTCACTTCAGCAACAACAAAGAAAACAGTGCAGTCGACTTCTTCTTCTTCTTCAACAACATCTCTTCACTTCAAAGCCCTCCGGTGACGGCAATCCATCGAGACAAAGCCTTACAGTGAGTGTTCTTCATCTTCATTTCTTCGTTTTCGTTTCTTCATTTTTTTCTGCAGATCAACAAGTGGTCTTCCTCTTCTCTGTTCCTTTTTTCATCTTCCCTCTGGTAAGTGTTCTTCATCTCTCTTTTTTTTTTTTTGCGCCCTTGCAGATCAACAAATTTGATGGATGAGATTATTGATTCGTGTAAATGTAGTGGAGTATTTTTTTTACAATCTTTCATTGAGTGTGTGCAAGTGACAATCTCTTCAATTAATTGATGGATACAAGGGCAATCTTTATCAATTAATTGATACACAGATCTGTCATTAATTTAAATCACACCCTCTCTTGAGTGTAATTTAAATCACACTGTGCTGGTATAATAAATCACACCCTCTTCAATTACACAATCTATCAATTAATTGATACAATCTCTCCAATTATCATAATGGATGAGTGTGTGCAATTGAGTATTTTTTTATACGTGTGCAAGTCATCATAATTTACAATCTCTCAATTAATTTACAATCTGTCATTTCTTCCTAATCTGTGTAAATTGACGAGTGTGAATTGAAATATACTTATAATCTGTCATTTCTTCTTAGAGCCGATATTTGTTTTTCTTTTGGTGTTGGCATTGTTGAATTGAAATATATTTAAGTGGGATCTTTTAACCATAATTATTAAAAAATAATAATAATAATAATTATTTCGGCGTACCGCAACCGTACATGTATCATACTTTTTTTCAATGTTGAAGTATCGGCGTACCCGCACTCGTACCCATATCGTACTTGTACCCGCATCTGTACTTCATACACGAATCTATTTAGATTGTGCATCATATCCTATGTTTAGATTGAGTTATGATTATAAGAAAGGACTGATAGTCTAAACTTTGATTTATCTTCCAATTTATATCCCACCTTCCTCTGTAAGATTGAATAGTCTATCATATGTGGAATACCATATCCAGATGGATTATTAATCCATACTTCAATTATTTAACCAAACATTAAATTAATAATTTTATTAAATTATTAGTATAATCCCAAGCTCATATCCACCCAAACAAACATCGCCTTCATGTTTTTCTAAGCAAGAGGTTCAAAGGTTTTAAGCTGCATGCTTCATATCAAACTGCTTCCCTGGATACAAACCGACAAACATCAATATTGAATAAATTTATATTAGCATTCATGATTTCAGATCATTCCACGCAAGATTCTGATACCAATGATAACAAAAAGGCTAGAGAAAAGCATTACCTGGAGGTAAGCAGAAGGATATGGTGTCGAAACTCCATTTTCCCTCTAAACTATAAAAGCTTGTATGAATCATTAAGAATCCGATAACATAACAAAATAATAATCCAAAATAATCAAAATGCCTTAAATTCTAAAATTACCATGAGATCACAAAACTCTCAAATCACAACAGTTTTGATAAGTAAAATAAAAGACACAATGGTCAGAAGAAAATTTGGTACTATAATTATCCTCACAATATGCATATATACAGAACCATTAAAAAAACAAAAGAAAAAGTGCACATGGATTAACCCTGACATTGCAAATATTTTCACAATAGAGAAGTCTTAGAAGTATAGCAGCTACTCTACTAATGTTCATTTTTGTGTTCCTCTACTTATCTTCGTCCTTTCGCATCTTATGTTTGGCTTTCAAATTCATCATATCAAATTCACCTTAATTTGGCAAGCTCAATCTGGCAAATCTTAGAGCACCTTGGCAACATCAACACTTCTTTCCAAATGCCCACCTGCTTCTCCTCCCAATATAAACAAGACCAACGGATTTTCACCGTTTTCAAAACCCGCGCAGTCTTTAAAAAATATTCTATCAGCTTGAGTTCATCTTTCTTCCCATTGAATCCCTCGATCTTGATTTTCTGAAGGTGCAATGATAAACAAACAGGAACAAATGCTGACATACATCTCTCAAATATTTCGTAGCACCCTTTATGATCCAAAAAACCCTAATGACAAATAAAATCACAAGTATTGAGTATTCTAATTAAATGACAAGCACAACGAAACACTAAATAAAATCACAAAATACCTCCATAAAGACAAGAATTTGAATATTTGGTGACCTTTCAAGCAAGTGTGGCAACAATTGCCACCCACTAGGATTCATAGTACCAAGCTTCAATTTGGTCAACTTATGAAAAGTAGGCATCGGACGACAAGAATACTGAATGGCCTACAATGCAAGATCATACTAATCAATCACCAACCAACTACATGACATGCTTAAGTGAAGATTGAGGTAATAACTTTCAAATATTCCCAATAAAGACTTGAATAGTTTTTCAACACAAGCAAGAAAGATAAAGAAGCTCACCGACATGGAAACTTGTGATAAATACAGTAATTCCGCGTTAGAGCAAGCTGAAACAAACTCTGCTACATTTGAATCATAGAGCGGTACACCTTCTTCCAATTGCTCATCACTGAGTCCCACATCAATATGAGCTTTGAGAAGAGAGTTCATATTCTTCACAGTATACCCTTCTGCTACAAAATCATTGTAATGGAGTAATTCAAGTTTGGGCACATCAAGCACCAACTCAAATTGACTTTCATGGTGACAATTACGCATCATCAAAAGCTTAACAAGAGGTAAAGAGATGTGAAGAACTTCAATATCATCAAATTCAACACATTCCAGACTTAATTCTTCAAGAACAGGGCAACCAGCAAGAATCCTCTCCAAAGAATCACCACCAGCGAATTGAATAGAGTCGAAAAACAGACTCTTGAGATTGGGCAAACAAACCGAGCTCGGAACATTAAGAACATGGTGTTGACTCAATAACAAATGAACAAGCGTTGTACAAGAGAAAATACCACGAATCGAAACTCCACAGTTGGTTTTTTCGAAGAAGAGAGCGAGTTCTTGGACCTTGAGCTTCAAAACGATCGAGACCCATGAATCGATGTGGACATTGCCGTAGTCTTGGTGAGAATCGAGACAGAAATGGCGAATCTTGGGGACATGGCGAAGAGTGACAGACAATAGATGATACATGAAGCTGATGAAAGTGGCATTGAGGGTTAGTGGATCGGAATTGGGATGGAAGAGCAAGGTGTCGTTGATGACGAGACTGAGATTAGGGATTTGGTAGAAGAGGGGTTTCCATCGGGAGGATAGAATGGCGGTGCCGATGGCGAATTTGGTGGGGAGTTTTTGGAGGATTTGACAGAGAATCGAATCTGGCAGATCGCTGATCCTATCTTCTTCTTCTTCGAGATTGTTGGCATCGTTATGGCCTAGGGTTTGTTTTGCAATTTGGGGTTTATCGAGAGGTTTGTGGCGCTTTGGCATTAAATGATCCATTACAACTTCAATTTTTCATGATCAAGGTGATGAAGATGACAATGATGAGATGCGAAGCATAGAGAGATTTGAACCAAAAGCATAAGATGATGGGAGCCTGGGTTTTCCTTGTTTGAAATTACAATTTGCCCCTTTAAAGTATTGATATTTTTTCACTTTGCACTTTTGAGTTTTTTTTTTAGTTCTCTTAAGCTGCATTTGATTGAAGAATTTGATGAGAAAAATTATAAGAAAATAAAAAGAATTCATAGGATTTAAATTTCAAATTATATTTGGTTGAGTTGATAATAAAGTTGCAAACAAGTCTAGTCGAGCTGAGCCTTGTTGAGTTCGAATTCAGCTCGTTTACTTATCGAGCTCGTTTATTGAGTTTGAGCTCAGCTTGATAAGGAATTAGATTCGAGCTCGGCGAGCTCGTTAATATTAATAAAATTCGAGTTCGGCTCATCTCGGCTTAACTCAGCTCGATAATTTTTTTTTACTAATGCCATTTATATTATTTAAATAAAAAATATTATTTATATTATTTAATATATTAATAATGTATTTATATTATTATAAAGATTGTTAGATAATTTAAATATTAATAATTTAATATATTAATAACATATTATTATTAATAATGTATTTATACTATTTATATAATTTAAATAAAGATTGTTAGATTTATTTATTTTGATAATTTATTTAATTATGTTTTAATTTATTTGAAAGAGAAAAATAGAATCCAAAATTTATTTTGATGATTTATATAATTATATTTTAATGAAATTTTATTTTGATGATTTATTTGAAAGAGAAAAATAGAATCAAAATTTATTTTGATGCTTTATTTGAAAGAAAAAAATAGAATCAAAATTTATTATATCTCATTATTTCTAACCTAAACCTTTATCCTAAATGTTGTTAGAATATATTTAATATTTGATTAAATCAAGAGTTCAAACAGCCTAGCACAGTAGCAGGCCAAAAGGTTCAAAAGGTTCAAGTAAAAGATATTCAAATTAGTAATGATGGAAGTACAACAGTTATAAACGACTATAAAGATTCAATAGGCCAAAAGGTTCAAAATGTTTAACTAGAAGATATTCAAATTTGTAATGATAGAGTGGAAGATATTCAAATTGGTAATAATAGAACTACAATGGCTATAAACGAATATAAATTCAAATGACTACAACGGCAATAAACAGTTATAAATTCAAATGAATATAACGGCTATAAACGGCTATAATTTTCATTATATATACCAAAGTCTCTAATGTAAACAAGTTATAAAAAAAAAAACTGAAAATATTCTTTGATTTATAATCACTCACATCTATTCTCAGAAATTATATACTAAGCCTTATAGTTTTAAGTCCATTTTTCCTGTATGAGATTTACAGAAAAATCAAAGTTTCATTTTATATATCTATCTTTGAGAGATATTTATTGTAAGCTTTCTTTGAAAGCAAAAATACCATTTCATCTTGTAAAAGTGTTGCAAACATTGTGTTCTTGAAATCTTGAGAGTAATTGTGAATCACCTCATATTTGCAAGGGTTTTGGCTTGTGAAGTTTGTACAAAATCCGTGGAGAATTGCTCCATTTTGTAAAGAGGTTGCTAGCACCCCTGTGAAGCTAGAAAATAGTGAAAAATCTCAAGTGTAACTTGAGGAGTGAACGTAGGCCGAGTTGAAGCCGAACCACTATAAATTTGTTTGCCTCTCTCACCCTTATCTCTTTATTTTATTTTAAATTGCCATAACTATATTTCACATTTTTACTGTGCTAAAATCATTAACTGACATAGTCGTTAACACACTTGTTTTAATTATTTTTATTTCATTAATTATATGTATCTATTGTGCTAGTCATAATTTTTATTAGGGTATTATTAATTTTTAATTATAAAAACCTAATTCACCTCCCTCTTAGGTTGTCTTTTGGGTAACAAAGATAAACGAGCTGAGCTTATCCGAGCTCGAGTTCAACTCATTTACTAAATGAGCCTAATATTCGAGCTCAAGTTTGGCTTGTTTACTAAACGAACCAAGCCGAATCGAACCCTTAACGAACTGAGCCGAGCTTATTCATAAACAGCTCGATTCATTTGCGGCATTAGTTGAGAGCCTAAATGAACAAAAAATAGCATTACATTTACTTTTCCATTTTCATTTATCTAATCAAATTCTCCAATCAAATATAGACTTAAAGTATTAATACTATTTTTTTACAATAATTAGTGCCTTTTTTTTTTTAATCACAATAAGATATGTCAACATATAATTGAAGAAAAATTTACCTATAAATCCCATCTTGAGAAATGATAATCCATTTAGTCTCAAAGATTTTCTTATAAACCAATTAGTTTAATTAATTTTGAAAAGGCAGATTTAATATATTATTTAAAAATTAGATTTACGATTATACTCTTACTTCTATTATGTTTCCTTATATTTTTTCTTTTGTGCTAGAAGGGTAAAGTATACAATCTATGATAATCAAATTTGAGATTAATTTTTATATGGGAATCGTTTTTATTTGGAAAATATTTCAAAAGGAATATAAAAATGACTTGAAATATAGGATTCTTCAAACATTTCAAAAGAATGTAGGGTTCTTCAAACATTTCAAAAGGAGTACAAAAACTCCTTAGTAAGCTTTGAGCAAATGTATAATTTAATTGTAACACTCCAATGTAACACTTCAACAAAAAAAAAAATGCTTAGTATACTTTTCTCAAATGTAATACTCCAATACAATACTTTAAAAAAACTCCTTAGTGTAACACTCTAATATAATACCAAAAAAAAAAAAAAAAGTCATTCGTGTATTTTTCTCAAATGTAACACTACAAAAAAAAAAGATGTGCGATTCTTCAAACCATTCCAAAAGGAGTACAAAAATTTGTTAGTAAGTTTTAGATACAAAAATTCACTAGTAAGTTTTAGATAAATATATAATTTTCAAACTGTAAGTGTTACGTTTGGAAAAAATACATTAAAAAGTTTTTTAGTATTTTTGTGTGTATTAAATTGGAGTATATTATATTGAAATGTTACATTTGGAAATACATTGATTGGAGTGTTACGTTTAAAAAAAGTATACTAAGGAGTTTTTTTGAAGTGTTATCTTGTTATGTGAGCTTTTTTTCTTTTTTTACATTAGAGTGTTACTTTTGAAAAAAATACACTAAGGAATTTTTTAGAGTGTTACGTTGTTATGTTTGAAAAAAGTACATTGGAGTGTTACGTTTTTGTTCGTGATGTGAAATTTGTTCCATGAGGAAAAAAAACCCAAAACCTTTATAATACGAATTATCTAAATGTGTAATTTTAGATTTGAAGAAACCCACTTTTGTCCCTAAAAAATTAAACCCAAACATGTAAGTGACTACTTTTTTGTGTAATTTCTACTTTCATAGAACCTTGGGTTCATAAGAAAAAAAAAACCTAAATAGTTCACAAAATTATATTTTGAGATTTATTGATAGTACACCCATAATTCAATGACTAGACATTAAAATAAGATTTTTTTTTCTCTCCCCAAATCAAACACATTCAATGTAGATTAGAATGGCAAAGATTATCACAACAAAATGGGGAGCAATGCTAAGCCTGAATAACACTTAGGGCCTCAGATCTTTGGGACCTAACTCTAGAAATCACCCTTCTGTGGTTAAACTTTTTTTACATAACACTTTCATTTGTCATATTGTGGAAAATGGTTTTTTTATTTTTTTATTTTTATGGTAAAAGAACACTTCATCAACTAAGCCACAATCCTGGCAGTCTTAAGCAACCAGTTTCTTTGAAATGAGCAATACATAAAAAAGCAAACCTGTAACCACCGAGAATCAATTTTTATCATTCACTTCAGCGACTCGAGTAATTAAATTCAAATGCTTTCAGACTTGGTAAGCAAATCGGTATAAGATCATATTCATGTGAAGACACTCGAGGCATTAACTTCAATTCTTTCAGAGACATGCATAATACAGTGGTCCCATCAGATGTAAGATACTCAAAATCCTATTTGGCAAACAAAACACAGCAAATAAGAAGTCACACAAAAAGCTAACACTGCCAGAAGATCATCTCACTTTCATATCATAACAACAGTTGTGACATATACAATCCAAAAAGAGGCAATGATCAGAGGAACATCTGATGAAGTCAAACAGACTTGCATGAATTAAACCAAGACATAAGGGAGAAAATAGAAAATATTTTCAAAATAGAGGGAGTCCCAAGGAGTATGACACAGGAAATCAACTTTGCCATCACATGAAAGGCTCCACAACTTGAAAGTTCTCTTGGTAATGTTAATGATAATTTCTTCCAAATGCTCAACATCTTCTATGATGTCAAAGAAGAACAAAAATTGATTTTCATCTTCTTCAAAATTTTCACAGTGGTTAGAAAATACTTTACCAGCTTAGGTTCATCTTCCTCCCCGTTGAGCTTCTTTATCTTAATTTTTCAAAGGTGTAATGACAAACAAATAGGCACATACTCTGGCAGGCAACACCCTTTATGTTCTAACAACCCCTATTGACAAAAGAAATTGTTAGTACACCAGTCGAATGGCTTTCATCTCCAAAGTCCATTTCTTATCCCAAGGCAAATTTGGCTTAAGTTTTTAAGAAATGGAATCTCTCCAAGTGTAGCCCTCTTAAAAAAATATATAGACTCCAGCCAAATTATATATATATATATATAAAGTCCTTTCCATTCAACAAAATCGTTATATTTTTCACTCTCTACTTCTCTTTTCTTTTATTCTTAAGCATACGGTATGAGGATATTCAGAGAATTGATTGACATTCTTAAATGGAGGTAGGGAAGATTGACTTACAACTTCAAATAAGGAGATTAAGGCGACAAGTCATTGAACCCCTTGGATACACTGCTAATTGCCCACAAAAGCATTCATCTGAATATTGACAGTCGATTGTCATCTTCTTCAAAACTATAGCATTTTTCAGCAAATACTCTATCACTTCAAGCTCGCAATCATTCCCACTAAATTCTTTGAATTCAATTGTTTTGAGATGTAATAACAAACAACTGGGTACTTCTTGTGGTGGATTCCAAGATTTAGCTGTATTATTGTAGTAACTTCCCTAATGACAAGAATCAACTTAAAAGTTAGAAACTTTGAAACATTACTAACTAAATCTTAAAACAAATCTCACATACCTTAAGAATAAGAACTTCAAGATTAGGCGAGCACCGAAGAAAGTCTGCTAACAATTTCAAATTCCAGTTAGAGTTGATAGCAGCACCAAAGTTCAATTGGGTCAAATTATGGAAGGTAGGCAGCACATAATCATTGGCATCAGTCTGGCACTGCATAGGAGTCAAATGAAGATTACAATATTTTAGTTAGAATATTATGAAATAATAGATTACTCATCTCAACATATTGTTGTGGAGGTGCACTAAAATTTCTGCACCAGCACGGCAGCTCTCTAAAGACTTATCTATTCCTTAACACAACCCACAATCTTAATCATAAAGAAGGATTTTACTTTGGTTTCATGTTGGTTTTCCATGAAACCTTCTCTGTTACCCAGGCATAAAACCATTGGGAAATTGATAAGGCACCATGGTACAATCAATCAAAATCATTAAGGATAAGAAAAGCATGAAAATGAGTACTTCGATTATTGCAATTATCCATCAAAAACATAATAAACATCATACCTGATGAGTAAAGAAACTTACGGACAAATATGCATCAAGAAGCTTAACATTTGAAGTCCCACTAAGAAGCTTATATATGCGAAAAGTATCGTCACTGTTATTATTGGATCCATAGAAAGGTGGTCCAACACAAAAAGATGCTTCAGATAAGGATGATAGATTCCTGAACAAGAACTCACTGGACACATTATCCCTGAGATAAAAGCGTTCAAGTTGGGGAGCATCTACCACAAGTTTGTAAACTAGATCATCAGATTCATCAAGAACAAAATATTCTCTGTACCAAACTATTTTCAAACGTTTCAACGTAGACACAGAAACACTTACAACCTGTTGCTTATCCAGAATGCACCTCTCTAAATTCAATTGTTCAAGAACTGGGCAACCAGAGAAAAGCTGTTGCAACGAGTCTTCATCTTCATATTCAACCGAATCTAGGTTAAGGATCTTAAGATTGGGAAGCCACACTAAATCAGGAACATCTAAGAAAACCTCACAAAGTGTCAGAGTCACTAATGTTTTGCTAGTGAAAAGACAATCTGGCAACATAACATTATTCTCAATCAAGTTGTGGAGCTCCAAGTCTTGAACGTTACGTATAATTGCAGCTGAGATCCATGTATCGACAAGATCAAAATCAAGATCAAGGTCAGGAACATCAAGTGAATCAATCCTGAGAATGAATTTTCGTAAATATGGTGCATCGTTGAATCGCATTAATACTCTACTAACGAAGTACACAAACATCATATCAACTTGTTTCCTTCTATCTTCACTCAATAGAGAATATTCGTGGAAGAGTTGAGACTCATCAAAATCAAGGTTTGGGACAAAAGTCCAGAGGTATTGCCATCTTGTAGATAGAATGCTGGTTCCAACTGCATATTTGGTTGAAAGGAATGAAAGAATGTGACACAGAAGGGCGTCTGGCAAATTGCTGATCCTGTCCATGCTCTTCCCAATGTCTGGATCCATTATTACTTCACCAATGCTTTTCCTGTGGGTGTTGGTTTTTGACCTCACAACCAAACTAGATCTCCTTTTCCTGTGGGTGTTGATTTTTGACCTCGCAACCAAACTAGATCTCCTTGACAACAAACACCTTCCTGTGGGTGTTGATTTTTTATCACAACCAAACTAGATCTCCTTGACAACAAACACCACTCAGTGGCTCATCCACCCGGGGCACTCCGACGATCAAGTCAATCAACTTATCTCTCCAAGATAACAACTCAAGTAACACTCAGCATATCTTAGATCCACAGGGTGCCCTCTTTATATAATGATCAGTATCCTGCTTCCTCTAGAAGTCTTACTTCATGGGACTTTATTCTTTGTAAGCATATTACTTATCCAACACTTCTCTTATTTAGATTGGGATTAACTCTCCTAAGAGTCCAAACCTTACCCAAATAAGTAGTCTAAATATCTCATATTCCGATATGATCGCATCATACCTCAACACTTCTCTTATTTAGATTGGGATTAACTCTCCTAAGAGTCCAAACCTTACCCAAATAAGTAGTCTAAATATCTTAGATTCCGATATGATCGCATCATACCTCGGCATTCGTAGATTCCCCACGTGACATCTCAGCTAACAACCTAGAGCACGTGGACAACCCTAAACATATGTCCCCACATTTCCTAAAATACAACATGTACTTCTAAATCAACCTCTTTGCCACTTGTACTTGCAAAACCACATCACCATTACATAGCAGTTGGAAATAAATAACATAATTTAACTATTTCACCACAGTATCAACACCTCCTCTCAAACAACAGAAATCTTGTATACCCAGATAAATAAATTAAATTAAATTAATAATAAAAAAAGAATTCTATTATAACACAATTTGGATTTCCAAAAATGTTCTTAGAATTGCTAACTAAATTAATCAACATGTTCATGAATTTAATTTTACTGTGGTTTCGGCTATCATCAATCTGATCCATATTTTAAATTCTGTGCACTTTGGGGGCATTTTTGTCTATAGTTACTCAAATAAGCATATTTCAAAACCTACATTATTATTGTTTTGTGACAAATTATAAATGAAATAATAGGAAAGCAGAACTGTGAATGTCTTAACAATAATTTTTAATTAATTGAACCTCGGTGAAACGAAGGCTTCCTTTCATCATTGTCTCATCTCAGTTGAAGTAAAACATTCGAAATTCAAAGTTTCATTTTTATTTCCCTGGCGGATTCTCGGCAGCCAAACGGAGGTAGAACACAATAATCATGAGATACAATACAAGTAAAGAGAGAAGAATAGTACAGAAACGAAAGAAACGAACCTGGCTAGTGAGGAGATTTAGGGTTAGGGTTTAACTCGACTGACATGAACAAAGCTTCGCTCCGGGATGGTCTAGTCCATGATTCTCCATTGGCCAACGTGGTACATTAAAAATTACAGGGGTCCCAACTTTAATTTTATTTTCTTATGAGTTACTTATGCCAAATTAAGGACTTGTTTGTCATGTATTAAAAAAATTAAAAAGTTACTATTCTATTTAAGTTATATCATCTTATTTAAGTCACATAACCTCTTTTACCACATCACTTCAAACCCAATCCAAATTCAACCCATATTTCATAAAAAGTCAAAAACTTAGAACATCCCAAATCACCCATAAATATCATGTTACTCATCAACTATTAACTATGAATTCATATACATTTATCTTTTTAATTATAGAAATTCTATAAATTTATTTTTTTGTAATTGAAGAGTGGAAGTTATACATTTTTATAATTGCGAGAGTCAAAACATAAGCGATATTCGATAATAGTTGAAAGTGTTTTATTGTAAGGCCATCTCAAATCCTTCATTAAATCTGTCATCAAATTCCAATTTAATAAATTTTTTTTAAAATGTCAATTTCAACCCTTTCATCAAATTGATATTAAATAGAAGGAGAGGTACTTTTTTTCATCAAATTAAGGAAGCTTTATCCTTTTATCAAATTTGTAGGTGATCGTTGGGTTGGACATTAGTTCGGACGTTCGTTAGGACAATTGATTTTGGGATGAATTTGATGAAAATTTGGACTGAACGATTGTCCAAATTTGATGAAATTATTGGAATGCATCATATCAAGTCAAACTTTTCATTAAATTTTTATTCAAATTTAATGAAAAATTTAAAAAAACGTTGGAGATATTCTAAATAAACTCTATTAATATAAGAAGACTTATTGGCCTTGTTTGATTTCTCTCTTGAAAGACAATTTTTGAGAAAAAAAATTTAAAAAATTTGTTTGATAGAAAATTTTTGGAAAAAAATTCAAAATCATTTTTTTCTCTAGTACACATCAATTCATTACTCTTTCTTTCTCCTCTCTTCTTCTCTCACATCTTATATATTAATCAATAATTTTTCTTTCACACTCATCTATTCAACTACCAAAAACAAAATTAATAAACTCAAACTCCAAAATTCTAAAACTATTTTCATAAACATACAACCAAACAAAATTTTAAATTTTATAATCTCTTTTCAAAAAATTATTTTTTAAAATTATTTCATAAATACAAACCAAATATAGCCATCATTTTTAAAAGATAACATGACAAGGGTCATGGCTGATGGAGTAATGTTAAAGGCGCTAAAATTTCTACACAATGTGAGTTCTACTGTGAGACATTTTGTTAAAAAATTTTAAAAAATTTTAGCATTTTTGGGTTGATGTGAAGGATTGGTATATTTTATAAATTTTCACAACTCGTGTATGTGAAGCTAAAAATTGTGAGTGATAACGCAAACGTGAAAATCTTTTTCCAACATATTTATATTTTAACCAGAACAGACCTGAAAAAGCCACTTCCCATCTAGCTTACTTCACTTCACTATAAATCTTCAATTGAAGATCAATTGGGCTTGTAACTGAGCCCGTCCATAAATAAAATTCTTAAGAATAGCATTGGGTGGGGTGTGCCAGGCCCAGGCAGTAGTGCAACGCTAAGGTAACACTTGAAGACCCGAATAGCAAGCTACTGTGGTGGATCTTCCCCCTTAAAAAATTAATTTAATATCATGTGAACTAATAGCTCACGTATCAGATATTAAACTGATAAGAACAGATACTACACTTGATCTTAGCCAAAAGGCCGAGAAAGGTATGACTTGTACAGCCTTGGGCTGGTCCTTTTAAAACCCACTACACCTGTCCTTTCTCCTTCTTTCTCAGTGTGGGACTACATATGTGTTTCACCATTAGTGCTTCACTGGAACTCAGAAAGAGTACTCTGCTAATTGGATATGCAAAAGAAAAAAAATTCATAATAATAAGGTTAATGTATCTGTTATCGACATACCAATGATGGATTATAAACCGGTTCGTATTAGAATGAAAAAAAATTAATTGTACAAAATTCAATCACAAAATCAAATGTACAATTATTTTAAACCCTAAATGTATTGATAACAGCCTCATATAGCTTGTATCTAGTCTTGTGATTATGTGAGTGTTTGGAAAGTGGATTTTTATGTAGATTTTTTAGTTGTAAGATATTATTGGATAAAAAATTTTTAGTGTTTGGGAAGATAGTTGGGTTTTTTTGTGGTTGGATGTGATGTTTGTGAGAGAAAAAGTGAAATGATTATGGGATTGGATGTGATATTTTGTTTGAATGTATTTTTTTTAATTTTGCAAAACTTTTGTCTTTTAGTGAAAAAAATGAGAAAAAAATTTGGGAACCAAGTTCCCAAAGAATTATAGAATTTGTCTTCACATGAAATTAGAAAAGGGTTTTTAGATCCATCTGATTTCCAGGTTTTTTAAACAGTTTGGAATGGTTTTCTAAGATGGTTTGTCTAAATGAGCAATTAATTTATTCACTACTACCACATAAAAAACAAAATCAAAATAAAAAATCAAAGAAGAGTAATGCATTAATAATGAAACAAATCAATAAACCCGTATTTTTCTGAAAAATTATTAGGTAAAAACTCTTTTGGATATGTAAGAAACAACAACAAAAACATGAAACTTTCTGATATTCAGTCAAAAAAATTTGACTAAGACTTTCCATTAGAATCAGAATTGGAGTTGACAGATTCCGGATTTTGAACTGTTGATTCTGAACTCGAATTTGGTTTTCTCAGAACTCGGTATCTCTCAACATAAAAGGACTGGTGATCAATTGCTTTTGGATGATATTGCTCATAAATATCGGCCCATATCTCTCTCTTGCGTGAACCCTTCTCTCTCAATTGCTCAAGTTTCTGCTTCAGGCGACGCAATATGCAATTTTTCACAGCAACAGTTGGATTAGACCAAAACAAGTCTATCATCTCATAACCATGTTCACCGTAGAGCTTTTCAATACACCTTATATCATGAACTGTGAAGTACTCTTCAACCAAACCTATTTGATTCTCACGACTCTTTGAATTCTTGAAGTCCTTCACCAAGCGCTCCGCATGATCAATAGCTGATTCATATTGCTTTGAAAGCATATCGAATTCAAATTGATCGTCTTCACATTGAAACAGCTTTTGCTCATATGGGTTTTGACCCATATTCCTAAAACAAGGTTTCTTGCTAATCAAACAATCAATCTCAGAGCTCTGATCTTCTTTTTCTTCAAAGTTTGTTTCCTTTTCCAAGAACTTTGTGAACTCTATGGACAAACCAGGCTCGTTCTTGAAGAGGGTATTGACATCTTGATAGAGTTGTTCAATGTTGTTTTGATTCTCTCCATACTTTGCCATGATTTGAAGGAATGACTTGAATGTCTGATCATTGTCTTTGTCGAAAGTTTCCTTGATTTTGTTGAGGAAATCAATAGAGGCTTGTTTGGCTGAAACCCAATTGTGGTGGCCATAGGTGGAGGGGGTGGTGGTGATGGACTTTTCCGGCAAGAAAGCTTCCTTTGATTTAGGTGATCTCTTCTTGGACATCTCTGAGGATTTTCTTGAAAACAAAACAGAGTAATGAAGTTATGAAAAAAGGGATGTGGCAATTATTTATAGGTTAAAAAAAAAAAAAAAAAGGTTGTTTTAGTATTGGTGTAGGATTGAATATCTATGTTGGACTGAAAGACTAGAAGATCTTCAATCCTATGTAGGATTTCAAGATGATTTAAATTTTAAATTGTTAAATAGTTTGGTTAATTTGATTTTATTCCTTAAATTATTGCTATTTTTTGTAATTATTTTTAGGGTAAATTATAATCGAGATTTGATTAAAATACATGTTGTCACTATGATTATGAAAATTACAAATACCCCTTTTTAGAATTTGTCATTTAATAGAACTGACAGAAAAAATAAAATTCATAACCATTCTTCTATACAACAATGAAATTACCAAAATTATTAATTTAAATATATTACTAACATCTTTAAAAATTATTAATTGGCTTAATGATTGATTAATAAAAGAATTATTTGTTATGCGATTAGAAATTTTAAAAGACGGAATATAATTATAGGGAGCAATTAGTATTTTAAAGCATTTTTCAGAGGATATATATACATATTGTACGAGCAAGGAATAATCTTCTCGTATAATCCTGTTGATCAAGTCTGCGCTCCTCCAAATGTCGTCGCTTTACTCCTTGAAAACACAAATGTGAGCTAACCGGCGGGTGTGTGTTGGATACCTCTCCGATGCCTAAGTAAGCAAAACAGACAAATAGACAAAAGCTCTGTGTATTCGAGAATCAAAATTGTGTTACCTCTCCATAGGCGATGCTATGAGCTTTTATAGGTTTCGCGTGGCACAATCCTCGTAGGACTCTTATTCCTCCATGTAGAGTTCTCCTAGGAGTCACACTCTTGAAAGATAACGATTATCCTTCAACACCCTCCTCACTGCTTAAACCAAGTGAGATGGTTTTACCACGGTTGGATGTCAATATGACCGAGCTAACGTGGCCATACTAAATCCGCAGACTAGACCGAACTCCAACTAGCTCGGTTCTTCCTTTCAATGCGCGTTCCTCGGTTTGACATACTCCTACTGGGTTGTTCACTTAACACCGAGCTAACCAAGCATGAGGTAAGAGTTACCTCGGCGCTCCAACGCATAATGCCAAGGCAGCTCGGCTCTCCCAGGCACAGTGCCTAGCTAGCTCGGCCCATACCTGCTTAGCCTTTTAGACTGAAGTAAATCTGCTTTTACCTCGGTCCATCTCGCGGCCCAATTACCAAAAGAAGCCTCCTACTTAGCTCGGCCCAATTTAGACATAAATTACCCTCTCAATTGCCCCTTAATTTCATCTGCGTAGCATGATTGGGATTACTCATTACCAGCCTAGCTAATAACTTTAGCCTTTCAACCGAGCTAAATTCACACCGGGCTACGAATCTGTCCGGTCAAAACGTCTCTTCAATCGCTGTAACTTAATCGCTTCCCCTTCCATGGACACGTGGCAGACTCTTATTGGCCTAGCGTAGCTGTCACGCCGTCTTCGTACTTCGCGTGATTTGAACAGTCCCGCCCAATTTCACGCGTCTTTATACAAAACAAAACCCTATTTTTCAAACCAACTCATCACTATTCATCCTCTTTTCTTTCTAGTTTCTAAGCTTTCATTCTTCCTCATCACTGCGTCTGCGAAGCTTTTCATCCTTGGCCAACTCCTCTGCTGTTCTAATCTCAGATCTTCCACTTCACAGTAGTAAGTAACTGAATCTTTGCTCCTTGTTTTTACTTTTTGGTAGCATTATATCCGTATGTTTTTTCAAAACACATTACTTTGGTTTTCATTCTTCTGAAAAAAAACCATGTATTAGAACCACTATATTCATGAATAATCTGAAGAACAACACGTTTGATCCAAAATAGAATTCCAACTGAGCTAGGAACCTGTTTGGGCAACTTAAGGCTTAGGTTCCACCGAACTAGGGAATCTTCTAGGTTTGCACCTAGCCACACTGGATATCTTTCCCAACAACTGAACCAAAACTTCATGTCGAACTAGATAACTCTTCAAAGGACCGAACTAAAACTTTATGCCGAACCTTTAGTTCCATTCAGCCGTACTAAGGAACTGTATTAGGCGTGCACACTGCTGAACTAGAAAACCTTAACCGAAGACCGAGCTATAACTTGGGGCTCAACAAGCTCCCTGACTTAATCAAAAACCGAACTAAGAATGCTGCCCCAAAAGCTCAACTGGGCTAAACTCCTTTGCTCAAACCGAGCCAAGAATGGATAGTATCCTACGTAGCCGAGCTAGGACTTTATTTTTCTTGCCTTTGTTTCTTTTAGCACGGTCCAACGATCTATGCTTAACACCTTTCTTTTTTCACTTTGCAGACTTAGGTTGCTAGACACTCCCTTGAACACTCAACCGAGCTACTCAGCGTCATCTCAGCACCGAGCTAACACTTGAAGTTAATTTATACATAATTTAAACCCATATGGGAAAGTATAGGTTCTTAGTAAACTCACCAGGTGCTATGGCCGAGTTTCGAAGGGACTACCATATCCCTGATGATGTCCAGCTTACCTTAGCCGAACTAGATACCACACCCTGGGGAAACCTTGGCTTTGTTCCCTTTACCCTTCTTTCCATTGTAGAAACTAGACTTAGATTCCCTGTACAGCCTCTTCTCTGCGAATTCCTTAGACAAACAAACCTCTGCCTTACCCAACTTTCAACAAACTCATACTGAATAATAAATAGCATTGTCGAGCTAAACCGCCGGCTTGGCCTCAACCTCGGTTTGGCCGAGCTATTTCACCAGTACTCTCTAGGCCAAAATTAGGACGGCTGGGTGTACTATTTAAGAATAAGGCGCCGCCATGAAAAGATAATAAAGAATACCCCAGACAAAGATGTAAACGACGATGATTTTTTCTGGGTTTCTGGGAATTTTGAAGATCATGAGACCCAGATCCCAGGCGACCGAATAAACTGGAACAAAGGAGTCGCCGGTATAATTACCTCGGCTTAGTTTCACATTTTTCTTTACTTCGTTTGCTTATGTTCAACCGTACTAACCGTTGTCTTTTTCCTTTATACAGATTTAAACTTTCTAAAGTCGCAGTATAGTTACCCAAACCTTGCTACCCTCCGCGCCGCACTAAGATATCCCAACCGGAGTTGGGCCGAGCTACTCAACTTTGAGCCGACCTACCGATACAGCAGCTGGCGAAAGACCAGGGTGACAGACTTCTTGCTGGAGCCCTCTCCTGAGCCTGATCCTTCACTTCCACAAATCAACCTCATTCCATTAACAGCGGAGCAAAAGATGACAAAAAAGAGAGCTGTAAGAGCCCTTATCACCGAGACAAATCATCCCGAGGTACCACAAACCGGTCAGACTCAGGAGACCGTGGTAGCCTTACCATCCCATCAGCCTTCATCATCCCGCCCAAGCAAGCGTGCTCGGACTTCCACAACCAAGCCACGCCGTGTTGACAAAGATGAAACCATCCTTCCCCAATCCACACCACCAAGCCCATAACCGGAGCACTCTGACCGAGCTAGCTCCTCCAAGTGGGTGCCTAAGGTCACATTCAAGAACCGCGCTATCACTAACTTCGACTCAGTGGTCGCGGAAAAAGATCATATGTTGGCCTTTAATTTGGCCAAGAGTGTCTGCCTTCCAGCCGATATGGATCACCATGATCATCTTACCAAGCTGAAGGCCATTCGCTCGGCTTCAAAATCAATGGTGTTGGTAAGTTCTCCTTTTCCTTCTCCAAATTTCGACATCTTTTCGCTCGGTTTATCTCAAAAATTGTTTCTCCCTTCTTGCAGACCTTACAGAAGAACCACGTCGTACATAAGCGTGTGTTGGAACTTCGAAAGACCACTAGGGAGGCCATGGCAAAGGCCAATGCTAAAACGGGCTAAAAGAATCCCAACAAAAAATGGCCGAGCTACAGACCGAAGTAGCCTGGCTAACCGGCCTAGTCAATTCAGCCGAAGCAGATAAGCAGAAGGCTGCGACCGTGGTGAAAGATAAATATCTGCGCGAGCTCGCCAAGCTCGAGGGAAAGAAGAATGCCGAGATTGCTCGGTTGGAGAAGAGTGTGGAAGACGCCGAAAACCGGGGTTATAAGGAGGGGGAGGCCACTTACATTCAACAATGTGAAGCAGTGAAAGATATATTTTTCAAATGTGGATGGAAGGCGGCTGTGGCGCAGCTCGGTCACAGCCAAGAGACCGAGATCTTCCTCAACCCTCCTCCTCATTTCATATCGAGCTACATGGTGGAGTACGCTACTGCCATTCAGCAAAAATTTCTTGAAGAAGAGGCCCTTGCTGCCACTACTGATCCCGGTCTTCAAGCTATCCAGTCAGCTCGGGTGGAGCCATTGGTGCCTAATGCGGTTGATGATGTGGTGGAGGCCGACCTACCTGTCAATACCAAGCTACCAATTGGTGAGGTCCGGGTTGACTTGGATGTTGATTTGGATGATCTCTTTACTTGACCATGTACTTTCTTCTTTTTGCTTTTGAAAAGAAACTGTAGCCGGGCTAAGGCCCTATCTTTGTATTTCTGATTTGAACTTTGAATGAAAGCTTCATTTGTTTCAACTGTTTTTTCGGCTTACTTCCATGTTTGCATTTACTTTCTTGTTGTAATCTGGATATAGTATAACATTTTCTAGTTGAGATACCTATCTCGGTCTTAACCTTGACATCTACCTGGTCATACTAGCCAACCTCTTTAGCCTAGGTTTTTACCTCGGCTGAAGATCACTAAAAGTTGTTATTCCAGCCAACCACTCTTCAGCCTAGATCTTTATCTCGGTTGAAGAGTACTAAATATTCGTTTTTCCAGCCAACCACTCTTCAACCTAGATCTTTATCTTGGCTGAAGAGTACTAAGTGTTGGTTTTTCTAGCCAACCACTCTTCAGCCTAGATCTATATCTCAGCCTGGATCTTTATCTCAGCTGAAGAGTACTAAATATTGGTTTTTCCGACCAACCACTCTTCAGCCTGGATCCTTATCTCGGCTGAAGAGTGCTAAGTGTTGGTTTTTCCAACCAAACTCTTCAGCTTAGATCCTGATCTTAGTTGAAGAGAGCTCAAAGTTGGTTATTCCTGCCAACCTAGAGCGAAGTGTTTGGTTATTCCTACCAAACGTCTTGCAGCCTAGATCCTTATCCTCGGCTTAGGAGAGGTGTTGGGTTTTCCAGCCAACCTCTTCAGCCTAGATCCTGATCTTAGCTGAAGAGAGCTCAAAGTTGGTTATTCTGGCCAACTTAGAGCGAAGTGTTTGGTTATTCCTGCCAAACGTCCTGCAGCCTAGATCCTTATCCTCGGCTTAGGAGAAGTGTTGGTTTTTCCAGCCAACCTCTTCAGCTCAGATCCTAATCCTAGCTGAAGAGAGCTCAAAGTTGGTTATTCCGGCCAAACTCTGATTTCATTGCCCCTAGTATGCTAAAACTATTTTTACAGAATAAAACAATTTATGCTGAAAAAGAAACTACTTGTTTTATTGAAAAAAGAAAAAATTACAAGTACTTAAAAAAAACTAAAAATAAAATAATTTGAGATTGACAGTGTTCCATGGCCTGGGAATGGCTTTGCTGTCTTCATCTTCCAAGTGGTATGCCCCTTTTCCTGCTAATCCAACCACTTTGTAAGGTCCTTCCCAATTAGGTCCTAACTTGCCGTCTCCGGGTACCAGAGTGTTTCCCATTACTTTGCGCAGCACTCAATCTCCAATTTTGAATTGCCTTGGGTGTACTGTCTTGTTATATTTTCTGGATAACTCCTGCTGGTATGAAGCGATGTGAACCAGTACTCTTTCTCTTCTTTCTTTTGCAAGGTTGAGCTCCAATGCTATGGCTTCTCCATTTAAGTCTGAATCAAAATTTTCACTTCTAATTGTGGGGAGGCCGACTTCTTGCGGGATTACCGCTTCCATGCCATAGGCCAAAGAAAAAGGTGTTTCTCCAGTGGACCGCCGATGTGTGGTACGATGAGCCCATAAAACATGAGGGAGCTCCTCCGCTCACTTGCATTTTGCCTTCTCCAGCCTTTTCTTCAATCCATCTAAGACGACCTTGTTTGATGCTTCCGCTTGGCCATTCGCTTGGGGGTATGCCGGTGTAGAGTTGTAGAATTCTATCTTGTATTCTTCACAAAAGCCTCTAAAAATTTTGCCGTCGAACTGAGTGTCGTTGTCCGATATTAGAGCTTTTGATATGCCGAACCGAGTGATGATATTCTGCCAGACGAACTTCTTCACATCTTTCTCCTTTATTGATGCTAGTGTTTCTGCTCTACCCACTTTGTGAAGTAGTCTGTTGCTGCTAGAAAGAACTTTTTGTTGCCGTGTGCCGTTGGAAGTGGTCCTACTATGTCCAAGCCCCACATTGCGAAGGGCCATGGGCTAGTTAAAGGTAGGAGCTCCCTGGCTGGTTGATGTATTTGGTGTGCAAACTTCTGACATTTCTCGCACTTCTTAACATACTTCTCTGAATCCGCTTGTATGTAAGGCCACCAATATCCCTGGGAAATTACTCTGTAGGCTAATGATCTTCCCCCTTGGTGGCTTCCGCATACGCCTTCGTGTATCTCGAACAAGAATGCCTCAACCTTGCTGGGATGGACGCATTTCAAGTAAAGTTCTGTGAAGGTTTTTTTGTACAAGGCCGTTGATGGGGAGAGCCAAAATCGCTGCGACTTTACTCTAATCTTGTTGGCTTCTTTCTTCTCTTCGGGGTAAGATGCCGTCTTTTAAGAACATTATAATGGGATCCATCCATGAAAGGCCTAATTCGGCGCAACATACCTCTTCTACTTCGTGTTCTTCAATGCTGGGTCTTGGTAAGTAATCAATCAGTAACGGATATGGGATGGATGTATCTGCCATCAAAGCAAAGCCTGCTAGCTCGTTTGCTCTACTGTTTTCTTCCCTGCCGATCTGCTCTATCCGTACTACTTCAAATTTCATGATCCCTTTTCTGACTAACTCTTGGTACTTGGCTATCCTTTCATCATTTGCCTCGTAGTCGCCTGAAATTTGGTTTACCACCAGCTGTGAGTCACTGTAGACCATCAGCTCCGTGGCCTTCATGTAGTGTGCTGATTTTAGTCCTGCCAGAAGCGCTTCATACTCCGCTTCGTTGTTTGATGCTGGGAAGCCAATGTTGACTGCTTGTTCCACTGTTATGCCATCTGGTGAGATAAGGACTATGCTGAGTCCTACATCGTGCCTGTTGGACGCTCCATCCACGAAGAGCTTCCACATCTCTCCAACGAACAGCTTCCAGCAAGTGGAGGGATCGGATGATGCCTTGGGGTCATGAGCATTGCTGGTATTTTCTTCCAAGTCCACATTTTCTGTTTGCCCCTCACTATCTGATTGTGCTAAGTTTTTACTTGTTAATAAGTCTTTGCTTGGTGTAGCATGGTTTGCCTCTTCCTCCCTTTCTTCACTCCGGTCTGTTTTGGGATGTGGCTGGGCATCCTGTATTAGGGGTTGCGCATTTCCTGCGGCGCTTTCCATCCCCATTTCGGTTGCACCAGTCAAGTCGACTGGGCAAATGTGATGACTTCCTGGTGTGAACTCTGCCACAAAGTCTACCAAAGCTTGGGCTTTTATTGCAGTTCTGGGTTGAAACTTGATGTCAAACTGTCCCAGCTCTACTACCCACTTCAAGATTCGCCCAGAAAAGTTCGCCCTCTCAAATAAAGCTTTTAATGGAAAAGCTGTGAGGACGATTATGGTGTAAGCATGAAAGTAATGCGACAGTTTCCTAGAAGTCATCATCAGGGCTAAGGCCAGTTTTTCCAGTGGCAAGTACCTGGTTTTTGCGCCCAGCAAGGTCTTGCTGACATAGAAGATGGGCAGGTGTTGGATTCCTTCCGCTCTGACCAACACCGCGCTGACGGTGTGCTGTGAAACTGCCAGGTACAAAAAGAGTTCTTCTCCAGGTATTGGGGTTACTGGCAACGGTGGAGAAGACATGTATTCTTTCAGGCTTTCTAGGACGCGGTCGCATTCTTCATCCCATTCAAACTTGGTTTTTAGTGCTTGGAAGAATGGTCGACATCTGTCTGACGACCGACTTATGAACCGATTGAGCGCAGCTGCCATACCAGTGAGATGCTGCACTTCTTTTATTGAGTTGGGCCTCTCTAGATCCTGAATTGCTTTGATCTGAGAGGGGTCTGCTTCTATACCCCGGTTGGTCACCAGGAAGCCTAGGAATTTGCCCGATCCTACGCCGAACGCACACTTGGATGCATTTAGGCGCAACTTGTTCTTCTTCAGTATCTCGAACATTTCATCTAGGTCCCTGAGATAGTCCTTCTCATCCTTGCTTGTGACCACCATGTCGTCGATGTAAGCCTCCATTGTTCTGCCTAACAATGGTTCAAACATCTTGGCGACTATCCGCTGGAATGTTGCCCCTGCGTTTTTTAGGCCAAAGGGCATGACCTTGTAGCAATACAGTCCTCCTGGCGTTGTAAAGGATGTGACCTCCTGGTCTGGTTCATACATAGCAATCTGATGGTAACCTCTATACGCATCAAGAAAGCTAAGTCGATTGTGTCCTGCCGTTAAGTCTGCCAGTTGGTCTATCCGCGGTAAGGGAAAGCTATCCTTTGGGCATGCCTTGTTGACTGTTTTATAGTCCATGCAGACACGCCATTTTTCATTCTTCTTTGGCACCACCACAGTATTGGATATCCACTTGGGATAGTGCACTTCTCTGATAGCTCCTGTCTCTAGAAGGTTTCCCACTTCTTCTGCCACTATCTCGGCGTAGTGGAGTACTGATCTGCGAGTGCGCTGTATGATTGGTCTTGCAGTTTGGTGGACATTTAATTGGTGACAGATGAAGTTTGGGTCAATGCCAGGCATGTCATATGGCGTCCAGGCGAACACTTCAATGTTAGAGGTTAAGAATTTCATGACCTCTATTCTCTTAGTGCTGGACAATGACGAGCCGAGCAAAAAGAACTTTTCTGGGTCTTTTTCATCTATCCTTACCTGTACCAAGTCTTCCACCGCCTTCTGCTTAGCTGCTTTGCCAACATCTGTGAACTGCTCATTGCTCTTAGGTTCTTCCACCATCTGTACATATCCCTTGGCAGCTCGGCTGCCTTTTACTGTGACGAAGCATTGTTTGGACATAATTTGGTCTCCAAAGACCTCTTCAATTACTCCGGCTTCGTTGGAGAACCGCAATACTTGATGGTAGGTTGACGTTACTGATCGTATGGCATGCAGCCATGTTCTTCCTAAGATTATGTTGTAAGTGGAAGGGACTTTCAATACCCAGAATTCCACTTATTTCGTCATGCTTCCTGCTCTGACTGGGAGGATTATCTTGCCCACTGGCCACTCTGGCATTGAGTTGAATCCGATTAGGGGAGATGTTGCAAGTGCCAAGTCTTTGTCCTCCAGTTTTAATTGTTTGAAGATTTCGTAATACATTATCTCACATAAGCTACCTTGGTCAATCAAAATTCATTTGATGTCGTAATCCTTGACGCAGAGTGTGATGACCAGTGCGTCATTGTGAGGGCAATATATCCTTGCCAAGTCTCTATCTGAAAAAGATATGACATTCATGGTTTCTGTTTTCCCCTTTTTTATGGCTGGTTGTGCACTTAATACCTCCCTTAAGTGCTCAGCCTTCTTGATCATTCCCTTGAGCTTACATACTCGCTCAGGCTTGAATACCCCATGTATTACATTAATCACGCCTTGAGGTGGGGCGTCGATCGGCATCTCGTCTGGGTTGTCGTGGTTCTGGGGGGCTGGTTGTGTCCCTCCTTCTATGTACTTGTCCAAGTGCCCAGCTGCCACTAACTCCTCCAGGTGCTGTCTCAACGGCGTGCAATTCTCTGTGCGGTGCCCCTTTTCATTATGGAAGGTACACCGGGATCCTTCGTCATAGTCTTTTTGTGCTTCTCCCAACTTAGCTGGCCATCGGACGAAAGGTTCATCGCGTATCTCACTGAGAATTCGGTAGATTGGTTTTTTAAACACCGTGGTAATGGTAGTGCGAACTCTTAGCCACCTTTTGTCTGGATCCTCTTTGTTGGCCCGTCTGCCACGCCCATTCCTGCTTGGTCGTTCTACCGTGTTGACTTTTGCCGAAGTCTTTTTATCTGGTATTGTTGTTGCGCCAAATTTCGCCTTAGCACGGGCGCCATCCTCTTCCATACGAATATGTTGGTGCACCCTCTCCATTAAGGCCTCCATCGTGAGGGGGGACGTCATAGTAATTGAATCCCTGAATTTGTTGCCGACTGGTAGGCCCCGTTTGTATTGTGCGATGGCGAGGTTTGTAGGACAATCCCCAATTTGGTTGAAGGTCTCCCAATAACGACTGTTGTAAGACCTCAATGTCTCTTTGTCGTCCATGTCAATGGAGAGTAGCTGATCGATCTCCACTGGTGTCTTGGTGTTCGTTCTAAACCTTGTCACGAACGCCTCTGCCAATTGTGCCCAGGAGGCGATGCTGCCTTCTGGTAGCCTTTTGAACCAAGTTAGACCCAGGTCGCCTAGGCTGGACGGAAACAGGATGCACATTAAAGCCTCGTTTCGCCGGTACACTGCCATAACCTGGCGAAAGTGGCTTAAGTGCATGTAGGGGTCCGTCTTCCCCTCATAAGTGGTGAATTTGGGCTGGTGAAAGCTTGAAGGTAGTGGTACGTTCTCAATTGCCAGAACGAACGACGAGGTCTACAGCCTTGCTAATGCTTTGTCTATTGATTCGTAAGCAAGGCGTGGTATCGGCATTCCTACCTCGACTCTCCCATGTGTCCGAGGAGCCAACCGCTGAAGGGCTGAAACTCTGCGCGTGTCGCACGCCCTGTTATCTTCCTTCCATCGTGCCCTTTCTTCTAGCACAGTTCGTAAATCGGATGATTTAGGCTACTCCGTCTGCCTGGATGACGTCTGGTGTGTGCGCGATGGCCGATAGGTGCTTTCCTCAGTATGTGACCTCTCAGTTCTCGTTCTCTTAGACCTGGAGTAACGAGTCCTGGGAGTTCTTGACCGAGTGTCACCTGTTCTCAGGCTCCTATTTTCTGCTTGCGATGGCGTGGTATGCCTACCACGATCTTCTGAGTAGCGAGGGGGGCGTGTTGCTTTTATGCCCCTCTCCTGTCGCCACCCCTTTTCCTTTGATCTGGCGTTTCATAGACTCCATGTCCACCGCCATCTTCCTTATTAACTCGTCTTGTTCCTTTACGCGATCCTCTAGAACTTGAGGATCGATTCTCTGCCTATGTCTTTCTGGACTTTGAGAGCGACAGGGGGCTGTTAGTTCGCCTCCCCCTTGTATCCCTCCAGGGGTTCTGTCGCTAGGGTTCTAAATCCGCCATGGGAGGGATAGAAGGCAAACCTTCGCGCCTCCCACCCCCCTCTAGGGTTTGTCCGTCGATGGCAGACTGCGGCAAATCTTCATTGTGCGCTATTACTTCCAATTTAGAGAGGAAAAACTTGATCAAGAGGTTTTGTTCTTTATGATCTTCCCACAGACAGCGCCAATTGTACGAGCAAGAAATAATCTTCTCGTATAATCCTGTTGATCAAGTCTGCGCTCCTCCAAACGTCGTCGCTTTACTCCCTGAAAACACAAACGTGAGCTAACCGGCGGGTGTATGCCGGATACCTCTCCGATGCCTAAGTCAGCAAAACAGACAAATAAACAAAAGCTCTGTGTATTCGAGAATCAAAGTTGTGTTGCCTCTCCATAAGTGATGCTATGAGCTTTTATAGGTTCCGCGTGGCACAATCTTCATAGGACTTTTATTCCTCCATGTAGAGTCCTCCTAGGAGTCACACTCTTGAAAGATAACGCTTATCCTTCAACACCCCCCTCACTGCTTAAACCAAGTGAGATGGTTTTACCACGGTTGGATGTCAATATGACCGAGCTAACGTGGCCATGCTAAAGCCGCAGGCTAGACCGAACTCCAACTAGCTCGGTTCTTCCTTTCACTGCGTGTTCCTCGGTTTGACATACTCCAATTGGGCTATTCACTCAACACCGAGCTAACCAAGCACGAGGTAAGAGTTAGCTCGGCGCTCCAACACATAATGCGAAGACAGCTGGGCTCTCCCAGGCACAGTGCCTAGCTAGCTCGGCGCATACCTGCTTAGCCTTTTAGACCGAAGTAAATCTGCTTTTACCTCGGTCCATCTCGCGGCCCAATTACCAAAAGAAACCTCCTACTTAGCTCGGCCCAATTTAGATATAAATTACCCTCTCACATATAATTTAACTTTATTTTTAAACCATGTATTTCATATATAGGATTAAGAATTTTTAATTTCAACTTATGTAATATAATTGGAGATGGTCAGTAATCATTAAAACTTAATTTAATGAGAAGAAATATTTTTAAATTGATTTTTATTTTTATTTTTAAAAGCCTCTTAGTTTACTAGGATACTCAACTCTAATAACATGGCAAATAGAACTATTCATTTAGTTTAGTTTCAATTTTTTAAAAATTAAGGTGCCGTTTGGTAACACTTACGTTTTCAGTTTTCTATTTATATTTACAAAAATTTAAAAAACTCAAATAAAAACTTGTTTGGTAAATTTTTGATTTGTAAATCAGTGGTCTCAGTTTATAAATTTGACAAAAAAATATAAATTTAAAAAATGTGTTTCCGTTTTGAATTTTCAGTTTTTTTTTTTTTTTTTACCACCGAACACTAGCCACCACCTGCCACCATTTTCCACCACCATCTTCCGCTACCACCACCCACCATCCACCCCCTGCCACCACCTGCCACCACCACTCACCACCCACCTGCCACTACCACCCACCACTCGCCACCACCACCCCACCACCCACCTGTCATCCTCTCGCTACCACCACCCACCCTTCGCCGCCGCCACCACCACCCACCTGCCATCCACCTGCCACTGCTATCCACCGCCCGCCACCACCACCCGCCACCTACCCACCACCATCACTCACCACCATCCGCCACCCGCCACCACCATCCGCCACCCGCCACCACTAGCCACCCACCCGCCACCACCACCCACCACCCACTCGTCACCCACCTGCCACCACCACCCACCACCTACAACCACTACCACCCACTTGCTACCACCCACCACCTGGCACCGTCACCCACCTACCCACCACCACCACCACCACCACCCGCCACCCGCCACCTATCCGCCACCACCCGCCATCCGCCACCTACCTGCCACCACTACCCACCACCCGCCATCCGCCACCCACCTGCCACCACCACCCACTACCCGCCACCACCACCCACTCGCTACCACCCGTCACCGTCACCCACCCACCCGCCACCACCCACCACCCACCGTCACCACTTTTCACCACCGTCTTCCGCCGCCACTTGCCACCACTTGCCATTTCTCACTCTTTTTTATATTTTTAAATTTTTTTTAAACATTTTGTCAATTACCAAACACGTTTGTAGTTTATGTTTTTCAAAAAATAAACAAAAATCAGTTTATAAAATTTTTGTAAATATAAACTGAAAACGTAAACATTACCAAACAGTATTTTATTTTTTGTGTTTTATTTTTGTTTGTTTTTAGTGGATATTTTTAAAATTTTAAATAATTTTTTTACTTTTTTATATGCATTTTAAAAATATCTAAAAATTAGAATATTTGTAAAAAAATATTTTAAAAAATCAATAAATACACAAGAATAAGAAAATGTACTGAATTTTTGATTTTTTTTTTTTGGTATTTAGTAAATTTTTAGGGGTACTTACGTGTAGGTTCTAGTAAGTAGACTTATTGTCTAATAGATCCTATGAAAAAAAATTTGTTATAAAAAGTCACTAATTGTAAGTTTTAGCGACAATTTATAAAAATCATGACAAAAAAAAGTTACTAATTGTCACTTTTTAGCGACATATATAAAAAATTGTCACAAGAAAAATTATTTTTAGCAACAATTTTACCAAAACTTATTTTCAATAGGACTTGATAGAAATTAAGTCCAACTATTAAGATCTATTGATAATTTATCCAAATTTTTAAAGATTTTTTTCATAAATATTATACTTTCTAAATGTATTTATGTTGGGTGTATTTAAAAATTAAAAAAAATACTTAAAATATTAAAAAAATTCAGTGATAACAAAAAAAAAAAAATTACAATTTTCAAAAAAGTGAAACCAAAATGTTTGTTTGTTGTTTCTTTCAATTATTTGTAATTTTTGAAATTTGAAATTTGAAAAAAAAAAAGTGATTTAGTATTTAATACTTAAAAAGTTAGTTGTTCGGTCCACTTATTTAATTTTCTGTTCATTTGCTTTTTTATATTAAAAAAATTAAATAAGTTGAAAAGATGAACTTATTTTAAAACTAGTTTCTTAAAGCTATAATTGGATTTTATTTTATTTTTAAAGTAGAAACAATTAGGCAAGAAAGGCTGCAGCACAATAATGCCTGAAAAGAAAGTAAAATAAAAATCACTCTTCATCCTTTACAAAAAGTTGGATAATTTTAGAAACTGTTATTCTGTAACCCTTTTTATTTATTTATTTTTTTTAAAAAAATTTAAATCTTTAAAATTGAATCATAAATTTAGGTAAGAAATTGAAAAGAGAGAAAATATAGAGAACTGTATTTGTGTCTTATCCAATTACAGTCAGATACGACAAAGGGCAATGCTTAGACCGTGGCATTCAAGTGAACTTACTTTCTAGTCTGTCACCTTCCAATCCTGAGAGGGATGCCAGCAGCCGATGATTCCAAATTCAAAATGCTGTTTCACAGGCTAAAGTTGCAGGCTGTGACAACGCCACACACCCAAAAGACACAGCCCCCTGAGCACGCAAGGTTAAAGTAAAATAACCTGTTCAATCTCATTTCCACAATTCTAATAACAGTCATAAGAAACGTCAATCACAAACTCTTTTAACCTAAAATACCAGAAGTATCCAAAACAAAAAAAAAGTCCATTGTCATCATCAAAGTAAACTAGAGTTCTACAATTTAATAACTAAGGTCTCAACAAGGTAACTTGAGTTTCAGCAGCAAGTATTCCATTGAATCTGTCATATAAAAGAAACCACAATCAGTGATTATCTATCATAATAAGTAGTCAGATCAAGTGCACAAAAAATTATCTATTTTATCTCAATCACTAAGGTTCAATAATAGAAACTTTCCATATGCTTTTAAAACAAATAAACTTTGATTCAAGAGTTTAACTCGATCATAAACACTTGTAAAGAAAATCGTGCATTTTCAGTTGCCATTTAATGTAAAACAATCCCAATAAAGTAAGTTTGATAACAATACAATTTACAATCCAAAGGATTCATCATTCGAAATCTCATAAATTCGAAGACTGATCAATACAGTACAAACAACCGAATACTCATTGTTTAATACACAAACTTAATCTTCACGACTACAGCCACATTGGCCCTTGGCAAGGTAAAAACCACATTAACCTCTGTTGCTGAAGCCTAAAAGAAATAGCATTGAAGTGCCGAGAATGAGGAATGCCACTTATTTTTAAAATGTCTTTATTGCATCAGTTCAAAATTGATTAGAGGACTAAATTTTTATTATGTTGAAGCACAAACTGACACCCAGACATGGGTAACCTCAACACGAGAATGCCTCTTATTTAAAAGAATGTACACCTGGGATGAGAGTCCCAATGCCCACTTGCACCATAAAGAAACTACCATCGGCAGCCACGAGAGGACGGATGATGTTTGGGTGAATTGTTGATTAGCAAGCTGCTTATGAGTTCCGAAAGGAAGTACGTGCCCCGGAGATCTTGTAATATGCACGAAACCTCTCATGGTAAGTGAGGTTTCCCAGGAAGAAAGGAGATAGCTGGAGTTCCTATCAATTAGTTTTAAGCTAAAACCAGTAGGGCTTGAAGTAGCGTTACGAAGTTTTGATAAGTTATGATACAAAGGAAGACAATAATTTCGGCCAGAGCTTTGGTTTCAGCTTCAGCCATGTTATAAGATGAAGGATGATCCTGGCGAGGCCTTCTGA
Organism: Camellia granthamiana; assembly: GCA_036172215.1. Lineage (NCBI taxonomy): Eukaryota > Viridiplantae > Streptophyta > Magnoliopsida > Ericales > Theaceae > Camellia > Camellia granthamiana. The sequence continues at coordinate 11,768,358 of CM069911.1, forward strand.
TTTTTGATTCCCCCCCATTTATTAGTTTCACAGAGTCTGAGTGCTTCTGTAAAAGCATTTCTTGTGCAGAGTGGGCCGAATGCCAAAAAAGAACAGACAATAAGTAATGTCCATAATCTGATAAGATGGTGTAATAAGATACAAAGGTTTAATCAAGAAAGTTTTCACTAGAGAATAGCCTTCTGGTCTTATGGTCATGCACCATGCATCCTGGTACCGGAGCATAAATTATCCAGTTACTGCATCTATATCATTAATTATATTATGAAGAGAATATCGCACAGATTATGAAGCAATTATAATTTAATAGTCCTTTCACAACAGGAAAATTGGATCTGAGCAGCAGTGATTATGCCAAGTGCCCAAGCCCAATAAATAAATACATAAATATATAATAGCCAAAATACAATAAATAATTACTGTCAGATACAACATAGGGCAATGCTTGGTAATCTTTTCTGGTTAGGCATTTAACTGAACTTACTTCCTCGTTTGTTACCTTCCAATCTCATGAGGGATGCCAGCAGCAGTGGGGGAGCTAGAATTTTTACTTACTGGAATCAAACTATGTCCAAAATGTTAATTATTCACAATTTTTTGCTTCTACAAAATTTAGCAGTTAATGACCATATCTAAACATACAACTAATTTCTTGTATGATTAACTATTCTATCAGCATGAGTTCATTTTTCTTCCCACTCTCATATCTTTTATACCACCCTTTATTTTCTAGAATTGAGAAAAGAAATCACAAGCACACCAGTCAAATGGCTTTCATCCCCTCAGTCCATTTCTCGTGCTAAAATCTGGCCAAAGTTCTTAAGAAATGGAATGTCTCCACGTTTCACAATATTTTTAGAAGGAAAAAAAGAGAGACTCCAGACTAGGATAGCTGGAAGTCGAAAAAAGTCTTGGATCAGAACACACTGATTTTCTCATTAATTTGGAAAAAGCGCTGATTACTGAGTATCATAAAGTCATAGCCATTCACTGCAATGATTAATGAGTTCCTTTTAGTTCTTATATAAAAGTATGAGCCTATTCATAGAACTGAAACAAAAGTATGAGAAGAAAGGCACAAAGATTGGCTTACAACTTCAATGAAGGAGATTTAGTTGACAAGTCTTTGATCCCCTTGGAAAGGCTGCTAATTCCCCACAAAAGCAGTCATTTGTATACTGACAATCAATTGTCATGTTCTTCAAAACTTTAGCATTGCTCAGCAAATACTCTATCACATCAAGCTCATAATCTTTCCCACTAAATTCTTTGATTTGAATTTTCTTTAGACATAATAACAAACAACTGGGTACTTCTTGCGGTGGATTCCAACATTTAGCTGTATCACTGAATCTACTTCCCTAATAGCAAGAAGAATTTAAAAGTTATAAAATTTGAAACATTTCTAACTAAATCTAATAATACATATCACATACCGTAAGAATAAGAACTTCAAGATAAGGCGAGCACCGAAGAAAGTCTGCCAGCAATTTCAAATTCCAGCTAGTGTCAAAATCAGCACCAAACTTCAATTGGGTCAAATTATGAAAGGTAGGCAGCATATAATCATTGACATCAGTCTGACACTGCATAGGATACAAATAGGCATTACGATCCTTTTGCTAGAAAATTATGATATAATAGATTAGTCATCTCACAACATATTCTTACGGAGGTGCACTAAGATCTCTGCCCCAGCACAACGGCTCTCTATCTATTCACTAACATAGAACCTACAATCTTATTCATAAGGAAAGGTTTTACTTTCCTTTTCTCTACATTCTTCACAAATATTTACTCACCTGGTATAATATCTTATTCTATTGAGAAAACCACTTACAATTCTTTTTTTTCTTTTTTTTTTTTAAAAAAAATCCACTTACATCATGTAAACCTTAAAGTTGTTACTATTAACAAAATACTTGAGAACTTATAAGTCATAAATTAAAAATCAAAACCAAAGTGATGTGCTAAAATAGCACAGGAAACGAATTATAAGTTAATAAAGATGAGAAACATTTTGAAGTTAAAATTTTCAAGTGATTATACTTAGAAATGCTATCACTTATATACTGTTCGATGTTTTGTTTTCATTGCATTTTTTTATAAATATACTTTATTTTTTGCTACTATTTCATATATGTTACAAAATTTATTCTAAAGAATACATATGTTATTTGATCTGAAGAAATAGAAAAATGAGATACGATTTTATCCTAATTTGATAGCCATGTCCCTAACATAGAACTACAATCTTGTTTATGAGGGTTTTACTTTGTTTTCATGCTAGGTAGCATAAACATTCTTTGTTACCCAGGCTTAAAAACCATTGGACAATTGATAAGGCCTTAACGACAGTACAAACAAACACTCTAAGAACAAAAGAAGCATCAAAAGACTACTTCAATTGTTGCAATTATCCTTTAAAAACAAGAAAAATATCACAACCAATGAGTAGGGAAACTTACAGTGAAATTTGCATCAAGAAACTTAACATTTGGAATCCCATTAAGAAGCTTATGCATACGAAGGCCGTCATCAGTGAAACTTCTGCGTCTTAAGCGAGTAGATCCAACAAAAAAAGATACTTTGGACAAAGATGGTAAATTCCTTAACAAAAAGACCTCTGACACATAATCTGCAAGATAAAGGTCCTCGAGCTGGGGGGCATCTATCATGAGTTTACACCCCTGATCATCAGATTCATTTGGGTCATCCATCTGATCTAAAAAATCATCTCTGTAACAAATTATCATCAAACGTTTCAACATAGGCACAGAAACATTCAGAACCCCTTGCTTATCCACAACCCACCTCTCTATAAACAATTTTTCAAGAATTGGGCAACCAATTAAAAACTCCTGCAATGAGTCTTCATCTCCAAATTCAACAGAATCTAGTTTAAGACTCTTAAGACTAGGAAGCAAAACTGAAACAGGGATGTCCAGAAAAACTCCAGAAAGAGTCAAGACCACTAGTGTTTTGCTAGTGAAAAGCTTAATTGGCAACCTAACATTAATATCATACATGTTGGTGAGCTCCAGGTCTTGAACATTACGCTTAATTGCAGCAGAGATCCATGTATCGACAAGGGCGAGAAGCCTAAGTGATCCAATATTGAGATGGAATTTTTGGAAACACGGTGCATCACTTAGAAGCAATACTCTATTCACAAAATCCTCAAAGCTCAAATCAACTTCCTTTTGTCTAGGTTTACTCAATAGAGCATATTCGTGAAAGTTTACCGATTCATCAAAATCGAAGTTTGGAACAGAAGTCCAGAGGTATTGCCATCTTGTTGACAGCGCACTGGTTCCAACTGAATATTTTGTTGGAAGGAACGAAAGAATGTGGCACAGAAGAGCGTCTGGCAACTTGCTGATCTTGTCTTCGCTCTTCCCAATGTCTGAATCCATTAGTGCTTTCCTACAATACAACAACAACATGTGCTTATAAATCAAACTGTTTTCCCAAGTTAACACATTTTATAAGTGATAAATAAATAACCTAATTTAACACATTTTATAATAGTCTCAATCCATTATATTTCACTTCACCAGTGCTTGTTGGCTCCAGCCCACATGGAGGAGTAGTTGGAGGTTGGCTCCAAGTCAAGAAGTAGGAGGAGAGATGGCAGGTGGCAGCCTCCCAATTACTCCTCTTCCTTGACTTTGTTCGCTCTCATTTGTGTATAAATTGAGGTGATGAGGAAGGAATGAAACACAACACAAACAGAGCAAGAGAAAATCAGAGAGAGTGTGTGTAAATCTATAGAAAGTGAATGTGAGTTCTGTAATCTCCCTTCGGGAAATTCTATAGTGAAATCTCTCCATGGACGTAGGCAATTGCCGAACCACGTAAATATCTTGTGTTTTTTTTGTGTGTGATTGATTTCTGAGTGTATCCTAACAAGTGATATCAAAGGCTCGTTAGTCGATTTTTTGGAAAAATTGAAAAAACAGGGTGTGTTTTTCAAAACTATCAAAAATCAAGTTGCTCGAAATTCACTTTTGAGCATACTGGGAGAAAGTTATCGACGAGAGGAGTCCAGAACTGCAAAGTAGAGCCTCAGATGAGGTGCCACGCACTCACACGCACCACTTAAAGCAGAAGAGTGAAGCCTAGTCTCAAACACGCGACTCACGCGCCATTTACAGCACCAGCGCGTCATTCTAGTCGCATACACGTGCCCCACGCACGGCGGAAGGAAGAAGGAGAGTGATCTGCGCGTGATAGTGACGTCACCGCCACGGCAGACAACACCAGTCAAACACGCCATCACCACGTCAACGCACGCCAGCACCACATCATCACCACGTCACTACCATGTCAACGCCACGTCAGCGCCACATAAGCCTCAGTTGATTGTTGACCAGTCGGGTTGACCCGACCCAGAGGCAGAGGGCTATCCGGTGCTACGCGGCTAAGGTACATCCGCAGATCTAAACCATCGAACTTATTTTGGCTAGATCTGAGCCATTTAAAGCCCGTTTTTGACGATCCAATAGCTGTTTCCAACTATTTGGAGTATTCCGAAGCGATCCGTATGGTTAGATTTTTGAATCAAAGGTTCTGTAAGAAGTAAAGAAGACGATGGAGGAATTCACATCAACTTCAAGATCCATGATCAAGTTGAATCCTTCCAATTATGCAATTTGGAAACCGCGAATGGAAGACATCCTATATCATAAAGACCTGTTTGACCCTATTGCTCTAAAAGGGGTTAAACCGAAAGAAGTGAAGGATGAAGATTTGGCTAAAGATGAACCGAAAGACTGTCGGTTGTATCAGACAATGAATAGACAACAGTGTGTTCCACCATGTCGCCCAGGAGACAGATGCATATGTCCTTTGGACAATGTTAGAAGGAATGTACCAGTCAAAGACCGCCTGAAACAAAACCTTGGTGATGAGAAGGCTTGTAAATCTAAAGTTGAAGAATGGTGTGTTTGTTGCCGAGCACACCAGTGAATTCAAGAATCTGGTAAATCAACTTGCAACCGTCAAGATGCCCTTGGGAGTTGGTTCCTTTGCCTACTGGTAAGAATCTAGTTGGTTGCAAATGGGTCTACACAGTTAAGACCCATTCTGATGGTTCTCTTGAGTGCTACAAAGCTCGTCTGGTTGCCAAAGGTTTCTCCCAAGAGTATGGTATTGATTATGAGGAGACGTTTGCTCCCGTTGCCAAAATGACTATTGTCCATACTTTGATATCTGTTGCTGTTATTCGTTCTTGGCCTCTTTATCAGATGGATGTCAAGAATGCTTTTCTTAATGGCCATCTCACTGAGGAGGTTTACATACATCATCCCCCTGGTCTTCACCATTCCTCTGACCAGGTTTGTCATCTTCGACGTACTCTGTATGGTCTGAAACAGTCTCCTCGTGCTTGGTATGATCGTTTTCAGACTGCTGTTACCGAGCTCAGGTTTCGTTCTTCTGATTCTGACTCTGCTTTATTTCTGAGACATACCTCGGCTGGTTTTGTTGCTCTCTTACTATATGTAGATGATATGATTATCACTGGCTCTGACTCTTCTGTTATCTCTGAGGTCAAGCAGCATCTCTTCTGCACCTTCGAAATAAAATATCTAGGACCATTGCGGTATTTTCTTGGTATTGAGATGGCTTCTTCTCCCAAGGTTTACTTTTTGTCCTAGGCTAAGTATGCCAACGAGGTTATTCATCGTGCCAGACTTACTGACACTAAGCTTTCTGAAACCCCCATTGAGCTTAATGTGAAGCATAACACTATTGATGGCGTTCCTTTGGACGATCCTACGTTATATTGCGAGCTTGTGGGTTGCTTTGTCTATCTGACAGTTACTCGCCCTGATCTTGCCTATGCTGTCCATGTGGTTAGTCAGTTTATTTTTGCTCCTCGCTCTATACATTGGACTGCTTTGCTTCGGATCCTTCGCTATCTTCGCAGTACTATCTTTCAGGGCTTGCTATTCTCTTCTACTTCTTCCTTAGATTTGGTGGCCTATGTTGATGCTGATTAGGCTGGTGATGTTAATAACCGTAAATCTACTTCTGGTTTCTATATGTTTCTTGGCGATTCCCTAATTTCTTGGAAAAGCAAGAAACAAGCTGTTATTGCCCGTTCTACTGTCAAAGCTGAGTATCGGGCTATGGCTCATGCTACTGTTAAAATTGTTTGACTTTGTGGTCTCTTATCTGACTTGGGCATCCTTCAGTCTTCCTCAACCTCTCTCTATTGTGACAACCACAGTGCTATTCAAATTGCTCATAACACTGCCTTCCACGAACGGACAAAACACATTGAGATTGATTGTCACTTCGTCTGTCAGCATCTGCAATCTGGCTTTATCTCGCTTCTTTTTGTCTCTTCGACTCTGTAACTTGCTGACTTCTTCACCAAGACTCACACCACTGCTCGGTTTTGGTTTTTTCTTGACAAACTCACAGTGCGTTCTGCTAAAATATCTTGAGTTTGAGCGGGGGTGTGAGAATATGCATATATTAAGTGTTCTCCTTTTTCCTTTTAAGATTAGGACGTAGTGTTCTATATCTATCAGATGTTCTATATCTATTGGAATTATGTGTCAGTGATATATTAGATTAGGATTAGTGTTCTATATAAATGATGTATTCTCTATTCAATTAATCCAATCTAATATACAGTTTCATTCAGAAAACTTACAACGTTGGTGGTTTCTCTCAGTAACTTTGCACTAGAGGGGAAGCTTACCATGAGCATGGTCACAGATGCCATGTACAATGAGGAGACAAGGAGGAAAGACATTGGAGGTAATCAGTCCCATGCTCTTGTCACAGAAGATAGAGGCAGAGACAGAGGTAAAGGAAGAGGCAAAGAAAGAAGCAAGAGTAGAGGCAGATAGAACAATATGAGTAAATCCAGAGACAACAAAAGGCGAGGAAACTCCAGTTTTACTTGTTTTCACTGTGCCCAGGAGGGTCACATAAAAAGGAACTGCCTAAGCCGGAAGGATAAAGGCCAAAGCAATAAGTCAAAGGGAGATGAGAACACGACAGTCACAATAACTGATAAAATACTTCTTGTAGTTGGTGAAGAGGAGGACTGCCTTCACGTGACTGACCACAACGACACAGAATGGGTGATAGACACAACTGCATCCTATCACGCTACTTCCCACAGAGAACTCTTCAGCTCATACAATGCTAGAGATTTTAGCACTATTCGAATGGGGAATTCTAGCTATTCGAAGATTGTGGATATTGGAAACATTAATATTCAGACTGATATCGGATACAAGCTGGTTCTCAAAGATGTGAGGCATGTTCTAGATTTGCGCCTCAATCTTATCTCCGGAAGCGCCTTGGACCGACATGGCTATACAAGTACATTTGGAAATGGCCGTTGAAAGCTGACAGGAGGAGCTTTGACAATTGCTAGAGGAGAGATGTCTTCAACACTGTACAAGAATCAAACGAAGATCTATCTGGGAAGTCTTAATGCAGCAGAAGACAAGGAGTCACCAGACTTATGACACAGAAGACTGGCTCACATGAGTGAGAAGGGATTGCATCCATTGGTAAAACAATCCAAGATACCCTTATCCAAAGAGAGTGCCTTGAAGCCGTGTAATCATTGCCTTTATGGCAAGCAGCATCGAGTATCATTCAATTCAACAAGCAAGAGGAAAACAGAAGTGCTCAGTATGGTATACTCAGATGTTTGTGGCCCAATCGAAGTGGAGTCACTTGGCGGCCGCAAGTATTTTCTGACTTTCATTGATGATACATCAAGGAAGTTGTGGATGTATTTCCTGAAGACAAAAGATGAGATATTCCAGCACTTTCAGGAGTTCCATGCAATGGTGGAAAGAGAGACCGGGAAGAAGTTGAAATGTCTTCACACAGACAATGGTGGCAAGTACACTTCCAATGCTTTTGAAGCATATTGTGCTAGCAGAGGTATCCGACACGAGACAACAATTCTCGGTACCCCACAACACAATGGTGTGGCAAAAAAGATAAACCGCACTATTGTTGAAAGAGTCAGCTGCATGCTCAAATGGCAAAGTTGCCAAAGTCATTCTAGGCTGAAACTGCTCGTACAGCCTGTTATCTCATCAATAGGTCGCCTTTAATCCCGTTGAATTTTGCGATACCTGAGGAAATCTGATCCAGAAGAAAGATATCATATTCTCACTTGAGAGTCTTTGGGTGTAAGGCGTTCACACACATCTCCAAGAAAAACAGACAGAAGCTTGATGACAAGTCCACCCCATGTATATTTGTGGGCTATTCAGATGCAGCATTTGGGTACAAGTTGTGGGACCCAATGAACAAGAAGATGTTCAGGAGCAGAGATGTTGTGTTCCAGGAAGACCAGACAGTAGCAGATTTTGAGAAGTTTGCGAAGTCTGCGAAGTCTGCAAAGTCTAGAGATGTCATCACTCCAGACTTGTTCTCATCTCCAGAGCCATCACAAAATGCTAGATGTGATGATGTGCAACAAGAAGTGCTATAGTTGCAGGATCCTATGCTAGAAATTGAGGATCAAGAGGAAAGAAATGAAAACTCGAATGAAAAGGGTGTTGAGCCGGGGGAGCAACCCCCTCAACCAGAGGCAACTGGGCCTTAGTTGCGGAGATCTAGAAGAGCTGCCGTGCCATCAACCAAATATCCCGGTTCTCAGTATATTCTGATTATTGATGAGGGGGAACCTGAGAGTTTTTCGGAAGCAAAGAGTCATACAGAGAAAGATTGCTGGATGCAAACCATAAAGGAGGAGATGAGTTCTTTGCAGAAAAACCACACTTATGAGCTTGTTTCACTTCCAAAAGGCAGGAAAGCATTGAAAAACAAATGGGTGTACAAATTGAAGAAAGATGGCAACGGTAAAATATTGCAGCATAAAGCTTGCTTGGTGGTCAAAGGTTTTGAGCAGAAGAAGGGAATCTATGTAGTACGGACACGGACATGGGACACGACACGGACACGCGGACACGCAATTTTTCAAAAAATGAGGGACACGACACGCTGGGGACACGTTTAATATATATAATTTTATTTATATATTATATGTAAAATTAAAAAATATATACTATTTTTATTTGTTTTTATTTATTTATTATATGTAAAATTAAAAAATATATACTAATTTTATTTATTATATGCAAAATTAAAAAATATGTACTAATTTTATTTATTTATTTTATTTATTATATGTAAAATTAAAAAATAAATATATTATTTGTATTTATTTATATTATTTAAGACCAAAAGAAAGGTTAGGGATTATATTATTTATTTATTTATATTATTCATTATTATAAATATATATATATTTATATTATTTATTATTAGTATATAAAAATATATATGTATATATATTGTTAGTATATAACGTATATAGCTATCGCGTCGAAAATTTTAGCGAGAGAGAGAGAGAGAGCAGAGATGGCGATCGATGGTCATCGATGGTCGATCGATGGTCAAACGATGGTCAAACGAGGGCGATTGATGGTCGATCGAGGCGCAGAGAGGGAGACGAGGAAGACGAGGAAGACGAATAGATTAGGGTTTCTTCTCTGTCCTCAATCTATCTCTCTTTTCCCTCGACCTATCTCCCTCTCTCTCTCTCTCCCCTCGATCTATCTCTGTCTCTGGCTCTCTCTCTCTCTCTCTCTCTCCTCTCCAACAGTTCTAGGGCTTCTTCGATCCACCCACCTGCATGTCTGAATCGTGTCCTCGCGTGTCCAACCTCGTGTCCGACTCTGAAAAATTCTGAAAAAAGGGAGACACGCAGGGGAGAGTGTCGAACACGTGTCAACAGCGTGTCGTACGTGTGTCCGTGTCCTTGTCCGACACGTGTCCGACACTGATACGCAAGCCTCAGGGACGTGTCCGTGCTTCATAGAAGGGAATTGATTTTGATGAGATCTTCTCTCCAGTTGTGAAGATGACTTTCATTCGAGTAGCTCTGGGATTAGCAGCTCGCTTGAATCTAAAGGTAGAACAGATGGATGTCAAAACTGCCTTTCTCCGTGGTGACTTGGAGGAAGAGATCTATATGGAACAGCCAGAAGGATTTGAAGTTAAACAAAAAGAAAATCTAGTTTGCAAACTGAAGAAGAGTCTCTATGACCTGAAGCAGAGTCTCTATGACCTGAAGCAGGCGCCGAGACAATGGTATAAGAAGTTTGATTTATTCATGGTGGATCACGAGTACACAAGAACAGTAGCAGACTAGTGTGTATATTTCCGAAGGTTTTGGATGGAAACTTCATCATCCTACTGTTGTATGTCGATGATATGCTGATCATCGGACAGGATACTACTATGATCAACAAAATGAAAAAGGACTTGTCGCAGTATTTTGACATGAAGAATTTAGACCCAACACAGTAGATTTTGAGCATGAAGATTGTTCGTAACAAGAAAGCCAAGAAGATATGGCTGTCACAGGAAAGATATGTTGAATGGGTGATTGAAAGGTTCAACATGAAAGATGCCAAGCCAGTCAATACTCCATTAGCTAACCATTTCAAGCTGAGCAAGAGTTCTTGTCCCTCATCTACAAATGAAAGAGAAGAGATAGAGGCAATTCCCTACTCATTTGTAGTAGAGAGTTTGGTGTATGCAATAGTGTGTACCCAGCCAGATATAGGTCACGCAGTTGGCATTGTAAGTAGATTCCTCACCAATCCAGGAAATGAGCATTTGGAGGCAATTAAATGGATTCTTCGGTACTTGAAGGGAACTTCAAAGATGTGTCTATGTTTTGGGGGAGTTGAATCAATTTTGGAAGATTTTACAGATGCCGATATGGCGGGTGATCTTGATGGTAGAAAGTCTACATCAGGATTTTTATTCACCTTTCCAGGGGGAACTGTTTTATGGCAGTCCAAACTACAAAAGTGTGTTGCTTTATCTACAACTGAGGCAGAGTACATTGTTGCCGCAGATACTGGAAAGGAAATGTTGTGGTTAAAGCGGTTTCCCCAAGAATTGGATCTACAACAAGAAGAGTACAAGGTACATTGTGATAGTCAGAGTGCAATTGATCTGAGTAAGAATTCCATGTACCATTCACGTACAAAGCACATTGATGTCCGGTATCATTGGATACGAGAAGTGATGGAAAAACAACTGACGAAGCTGATGAAGATTCATACAGACAAGAATCCTTCTGACATGATGACCAAGGTTGTCACCGGAGACAAACTAGATGTTTGCAAGAATCTGACTAGGATGGACTTCAAGTAAGAAGTCAGTTATCCATATAGGCGTGGAGGGGGGAGAATTGTTGGCTCCAACCCACATGGAGGAGTAGTTGGAGGTTGGCTCCAAGTCAAGAACTAGGAGGAGAGATGGCAGGTGGCAGCCCTCTCAATTACTCCTCTTCCTTGACTTTGTTCCCTCTTATTTGTGTATAAATTGAGGTGATGAGGAAGTGATGAAAACACAGACAGAGAAAGAGAGAATCAGAGAGAGTGTGTGTAAATCTATAGAAAGTGAGTGTGAGTTCTGTAATCTCTCTCCAGAAAATTTTATAGTGAAATCTCTCTGTAGACGTAAGTAATTACCGAACCACATAAATACCTTGTATATTTTCTGTATGTGATTGATTTCTGAGTGTTCTTAATACTAATAGTTTTTCCTACAATACAACATGTGCCTTCTAAATCAAACCAAATGTCCCAGTTAAACATGCAAACCACATCAACATAACATACAAGTTAGATACAAATAACCTAATTTAACACATTTTATAAATTCTCAACACTTCTTCCCAAACAATCCTCTCTCTCTATATATATATATATCAAGGGGTTTTCAAACCTAAATTATTTCTTTTGTGAAAAAACTAGGGAAAGTGAAACTGTGCATCTTTTCATCACAGTCCCTCATACAACGAACGATCAAGTGAGCGTTTATTCATAAATAGGCAGATAATAAAAAGGCATTAAAAAAATCTAACTTTTCCGGTATTTTCCCTGGCAGATTCACGGTAGCCAAACGGAGGGTAAACGGAATGAACCTGGCTAAAGGCGGCAACTTTAACGGCACGGGATGTTAGGGATAGGGTTTTCACCCGACGACGAAACTCATGGTGGTTTATATACTACTACATTAAGCGCGCACTTCGTCTCATTATACATTTTGCAATTATTATTATCACTTTTATTAGTATTTTTTGAGAAAAATATATTTAAAAAATGGATAAATTATAAGATTTGCTTAAAATATATATTATTTTTTTATAATTTAAAAAATTACAAATATCTCTTTATTAATATTTTTTATATAATAGAATTAATTAAAAAAATAAAATTCATTATTGTTCTCTTATACAACAATAAAATTACCTAAATTATTAATTTAAACATAAGTCTAATATCATTAAAAATAATTAATTGACTTGACAATTTATTAATAAAATAGGCGATTTATTATGAAATTAGAAACCTCAATGGATGAAATGTAATTTTCAGAACACAAGGAACAATTTGTATTTAATCAAATCTCAATAGATGTATTTATAATTTATTCTTAAAAAATCTGAAGATTCAAGCCATATTACAAAATAAAATTTTAATTTTATTAATTTAAATTTAATTTGATTTTTTTATTTTATTTTAAAATTTAAACTACTTGCTTATCTTTGTTAAATAATTTTTTTTATTTTAATCATTAAACTTGATAAAGCAGATATTTCAGACATTTGTAATCAATTTTAATGATTAAAATATTATGTTTTCATTAATTTTACTTCATGATGAAAATAGACAATAATTTATATTAAAAATAAATCAATTTAAATTTAAATTGATAAAATTTAAAATTTATTTTATTAGAAGTCTCAAATCTTACATTTTTATTTTATTTAATAATTTACTCTTATTCTTTTAGCAGTAACATATATTCACTCACTCATCCACCAATCTTTTGAGATGAGCACTGGCCTTTGGAAGGAATTTTATTTATTTTTAAATACTACTCTGGCTAAAAAATAATTAGTTAAAAAAATGGAAAATTTCTATTCATAGTCTATTTTTTTTTACAAATCAAGTTAAAGTGTAATTTTGAACAAACAAAAATTAAAAATTAAATAAAAATTTTGAAGTACATTTTAAAAGAACTGAAATGGGAATAATAATTTCCTAATTTATAAAGAACTGAAATGCGAGTTGATGGGTCATTGTAAATTTACATTATTGTTGTAGAACAATTTTCTCCAAAAAAAAAAAAAAAAAATGCAGATCATAATTGATGTTGCGAGACTATCATACAAAAAAAGTGCAACATCTCTCTTAGAGCTATGGTCCATACCATTCAACAATCGACATATTTTGTGTTGTTTCTTAAAATATTAATATAAAAATAAATAAACCGACTATATAAACAAATAACTATAACTATCAAGTTGAAGTGCATCATTAAATTGTCCCAACACTACCAAATAGCATACTTTACAACTCTATTTATAGCAGACAATGTCAGAGGTAGGAATATGCAAGGGAAGCTTTGATACAATCCTGCATACGATGAGGAGATAACTATTTACATAAAGATTGTAGTCTATTTTGTGACAGTAAATCAAACATTAGAACCTTGAGAAAGCCCAAAAGAAAATCTATTGTCATCAACAGCACACTTCTCTCCAACAGAGGAAAGCACTCAAATAAACGAACTGTGTATTTTGTTGCCCTTCAACACAATGCAGAAATAATTTCATCAACGGTCTATGAGATGAGACATTTTCTGATAGGAAAGATCTAGGTGGTTGTTTCTACTCTGGTTGAGGCAGAACCTTTGAAGATGATCCACCAACACCCTCCTAATCCTGATTATAGGCAGTTTGAACTATATTTGAGATCAAGTACCGATGTCAAAAAAACAACTGTGTCTTATGGAAGCCTCCATCTGCTGTACTCTGCAAGGTTTACAATTTCAACCAAATGCTTAACATCGTCTCTGAAGTCAAAGAAGACCACAAACTGATTCTCATCTTCAAAAGATCCAATCTTTCTAAAATACTGTACCAGCATTAGTTAAATTTTTCTAAATGATGTGATAACAAACAAATAGGGACATACTCTGGCAGACGACTCTCGTATCTTGTAAATCACCCTTTCTGTTCTAGAATTGAGAAAAGAAATCACAAGTACACCAGTCAAATGGCTTTGATCCCCTCAAACCATTTCTTGTGCTAAAACAGGGCTAAAGTATTTAAAAAATGAATGTCTCCACATTTTGCAATACTTTTAGAAGTGGAAAAGAAAACTCCAGGCTAGGATAGCTGGAATTCAAAAAAAAAATCTTGTTTGGAACACACCGATTTTCTCATAATTGGAAAAAGAGCTGATTGCTGAGTATAAAAAGTCATTGCCATTCACCACAATGAGTAAGAGTTTATTGCTATTCAGAGAATTGACTTGACATTCTTAACCCCACCCAAACACAAAACAACAACAATAATAATAACAACAATAACAATAATAAAGGCAGGAAAAGTGGCTTACAACTTCAAAGAAGGAGATTAAGTTGACAAGTCCTTGATCCCCTTGGAAACGCTGCTAATTCCCCACAACAGCAGTCATCTGAATACTGACAGTCAATTGTCATCTTCTTCAAAACTTTAGCATTTCTCAGCAAATACTCTATCACATCAAGCTCATAATCTTTCCCTCTAAATGCTTTGATATTAATCTTCTTGAGATGTAATAACAAACAACTGGGTACTTCTTGTGGTGGATTCCAACATGCAGCTGAAGTACTGAATATACTTCCCTAATCACAAGAAGAAATTAAGAGCTAGAAACTTTGAAACATTGCTAACTAAATCATATAACAAATATCACATACCGTTAGAATAAGAACTTCAAGATTAGGCGAGCACCGAAGCAAGTCCGCCAACAATTTCAAATTCCAGCTAGTGTCAAAATCAGCACCAAAGTTCAATTGGGTCAAATTATGAAAGGTAGGCAACATATAGTCATTTACATCAGTCTGAAACTGCACAGGAGACAAATAGACATATTACAATCCTTTTGTTAGGATATTATGATATAATAGATTAGTTATCTCACAACATATTCTTATGGAGGTGCATTAAGGTCTCTGTCCCAGCACAGCATCTCTCTATCCAAGGACATATCTATTCACTAACAAAACCTACAATCTTACTCATTCTTCACAAATATTTACTCTCCTGGTGTCAAATATTTTATGCTATTGATCAAACCCACTTATAAAAAAAAAATTGAAAAAACCACTTACATCATGTGAAACCTTAAAATTCTACTATAAATAAAATACATGAGAACTTAAAAGTTGTAAACTAAAGATCAAAACTTAAATGGTGTGTTTAGATATTTCAGGAAACATATTATAAAATAATAAAGATGAGAAAAATTTGAAGGTGAATTTTCCAAGTAATTATACCTAGAAATGCACCCCCCCCCCCCCCCCCCCCCCCTTTTTTTTTCATTTCCTTCCCTTTGCCATGTATATCAGTATGAAATAGGAAAGAAAAATTTTATATGATGTGCAGTAAACCAATACGTTCTCTTTGTAGCATAGTTTTCAACTCTTTAATTTCAAAAGCATAAACTAAAACAACATAATCAAGTAAAGTATCCTATGTTTTTTTTATTGATAAATAACTGTAACTATATTAGAAGGCAACTAAAGAGCAGCAACCTAGCACATGTTAAGTATACACAGCAAATAAAAAATAAAAAATAAAACCCATATATCCACAAGGATGTGCACTCCCAAAAAGTCAACAAAAGAATAGTAGGAAATGGAAAATCTTCCTTTTTAACCACAAAAATAAAGATGCAGACACTACTACTTTCAAAGCACAGGAGTTCTCCCTCCCACGAAAAGACCTGCAATTTCTCTATCAAAATACACCACATCAGTGTTTTAAAAAGCCCTAGGTGCATCGAGGCGCCAAGGTCACCTGGAGCCTAAGCCCCGAGGCGCGAGGCGAGGCGCGCGCCTCACCAAAGCGAGGCGCAAGTTATAGAAGTTAAGCAAAATATTAATAAAGCACAATTTCCAATATAAACAAATATTTAATATGTATATTATTAATTTTTTTAATAAGAAAAAAAAATAATTAATTTTTTAATATATATATATTATTTAATTTATTTATTATATTTTTTAAATAATGTGTTTTAATTAATTTTTTTATTTTATTTTATATACATGTGTTTATTTTTAAATAATTAATGTATTTTATTTTACATATTATCTATAAGTACATTATATATTATATAATAGGTATGGTATAATATTATATATATAAATCAATTATATTTTATATATTATAAGTATATTGTATATTATATATTATATATTATATAATAGGTATTATATAATATTTTATATATATATATATGAATATAGAAGATAAAGGGAGAGAGAGATCGCAATCGCGATCGCGAGAGAGAAGGCAAGAGAGAGAGAGAGCTCGCGATCGTGAAACAGAAACGAAGCAGAAGAGAGAGAGCGATCGTGAAGCAGAAGCGAGAAGAAGACAAAAAGAAGGAAAGAGAAGACGAAGCAGAGGAGAAGAAGCAGAGAGAGGAGAAGAAGCAGAGAAGAGAAAAGAAGAGAAGAAGAGGAGAAGAGAGCAGAACCTGGGAGTAGAAGAAAGCCAAGGCACACAAGGCGCTCGCCTTGCGCTTCGTAATAAGGCGCTCGCCTCATCGCCTAGGCAGCGCTTCACCTGTGTCGCCTCGCCTCACCATGACTGAGGCGCAAAGCTGCGCCTTGCCTCGCCTTGAGCTTAGGCGCGCACCTAAGCGCGCTTTTTAAAACACTGCACCACATAGCAAACAAAGAAGCTGCCTCCCAAGGCTTCCTACTACTACGCTTCGAACAACCCCTCAGCCAACCAGAAAAGAGGTCCTTCACCAAACCCAACATCACCCAAACAATATCAAACACCAAGAATAGCAAATTGCAAAATTTTCTGGCCACTAGGCAATGCAACAACAGATGATTCACTGATCATTTTATTTGTTTGGAGGTGAATGGGCCATTTATTTGTTTCTCTTGCCATAAAAAGGAGGATATCTAATAACAGGGATTGGACTTCTGAGGGGAAGTCACTCTTTCTTGATCGATGGTCATCAGGGGAAGGGTGCTAACATGACACGTGATTCTAATGGTTGTTTGGGTTTGTTTTCTCAGCTTGCCAGTCCATTACATACCTTTGTTTCTATGACTTTAATTTATGATGGTTGTGTGGGTTTCACGGTTGTCTATGTTCCATAAACATTCTCTGTTACACAGGCTTAAAACCCATTGGACAATTGATAAGGCCTTAAACACAGCACAAGAAAAATAATTAGGGACAAAAGAAGCATCAAAAGAGTACTTCAATTATTGCAAGTATACTTTAAAAACACGACAAACATCACAACTAATGAGTAGGGAAACTTACAGCCAAATGTGCTTCAAGAACCTTAACATTTGTAATCCCACTAAGAAGCTTATACATACGAAGACCATCAATGAAACTTCTGCGTCTTAAGCAAACATGTCTGACAAAAAATGATGCTTTGGACAAAGACGGTAAATTTCTTAACAAAATATCCACAAAATCTGCAAGATAAAGGTACTCGAGTTGGGGGGCATCTACCACAAGTTTGCAACCCTGATCATCAGGTTCATCTGAGTCCTCCAGCTGATCTATAAAATCATCTCTGTAACAAAAAAACCGTCAAACGTTTCAACGTAGGCACAGAAACATTCAGAACCATTTGTGAATCCACCGTCCACCTGTGTATAAACATTTCTTCAAGAATTGGGCAACCAATTAAGAACTCCTGCAATGAGTCTTCATCTCCATATTCAACATAATCTAGCCTAAGACTCTTAAGACTAGGAAGCCAAACTGAACAAGGAATATCAAACAAAACCCCAGAAAGAGTCAGAACCACTAGTGTTTTGCTAGTGAAAAGCCTAACTGGCAACCTAACATTAATCTCAAACCCATTAATGAGATTTAGGTCTTGAACATTACGCTTAACTGCAGCAGAGATCCATGTATCAACAAGGTCAAGAAGTTCAAGTGATCCTCCAATCTGGAGATGAAATTGCTGGAAGCACGGTGCATCACTGAGAAGCAATACTCTATTCACGAAATACTGAAAGCGCAAATCAACTTCTTTTCGTTTATCTTCACTCAATCGAGCATATTCCTGAAAACATTGGGAGTCATCAAAATCCAAGTTTGGAACAGAAGTCCAGAGGTATTGCCATCTTGTCGACAGAGTGCTGCTTCCAACTGCATATTTTGTTGGAAGGAATGAAAGAATGTGGCACAAAAGGGCATCTGGCAAATTGCTGATCCTGTCTATGTTCTTCCCAATATTTGAATCCATTACTTCACTTCACCAATGCTTTACCTAAATTAAACTATTTTTCCAGTTAAAAATGCAAAGGCACATCAGCATAACATTTTTTTTAAAAAAAAAAACCCTATTTTAACCATTTTATAACTGTTGCTAAAAATAATAATAGGGTAAGGACAACTATCAATGTCAAAAAATTATCTTTCATGTCAGTGCCTCATACACCGTTGCGTTTATTCACAAATAGAAAAAATATAAAGCATTTGAATTCGAAATTTTCCTTTATTTCCCTGGCATATTATCGGTAGCCAAACGGAGAGTATAATCTTCAGATCGAACTAGAAATGGTACAGAAACGAACCTGGCTACTGAGGGTTCGGCCACCAATGGGTTTTTGATGACGAAAATGATTCTGCAACTTGGCACCGAACGTTAGGGTTAGGGTTAGGGTTAGGGTTTCACCCGACGGACCTCATGGTAACTTGCCTACGGCTATCGGAGTAGATGAAACGCACGCTTCACCGCATTGTACATTTTGCTTTTTAGATTACACCATCCTCAACACTAGGGATGAGTATGGTATTGGATCGGATTTAGGTAAAAGTAGAATTAATTTGTTATTTATGATTTTTAAAAAATTAGAACTAATCTAATTCGTTTAAGTCGTAGAACTAATTCGGATCAATTCATTTAAATACAGATTGAATCGATTTAGGATCACAAATTTACATAATTAAATGACAAAAAATATATATATAACATTTTAATTTCATAAAAATATCAATATAGCACCATATTAGTTTCACAATAGCAACATATCTTTTCATAATAACTACATACTGTTCTAAAATTTAAACAATCATAAGAAAACTAGTTCTACCATAAGTATTTAGACTATTACAAATTACCACTAAAAACTAGCAAACAAAAGTAATAAAAGAAGATACTATGCAAGTTTAGGTTTAGATTTAAATTTTATATGAAATAAGAGAAGATGCTATATAGGAGAGTGTATAATAAAAATATAGATTATTTGTATACGGTTTGGATCGGTTCTAATCCGGAACCGTGGGGTTCAATCCGGAACCAATCCGTAAACTATGGATTTTTAATTTTTCAATCTGGAACTGAACCACGGATTCAAAAAACTAATCCAAACTTACTGGATTGAACTGGACTGGATTGGATTACGGATTTCACGGATTTCTTACTTAGCCCTATTCAACACCAAGTTTTAAAATTTTAAAATAATTATATTATATTTTTTGAAGTTTAAATCCCATTTTCATCAGTTGTTTTGTATAGGGGTGAGCAACGGATATACCGATCCGCCAAAATCGACCGAACCGAACCGATCCGCCGCATTTTGGACGGATGCGTGATGACGAGCGGACGGTTGCGGATTGATTTTCTCCAATCCGCCAATTTGGCAGACGGATGGCGGATTTAAGATTTCTTTGGCCACAACCGAACCGCCAAACCGTCAAATCGCGAGCACCCCTAATAATTTATAAGACTTTATATTTTCAATTTGTTTAAATATTATGTTTGTGTTTTCAATTGAACAAGAGTTTAAATATTTTATTGAAAAAAAGTTTTCAACTTGAATATATATTTTGAATTGAAAAAAATAAACGTATTATTTATCTATATTTTTTGGTTTTTAAATCTAACTCTAAAAATAATAAATAGAAAATATGATATATGCTGGTTGGTTTTTTGTTTTCAAAAACATATGTAGATGTAACAATACAAAAACATACAATCTCTACTACTGCTCTGTTCATGGTTTTGGTGGTTTAAATTGTTATTATATTTTAAGAATCACAGATTGTAATACTTTATGTAGATGAATCATGCTATGATTGTAATATGTGAATGAGGCATGCAGTGATCATGATATTCTAAAGTTTCAAACTTTATTTCTTTGAATAAGGCATATAGTGATTGTAATACTTTTTTAAGTTATTAACTGTATTTCTTTTTTTTTTTTTTTTTTTTTTTTTTTTTTTGAGGAAGTGCACAAGTTGAATTATGTTGAAAATTTATAAAATTTTAAACCGCCAACCCGATTCGCATCCACCCGCCAAACCGCCAATCCGCTCAATCCACATCCACCGAATTGGCGGACGGATGCGGATTGATTTTCTTCAATCCGCCAATCTGGCGGACGGATGACGGATTGGAGGTTCCGTGGCCGCAACCGACCCGCGCCCACCCCTAGTTTTGTATGGATGAAAAAAGATTATAAGATACTTTATATTAAAAATATATTTTTATTAATTATCATTTGATTCTCCATAGTGGAGTGGGAGTGTTACATAGTATTTCTTCATAATTTCATTTCAAATTTTATGATTTAGTGAGTGAAAATCATGTTACATTGAATCCTTCAGTTTCAACAATAATGTATATTGAAGCGTTAGAATGTTAAATGGTTATAAAAATATTCTAATCTTTATATTAACATTTTAAAGATTTTTACTAGTAATTTTCTTATAGATATCAAATTAAATCTCTTATCAACTAGCATTTTCCAATTCCTCTTAATATTTTTGGATCATATTTCACATTTTTGTTTTTCGTATCATTTTGTGGTTGGATGTGATGCTTGTGAGAGAAAAAGTGAAATGATTATGAGATTTAATGTGATATTTTGTATTTTTTTTTTATAAAGCATTTGTCTTGTAGTGAAAAAAAATTAAAAAAAAAACCCAAAACCACGTTCCCGAACACCGCCACAATATAAAAGGATATAATTATCTGCATACTGTCCATTTTTCTAAGAGAAACCAATAGCACACCAATTACAATAGTATAAACAATTAAACAAAGTTGGAAGAAACATTAGGGACAACATCGTTAAAACTTAAAACTCCAATTTTCACTCAGAAACTGTAAAGCTTCAACATTTTACACAAGTGAGGACGAGTTGGATGATACTCAAAATCCTATTTGGTGTTTAACATTACAGAGACTATTTTACAAACAAACACAGCAAATTATAAAACTACCAGAGGATAGCATCACTCAAATGATGGCCGTTGTGATAATCAAAGAAGGGACAACGGTCAGAGGGATGTCTGATAATTCGTACAGCAATTGCACTCATAATATGCAAAGCAGCAGCCAAACCAATCTTGGGCAGAATGAAGAAATTAGCAAATATTTCACAATAGTGGAGTCCTGAGATTATAGCACCATGTCTACCAATGTTCTTTTCCTGTTCGCCTTTTTGTGTTCTTCCTTCCAGTTTTGAGGTTGGATTTCAACATGAGACCAAAAAAAATAATTCAAAAACTCATCTTTTCCATCTTATTGCAGCATCCATCTGACAGTTCTCTGAGCACCATCACAACCATAATAATTTCTTCCAAATATTCAACTTCTATGAGCTTATCCTCCTACCACTTGAAGGTGTGATGACAAACAAATAGGCGCATACTCTGGCAGATGGCTCAAATCTTGTCTAGCACCCTCTATGCCCCAGAAACCCCTATTGAGAAAGAAATTGAAAGTACACCAGTCAAATGATTAACATGACAAAATACTTTCATCTTAATCCATGAAGACAAAAACTTCAAGGTTAGGTGAACATTCAATCAAGTATGGAAACAATTTTATCAACTAAAAAGGACTACCACCCAGCCCAATTTTATCAAATCAGGAAAAGTAAGCATTGAACGACAAGAAGACAGTTTAATAACTACAGAATCCGGCAATTATTTCCACATAAAAATGTGCTTTAAGAGTGAGGAAGAACTCCGGCTTAGAAAAATATATTTAAAAAATGGATAAATTATAAGATTTGCTTAAAATATATTATTTTTTTGTGGTTTAAAAAATTGCAAATATTCTTTTGTTAAAATTTTTTATTTAATAGAATTAATTAAAAAAATAAAATTCATTATTACTCTCTTATACAATAATAAAATGGGAAAATTAATCTAGGGTCTCTCTCCCACTTTTCGTAATGGAAGAGATCCACAAAATTATTTTTTGATGTCTAAGGTCCCTAAACATATATCAGAGAAATTTGACTCTTCGTCTCTACTCTTCTCTCTCTCTCTCTCTCTCTCTCTCTCTCTTCTCCTTTCACCCACTGTTTTCCAGATCCAAGGCAACAAGCTCTGCTCCTCCACCCTTCTCTACGACCTCTTCCTCAACACCTTCTCCTCCGACTCCTCCTTCTGTTCCGCTACCGTCGCAGACCTCCGGGACCCTAGAGAAAAAAGAGATGGGTTGTTTTTGGTCTTGCATTGGAGCTTAGGGGTCTCTGGAACTGATTGCGTCGGAACAGTCGTTGTTGTCACAGTTCGGCACCGGAGGCTAAGGCTTGGAACGGTCAATCGAGGCATGGATGGATTGGAGAAGAAGCCGAATTTGGAACCAAGTTTGGGGGTGGGATTGGTGTTGTTGTTGGTAGGTTCTTGCTGCTTCTCCTTGAGGGGTGGACGGCTTGAACTGATGCTGATGCAGGATGGCTTGAACTGTTTCACCGTGTGGAGACAGCGGGAATTTTTGATATAAAATAGAGCCCGGTTGTAGCCATTGTTGGTCCGTTGCTTGCTCAAGCCGATGCATATGGTTACTTGAGGCTTCATCACCTAGAATGCTGTTTGGATAGACCAGTAGCTGGAGGTAATAGAGTATATAAGTGGCGATTCAAGCGATTGAGTCCGATCAGTCCTTAACTGTGCAAGAGAAGGGTAAGCGAAGGCAACAGCTCATGAGCGGAAGCCCCAAGAACTTCTCAAATTTTTCTGGATTCAACCCAGAGAAATTTTAATTTTCTCTGGATTCATTTTGACCGATTTTAAAAGCAATGATCAGTATCAAATCAAAGGATGTATAATTATGTCTCTTATAATTTCTGTCATGGCACGCTGCTTTGCAGTTTGAGTTGAGGTGAATATTTTTTTCTGAAGGTGACACTATGGTATTTACTTTTTTGATCGGCAAAGAAAAAATTTCATTAAAAACATGAAATTTAAAGGTACAAGGAAAAAAGAACGCATTGAGAGAGATTCGAAAAATAAAACACTCTCCTACTACTGCTACTCACGTCTTTACTACCAACCCCTAAGCCTTACAATTTTATATTTAAAAGACAAATAAAACAACAAAATAAAATCTTGAGCCCCACACCTATAACACTACACAACAAGAACCCACGCCAGACTCGAGAGCCCTACACCTGACCCAAACAGCTCTTGAGCCCCCTACACCTGACCCAAACAGCTCTTGAGGCCCCAAACTCTCGAACCCCCACGCCTGACCGGACACACCTGTGACTGCCGCGAACCACCTGAAACTGCAACACCTGCCAGTTTCACCTTCTTGATTCAACTTCGGATCCTCCACCCCCAACTGCAACACCTACCTCCTCCTATGCTTCTTCTCCCACGGTTTTCCTCTCCCAAACAGATCCCTCTGATTAACCTCACCAACAAAATGCTGAGCAATCCCCATCGACCACCAAGAAAAGAACGGAAATCACCCCTACACCTGACCCAAACAGCTCTTGAGCCCCCAAACTCTTGAACCCCCACGCCTGATCGGACACACCTGTGACTGCCGCGAACCACCTGACACTGCAACACCTGCCGGTTTCACCTTCTTGATTCAACAAAGTCTTTGCGCTCGACTTTAACCTCCGCCGGGACTGCTGGTTTCTCCTCTATTGCTATTGCTGCCTCCTATGCTTCTTCTCCCACGGTATTCCTCTCCCAAACAACTCCCTCTGTTGATCCTCACCAACAAAATGTTGAGCAGTCCCCTCTTTGTAGACCCTGCGCCATCCTCCTCTTAACCGAACACAAACACCGACCGCCAAGGAATGAACGGAAATCACCCCTCAAACTCCCACTCGCACGGAGCGCTCGAATGACGATCCTAATCAACTTCGGATCCTCCACCCCTCAAACTCCCGCACGCAGAGAAAGTGCCCGAATGAAGTTCCTGAACCACCCTAAACCGTGACCCATGAAGAACCCACCAAACCACCTAACAAAGCTTCTAAAACGCACTAAAGCCCACAAAGAGAAGACCCACCAACCTAGCAGACCCCCGGATAAGATAGAGCTAAACCACCCAAGGAATACTCAGCTACCAACCCCAAAGAATACCACTAAACACAAGCAGTCTAACAAAAACGGAAGATCTAAAATGGCAACCTAATCAAATCTAGAGATTAGATCTGAAATAGAGAAATGGAAAAAACAAACGGTGGCTCAAGATTAAAAAGAGAAACACAACAACACAAGAAGAAAAAGCTAGGCCAGCCAACCGCCATGGCCAAAGGCGGCGGCCAGCTGGCCAGCCGTGAGACCCGAGATGGAGGTTTTTTAGAGAGAGAGTTTTTTCAAACGAGAGAGAGAGAGAGAGAGAGAGAGAGAGAGAGTTTTGTGTTATAGTAATTTGTGACACTATGGTATTTACAACCATCATTGAATTTTATTTATATATGTCCAAAGGCATTGGCTATGTAATAAAAGCTTCATATGATCAAAATGAATTTCTGTGAATAACCAGAGAATCCAAAGAATTTCCCTGGAGAGAAGTTCAGAGAATCCAGAGAATTTCTCTGGAGAGAAGTTCAATTTTCTTTGGAGAGAATTTCTCTAGGACTGAAATTTCTCTGGATTGATGTTGAGGGACCTTAGAGATTATAAAAATATTTGATATCCTTTATACTATAAAATCATAATATCAGGGACCTTAAAAAAAATATCCCTAATAAAATTACCTAAATTATTAATTAAAACATTAGTCTAACATCATTAAAAGCAATTAATTGGCTTGAAAATTTATTAATAAAATAGATAATTTATTATGAAATTAGAAACCTCAAGGGGTGAAATATAATTTCCAGAACTACAAAGAATGATTTGTATTTAATCAAATCTCAATAGGTGTATTTATAATTTATTCTTAAAAAATTTGAAGATTCAAGCCATATTACAAAATAAAATTTTAATTTTATTAATTTAAATTTAAATTTTTTTATTTATTTTAAAAATTAAACTGCTTGCTTATCTTTGTTAAATAAATTTTTTTATTTTAATCATTAAACTTGATAAAGCAGATATTTTAGACATGTGTAATCAATTTTAATGATTAAAATATTATGTTTTCATTAATTTTACTTCATGATGAAAATAGACAATAATTTATATTAAAAATAAATCAATTAAAATTTAAATTGATAAAATTTAAAATTTATTTTGTTAGAAGTCTCAAATATTACATTTTTATTTTATTTTATAATTTACTCTTATTCTTTTAAACAGTAACATATATTCAATCACTCATCCACCAATCTTTTGAGATGAGCATTGGCCCTTTGGAAGGACTTTTATTTATTTTTAAATACTACTCTGGCTAAAAAATAATTAGTTAAAAAAATGGAAAATTTCTATTCATAGTCTATTTTTTTTACAATCAAGTTAAAGTGTAATTTTGAACACACAAAAATTAAAAAATAAATAAAAATTTTGAAGTACATTTTAAAAGAACTGAAATGGGAATAATAATTTCCTAATTTATAAAGAACTGAAATGCGAGTTGATGGGTCATTGTAAATTTACATTATTGTTGTAGAACAATTTTCTCCAAAAAAAAAAAAAAAAAATGCAGATCATAATTGATGTTGCGAGACTATCATACAAAAAAAGTGCAACATCTCTCTTAGAGCTATGGTCCATACCATTCAACAATCGACATATTTTGTGTTGTTTCTTAAAATATTAATATAAAAATAAATAAACCGACTATATAAACAAATAACTATAACTATCAAGTTGAAGTGCATCATTAAATTGTCCCAACACTACCAAATAGCATACTTTACAACTCTATTTATAGCAGACAATGTCAGAGGTAGGAATATGCAAGGGAAGCTTTGATACAATCCTGCATACGATGAGGAGATAACTATTTACATAAAGATTGTAGTCTATTTTGTGACAGTAAATCAAACATTAGAACCTTGAGAAAGCCCAAAAGAAAATCTATTGTCATCAGCAGCACACTTCTCTCCAACAAAGGAAAGCACTTAAATAAACGAACTGTGTATTTTGTAGCCATTCAACACAATGCAGAAATAATTTCATCAACGGTTTATGAGATGAGACATTTTCTGACAGCAAAGATCGAAGTGGTTGTTTCTACTCTGGTTGAGGCAGAACCTTTGAAGACGATCCACCAACACTCTCCTAATCCTGATTGTAGGCAGTTTGATCTATATTTGAGATCAAGTACTGACGTCAAAAAAACAACTCTTTGTCTTATGGAAGCCTCCATCTGCTGTACTCTGCAAGGTTTACAATTTCAACCAAATGCTTAACATCTTCTCTGAAGTCAAAGAAGACCACAAACTGATTCTCATCTTCAAACCATCCAGGGCTTGTTTGGTTTGTTTTTGGGAGAGTTGTTTTTGAAAAAAATTTGGAAGAGTTGTTTTAGAAATTTTTTTGATTTGTTTGGTTGTATATTTTGAAAGTAGTTTTGGAGTTTGAGAGTTTTGAATGATTTGATATTTTGTTGTAATTGAGTAATTGTGTGTGAGAGAAAAAGTGATTGAGAAGGAGAGATGAGAGAGAAAAAGTGATGGATTGATGTGTAAGAGAGAGAGTGATTTTGGAATTTTTTTTCTAAAACTCATCTCTAAAGTTAACAAACACTGTACCAACATGAATGTCTCTAACCAATCTTTCTAAAATACTGTACCAACATGAGTTACATTTTTCTAAATGATGTGATAACAAACAAAGAGGGACATACTCTGGCAGACGACTCTCGTATTGTAAATCACCCTTTCTGTTCCAGAATTGAGAAAAGAAATCACAAGTACACCAGTCAAATGACTTTGATCCCCTCAAACCATTTCTTGTGCTAAAACAGGGCTAAAGTTTTTAAAAAATGAATGTCTCTACATTTGGCAATACTTTTAGAAGTGGAAAAGAAAACTCCAGGCTAGGATAGCTGGAATTCAAAAAAAATCTTGTTTGGAACACACCGATTTTCTCATAATTGGAAAAAGAGCTGATTGCTGAGTATAAAAAAGTCATTTCCATTCACCACAATGAGTAAGAGTTTATTGCTATTCAGAGAATTGACTTGACATTCTTAACCCCACCCAAACACAAAACAACAATAACAATAATAAAGGCACGAAAAGTGGCTTACAACTTCAAAGAAGGAGATTAAGTTGACAAGTCTTTGATCCCCTTGGAAACGCTGCTAATTCCCCACAACAGCAGTCATCTGAATACTGACAGTCGATTGTCATCTTCTTCAAAACTTTAGCATTTCTCAGCAAATACTTTATCACATCAAGCTCATAATCTTTCCCTCTAAATGCTTTGACATGAATCTTCTTGAGATGTAATAACAAACAATTGGGTACTTCTTGTGGTGGATTCCAACATGCAGCTGAAGTACTGAATATACTTCCCTAATCACAAGAAGAAATTAAAAGCTAGAAACTTTGAAACATTGCTAACTAAATCATATAACAAATATCACATACCGTTAGAATAAGAACTTCAAGATTAGGCGAACACCGAAGCAAGTCTGCCAGCAATTTCAAATTCCAGCTAGTGTCAAAATCAGCACCAAAGTTCAATTGGGTCAAATTATGGAAGGTAGGCAACATATAATCATTTACATCAGTCTGAAACTGCACAGGAGACAAATAGACATATTACAATCCTTTTGTTAGGATATTACGATATAATAGATTAGTTATCTCACAACATATTCTTATGGAGGTGCATTAAGGTCTCTGTCCCAGCACAGCGTCTCTCTATCCAAGGACATATCTATTCACTAACAAAACCTACAATCTTACTCATTCTTCACAAATATTTACTCTCCTGGTGTCAAATATTTTACGCTATTGATCAAACCCACTCATAAAAAAAAAATTTGAAAAAACCACTTGCATCATGTGAAACCTAAAAATTCTACTGTTAACAAAATACATGAGAACTTAAAAGTTGTAAACTAAAGATCAAAACTTAAATGGTGTGTTTAGATATTTCAGGAAACATATTATAAAATAATAAAGATGAGAAAAATTTGAAGGTGAATTTTCCAAGTAATTATACCTAGAAATGCCCCCCTTTTTTTTCATTTCCTTCCCTTTGCCATGTATATCAGTATGAAATAGGAAAAAAAAAATTTATATGATATGCAGTAAACCAATACGTTCTCTTTGTAGCATAGTTTTCAACTCTTTAATTTCAAAAGCATAAACTAAAACAACATAATCAAGTAAAGTATCCTATGTTTTTTTTATTGATAAATGTGGGGTTATATTTCTGAGTACCAACACGTGGCAAGGTGACGCCGACGTGTCAGCCGAGGATCCACGTGTCACGGTAAGTTTTGCCGAGGTAATCTAACATTTGCCGAGGTTATCTCCGAAGATATCTTAATCAGGGATAAGCGGATAAAGGCCTCTCCTTTCTCCTACCTCGGCTTAACATGCAAAGGCCGAGCTACCCGCAGAAGAATTAAGCCGAGGTAACTGTTAGATCGGCCATACCTGCCTATATAATATGATAATATTATCTTGGTCAGATGGATGTCCAGCCATGTGAAGAAAGCCATGAGACCAACACCTCGCCAACTAGCTGGTCTTGAGGCCATGTGAGTTGGCCATGAGGCCACGAGAAGCCATGTGAAGTAATGAAAAGCTTTTATCTGGAAAGCTGCCAAAAGCGCAACAATGGGCTGGCAAACCAGCTCAAAAGTTGATGGCCTCTCCATCTCTATTCCGGTGTATATATAGAGAGGGAGAACAACAAGCTAAGGGGACATTGACAGGAGATAACAAGCTAATTGTAATTCTTACAATTACAAGCTTCGAGAGCCAAAGAGAGAAAGAGAGAATTACAGAGAGCTAATTGTAATTCTTATCATTCATTCAATATAGTGAATCTGCTGCCCGTGGACGTAGGCAATTTGCCGAACCACGTTAAATTCTTTGTGTCATTGCTTGTGCCATCTATTCTGCCTGTGTTCTACAGCTGAATCACTAAGGTGGGCAGTGTGATCAGAAAATCACTCACACAATTTGGCGCCGTCTGTGGGAAAGAAAGACAAATAGATGGCCAGTAACGCACAAAACGAGAAGGTTGGGGGTGACACTCCCGCTGGGAGTGGCAAGCCTATTGACCTTGACGTCGAAGGAGACAACCACAATGACAACACCCGTGGCCAGGGGCACGGGGGAAAGAACGTCGTCCAGGAGGACGACACTTCGAAGAAAACGGACCAGGACAGATACTACAAGGAGGATAACCTCCAGGTATGGAGGGATAGATGCCTACGAAGGGATGAGGAAGTCAAGGAACTGGCACACAAGTTGGCAGACCTGCAGTCGGTCGTCAACTTCATGATGCAAAACAATGTCATGCAGCCACCATACCCATTGCAGGATACGCCAATCCCAGCAGTTAAAACTCGGAATGAAGGAAGGAAAATAATTCCTGAAGCACCACAACGCTCCAGGAACAAGAGGCACTCTCACCCGCCCTCCGGGGAGGTCGGTAAGTCCCAGAGAACGTATAATACAAAGGATCAGGAACCAAGAGAACATCGGCATGTACAAAAGCAGGCTCTCTGCTTCGACACAACCCATGGAGAAAGATCAAAACGGGCGTACCACGAGGCCGAGAGTAGTGTGCCAAAGGGACTAAAGTCGAAAGATAGCCGAGCTCCGGGGAGGAGTAAAGAAGACTTGAGAAACTACCTCAAGAGGAGGGAACAGAACGCTGAAGCCGAGGTAACCTCACTCGTCAAGCCGAGGACACCATTCTCGGTAGAACTGGACAAATTTGAAGCGCCGAAAAGATTCAGCATGCCGAGGTTTCAAATTTATGATGGTAAGTCAGACCCTAACTTCCACGTTGGACTATTTTTAAACTCAATGGCGTTATACAGTGGAAACGAGCCTTTGCTCTGCAAAGTATTCCCCTCGTCCTTTGGGGAAATTGCATCAGATTGGTTCCACAAGCTACCAAAGGGAAGTGTGAAGACTTGGGAAGGCCTGACCGAGATGTTTGTGGCCAGGTTCGTGACAAACAAGCTACAGCCATTGAGGGTGGACGCATTAATGGCTTTAAAGATCAGCAAGGATGAAGACCTTAGGGCCTATGCAAAGAGATACTACGAGGTGTTCAACCGAATACCTGAATGCAACCAGGAGGTAGCGGTCGTGTCTTTCAAGAACGGCCTGAAAGAAGACTGTTCACTACGGAAATCTTTAGCAAAGACATTGCCAAAAAGCATGGAAGAACTCATGGCAAGGATTGAAAAGTATGCCCGCGCCGAGGAGGATACGTCGGCCCACAAGGAAGTCATACAGGAGAAAAGGAACGACTCGCCGAAGCGAAGCCGAAGTAACAACGGATTCAGCAAGACAGAGATAGAGCTGAGGGCTAAACAAGCAGTAACAACCGTGTTCCGAATTCCAATTCAAAAGATCCTAGGAAAAATTCGGAGCCAGCCCTACTTCAGAACAACAGCAAGGGAACCGGGGGAGTTTATGGGAAGAAACACGGACAAACATTGTTCTTATCACAATGAAAACGGACATACAACACAGGGCTGCAGAGCCCTAAAAGCACATTTGGAAGATCTGGTGAGGCAAGGCCACCTGAGAGACCTTGTCGATGAAACCAGAACGAGGGAAGAACAGGCAAGACTGCCTCAGGCTGAAGCAGCCCCCACCACCGCCGCAACCCCGGGCAGAAAGACCTCGGGTAGTAAGTGTAATTCACTCCAAGATGAATGAAAACGACATTCGGGGGGAAACCCAAAGAATAAAACACTTGCAGTACATGAACCAGGTCGGACTGAAAAAGCCTCGGCCAGAAGCTTGCCAAGGTCCGATGATAACCTTCACCGAGGCCGACCTAGAGATGGTCCAGCACCCGCATAATGATGCCTTGGTAGTATCCCTCCAGGTTGGGGAGTGCCAAGTAAAACGCATCCTGATAGATCAAGGCAGCTCTTGTGACATCATGTACGTTAGATGTTACAAGGAGCTGGGCCTTCACCCTGACGACCTGGAGCAATCGAATGGCCCGATGGTGGTCGACTTCAATGGAACGCCGACGTGGCCACTGGGTGCAACAAACTTGGAAGTGCAAGCAGAGGCACCAAGAAGATCAGGACCGAGTTTATCGTGATTGATACACCTTCACCATACAACATCATCATGGGCAGGCCGTGGTTGCATGCATTGGGGGCAGTTCCCTCAACATTGCACCAACTACTGCGGTTCCCAACAGAGCATGGGATTCTAAGTAGCACGGACACGGATACGAGATACGACACGGACACGACACAGACACGCGGACACGTAATTTTTCAAAAAATGGGGGACACGACACGCTGGGGACACGTTTAATATATATAATTTTATTTATATATTATATGTAAAATTAAAAAATATATACTATTTGTATTTATTTTTATTTATTTATTTTATTTATTATATGCAAAATTAAAAAATATATACTAATTTTATTTATTTATTTTATTTATTATATGTAAAATTAAAAAATAAATATATTATTTGTATTTATTTATATTATTTAAGACAAAAAAAAAAGATTAAGGGTTATATTATTTATTTATATTATTTATT
Organism: Camellia granthamiana; assembly: GCA_036172215.1. Taxonomy (NCBI): domain Eukaryota; kingdom Viridiplantae; phylum Streptophyta; class Magnoliopsida; order Ericales; family Theaceae; genus Camellia; species Camellia granthamiana. Next base: position 11,800,356 of record CM069911.1, read on the forward strand.
ATTAGTATATAAATATATATATGTATATATATTGTTAGTTTATTTATATTATGTATATATATCGTTAGTATATATACATGTTCAAAATATGTATATATATTGTTAGTTTATTTATATTATGTATATATATTATTTATTAGAGTTAGAAAAGAAGAGCTGAGAGCAAGGTTCTGAAAAGCGGTTGCGGTTACCGTAACGGTGGCGGTGACGCAGTTGCGATTGCGGGGTGTAAAGGCCGTAGTGTAACGGTTGCGGTAACCGGAACCGTGAACTTTTTTATTTTTCGCACAATTTGAAAAAAACTTACCGATACGCATATTTTTTTTCCATGATCATATTTATTGGGTTAAAAATAAATATTGATCAATTTTTATAAATTTTTAAGTATGATCCAATATTTCATATTTTTAAATCATTATAAACTGAATTTTTTACATTTTATTTTAATAATTAATGACTTTCTATTATACAAAAAATCAATCACTAACTATTATATATAAGATAAACAATGACAAAAGTAAGACAATAAATAAGAGCCTAAATATATATATATATACATATTTTAACCAAGTCAAATAGATAATGACTACACTTATTATTATTATTATTTCCAAACAATATATAGATAGACACACACAAACAAAATGGTTTAGTGATAGCAGCTGAATAGAATAGCATAGGTCTTGCAGTTTCAACAAATCAACAACATGTTCTTCATCTTCCCTCTTCTCTCTCTCTATCTCTTGCTCCTCCATTTTCTCTCTTTATCTTCCCTCTTCTCTCTATCCCTTTTTCCCAATTTTCAGCTTTTTTTTGTATGTTTTTTTGAAAGAAACAGCTTGGAACCGTTACGTAACGGTGTGTAACAGGCTGTTACGGCTGTTACGGCACCGTTACGACCACTACGACAGTTGCTATGGCCGACACACCTGTGAATCTCAATCACACTGCAAAAGCGGCCGTAACGGGTGGCGGTAACCGCCAAAACCGTTACGTAACGGCGTTACGTAACGGTTGCGGCCGCTTTTTAAAACCATGGCTGAGAGAGAGAGAGAGAGAGAGAGAGTGAGCGCGACTGACGATTGACGAAGATCGCAGATCGAAGAAGAGCGAGAGAAGGGCGAGAGACGATCGACGAAGGGCGAGAGACGATCGAAGAACCTCAACGAAGAAGGGCGAGAGACGATCGACGAAAGGCGAGAGACGATCGACGAAGGGCGAGAGACGACAGACGACCGACGAGGAGCGACGATCGACGAGGAGAGAAGACGAACGATGAAGTCAGGTTCTCTGTTTCTCACCCTTTCTCTACTGTTTCTCTACTATTCGAAGTAGATTTGAAGTAGATTAGGGCAAAATCGCAGATCTGTTTTTGCTTATTTACAAATCGACCCCAAAAATATTTTGTAAATTGTGAAATTGCCCCCGCGCGTGTCCCAAACGTGTCTATAACGTGTCCTGAACGTGTCGGGATGTTAAAAATTTTAAAAAAAAAATGGGACACTCTCTGGTGCGTGTCAGACACGTGTCAACCGCGTGTCCGACGCGTGTCGGTGTCCGACGCGTGTCTGACACTGGTACGGAGCCCTCGGAGAGGTGTCCGTGCTTCTTAGATGGGATTGAAGAAATCAGAGGAGATCAACTGCAGGCAAAGAATTGCTCCATGGCAGCAATGAAGACTACCTGCAATGTTCGAGAACCAGCCAAGGCAGAAATTGAAGATGAGGACATAGAGGTCCTGGACGATGTCGGCAAGGAGCCGGCCGAGAAAAGTGAGGAAACACTAAAGAAAATCCTCGTCCAAGAGGGCGATGAGGAGCGCCTTTTTCTTCTCGGCTCAGGCTTAGCCGAAGAAGAGGAAAGAGAACTGGAAGCCTTTTTAAGAACAAACATAGAGGTGTTCGCCTGGACACCTTATGAAATGCCTGGCATTGACCCCGAGGTCACATGTCACAGACTGAACGTCAACAGGTCGGCTAAACCTGTGATACAGCGAGCTAGAAGACCGACGTTGATACACGTCGAAGCAGTGGAGGAAGAAGTTGACAGACTTCTAGAAGCCAGGGCCATCAGAGAAGTCAATTATCCAACATGGCTATCAAACACTGTGGTGGTAAAGAAGAAAAACAGTAAATGAAGGGTTTACGTGGATTTTACAAGCCTAAATAAAGCCTGTCCCAAAGACAGCTTCCCTCTCCCAAAAATTGACCAGCTGGTGGATGCTACATCTGGACATGGAAGGATAAGCTTCCTCGACGCATACAGGGGGTATCACCAGATAGCCATGTACCCCCCAGACGAGGAGAAGACGGCGTTCATCACCCCAAAAAGCCTGTACTGTTACAGGGTGATGCCTTTTGGATTAAAGAACGCAGGAGCAACCTACCAAAGACTGGTAACCAAAATGTTCAAGCACCAGATAAGGCAAACAGTGGAAGTCTACATCGACAACATGGTCGTAAAGACCAAGGAGCCAGAGAATCATCTTGCCGACCTAGCAGAGGTATTTAACATACTTAAAACATATCGGCTGAGACTCAACGCATCAAAGTGCGCGTTTGGGGTTGGATCTGGTAAGTTTCTAGGGTACCTGGTTACAAGAAGGGGAATAGAGGCCAGCCCAGATCAGATCAAGGCCATCCTAGATCTACAGAGCCCAACCTCGGCAAAACAGGTTCAAATGCTAACTGGCAGGGCCGCAGCCCTAAACAGGTTCATAAGCCGAAGTTCAGACAAGTGTAAACCCTTCTTCAACCTGGTAAAAAAGACTGCAGACTTCCTATGGACTGAAGAATGTGAGGCCGCTTTGGCCGATCTAAAAAGGTATCTGATCACGGCTCCAGTCCTCTCAACACCTGAGCCTGGGGAGGAGTTGTTTTTGTACTTGGCCGTGTCAGAGCACGCGGTGAGCGCAGTACTAATCCAAGAAGAGCAGGGAGAACAGAAGGCCGTCTATTATGTAAGTAAAACCTTAGCCAGCGCTGAAACCAGGTACTTACCACTGGAGAAGTTAATGCTGGCCTTAGTCATGGCCTCAAAGAAGTTGAACCACTACTTCCAAGCACACAAGATTGTGGTGCTAACAGAGCACCCATTGAAATCCCTGTTACAACAAGGAGACTTAACAGGAAGAATTACAAGGTGGGCAGTGGCCTTGGGCCAGTATGACCTGGAATTCAGGCCCAGAACAGCAATCAAGGACCAAGTTTTGGCCGACTTTGTGGCAGAATTCACGCCGGAGTCCATCGAACGTCGGGCTCCGTTGAGCCAAGATGAACGAGGTCCTAGCAAGCAAGAAGAATCCCGGCCGAAAGCAAAAGAGCAAATGAAGGAAAAGCTCAGACCTTGCAGCATCTACATCGGTGACTCATTCAGGCTCTTTGTCGATGGAAGTTCAAACCGACGAGGAGCGGGGGCAGGAGTACTGCTGATATCCCCAGATGGAGAGATAATAGAACAATCCATCCGTTTGGGGTTCAAGGCCTCAAACAATGAAGCTGAATACGAAGCATTAATTGCAAGACTAAAACTGGCAGCAGCAGCAGCAGCAGCAGAAGCAGAAGCAGATGAGGTAATAGTTTTTGTGATTCACAGTTAATTGTTAACCAATCAACAGGAGAATTTGCAGCCAAAGACGAGAGGATGTCGGCATATGCAAAAGAGGTTATCAGATTAGCCGAGTTATTTCAGAACTGCCGACTTCTTCAAGTTAGCCGAGATGATAACAGCCACGCCGACGCGTTGGCCAACCTGGCGAGTTCAATGCAGACTGGAAAGACAAGAACAATTATGATTGACTACATGTCGGGCCCGAGCATAGAACCACGGAACGCAAAGCAAGAAGCAATGTGTGTGGACATGGGGCCAAGCTGGATGGATGCAATTGTTGCATTCCTGAAAGAATGAAAGCTGCCAGAAGACCGTAAGGAGGCACACAAAGTCAGATTGAGATCGGCAAGATTCAGCCTGACTGCGGATGGACATCTCTACAGAAGGTCCTTCACTGGACCCCTTTTAAGGTGCGTACACCCTTTTCAAGTTGAAGATTTTTTATATGAAATTCATGAAGGGATTTGTGGAAGCCACATTGGGGGCAGATCGTTAGCCCATAGGGCCATTACCCAGGGGTATTGGTGGCCATACATGCAAAAAGATGCAGAAGCATACGTGAAGAAGTGCGAACCATGCCAACGGTTTGCACCTTTGATTCATCAGCCAGCTGCTGACCTGAACCCAGTATCCAGCCCTTGGCCGTTTGCCCAATGGGGCATGGATCTGGTTGGACAACTTCCCCAAGCAACTGGGCAGAGAAAATACTTGCTGGTAGCAACAAATTACTTCACAAAGTGGATAGAGGCAGAACCTCTTGCTAAAATCCGAGATGTGGACGTCAAGAATTTCATATGGAAAAACATTATCACCAGATTTGGCATTCCTAGAGCCATCGTTGCCGACAACGGAACGCAGTTCGACAGCAAACTTATCAAGAACTTCTGTGCAAAATTCAAGATCAAGAATTATTTTTCAACACCAAGTTTCCCCCAAAGTAATGGGCAAGCAGAAGCATCCAACAAAGTAATTTTGGATGGAATAAAGAAGAGGTTGCAGGCAGCAAAAGGGAAGTGGGTAGACGAATTGCCCAACGTGCTTTGGGCATATCGGACTACGCCGAGAAGATCAACAGGGGAATCTCCCTTTGCCATGGCCTATGGCACAGAAGCAGTCATTCCACTGGAAGTCGGCATCCCAGGGATCCGAACTCAGGGAGTTGAAAATGGGACTAATGATATACTCTTAGCCCGAGATCTGAATCTTTTGGAAGAACGAAGAGAGAAGGCTACAATTCAGCTTGCAGTATACCAGCAACAGCTCGCCAGAGCTTACAACAAGAAGGTCAACCCACGAGATTTTCAAGTCGGCGACCTAGTCTTGAGAAAAGTGGTCGGTAACAAGAAAGATCCCAGAGAAGGCAAGCTTGGCCCAAACTGAGAAGGACCTTACAGAATTACTTCGGTGTTAGGTAATGGAGCTTATCGGCTTGAGGACAACGAGGGCAAAGCATTGCCGAGACCCTGGAACACTTGTAATTTGAAATTTTTCTATCATTGAGACGATCCTTATTCTTGGCCGATGTCATCAATAAACACATATGACTGATAAAGATGCTGGAAGACATGAACAATGAGAACCCAAGTGGAACTCAGGTTCGCATTGGGGGCAGAGGAGATACAAAGTCTACCACTTGTTGAAATTTGTAGCAATTTACAAGTTGGTCTGACCGAATACAAAGTTTACCACTTGTTGAAATTTGTAGCAATTTACAAGTTGAAGTTAAGCCGAGATGGTTCCTTAGCTTCGCTTGTTGAAATTTGTAGCAATTTACAAGTGGAAGTTAAGCCGAGATTACTACTCTCCTCGCTTGTTGAAATTTGTAGCAATTTACAAGTCGGGGTGAAGCTGATGCTATTGCTAACCGACATCTAGCAATCCACAAGGTGGTCAAGCCAAAGATCATTGCTTAACACTTGTTGAAATTTATAGCAATTTACAAGTTGAAGTTAAGCCGACATGAGATCATCTGTTGAAATCTGCAGAGATTTACAGGTTAAGGTAAAGCTAAGCATAATTGTTTAAACCCTTGTTGAAATTTGCAGAAATTTACAAGTAGATCACTGTTTAACACTTGATTATAACTTGAGAAAAGTTTACTGTATATGATAATCCTTGTTGAAATTTGCAGCAATTTACAAGTAGGCTGAACTGATATTACAGGTTGAAGTTAAGCCGACATGTTATCATCTGTTGAAATTTGCAACAATTTACAGGTTGAAGTAAAGCAATTTACAAGTAGGCTAGACTGATATTACAAGTTGAAGTTAAGCCGACATGTTATCATCTGTTGAAATTTGCAACAATTTACAGGTTGAAGTAAAGGTTAAGTATATTGTTTAAACCCTTGTTGAAATTTGCAGCAATTTACAAGTAGATCATTGTTTAACACTTGTTAAAACTTGAGTAAAGTTTACTGTTTATATTAATCCTTGTTGAAATTTGTAGCAATTTACAAGTAGGTCAGACTGAGATTGTTGTTTAAACACTCGTTGAAACTTGAGAAAAGTTTGCAAAGTTAACAACGAATAGCATATGTTTTATACTTGTTGAAATTTATGAAAAGATTGCAGGTCAGTACCGTACCGACGTAAAACTTGAAGTTATCATACCCGAGGTATGTAACCCCGAGAAGATTATGCAAAGGAAGAATTACATAAATCATGCAAAATATTCTAAGTATAGAACCATTCAGAAGCAATAAAGAGAAGTCAGAGACTAGAGCATTCAGAAGTAGAGATGGCAATGGGGACCCGGCCCGACGGGGACCCGACCCCCCGATCCCGAATTAAGTGGTGATTCCCCGAAAAATATCCCCGTGGGGACGGGGACGGTATTCAAAATTTCATCCCCGATGATATACGGGCCGGGGACGGGGATACAGATTTCAGCCCCGGCCCGGCCCCGGCCCCGATCCCCGCCCCGACCACTCCCCGAAATAAAATTACCGTATTACCCTCCATTCATTAATATATATAAAGTCCCCTTTACTCTCTCATTTTATCTCTCTCTCCTCTCACTCTCCCCTCTGATCTGATATGCCTCTCTCTCACTCTCCCCTCTGATCTGTCTCTCACTCTCTCTTCTCTACGTCTCCTCCTCCTCCGATGGCGTAGTCGGCGACGGCATCGTTGTCTCCTTCTCCGCAGTCGGCGATGGCTTCGTCGTCGTCTCCTCCTCCGCAGTCGGATCGCCTCTCGCCGCCGCCTCCTCCTCCTCCGTGGCCTCTCATCGCCTCCTCCTCCCTCCGCCACGGCAGGTCTAAGCAGATCCCGCCACCGCGACTGCCGATTCCCTTTCTCATATCTCAGATCTCATCATGTATGTGTGTATATGTGTGTGTGTGTCTCTACGACTCTGTTTTTTTTTTTTTTTTGTGATGATGTTGGTGAAAATCATGTCGTTGTTGAAAATGTTGTTGTTGTCGGCGAGATCGAAGATCATCTGTATGATTAAGTATACATGATGTATGATGTTGTTTAAGTATGTATGATGTATGATGTTGTCGTTGTTTGTTGATTTTTTTTTTCTTTTTTTTTTATCAGGTTGTTGTTTGTTGATCATTCTCCAATTTTTTTTTATTTTTTTATTTTTGGACCGGGGAGTTTTTAGGGTCGGGGAAGCCCGATCCCCGTTGGGGACGGGGGCGGGAGTGGTGATAGCTTCCCCGTCGGGGATCGGGGCCGGGGACGGAGAAAGTTTTGCCGTCGGGGATCGGGGACGGGGAGGGTGATCCCCGGCCCGCCCCGCCCCGTTGCCATTCCTATTCAGAAGAAAACAGTTGCACACAAAGGAGGCACTATGGCCTAACAGAAGTCAATTGTTCACAAATAAAAAAGGGGCACATCGGCCATAAGAGGAAGTCTACGTTGCTTAGAAAACAAAAGAAAAACACAAAAAAGGAAAAAGTATGAAAGGCATTCAAGATTCTTCAAACATCAACAGTTGGTTGGGCTGGGACCTCGGAGGACTCGGGAAGAACCACCTCGGCACCTTTTTCTAATACAACCACGGCATCCCTTTCTGTAGCAACCTCGGCAGCCTTCTCTACAGCAACTTCGGCATCCTTGTCCGCCGCAATCTCGGCGTCGATCTCTGCCAATGTCTTATCAAGACTTCTTTCAGCCAAAAGCAAGTCAGAGGAAAGCTTCCCTATGCCCGCTTCCTTGGGCACCTTCTCAACCTCCTCATCCTCCTCATGGGTTAAGTCTAGGACTTGATCACCCTGAAGAGGTGACTTGGTCTCACTGGCGTCTTTTGGCTTCCTTACCAAAGCCTCATCATCATCCTTATCCTCATCCTGAGATTCAGATTCAAATTCATCTTCAGCTTGGCTTGGAGGTGGAGGTGGAGGTGGAGGTGGAGGTGGAGGTGGAGGTGGAGGAAATGGTAGAGGGATAGCATCGGCCTTTCTTAATGGCGAATCTTCAGGAAGATCAAGTTTCTTGGCAAGGGACATCCAGCCAAGGGAGAAGCCCCTGTTGCATGCCTGCTTTACTTGCAGCTTATACTCCTCAGTGACGTCGGCCATACCTTGGGCGTATGCCTTGTCATCGGCCGCTTTGATTTCGGCATCTTTCGTAGCCAGCGCTTCCTGGAGTTCTTTCTCGGCCTGGGCAGCCTTCTCCTGAGCTTCTTTCTTTTCTGCTTCGGCAACTGTTTTGATGGCTTCAGCGGCCTCGGCCTTTTCATCAGCCTCTTGCTTAGCCTGAGTTGCAGCCTCAGCCTGATCTTCCAGAATCTTCATTTTATTCTGAAGACTCTTATTTTGTTTTTGAAGGGCAGCATACTCCTTCTTCATGTCGGCTAGTTTCTCCTTCGTTTCAAAAGCCTGCATGGAGAAGGAGTGGGCATGTTGAATGGCCTGAAAGTTCACAAGGCAAAAGTTATTACAAAATATCACAAAACTTTACAAGTATGAAGAAAATGGCAAGAAGATAAGTTATCAAATTCAAAGACTTACTTGGACAGAGCGCTGCAGCATAAGGGCATAGTTCTCAAATTCACTCATCTTGGCATTGCGCTCAAGATCGCCTTCGAGGAGAACTGCAGTACTGAGTGCCACGCCGATGTTAATGTCGTCGGCGCTTTCATTGGCATACACGGGCCTGTTTTCAAGGGTAATTTTAGGCTCCCAGGGAACTTTAGGAACTCTGGACCCCGAAGTCGTCGCAGACGATGACCTCGGCCTTTTTGACTGAGTGGACCCTGATGGCTGGGCTTCAGCAGGTTTTTTGGCAGGTGCAGAGAAGGTCTTCTTGCTCTCAGCCAATTGGGAGATTGGCAGAGCATCTTCAACCTCGGCCTCAGTAGCCTTGGTCTTTGGCTGAGCCTTCTTTATTCTTTTCGGTTTTGGTGGGGGCACCGTTTGGGCTGGAATGGCATCAACATCAGCTGGTAGGTCGGCCAGGAGATCTTGGGCAACAGGCTTTGGGCGAACCATTTCGGCGGTTTTGACAAGCCTTCGCCGACGTTTTCTTTCTGGTATTGGGACTAAATATGGGGCTGAAGTGGATGGTTGATCGGCTGGATCAGAAGTTGATCCTTGATCAGCCCGAGATGTGGATACGGTTTGTACAGTGGTAGATGGAGAGAGGCTCTTCTTCTTCTTCCTTGGAACGTCGGGCAAAGTTGATTTGTAGGTGGGGATGAAATTCAGCACCAGAGGAGCTTTGCGCTTCTGAATTGGAAGGTCCAGAAGCTTCTTCAAGCCTTTCCCGGGGAAGTAGGACTGGCGAAAGTCCTTGGGTGGCTTGCGAACGTCTGCAAAACAGAACATAACATCAAAAACAGATAAAAAATTTTGGAAAACTTGAAGAAAGCAACAGCTAAGCAGTTGGCTTTGGGCTCTTACCCTTGCCCTCTTTTACTGTTCGGGGGAGAAGGAAGAGATGGACTTCTTCATCTGGACCAAATTCCCAGTTTCCAGAAGCGATAAGGTAATCGTCTCCAGCCCCTTTGTTGGAGTCTGGGAGGTCGGCTACGATCTTATATTCGGTAGACCTCGGCTTAAGATAGTACACATAACCCTTTTCTTTGAGATCAAGGGCACACATAGTGTAACAGTATTGGATGTCGGCAAGAGTGATCCTAACATTCTCTTGCCGAGCTAAGGCTATGATACCGTTAAGCACTCTATGGGAGTTGATGGTGAGTTGCATAGGGTTCAAGGTGTAGTAATGGAGAACTTCACGAAAGAGGGGATTGAGTGGAAGCCGAAGTCCACATTCAGCAAAAGCTACGATGGGGAAAGGCATGGTATTTTCTGTAGGCATGATGTAGTCGTCATCACCAGCTAGCCTAAGATGAACGTCATCAGGAATGGAGAACTCTTGCCTAAAAAATTCCAGTTTGGTTGGGGTGTTAACCCTATTTCTCCACATACCCATGATTTTGGTGTAAAGGTACTTGGCTACAGAGACAGGATACTCCTAAAGGGTTCTTGGGACCTCGGCTTAAACCTAGGTATGTATTGGTAAAGTTGGTTTCAGTTTTTCCTAAAAATTGAAGGTTCTATAAACAAATCCCAAGCCTAAGAGCTACGAAGACAAAGATCGAAGGCACAGATCTGGAAAAGATACAACAAAGCAGAAAACAAAAAGAAGTTTCAGATTCAAGAACGCAAAGGGGAGAAGGCCAAGAACAGAGGTGAAACAGTACAAGTGTTCATGGCATATGCAAAATCATGAAATAAGATGCATGATTCACAAATCAAATGCTGAGCAGAACAGTCAAGTAGCAAGAAATTCCAGAAACAATCAAGAACTGAGAAAAGGGGGGTAAGTGGCTTACCAAAAAAGGTGAGGCCGGAATGAGACTCGCCGAGGACAAACGACGGATGCAACAGTGGCGAAAGCTTCGCAAGCTATGAAGCACCGGTACGCCTAAAATGTTGCCGTACGAGTACCGGGTACGTACCTGGTACGGGTACGCGTACCGGTACGGCTGCACGCGTACCGGGTACGGCCAAAGGAGGTCTGGTACGTCTGGTATATTTGGGTACGGCATGGGTACGGAGGGGTTACGGAGGGGGTACACCGGGGCAAAAAATACTCAAAAACATGTATACAGAGAGAGAGAGAGAGGGAATCGAGAGAGAGACAGAGGAAATGGAAGAGATCGAACCTGATATAGCCTTTGTGTGCCAGGGCAATGAAGGATTCTAGGGTTTCTCTTCGATCGATCGATCAATCGTCTCTCTCTTTGACCGATCTTCTGCTCACTGTTGATCGATCGTCTCACTGTTGATCGATCGTCTTCGTCTCTCTCCTTTCTCTCGATCGCCTCTGTTCTCTGGTTCTCTCTCTTCGTCTCTGCTCTCTCGCCTCGCAACTCTTCGTCTCTTCGTCTCAGACTTCTTTTTTGGGTGAATATCGTCTCAGACTTCCCCCTCAAAACAAATATATAATATAAGATATATATATAATATAAGATATATAATATAATTAGTCATACATATAATATATAATAATATAATAAATTTTTATATATAATAAATTTTATAAATTATAATTTTTATCATATATAATAAAAAAATATATAATATATAATATAATTGATCATATATAATATATATAATAAATTTTATAAATTATAATTTTTACCATATATAATAAAAAAATATATATTTATTGACGTACCGCAACCGTACCCGTATCCTACTTTTTTGGGATTTTGCCGTATCGACGTACCCGTACCGTACTCGTACCCGTACCTGTGCTTCATAGTTCGCAGGAATGGCAGATGGAAGACAGTAGCAGAGTTAAGAGCTTCGAGCAATGGCAGATTCGAAGAAGAAAGAGCCTTAGAGAAAGAGAAAGCAGGGAAACTCGAATGCAAAAGTGAAGAATGAAGAGAGAGGCAAATGTTTTTGTCCAAAAAGTGAAACGGCGGCAAAAGTACAGCATTTAATGTGCCTGGGTTAACGCATGCGTCAGACGGCGCAAGCAGAGAAAAGACGGCTTACAGGCGTGTCACCAGCACGGACCAATAAGGGTAAAACGCGTCAGTGGAACGGTTGAAAAATGGTGCATGACAGCTCATGCACGTAGGAGAATTGATCTGAATTCTTGTTCTTGGAAGAAGACATGTCGGCCTGAAATGGATGATCTCGGCTAGAAAGTTCTTAAGCCGACGTACGAGAAAGAATTTCAATGTAGGTTCCATCACCGCAGTCTGCCGAGGTAATAGAACCTAGGGGACAGTTGTGGGGTTATATTTCTGAGTACCAACACGTGGCAAGGTAATGCCGACGTGTCAGCCGAGGATCCACGTGTCACGATAAGTTTTGCCGAGGTAATCTAAGATTTGCCGAGGTTATCTCCGAAGATATCTTAATCAGGGATAAGCGGATAAAGGCCTCTCCTTTCTCCTACCTCGGCTTAACATGCAAAGGCCAAGCTACCCGCAGAAGAATTAAACCGAGGTAACTGTTAGATCGGCCATACCTGCCTATATAATATGATAATATTATCTTGGTCAGATGGATGTCCAGCCATGTGAAGAAAGCCATGAGGCCAACACCTCGCCAACTAGCTGGCCTTGAGGCCATGTGAGTTGGCCATGAGGCCACGAGAAGCCATGTGAAGTAATGAAAAGCTTTTATCTGGAAAGCTGCCAAAAGCGCAACAATGGGCTGGCAAGCCAGCTCAAAAGTTGATGGCCTCTCCATCTCTATTCCGGTGTATATATAGAGAGGGAGAACAACAAGCTAAGGGGACATTGACAGGAGATAACAAGCTAATTGTAATTCTTACAATTACAAGCTTCGAGAGCCAAAGAGAGAAAGAGAGAATTACAGAGAGCTAATTGTAATTCTTATCATTCATTCAATATAGTGAATCTGCTGCCCGTAAACGTAGGCAATTTGCCGAACCACGTTAAATTCTTTGTGTCATTGCTTGTGCCATCTATTCTGCCTGTGTTCTACAGCTGAATCACTAAGGTGGGCAGTGTGATCAGAAAATCACTCACACAATAAATAACTGTAACTATATTAGAAGGCAACTAAAGAGCAGCAACCTAACACATGTTAAGTATACACAGTAAATAAAAAATAAAAAATAAAAAATAAAACGCATATATCCACAAGGATGTGCACTCCCAAAAAGTCAACAAAAGAATAGTAGGAAATGGAAAATCTTCCTTTTAACCACAAAAATAGAGATGCAGACACTAGTCCTTTCAAAGCACAGAAGGGGTTCTCCCTCCCTCCAAAAGATCTGCAATTTCTCTATCAAAATACACCACATAGCAAACAAAGAAGCTGCCTCCCAAGGCTTCCTACTACTACGCTTCAAACAACCCCTCAGCCAACCAGAAAAGAGGTCCTTCGCCAAACCCAACATCACCCAAACAATATCAAACACCAAGAATAGCAAATTGCAAAATTTTCTGGCCACTAGGCAATGCAACAACAGATCATTTTATTTGTTTGGAGGTGAATGGGCCATTTATTTGTTTCTCTTGCCATAAAAAAGAGGATACCTAATAACAGGGATTGGACTTCTGAGGGGAAGTTGCTCTTTCTTGATCGATGGTCATTGGGGGAAGGGTGCTAACATGACACGTGATTCTAATGGTTGTTTGGGTTTGTTTTCTCAGTTTGCCAGTCCACTACATACCTTTGTTTCTATGACTTTAATTTATGATGGTTGTTTGGGTTTCACGGTTGTCCATGTACCATAAACATTCTCTGTTACACAGGCTTAAAACCCATTGGACAATTGATAAGGCCTTAAACACAGCACAAGAAAAATAATTAGGGACAAAAGAAGCATCAAAAGAGTACTTCAATTATTGCAAGTATACTTTAAAAACAGGACAAACATCACAACTAATGAGTAGGGAAACTTACAGCGAAATGTGCTTCAAGAACCTTAACATTTGTAATCCCACTAAGAAGCTTATACATACGAAGACCATCAATGAAACTTCTTAAGCAAACATGTCTGACAAAAAATGATGCTTTGGACAAAGACGGTAAATTTCTTAACAAAACATCCACAAAATCTGCAAGATAAAGGTACTCGAGTTGGGGGGCATCTACCACAAGTTTGCAACCCTGATCATCAGGTTCATCTGAGTCACCCAGCTGATCTATAAAATCATCTCTGTAACAAAAAACAGTTAAACGTTTCAACGTAGGCACAGAAACATTCAGAACCATTTGTGAATCCACCGTCCACCTATGTATATACATTTCTTCAAGAATTGGGCAACCAATTAAGAACTCCTGCAATGAGTCTTCATCTCCATATTCAACATAATCTAGCCTAAGACTCTTAAGACTAGGAAGCCAAACTGAACAAGGAATATCAAGCAAAACCCCAGAAAGACTCAGAACCACTAGTGTTGTGCTAGTGAAAAGCCTAACTGGCAACATAACATTAATCACGAACCCATTAATGAGATTTAGGTCTTGAACATTACGCTTAACTGCAGCAGAGATCCATGTATCAACAAGGTCAAGAAGTTCAACTGATCCTCCAATCTGGAGATGAAATTTCTGGAAGCACGGTGCATCACTGAGAAGCAATACTCTATTCACGAAATACTGAAAGCTCAAATCAACTTCTTTTTGTTTATCTTCACTCAATCGAGCATATTCCTGAAAACATTTGGAGTCATCAAAATCCAAGTTTGGAACAGAAGTCCAGAGGTATTGCCATCTTGTCGACAGAGTGCTGGTTCCAACTGCATATTTTGTTGGAAGGAATGAAAGAATGTGGCACAAAAGGGCATCTGGCAAATTGCTGATCCTGTCTATGTTCTTCCCAATATTTGAATCCATTACTTCACTTCACCAATGCTTTACCTAAATTAAACTATTTTTCCAGTTAAAAATGCAAAGGCACATCAGCATAACATTAAAAAAAAAAACCCTATTTTAACCATTTTATAACTGTTTCTAAAAATAATAATAGGGTAAGGACAACTATCAATGTAAAAAATTATCTTTCATGTCAGTGCCTCATACACCGTTGCGTTTATTCACAAGTAGGAAAAATATAAAGCATTTGAATTCGAAATTTCCTTTATTTCCCTGGCATATTCTCGGTAGCCAAACGGAGAGTATAATCTTCAGATCGAAGTAGAAATAGTACAGAAACGAACCTGGCTAATGAGGGCTCGGCCACCAATGGGTTTTTGATGACGAAAATGATTCTGCAACTTCAATGGCACCGAACGTTAGGGTTAGGGTTTAACCCGATGGACCTCATGGTAACTTGTCTACGGCTATCGGAGTAGATGAAACGCACGTTTCACCGCATTGTACATTTTGCTGTAGAAAAATGCTTTGGAGCATTAAAAAGGGATCACTATAGAGAGAGTATTAATGATGCGGTAGTGGGGTCGCTCACTTTCTAAAGTTTATTTTTATTTATTTATTTTTTTTTTTTTTTATCATTTCTAATATATTAGTGTTATTAGTAATATATTTTTTAGTGATCTAAATCATTATTGTTGCTTTATAGTATTTATTTTTAGATTACACCAAGTATTAAAATTTTAAAATAATTATATTATATTTTTTGAAGTTTAAATCCCATTTTCATTAGTTGTTTTGTTTGGATGAAAAAAAGATTATAATATACTTTATATTAAAAATATATTTTTATTAATTATCATTTGATTCTCCATAGTGGAGTGGGTGTGTTACATAGTATTTCTTCATAATTTCATTTCAAATTTTATGATTTAGTGAGTGAAAATCATGTTACATTGAATCCTTCAGTTTCAAAAATAATGTATGTTGAAGCGTCCGAATGTTAAATGGTTATAAAAATATTCTAATCTTTATATTAACATTTTAAAGATTTTTACTAGTAATTTTCTTATAGATATCAAATTAAATCTTTTATCACCTAGCATTTTCCAATTCCTCTTAATATTTTTGGATCATATTTTATATTTTTGTTTTTCGTATCATTTTATGGTTGGATGTGATGTTTGTGAGAGAAAAAGTGAAATGATTATAGGGTTTAATGTGATATTTTTTTTGGATTTTTTTTTTTTTTGTAAAACATTTGTCTTGTAATGAAAAAAAACAAAAAAAAATCCCAAAATCACGTTCCCAAACACCGCCATAAGATAAAAGGATATAATTATCTGCAAACTGTCCATTTTTCTAAGAGAAACCAATAGCACACCAATTACAATAGTGTAAACAATTGAACAAAGTTGGAAGAAACATTAGGGACAACATCGTTAAAACTCCAATTTTCACTCAAAAACTGTAAAGCTTCAACATTTTACACAAGTGAGGAAGAGTTGGATGATACTCAAAATCCTATTTGGTGTTTAACATTACAGAGACTATTTTACAAACAAACACAGCAAATTATAAAACTACCAGAGGATAGCATCACTCAAATGATGGCCGTTGTGATAATCAAAGAAGGGACAACGGTCAGAGGGATGTCTGATAATTCGTACAGCAATTGCACTCATAATATGCAAAGCAGCAGCCAAACCAATCTTGGGCAGAATGAAGAAATTAGCAAATATTTCACAATAGTGGAGTCCTGAGATTATAGCACCATGTCTACCAATGTTCTTTTCCTGTTCGCCTTTTTGTGTTCTTCCTTCCAGTTTTGAGGTTGGATTTCAACATGAGACCAAAAAAAATAATTCAAAAACTCATCTTTTCCATCTTATTGCAGCATCCATCTGACAGTTCTCTGAGCACCATCACAACCATAATAATTTCTTCCAAATATTCAACTTCTATGAGCTTATCCTCCTACCACTTGAAGGTGTGATGACAAACAAATAGGCGCATACTCTGGCAGATGGCTCAAATCTTGTCTAGCACCCTCTATGCCCCAGAAACCCCTATTGAGAAAGAAATTGAAAGTACACCAGTCAAATGATTAACATGACAAAATACTTTCATCTTAATCCATGAAGACAAAAACTTCAAGGTTAGGTGAACATTCAATCAAGTATGGAAACAATTTTATCAACTAAAAAGGACTACCACCCAGCCCAATTTTATCAAATCAGGAAAAGTAAGCATTGAACGACAAGAAGACAGTTTAATAACTACAGAATCCGGCAATTATTTCCACATAAAAATGTGCTTTAAGAGTGAGGAAGAACTCCGGCTTAGAAAAATATATTTAAAAAATGGATAAATTATAAGATTTGCTTAAAATATATTATTTTTTTGTGGTTTAAAAAATTACAAATATTCTTTTGTTAAAATTTTTTATTTAATAGAATTAATTAAAAAAATAAAATTCATTATTACTCTCTTATACAATAATAAAATGGGAAAATTAATCTAGGGTCTCTCTCCCACTTTTCGTAATGGAAGAGATCCACAAAATTATTTTTTGATGTCTAAGGTCCCTAAACATATATCAGAGAAATTTGACTCTTCGTCTCTACTCTTCTCTCTCTCTCTCTCTCTCTCTCTCTCTCTTCTCCTTTCACCCACTGTTTTCCAGATCCAAGGCAACAAGCTCTGCTCCTCCACCCTTCTCTACGACCTCTTCCTCAACACCTTCTCCTCCGACTCCTCCTTCCGTTCCGCTACCGTCGCAGACCTCCGGGACCCTAGAGAAAAAAGAGATGGGTTGTTTTTGGTCTTGCATTGGAGCTTAGGGGTCTCTGGAACTGATTGCATCGGAACAGTTGTTGTTGTCACAGTTCGGCACCGGAGGCTAAGGCTTGGAACGGTCAATCGAGGCATGGATGGATTGGAGAAGAAGCCGAATTTGGAACCAAGTTTGGGGGTGGGATTGGTGTTGTTGTTGGTAGGTTCTTGCTGCTTCTCCTTGGGGGGTGGACGGCTTGAACTGATGCTGATGCAGGATGGCTTGAACTGTTTCACCGTGTGGAGACAGCGGGAATTTTTTATATAAAATGGAGCCCGGTTGTAGCCATTGTTGGTCCGTTGCTTGCTCAAGCCGATGCATATGGTTACTTGAGGCTTCATCACCTAGAATGCTGTTTGGATGGACCAGCAGCTGGAGGTAATAGAGTATATAAGTGTCGATTCAAGCGATTGAGTCCGATCAGTCCTTAACTGTGCAAGAGAAGGGTAAGCGAAGGCAACAGCTCATGAGCGGAAGCCCCAAGAACTTCTCAAATTTTTCTGGATTCAACCCAGAGAAATTTTAATTTTCTCTGGATTCATTTTGACCAATTTTAAAAGCAATGATCAGTATCAAATCAAAGGATGTATAATTATGTCTCTTATAATTTCTGTCATGGCACGCTGCTTTGCAGTTTGAGTTGAGGTGAATATTTTTTTCTGAAGGTGACACTATGGTATTTACTTTTTTGATCGGCAAAGAAAAAATTTCATTAAAAACATGAAATTTAAAGGTACAAGGAAAAAAGAACGCATTGAGAGAGATTCGAAAAATAAAACACTCTCCTACTACTGCTACTCACGTCTTTACTACCAACCCCTAAGCCTTACAATTTTATATTTAAAAGACAAATAAAACAACAAAATAAAATCTTGAGCCCCACACCTATAACACTACACAACAAGAACCCACGCCAGACTCGAGAGCCCTACACCTGACCCAAACAACTCTTGAGCCCCCAAACTCTCGAACCCCCACGCCTGACCGGACACACCTGTGACTGCCGCGAACCACCTGAAACTGCAACACTTGCCAGTTTCACCTTCTTGATTCAACTTCGGATCCTCCACCCCCAACTGCAACACCTACCTCCTCCTATGCTTCTTCTCCCACGGTTTTCCTCTCCCAAACAGATCCCTCTGATTAACCTCACCAACAAAACGCTGAGCAGTCCCCATCGACCACCAAGAAAAGAACGGAAATCACCCCTACACCTGACCCAAACAGCTCTTGAGCCCCCAAACTCTTGAACCCCCACGCCTGATCGGACACACCTGTGACTGCCGTGAACCACTTGACACTGCAACACCTGCCAGTTTCACCTTCTTGATTCAACAAAGTCTTTGCGCTCGACTTTAACCTCCGCCGGGACTGCTAGTTTCTCCTCTATTGCTATTGCTGCCTCCTATGCTTCTTCTCCCACGGTATTCCTCTCCCAAACAACTCCCTCTGTTAATCCTCACCAACAAAATGTTGAGCAGTCCCCTCTTTGTAGACCCTGCGCCATCCTCCTCTTAACCGAACACAAACACCGACCGCCAAGGAATGAACGGAAATCACCCCTCAAACTCCCACTCGCACGGAGCGCTCGAATGACGATCCTAATCAACTTCGGATCCTCCACCACTCAAACTCCCGCACGCAGAGAAAGTGCCCGAATGAAGTTCCTGAACCACCCTAAACCGTGACCCATGAAGAACCCACCAAACCACCTAACAAAGCTTCTAAAACGCACTAAAGCCCACAAAGAGAAGACCCACCAACCTAGCAGACCCCCGGATAAGATAGAGCTAAACCACCCAAGGAATACTCAGCTACCAACCCCAAAGAATACCACTAAACACAAGCAGTCTAACAAAAACGGAAGATCTAAAATGGCAACCTAATCAAATCTAGAGATTAGATCTGAAATAGAGAAATGGAAAAAACAAACGGTGGCTCAAGATTAAAAAGAGAAACACAACAACACAAGAAGAAAAAGCTAGGCCAGCCAACCGCCATGGCCAAAGGCGGCGGCCGGCTGGCTAGCCGTGAGACCCGAGATGGAGGTTTTTTAGAGAGAGAGAGAGAGAGAGAGTTTTGTGTTATAGTAATTTGTGACACTATGGTATTTACAACCATCATTGAATTTTATTTATATATGTCCAAAGGCATTGGCTATGTAATAAAAGCTTCATATGATCAAAATGAATTTCTGTGAATAACCAGAGAATCCAGAGAATTTCCCTGGAGAGAAGTTCAGAGAATCCAAAGAATTTCTCTGGTTTGAATCCAGAGAATTTCTCTGGAGAGAAGTTCAATTTTCTTTGGAGAGAATTTCTCTAGGACTGAAATTTCTCTGGATTGATGTTGAGGGACCTTAGAGATTATAAAAATATTTGATATCCTTTATACTATAAAATCATAATATCAGGGACCTTAAAAAAAATATCCCTAATAAAATTACATAAATTATTAATTAAAACATAAGTCTAACATCATTAAAAGCAATTAATTGGCTTGAAAATTTATTAATAAAATAGATAATTTATTATGAAATTAGAAACCTCAAGGGGTGAAATATAATTTCCAGAACTACAAAGAATGATTTGTATTTAATCAAATCTCAATAGGTGTATTTATAATTTATTCTTAAAAAATTTGAAGATTCAAGCCATATTACAAAATAAAATTTTAATTTTATTAATTTAAATTTAAATTTTTTTTATTTATTTTAAAAATTAAACTGCTTGCTTATCTTTGTTAAATAATTTTTTTTTATTTTAATCATTAAACTTGATAAAGCAGATATTTTAGACATGTGTAATCAATTTTAATGATTAAAATATTATGTTTTCATTAATTTTACTTCATGATGAAAATAGACAATAATTTATATTAAAAATAAATCAATTAAAATTTAAATTGATAAAATTTAAAATTTATTTTGTTAGAAGTCTCAAATATTACATTTTTATTTTATTTTATAATTTACTCTTATTCTTTTAACAGTAACATATATTCAATCACTCATCCACCAATCTTTTGAGATGAGCATTGGCCTTTGGAAGGACTTTTATTTATTTTTAAATACTACTCTGGCTAAAAAATAATTAGTTAAAAAAATGGAAAATTTCTATTCATAGTCTATTTTTTTTACAAATCAAGTTAAAGTGTACTTTTGAACACACAAAAATTAAAAAATAAATAAAAATTTTGAAGTACATTTTAAAAGAACTGAAATGGGAATAATAATTTCCTAATTTATAAAGAACTGAAATGCGAGTTGATGGGTCATTGTAAATTTACATTATTGTTGTAGAACAATTTTCTCCAAAAAAAAAACAAAAAATGCAGATCATAATTGATGTTGCGAGACTATCATACAAAAAAAGTGCAACATCTCTCTTAGAGCTATGGTCCATACCATTCAACAATCGACATATTTTGTGTTGTTTCTTAAAATATTAATATAAAAATAAATAAACCGACTATATAAACAAATAACTATAACTATAACTATCAAGTTGAAGTGCATCATTAAATTGTCCCAACACTACCAAATAGCATACTTCACAACTCTATTTATAGCAGACAATGTCAGAGGTAGGAATATGCAAGGGAAGCTTTGATACAATCCTGCATATGATGAGGAGATAACTATTTGCATAAAGATTGTAGTCTATTTTGTGACAGTAAATCAAACATTAGAACCTTGAGAAAGCCCAAAAGAAAATCTATTGTCATCAACAGCACACTTCTCTCCAACAAAGGAAAGCACTCAAATAAACGAACTGTGTATTTTGTTGCCATTCAACACAATGCAGAAATAATTTCATCAACGGTTTATGAGATGAGACATTTTCTGACAGCAAAGATCGAAGTGGTTGTTTCTACTCTGGTTGAGGCAGAACCTTTGAAGACGATCCACCAACACTCTCCTAATCCTGATTGTAGGCTGTTTGATCTATATTTGAGATCAAGTACCAACGTCAAAAAAACAACTCTTTGTCTTATGGAAGCCTCCATCTGCTGTACTCTGCAAGGTTTACAATTTCAACCAAATGCTTAACATCTTCTCTGAAGTCAAAGAAGACCACAAACTGATTCTCATCTTCAAAACATCTAGGGCTTGTTTGGTTTGTTTTTGGGAGAGTTGTTTTTGAAAAAAATTTGGGAGAGTTGTTTTAGAAATTTTTTTGATTTGTTTGGTTGTATATTTTGAAAGTAATTTTGGAGTTTGAGAGTTTGGAATGATTTAATATTTTGTTATAATTGAGTAGTTGTGTGTAAGAGAAAAAGTGATTGAGAACGAGAGAGGAGAGAGAAAAAGTGATTGATTGATGTGTAAGAGAGAGAAAGTTATTTTGGAAATTTTTTGAGAAAAATCTCAAACCAAACAATTTTTTGAAATTTTTTTTCTAAAACTCATCTCTAAAGTTAACAAACACTGTACCAACATGAATGTCTCTAACCAATCTTTCTAAAATACTGTACCAACATGAGTTAAATTTTTCTAAATGATGTGATAACAAACAAATAGGGACATACTCTGGCAGACGACTCTCGTATTGTAAATCACCCTTTCTGTTCTAGAATTGAGAAAAGAAATCACAAGTACACCAGTCAAATGACTTTGATCCCCTCAAACCATTTCTCGTGCTAAAACAGGGCTAAAGTTTTTAAAAAATGAATGTCTCTACATTTGGCAATACTTTTAGAAGTGGAAAAGAAAACTCCAGGCTAGGATAGCTGGAATTCAAAAAAAATCTTGTTTGGAACACACCAATTTTCTCATAATTGGAAAAAGAGCTGATTGCTGAGTATAAAAAAGTCATTTCCATTCACCACAATGAGTAAGAGTTTATTGTTATTCAGAGAATTGACTTGACATTCTTAACCCCACCCAAACACAAAACAACAATAACAATAATAAAGGCACGAAAAGTGGCTTACAACTTCAAAGAAGGAGATTAAGTTGACAAGTCTTTGATCCCCTTGGAAACGCTGCTAATTCCCCACAACAGCAGTCATCTGAATACTGACAGTCGATTGTCATCTTCTTCAAAACTATAGCATTTCTCAGCAAATACTCTATCACATCAAGCTCATAATCTTTCCCTCTAAATGCTTTGACATGAATCTTCTTGAGATGTAATAACAAACAACTGGGTACTTCTTGTGGTGGATTCCAACATGCAGCTGAAGTACTGAATATACTTCCCTAATCACAAGAAGAAATTAAAAGCTAGAAACTTTGAAACATTGCTAACTAAATCATATAACAAATATCACATACCGTTAGAATAAGAACTTCAAGATTAGGCGAGCACCGAAGCAAGTCTGCCAGCAATTTCAAATTCCAGCTAGTGTCAAAATCAGCACCAAAGTTCAATTGGGTCAAATTATGGAAGGTAGGCAACATATAATCATTTACATCAGTCTGAAACTGCACAGGAGACAAATAGACATATTACAATCCTTTTGTTAGGATATTATGATATAATAGATTAGTTATCTCACAACATATTCTTATGGAGGTGCATTAAGGTCTCTGTCCCAGCACAGCATCTCTCTATCCAAGGACATATCTATTCACTAACAAAACCTACAATCTTACTCATTCTTCACAAATTATTTACTCTCCTGGTGTCAAATATTTTATGCTATTGATCAAACCCACTCATAAAAAAAAAAATTGAAAAAACCACTTGCATCATGTGAAACCTAAAAATTCTACTATTAACAAAATACATGAGAACTTAAAAGTTGTAAACTAAAGATCAAAACTTAAATGGTGTGTTTAGATATTTCAGGAAACATATTATAAAATAATAAAGATGAGAAAAATTTGAAGGTGAATTTTCCAAGTAATTATACCTAGAAATGCCCCCTTTTTTTTTTTCATTTCCTTCCCTTTGCCATGTATATCAGTATGAAATAGGAAAAAAAAAATTTATATGATATGCAGTAAACCAATACGTTCTCTTTGTAGCATAGTTTTCAACTCTTTAATTTCAAAAGCATAAACTAAAACAACATAATCAAGTATCCTATGTTTTTTTTATTGCTAAATAACTGTAACTATATTAGAAGGCAACTAAAGAGCAGCAACCTAGCACATGTTAAGTATACACAGTAAATAAAAAATAAAACCCATATATCCACAAGGATGTGCACTCCCAAAAAGTCAACAAAAGAATAGTAGGAAATGGAAAATCTTCCTTTTTAACCACAAAAATAGAGATGCAGACACTACTCCTTTCAAAGCACAGAAGGGGTTCTCCCTCCCTCCAAAAGATCTGCAATTTCTCTATCAAAATACACCACATAGCAAACAAAGAAGCTGCCTCCCAAGGCTTCCTACTACTACGCTTCGAACAACCCCTCAGCCAACCAGAAAAGAGGTCCTTCGCCAAACCCAACATCACCCAAACAATATCAAACACCAAGAATAGCAAATTGCAAAATTTTCTGGCCACTAGGCAATGCAACAACAGATGATTCACTGATCATTTTATTTGTTTGGAGGTGAATGGGCCATTTATTTGTTTCTCTTGCCATAAAAAAGAGGATACCTAATAACAGGGATTGGACTTCTGAGGGGAAGTCGCTCTTTCTTGATCGATGGTCATCGGGGGAAGGGTGCTAACATGACACGTGATTCTAATGGTTGTTTGGGTTTGTTTTCTCAGCTTGCCAGTCCCCTACATACCCTTGTTTCTATGACTTTAATTTATGATGGTTGTTTCGGTTTCACGGTTGTCTACGTACCATAAACATTCTCTGTTACACAGGCTTAAAACCCATTGGACAATTGATAAGGCCTTAAACACAGCACAAGAAAAATAATTAGGGACAAAAGAAGCATCAAAAGAGTACTTCAATTATTGCAAGTATACTTTAAAAACAGGACAAACATCACAACTAATGAGTAGGGAAACTTACAGCGAAATGTGCTTCAAGAACCTTAACATTTGTAATCCCGCTAAGAAGCTTATACATACGAAGACCATCAATGAAACTTCTTAAGCAAACATGTCTGACAAAAAATGATGCTTTGGACAAAGACGGTAAATTTCTTAACAAAATATCCACAAAATCTGCAAGATAAAGGTACTCGAGTTGGGGGGCATCTACCACAAGTTTGCAAACCTGATCATCAGGTTCATCTGAGTCACCCAGCTGATCTATAAAATCATCTCTGTAACAAAAAACAGTTAAACGTTTCAACGTAGGCACAGAAACATTCAGAACCATTTGTGAATCCACCGTCCACCTGTGTATATACATTTCTTCAAGAATTGGACAACCAATTAAGAACTCCTGCAATGAGTCTTCATCTCCATATTCAACATAATCTAGCCTAAGACTCTTAAGACTAGGAAGCCAAACTGAACAAGGAATATCAAGCAAAACCCCAGAAAGACTCAGATCCACTAGTGTTTTGCTAGTGAAAAGCCTAACTGGCAACCTAACATTAATCTCGAACCCATTAATGAGATTTAGGTCTTGAACATTACGCTTAACTGCAGCAGAGATCCATGTATCAACAAGGTCAAGAAGTTCAACTGATCCTCCAATCTGGAGATGAAATTTCTGGAAGCACGGTGCATCACTGAGAAGCAATACTCTATTCACGAAATACTGAAAGCTCAAATCAACTTCTTTTCGTTTATCTTCACTCAATCGAGCATATTCCTGAAAACATTTGGAGTCATCAAAATCCAAGTTTGGAACAGAAGTCCAGAGGTATTGCCATCTTGTCGACAGAGTGCTGGTTCCAACTGCATATTTTGTTGGAAGGAATGAAAGAATGTGGCACAAAAGGGCATCTGGCAAATTGCTGATCCTGTCTATGTTCTTCCCAATATTTGAATCCATTACTTCACTTCACCAATGCTTTACCTAAATTAAACTATTTTTCCAGTTAAAAATGCAAAGGCACATCAGCATAACATTTAAAAAAAAAAAAAAAAAAAAAACCCTATTTTAACCATTTTATAACTGTTGCTAAAAATAATAATAGGGTAAGGACAACTATCAATGTCAAAAAATTATCTTTCATGTCAGTGCCTCATACACCGTTGCGTTTATTCACAAATAGGAAAAATATAAAGCATTTGAATTCGAAATTTTCCTTTATTTCCCTGGCATATTCTCGGTAGCCAAACGGAGAGTATAATCTTCAGATCGAACTAGAAATGGTACAGAAACGAACCTGGCTAATGAGGGTTCGGCCACCAATGGGTTTTTGATGACGAAAATGATTCTGCAACTTCAATGGCACCGAACGTTAGGGTTAGGGTTTCACCCGACGGACCTCATGGTAACTTGTCTACGGCTATCGGAGTAGATGAAACGCACGCTTCACCGCATTGTACATTTTGCTTTACGGTATTTATTTTTAGATTACACCATCCTCAATTCTAAGGTTGAGTGTGGTCCGGATTGGATCGTATTGAGATAAAAGTAGGATCAATATGTTATTTACGGTTTTTGAAAAATTAAAATTAATTCAATTTGTTTAAATCGTGGAATCAATCCGGATCAATCTATTTAAATACAGATTAGATATCACAGATTTACATAATTAAATAACAAAAATTATATATATAATACTTTAATTTCATAAAAATATAAATACACAATAGCAACATGTCTTTTCATAATAGCAATATACTGTTCTAAAATTTAAACAACCATAAGAAAACTGGTACCACCATAAGTATTTAGACCATTACAAATTAACACTAAAAACTAGCAAACAAAAGTAATAAAAGAAGATACTATGCGAGTTTAGGTTTAGATTTAAATTTTATATGAAATAAGAGAAGATACCATTGAGGAGAGTGTATAATAAAAATATAGACTATTTGTATACTGTCCGAATCGGTTCAAATCCGGAACCGTGGGGTTCAATCCGGAACCAATCCGTGAACTACAGATTTTTAATTTTTCAATCCGGAACTGAACTACGGATTCAAAAAACCAATCCAAAATTACTGGATTGGACTGGACTGGATCGGATTACGGATTTTACGGATTTCTTGCTCAGCCCTATTCAACACCAAGCTTTAAAATTTTAAAATAATTATATTATATTTTTTGAAGTTTAAATCCCATTTTCATCCGTTGTTTTGTATGGATGAAAAAAGATTATAATATACTTTATATTAAAAATATATTTTTATTAATTATCATTTGATTCTCCATAGTGGAGTGGGAGTGTTACATAGTATTTCTTCATAATTTCATTTCAAATTTTATGATTTAGTGAGTGAAAATCATGTTACATTGAATCCTTCAGTTTCAACAATAATGTATATTGAAGCGTAAGAATGTTAAATGGTTATAAAAATATTCTAATCTTTATATTAACATTTTAAAGATTTTTACTAGTAATTTTCTTATAGATATCAAATTAAATCTTTTATCACCTAGCATTTTTCAGTTCCTCTTAGTATTTTTGGATCATATTTCACATTTTTGTTTTTCGTATCATTTTCTGGTTGGAAGTGATGCTTGTGAGAGAAAAAGTGAAATGATTATGAAGTTTAATATGATATTTTGTTTGGATTTTTTGTTTTTGTTTTGTAAAACATTTGTCTTGTAATGAAAAAAAATATAAAAAAATTCCAAAACCACGTTCCCAAACACCGCCATAATATAAAAGAATATAATTATCTGCAAACTGTCCATTTTTCTAAGAGAAACCAATAGCACACCAATTACAATAGTATAAACAATTAAACAAAGTTGGAAGAAACATTAGGGACAACATCGTTAAAACTCCAATTTTCACTCAAAAACTGTAAAGCTTCAACATTTTACACAAGTGAGGAAGAGTTGGATGATACTCAAAATCCTATTTGGTGTTTAACATTACAGAGACTATTTTACAAACAAACACAGCAAATTATAAAACTACCAGAGGATAGCATCACTCAAATGATGGCCGTTGTGATAATCAAAGAAGGGACAACGGTCAGAGGGACGTCTGATAATTCGTACAGCAATTGCACTCATAATATGCCAAGCAGCAGCCAAACCAATCTTGGGCAGAATGAAGAAATTAGCAAATATTTCAAAATAGTGGAGTCCTTGAGATTATAGCACCATGTCTACCAATGTTCTTTTCCTGTTTGCCTTTTTGAGGTTGGATTTCAACATGAGACCGAAAAAAAATAATTCAAATACTCATCTTTTCCATCTTATTGCAGCATCCATCTGACACAGTTCTCTGAGCACCATCACAACCATAATAATTTCTTCCAAATATTCAACTTCTATGAGCTTATCCTCCTACCACTTGAAGGTGTGATGACAAACAAATAGGCGCATACTCTGGCAGATGACTCCCAAATCTTTTCTAGCACCCTCTATGCCCCAGAAACCCCCATTGAGAAAGAAATTGAAAGTACACCAGTCAAATGATTAACATGACAAAATACTTTCATCTTAATCCATGAAGACAAAAACTTCAAGGTTAGGTGAACGTTCAATCAAGTATGGAAACAATTTTATCAACTAAAAAGGACTACCACCCAGCTCAATTTTATCAAATCAGGAAAAGTAAGCATTGAACGACAAGAAGACAGTTTAATAACTACAGAATCCGGCAATTATTTCCACATAAAAATGTGCTTTAAGAGTGAGGAAGAACTCCGGCTTGGAATAACAATGAAAATAGTTTTAACATGAGGATGATGAGAAAATCAAGGAAGCTCAGAGCCATGGAAAAAGTTAATAAAAACCAAAAGGTTACTGTTAGATCATGTTGTAACAAGCTCAGCAACATTTTTCATGATAATATGATGTATCATTGCCTTCCAATTGTTCCAATTGTCATGCATGAATAAAATATCTATTGACAAACCCTTTCATTATGAGGAAGCTTGGTCCACTTATAAAGATTTCGAAAATCTTGTGAAAGATGCATAGTCCATTTTATTCAATGGAAAATTTGGCTGAAGATTTTATATAAAAAAAAAAAAAAAAGAAGAAGAAGAAGAGGAAGAGGAAGAAGGAGAAAAGAAAAGGAAACTCCAGGCTAGGATAGCTAGAATTCCAAAATGCTTTGGATTGAGAGACAACAATTTTGTCATTAATTTGGAAAATTAGCTATTTGTTGAGTAAATAAAGTCCTTGCCATTCATCACAATTATATTTTTCATTGCTTCTGTCTTCTTTTTTTTTTCCCCTTTTTTTCTTTGGTTATTAACCATAAGGTATGAAGCTACTCAGAGAATTGACTTGATATTCTTGACATAACCATAACAAGAAGAATAAAAACAACAAAAGCAATAATAATAACTAAATTTTTGGTTTTAGTTTTTTGAGTTATTTTTCAAAAAAGTGATTTGAAAACTATGTTTTGAAAATGGATTTGTGTTTGGTTTTTAAAAATTTGACTATTGCAGAGAAATTCAAATTTCCCTCCACACATAAAGAGATGGCAACCTAAATGATGTATTCAACAACAAATTGAAAAAAAAAATTATTGTCACATCAAAAGTACTACCATATTTATTTATGTATATATATATGTACATATTGTATATGTATCAAAAAATAATTTGGTATGTACCCTTTTATGGATGCATACCCTACCATTAAATTTATGACTTTATCATAAAATTTCATGATATCAACCACAAAATACATAATTTAATCACAAATTGGCATTAAAAAAAAATTTAAGTAACCAACTTACAAACTTTTATAACATCAAATACAAAGAGTATTTTTGAATTTTGTTTTGTTTTTAAATTTAAAATCCCTCCACATTGAATATTGTGTCAACATAAAATTCAAAATCCCGCCACATTGAACTTTCGATCAACTTGCTGGAATCATTTAGCAACACCAAAAAAAAAAAAAAAAAAAGGAGGCAAAACAAAACAAAAGAGAACAAGCCACATTAAAAAGTAGAAAAAAAACAAAAAAGAACAAGTCACATCAAATCACATCTCTGTTTCTAAGTGTGCATCCGAAAAAAAAAAAAAAAAAAATTGAAAACTTTTTTTGATTTTTTGACTTAACCAAACAAAAACTCTAAAATTTTCAAAAACAAATAAGTTTGGAAAACCGGAACCAAACATGTAAGAAGATGGACTTACAAATTCAGAGAAGAATATTAAGCCTCCGTTTGGGAAGTGGGTTGGCTTTTTGGCTTTTTTGGCTATATGAGCCTGGGCTCAAAAGCTTAGTTTGGGAAGGGCTTTTGGCTTTTTAGCTTTTTTGACTTTTTTGTGAGAGAAGAGTGTAATGATTATGGGGTTGGATGGGATGTTTTGTCTGTTGTGGCTCATGAGCCTATTCTGTCTTTTGTGGCTCATTGAGCCAAAAAAGCCCAATGAGCCCTTGCCAAACCAACCCTAAGTTGACAACACTTTGAGCCCCTAGGAAAAGCAGCTAATTCCCCACAAAAGCAAGCATCTGAATTCTGAAAGTTAATTTTCATCTTCTTTAAAACTTCAGCATTTTTCAGCAAATACTCTGTCACGCTAAGCTCATAATCTTTCCCACTAAATCGTTTTATTTGAATTTCCTTGAGATGTTATAACAAACAACTGGGCACTTCCTATGGTGGATTCCAAGATTTGGCAAAATTATCAAGCCCATTTCCCTGAAGACAAAAAGAATATAAAAGCCAGCAACTTCGAAACATTTCTAACTAAATCTTGCAATAAATTTCATGCACCTAGTTAATTTAATATATAGAGAAAGAGAGAAAATAAATTGTGTGAATATGTTTATTATAATTTACAATGTTCAGTATGACTCTCATTTATAGAGGAGAGTTTATTCAATCAAAAGGACCAAAAGACGCACTAATGAAAATAACATCATTATGAAACAACATCATTAAAGATTAAAGCTATGCACTAACATGTACAACTAATACACTAACAGTCCCCCTCAAACTCAAGGAGAATAGGTACCAACCAATTTGAGTTTGGAGAGAGTAACAAAACGTGAAAATAAACTGACAAATAAAATAAAATAGGATAGGAGACACTGTATGGTCGTGTCAGACCGTTGTAGAAGATACTATGTGTAGAAGACACTGTATGGCCGTGTCAAACCGTTGTAGAAGACACTGTATGGTCGAGTCGGACCAGTGTAGAAGACACTGTGTGGTCGTGTCAGATCGTTGTAGAAGATACTGTATGGTTGTGGCAGACCGTTGTAGAAGACATTGTATGGTCCTGTCGGACCGGTGTAGAAGACACTGTGCGGTTGTATCGGACCGTTGTAGAAGACACTATATAGTCGTGTCTATATACATACAAAGATATACATATATATATATATATAAATAGCCTTCAAAAGTCGCACCTCGCCTTCAAAAGTCGCGCTTGACACTGTGGCGTCGAGCGTCGCGCGATTCACGTGACTGACAGAGCGTCGTATCTGCCTTGGCTCTCGCTCTTTGTCGTCTTCGTCTCTTCGCTTTCTTTTTAAATCGAGGGTGTTGAGAGAGGCAGAGCACAAAGACTACAAACCACTCTGCAACCCATTTCTTTGCATTCTCTGAAACACCCTGCAACCCCTTTTCTTTGCATTCTTTGAAACACTTTACAACCCTTTTCGTTTGCATCCTCTGCATCCTCTAACATGGCCGCTTCTCGTGGTTCTCTCACCTTCTTTCCAGACCTCAATGATCCTATAAGCGCTCCTGGACCGAGTGCCCCTGCTTCTACTTTTACTTCTCTTAACTTTCTTATGTTGTCAGTTGAGCAAATAATGGCAGTTTAATCTTACATTAAGGCCAACCACTATACACTGAAGTCATGTGTGGAGACCATGACTGTGGTCACTAACTTGTCTCACCAGCTGCAGAATAGGACAAGTGAGGTACAACAGTTAAATGCCCAACTCTCTCTGCTGCAGCGCATGTATAAGGATGCGCAAGCAGAGATTTGCGCGCTGAAAGTAGAGAATAAAGAACTAAAACGGAAGGCCACCATCATGGTCCGATTCGGAGTGCCGTCGTACTCTGCTTCT
This sequence comes from Camellia granthamiana, assembly GCA_036172215.1. Taxonomy (NCBI): domain Eukaryota; kingdom Viridiplantae; phylum Streptophyta; class Magnoliopsida; order Ericales; family Theaceae; genus Camellia; species Camellia granthamiana. The sequence goes on from CM069911.1 coordinate 11,831,561, forward strand.
GATGAGCAGCGGGGAGTCAACTCGCTCGGCAGCTTGGGAAGCACGAAGACAGGGCCGTCAAGAGTCACCCAAGACAAAAACAAGATGAAGAGATTGGCGGCAGAGGCGAGTTTGTGAGGTCAGCGCGTGGCCGTCATCGGAAAAGAAAACAAATCTTTTGTTGTTGTTGTTGTTGTTGGATGGTTGTTGTTGTTGTTTTTTTTTTTTTTTGGTAACTCTCTGGTGTAGAACGTTGATCGGGGTTGATCCCCGACAGGAATAAAATGAGTTTGTTGGGCAAATCTGTATGGCATGAATGGCACAAGACTGAACCAAAAAAAAAATCAGTTGGGGTGTAATGGGTTTTTTTTTTTTTTTTTTTTTAGGCACAACATAAACCATGCATCATTCAACAATGCATTTTCTAAGTAGAAATATGAAAAGTTAGTGGTGGAAAGAGAAGGTGAAAAGAAATGATGGGTATGTGATAAAATAAAAGAAAATATAAAATCAGTGGGAACAGGTTGGTGGAAGAAAAGTTTAAAAGAAATGATGTGAAATATTAAAATAAAGGTGGGATAAAAGATGGGTGTGATGTGATGATGGGTTGCAGAGTTAAATTCAGGAGATTGAGTTATATATATATATTAGTGGGAATAAGCCCAAGTTAGAGAAATAAAAGAAAATAAAAATAATGAAGAGACATGCCAAGTGAGTTGAAGAATAAAAAATAAAAAGGAAAATGGTGAAATATTAAAAAAAGGGTTGTGGGTTTGAAAGTGGAAATATGAGAGAGTGAGTGAGAGAGAGAGAGAGAGAGTCTCTATGTAGACAAAGAAGCCAAGAAGAATGAGCCACGTAATGTGAACTAACAGAAATGCTTGATCAGAGAGTGAACCACTTCCACCATTCCCAACCTCACAAAACCCTAACTTGGTGACACGAGTGCCAGAGCAAAGGGCGTTAGCGTCGTCGGTCGTGGCTTTAACAGTAGATTTGAGGAGATAGAGAGAGATCCGATCCGGTTCGGAGTGGAGGATGTCGACTCCATTGCCTCCGGTCTTCAGTCAAAGCTTCGGGTACGCTGGTTCGGGTTTGCTGAAGTGGCAATCTGATCTGAGGGTGTTGCAGCAGAGATGACGTCAGCAGATGGGGAATGATGTTAGCGACGTACGATAGCAGGCTGAAGTGCGGCGCACAATAATAGGAAGGGCGTGCGGTGCACTGTAGCAGAACGGTGCACAGCAGCAGGCGCGGTGCATGCAAGTGCAAGGCTGACGTAAGCAAGCAGCGGAGGAGCGCGTGAGGGCGCGTGTGCGAGTGGCGGCGGAAGCTGAGACGCGCCGAACACAAAGGTGGCACGTGAAGGCCCGTGACAGCGTTTCTGGTGATGAGGGTGGTGCCGTTGGAATCGTGAGGTGATTCCGAGCAGTTTGGTGTAGTGCCGTTGTGTACGGGACTAAGCACCAAATACAAAAAAATCTCAGAAGTGTAGAACTGTGCTCTGATACCAAGTTAATTTAATGTATAGAGAAAGAGAGAGAATAAATTGTGTATATATGTTCATTATAATTTACAATGTTCAGTATGACTCTCATTTATAGAGGAGAGTTTATTCAATCAAAAGGACCGAGAGACGCACTAATGAAAACAACATCATTAAAGATTAAAGCTATGCACTAACATGTACAACTAATACACTAACACACCTCAAGAATTAAAGCTCCAAGATTAGGCAAGCACTAAAGCGAGTCTACTAGCAATTTCAAATTCCAGCAATTGTCACTACCACCACCAAGCTTCAATTGGGTCAAATTATGGAATGTAGGCAGCCTATAATCATCAACATCGGCTTGAAACTAAACATGACATGAATAGACATATTACAATTCTTCTGCTAGGAAATTATGATATAATAGATTACTCATTTCAAAACTTAATCTTATGCATGAGGGTTTTACTTTGGTTTCATGCTAGTTGTCCATATGGCATAAGCATTCTCCATTACCCAGGTTTAAAACCCATTGGACAATTGATAAAGCAAAATCATTATGGATAAAAGAAGCACAAAAATGAGTACATTAATTATTGCAAGTATCCTTTAAAAACATGATAAACATCACAACAACTGATGAGTAGAGAAACTTACAGAAAAACATGCATCAAGAAACTTAACATTTGGAATCCCACTTTGAAGCTCATATATGCAAAGACCATCATCAATGAAACTTAAGTCAGTTGATCCAACAAAAAGAGATGCTTTGGACAAAGATGGTAAATTCCCAAACACAAAATCCCCTGTACAGTAATTTGAAAAACATATGTGCTCAAGTTGGGGGGCAAGTTTGTACCCTTGATTATTCGATTCATCCAAGTCTTCATCATAATCATCCATGTAACAAATTACTGTCAAACTTTTCAATGTAGGCACAAAAACAATCAAAAATTGTATGTCATCCAAAAGCCACCTCACCATATACAATTTTTCAAGAACTGGGCAACCAGATAAGAGCTTCTGCAAGGAGTCTTCATTTTCATATTTAACCGAATCTAGGTTAAGATTCTTAAGACTAGGAAGCCAAACTGAACCAGGAACATCTAGAAACACTCCACAAAGTGTCAGAACCACTAGTGATTTGCTATTAAAAAGCATATGTGGCAACTTAACATTAATCTCCATCATGTCGCAGAAATCCAACTCTTGAACATTGCGCTTGATTACAATAGAGATCTATGAACTAACAAGGTCGAGATGTATGAGTTTTCCAACCTTGATACGGAATTTCCAGAAACATGATGTGTCACAGACAAGCAATACTCTAATCATGAAATATTGAAATCTCAAATGAAATTCCATCAAATTCAAATTTGGTAAAAAAGTATCTCTTTTTGTGCTTCAATAGTTTCACCAAACCTGTATCAAATTAAGAAAATAACAAATGTTTCACCAAACTGAGGATCTGGGCCACTTTTCACCATTTTACTGTGCAGGACCGTTGGAGATGGGACACACTGGACGTTCGGTCAGTTGTCTCCCCGGTCATCTAATTACTTCAAGAATTTCCAGAACAGAGCATTGGTTTGGACTGTCAACAGGTTTCCAAGGTTGTTTACTTTTTATGGCACCAAGACTAAATGCCTCAGAACATCCTTATCAATGTACTTATATTTTATCCTAAAATATTATTAAAAAATTCATTCCCTATTTTAAGAATTACTTTTTCATTTACTTCTCCTAACGAATTCTCTATACTTTTTTTATTCTATTAAAATAATCTTTTCAATAGCTTTTAAATTTGAATTTTTTTTTAATAATAAAATAATAAAAACATACACAAGCAACAAAAGAAAAAAGAAAAAACAACAGCAACAAAAGCATATCATGTAAAGAACAAAAGAAACAATCCACCAACACATATCCAATTCAAACACTCTTTCAAGCAACAAAAGCATTAGGTGCACCCCACACTGCCCAAGCAAATCCTTCGGCCTCTCACCACCAAACAACAAAACTCCAACCATTCCAAAGGAGCAACATTAGTAGCCTTTCCCACCATAAAAGACATCTTGGTGATTCTTCACAGACATACACAAATATTGTAAAAATTAAAGATAAAGCCACTTACCGAAAAATCATTAAATTGCTTCTTATAGTTGGACCATATTTTTGGAGTGGAAATGGTGTTTAAACAAGTCAAGAATCAAGCACAAAATAGGCCTAAAATAGAGTGCAAAACAGCATCAGCAAAGCAGTCGAAAACAAAGAAGGGTGGTCGACCAGGGGGACATTCCCTTGGACGTCCGGCCCCTTATTTGGGCTGCTATGTTCGCCTACTCTGCTGCAGCTGTTTTGTTTGTTGTTCTTCTACTATTTTGGCCATGAAATAACATCTGTTTAAGCTTAGTTTTGATCTTATAAACAACAAGATGATGACGATAAAGAGCGACCTACACGAGTGAAAGAGATTCTTCAGAGAGTCTTTGGCGCCCTCCAATTTTCCCTTTACTCCTTCAACGAAATAAAATAAGAATTTATCAGATATGAGGGAGTTACAGTGACTCCCGACAAATAGGGAGTCACTGTAGCAACACTTATATTTAGGGGGTTGGATAAGGGAACTGCTGGGGGGTGTTTTGACAGAAAAACTCCTTATTTAGGCTAAGAAGGTAATATAAGGGAAGAGACTGCACGGAGAGGAAATATTCTTAGCTCTTCGTACTTCTTCGTGTCCAAGCTTTGCTTTACTCCAAATAACCTGAGAAAGCAACAACAGTGAGTTACCAGGCAGGTGGTTGCCGGAAAACCCCTCCAACGGTCTAGTTTAACACACTTAGAGAAGAAGAAAGAGAAAGAGGAGACAAAGGGGTAGGTAGCTCTGATAACCAGAAGTTCCAGACTTGTGTATGGAGGCGCAGCACCGTTTATATAGCTTATGCGTGCTTCTCTCTGTCCGTCCTCCTTCTGGCGCATGTATATGTTCCCCTCTCATCTTTTTCCACGTATAAGTACAAACATTGCCAAACACTACATAGTGAAACCGCCTAACGGTATTGACATATACGGACGACGGAACCTCCTTCCTGCAATCCAATCATGCCACGTACCACTCTTCACCATGTTATGAGCACGGTGCCACAATCTTCCCTCAAGACCGCGTTACCTGCCCGGTCTTGACAAATAGACCTGAATGTTGGCCCAACTGAGCTCGCCAGCCCACAACAAGCTCCTGCTCGGTTGAACCTAGCATACCAAGGACAAATCCCGTCCAGCTCTTGATAAGATGCACATCTTCAGACTGAGCTAACGCTTCAAACTTCAATCCTTAACCTGACCAGGCTAGGATCTCGGTCCACGCGTGTCCATCATTCGACCACGTTAAGACGCTAATCGAGTATGCAACCTCGTTTTGCCTGAGTTAAGACCTCGACCGCAGCCTAAACTAGCTTGGCCTATAACTTGGCCCATAACTGGTCATAAATCCCCCTCTCAATTACTTTCATGAGATGGCCTAACAATCTACACATTAACAATCCTCTCACTAACAATATCATCTAACCTAATCCGCCAAACAAGTGTGGCCAGAACTCTTTTCAAAATTCATAATCAAACAAATTTTTTCTTTTCAAAATCATAACTCAACCAACACCTCTATACTCAAATCATGATTTAAAAATGATTTTAAAAAACAAAATAAAATAAAAAATTATTTTTTTAAAATAGAATTTCCCTGGCATATTCTCGGTATCCAAACGGAGAGTAAAACATAAAGCGTGTGTTTGGTTTGTGTTTTTAGATAAATTTTCAAAAAAATTTTTAGGGAGAGTTTAGAATTTTTTTTAATTTGTTTGGTTGTATATTTTGAAAATAGTTTTGGAATTTGAGAGTTTGGAATGATTTAATATTGGGCAAATTACACAAATAGTCCTTATAGTTTGGGGCTTGTATCACTTTGGTCCATGACTTTTCAATTGTGACACATTTGATCCTGAATTTTGAATCTTGTTCCAAATAAGAACAATTAAATATATAATTAGATTTTTCAAGGGTAAAATTGTCAATTTGATAAAATATAAACTAATTTGGTAAAAATAAATGCCAAACAAATATTTTTGAATTTTTAAAAATGATTTCTGTCTACTAAAAATAAAATTATGTAAAATTAATAAATCTTTTAGACATTTATTTATTTTTTATCAAATTAATTTTTATTATGTGTTTGGATGATGATCATGTAAAATTAATTTTAAAAAATTAATCATGTAATTTTTATTAATTTTACATAATTTTATCATTGGTGGATAAAAATATTTTTTGACATTTATTTTTGTCAAATTAGTTTATATTTTATTAAATTGACGATTTTACCCTTGAAAAATCTAATAATATTTTCAATTGTCATTATTTGGAACAAGATTCAAAATTCAGGGTCAAATGTGTCATAATTGAAAAGTTAGGGACTAAAGTGACACAAGTCCCAAACAATAGGGACTATTAGTGTAATTAACCCTTTAATATTTTGTTGTAGTTGAGTAGATGTGTGCGAGAGAAAAAGTGATTGAAAAGAAGAGGAGAGAAAAAAAAGTGATTGATTGATGTGAAGGAGAGAGAAAGTGATTTTGAAAAAAAAATTTAAGAAAAATTTGAACCAAACAAAATTTTAAAAAAATTTCTCAAAAATTATATCTTGAGATACAAATCAAACAATCCCTTCGGATGAAAGTAGAGAGAGAGAGCGAGAGAGAGAGAGGAACCTGGGTGACGGAAATCTCTGCAACTTCAATGGCAGGGGACGTTAGGGCTAGGGATCCGACTTAAAACGCGCTTCACCGCGTTGAACATTTTGCCTCATTTTTACATTTTGCTAAATAATAGTAAATAAATAAACCCACCTCTAATAAAATTACATATAATCTTTGTTAGTCATTTGTTAATCATATGTATAAATTGTATTTTAATCCTAAACTCAACAGAAAATTATATTAATTAACATAAATAAATTGATAATTTAGATTAAAAATAAATTAAATATTTAAAATTTGAATTGATAAAATTAAAAACTTAATTTATTACAACAGTTACATCTGAAATTCTTTCATAAATTTTCTCCTAAATATTACATGTGCAAATTACACATCTTATGTCATTTTGATTCATGCATTTTCAATTGACACAAGTTTCACCATTCATATCAATTTAAAGAAAAATAATCACTAAATTAGTTAAAATTAACTCACTGAGTTAAATAAATTTATAATTCTGCTATTAAAAAAATGACACATACTACTTATATACATATTGTTCATAAAAAATGTCAAATGTTATAATTAATTGCACTAAATTAAAACAAAATCAAAATCGAATCAATTAAAATTACAATAACCAAAATAACAAAAAGGCTACCTGTTATAAATTGTCCATATCATATTCAATCTTTATATCACCTTACATATTCAATCTTTGCATCACCCAATAGCACACTAAAGCCTTGGTTTGGCAAACCATTTTGGCTATATAATCACAAAAAGACAAAAAAAAAAAAAAAAAAAAAAAAAGAAGCTGTAAAATCACAAAAAAGACAAAAAAGTTACAAAATTACCAAATCGGCCCATTTACAAACAAAAAGTCATAAAAACATCATTTCCAAGTGGAGGCAATTTTGCCACTCTAAAGCCAAAAGTCAAAAAAGCCAAACAAGAATACCAAACAATCAAAAAAGTCCCAGACTAAAAAAATCAAAAAAATCAAAAAGTCAACTAAAAAAGCCAAAACCAAACGACCCCTAATTTAAGCAGCCAAATGAATCATAGGCAGAAAGGAGAAATTAGCAAATATTTTCAAAATAAAGGAGTCCATGGTTTTATAGCACAGAGTCTACCAATGTTGTTTTCTGGTTCACCTTGTGTTCATCCTTCCAATTTTTAGGTTGGTTTTCATCACGACACACAAATATAAAACTCATCTTTTCCATCTTATGGCAGCCTCCATCTGGCATTCGTTTGAGCACCTTGGTAATGATAATAATTTCTTCCTAAATATTCAACTTCTATGCAAAGACTGATTTTAATCTTCTGCAAGGCTTCAGAGTCTCCTACAAAATACTCTACCAGCTTGAGCTCATCCTCCTTCCCCCTGAACTTTGAAGGTGTAATGGCAAACAAATAGGTATATACTCTGGCAGACGACTCCCAAATCTTGTACAGCACCTTCTATGTTCTGAAACGCCTGTTTGAGAAAATAAATCGTTAAGTACACTAGTCAAATTACTAAATTAACAAAATACTTAACATCTTAATGTACCTTCATGAAGACAAGAACTTTAAGGTTAGGTGAACTTTCAATCAAGCATGGCAACAATTTCCACATGCTAAAAAGCAATTACCAACTAGTCAATTTTGCCAAATCATGAAGAGAGCATCGAATGACAAGAACTATGAAGAACCTGCTTTCAAGATGAGAATAATTATCTAAAATAAAAAAATCATGAAGAGAGCATCGAATGACAAGAACTATGAAGAACCTGCTTTCAAGATGAGAATAATTATCTAAAATAAAAATATATAAATAAACCCTTTATTAAGACAGTTAAACTAGAGAATCCGACAATTATTTCCACATGAAATAGGTTTTAAGAGTGAAGAAGAACTCCGGTTTGGACAGACAATGATATTAGTTTTAACATGATGAGAAAATGAAGGAAGCTCGCCGCCATGGTAAAAGTTAATAAACCAGAAGGTTAATGTTAGAGCATGTTGCAACAAGCTCAGCTACATTTTCATGATAATATGATGTACAATGGCCTTCCAATTGTCATGCATGAACCACATTCCTATTGATACACATTTCATTTTGAGGCAGCTTGTTCCACTAATAAAGATTTGGGACACTTACCAATCAATCTTATTAACTAGGCTTATTTACCTATAGGTCTTGACCGATAAATTTATCACTTGATAAATCTATTAATAGGACTTAATGGGTAATAAGTTCCAAAAGTAAGACCTATTGGTAATTTACCTTAAAGAAATTTTGAAGATCTTATGAAAGATGCATGACCTTCATCTCCTCAGTCCATTTCTTATGCCATGGAAAATTTGGCTGAAGTTTTTATGGAATGGATTGTCTACCACTTGTTGCAATGCTTTTTTTTTTTCTTTTTTTGGGGGGGGGGGGGGGGGGGGTGTCCTCGTTAGGATTGCAGGAATTCAAAAAAAGCCTTGGTTTGAGACACAACGATTTTGTCATTAATTTGGAAAATTAGCTATTTGTTGAGTACAATAAAGTCTGCCATTCATCATAATCATTATATTTTTCATCATTTCTGTCTTCTTCTTTTTTCTTTTTCTTTTCTTTTTTTTTCTTTCTTTTTTTTGGTTATTAACCATAAGGTATGAAGCTATTCAGAGAATCAACTCGATATTCTTGACATAACAATAACAAAAATAAAAACAACAATAATAATAATTAGGAAGATTATTAACTTACAAATTCAGAGAAGAAGATTAAGTTGACAAGTCTTTGAGCCCCTAGGTAATTCTGCTAATTCCCCACAACAGCAATCGTCTAAATTTTGGCTGTCAATTGTCATCTTCTTTAAAACTTTAGCATTTTTCAGCAAATACCCTATCACTCTAAGTTCATAATTTTTCCCGCTAAATTTTTGTATTCGAATTTTCTTGAGATGTAATAACAAACAACTAGGCACTTCTCGTGGTGGATTCCAAGATTTGTCTGAAGTATCAAGTACATTTCCCTGCAGACAAAAAGAATACAAAAGCCATAAACTTCGAAACATTTCTAACTAAATCTTGCAATAAATCTGACACACCTCAAGAATAAGAGTTTCAAGATTAGGTGAGCACTGAAGAAAGTCTGATAGCAATTTCAGATTCCAGCTATCGTCACCACCACCACCAAGCTTCAATTCGGTTAAATTATGGAACGTAGGCAACATATAATCATCGACATCAGTCTGAAACTAAACATGAGATAAATAGACATATTACAATTCTTTTGTTAGGAAACTATGATATAATAGATTACTCATCTCAGAACTTAATCTTATTCGTAAGGGTTGTACTTTGGTTTCATGTTCATTGTCCATGAAATCATAAAGTCTCCATTACCCAGGCTTAAAACCCATTGGACAATTGATATAGCAAAATCTTTAAGGACAAAAAAGAAATAAGAAAAGTGAATATATGAATTGCTGCAAGTATCCTTCAAAAACATGATAAACATCACAAGGGCTTAGGAGTAGAGAGACTTACGGAAAAATGTGCATCAAGAAACTTAACATTTGGAATCCCACTTAGAAGCCTATATATGCGAAGACCATCGTCAATGAAACTTAAGTCGGAAGATCCAACAAAAAGAGATGCTTTGGACAAAGATTGTAAATTCCTGAACAAAAATTCATCTGTACAATAATCCGAAAGATAAATGTGCTCAAGTTGGGGGGCATCTACCACAAGTTTGCATCCCTGATCATCCAAATCTTCGAAGTCTTCATCTTGAAAATAATCTCTGTACCAAATTACTGTCAAATGCTTCAATGTAGGCACTGAAATATTCAACACTTGCAGTGTATCCAAAATCCACCTCACCATATACAAATTTTCAAGAACTGGGCAACCAGATAAGAGCTTCAGCAACGAGTCTTCATTTTCATATTTAACCGAATGTAGGTTAAGACTCTTAAGACTAGGGAGCCAAACTGAACCAGGAACATCTAGAAAAGCTTCCCAAAGTGTCAGAACCACAAGCGTTTTGCTGGTGAAAATTGTATGTGGCAACTTAACATTAGTCTCAACATCGTCTCTGAGCTCCAGCTCTTGAACATTGCGCTCAATTGCAGCAGAGATCCATGTATCAACAAGGTTGAGATGTCCAGGATTTCTAACCTTGATATGGAATTTCTGGAAACATGGTGCATCACTAAGAAGCAATACTCTATTCATGAAATACTGAAAGCTCGAATCAACTTCTATTTTCCTCTCTTCACTCAATTGAGCATATTCGCAAAAGAATTCGTTGTCATCAAAATCAAGTTTAGGAACAGAAGTCCAGAGGTTATGCCATCTTGTCGACAGAATGCTGGTTCCAACTGCATTTTTTGTTGAAAGGAAAGAAAGAATGTGGCACAGAAGGGCATCAGGCAACTTGCTGATCCTGTCTTCACTCTTCCCAATGTCTGAATCCATTACTTCAATTCACCAATTCTTTACCTAAAATATAACATATACTTCTAAATTAAACTCTTTTTTCCAGTTGAGCATGCAAACCCACCCCAACAAAAACATACAAGTAAGATACAAATAACCTAATTTAACCCATTTTATAACAATGGACTCACATTTCCATTCCATTGCTTGTTTGGTAGCAAATTTTATTATTTGGAATAGATTCCAATAGCCATTCTATCCAACAAAATTGACAAATTTTTTAATCCTATGAGTAATAACGCAAAACATACATATATGATTGGAATTATATATTTCCATATCAATTACCAAACCAAAAAAAAAACCCATGAACAAGAGAGAATTATTATATATCTCACAAATCCAGCTGGATAACCAATCCCAAACTAATCTCATGATTGTTAATACTCTTAACTATTAATCCTGCTAATCAAACAGTCCTTAAAATTATTTGTTTTATGAGAAAAAAAAGAACAGAAAAAGTAGAACTATGAATGTCAAAGAACAATCTTTCATCACAGCGCCTCGTACAATATTTAAGACACAAACGAGCATAGTACAATATTTAAGACACAAACGAGCATAGTATAAAGAATTCAGAATTCGGAATTTTACTTTCGGAAGCCAAATGGAAGTAGAACATACTATCACAACATAGATAAAATCTTCAGATCAAAGAGCACAAATGGTACAAAAACGAAACGAAACCAACCTGGGTAATGAGGGGATCGGCCACCAATGGGTTCGGATGGTTTTTGAAGACGAAATTGGCTGCAACTTCAATGGTTATTAAGGTTAGGGTTTCACCCGACGAACCTCATAGTCACTTTTCTACCATAGCTGTCGGAGTACATTTTGCACGATTTGTGTTTTTAATAAATTTTACTCTAGTCCCCTTGAGATTTATAAAAATACACTAAACTCCACAAATTTAATATAAATTTATTATAAAAATCTAATTTAAAAGAAATTAGATTTAAGATAAAATCTTATTTAGTGATAAGGATATGCAATCGGTGCAAAAAATTTTGCTACAAAAGTCATCAGAAAAGTCGACGACTGTGGCAGTTAGTGGTGGTGAGATAGACAAATGTGTGATTTTCAATAGATAGATGAGAAAATATCATTTTGCCCCTTTAAACTATCACGAGTTTTTCAATTTGACCTCCATACTTCGATTAATATCAATTTAATATCTAAATTTTCAAAAAATTGATCAATTTAGCCCTTGCCGTTACACTCCGTCTATAATTGGACGGAATGTGTTGAGTTGTCCCTCTAAACTATCTTTTGGAAGGAATATAAGAAGGCTTTGCTTACAAAATAAGTTGGTGTGATGGACGGTTGAACTAGGGCTTTGTTGGGATCAAAATCGCTTTTAGGGTTTTCAAATTCCTTAGACGAAATCGAAATCAAAGTTCATCGTTGAAGGAAGGGCACGAACTAACATTGAATCATAAGTTGGATTCGAAGAGAGAATGATGGCAAGCGAAGGAATCGACCAACTGTTTATGGTATTTACTTTTCATATTTGTTTATTTTTTTCAGCTAATGATTATGAAAAATCGATTTCTTATATAATACTAAATTGATTTGCCATTTTTTAGAATAAATCTCTATATGTTTGTCTTTGAAAATGATTTGTTTAATCGAAATTGTTTTACTTGAATAGTGTAATACTTGATTAGTGTGTTAGTTTAATTAGTCCTTAAAAGAAACTCATTTTTTATATAATGCTTTTTAAAAATCAATTTACCAAGAATACAACAAAGATTTGTTCTTTTTGTATTCATATATGGATTTGTTGAATTGAAATTGTCTTACGGTAATAGTAGTTTAATACTAATTTTATTAATTTATTAGTATAAGTAGTCCATAATGGCATATTTTTTCATTTAAAAAATACAGAGAAATGATCTTGTTATTTCACAATCAAAATGCATCATGGGGTTTAGGCCTTTGGGATACATGAAAAAAGTCAAAAAACCAAAAAGTTACTCAAAAAATTAAAAAGTTATCAATATTCACCAAAAAAAATATAAAAAAAAATTAATTTTACACTTAATTATTACAACTAGTGCCTGTCTCCCCCACAGACTTTGCTGACTTTTTTTGAAAAATTGCATAGGCGGGGTGCACAAACAACACGGTGTTGTTCGGCCTGTGAGGGCCCATCACGGGTCCCATTTTGATAATCTGAACCGTTTCAATATGTAGAACTCGTTGAGTACTATATGCCTATAAAAAATCACATTGATCGGATATCGTTAGCTACATGATCAAATTAGTTTTGTATACAAAATGGTGGTGTTATAGTTAACGGTTGACAAAAAAACTAATATGATCAGATAATTATCGATATTCGATCAACGTGATTTTTTACAAGCATATAGTACTTGACGAGTTCTACATATTAACGGTTCCGATTAGCAAAACATGACTCGTGGTGAGCCCTCACGGGCCAAACAACACCGTCCAATTTAAGCCCGAAAAGGAGGCAACCATTTCCTATCTCCTACTCAGCCCACTACTCTACCCAGACTATACAGGCCGTATTGTCTACTTCACCAAAACTTCTCCTATACACCTATTTATACAATTTTTTAATACACATTTTTTCGTAAAAATTCAAAAAGTTAACCCAAACATCTATATTTTTTCCCTCAACTTTTTAGTTAAAAAAGACAAAAAGTGCACTTATCACTACAAGAAATAACACATTCAGCGACTAATTTTGCCGACTAAACTAAATTTAGTCGCCAAAGGTTTACACATTAGCTACTAAAAATTTGTTTGTCGCCAATGGTAGACACATTAACTACTAAACAATATTTGGTCACCAAAGGTACATGAATTAGCTACTAAAACTTTTTGGTCAATAAAAGTCCACTATTTTGCTACTAAAAATACATTTCGTCGGTATTGTCTTTACTTTTGGCGACTAATTATGTGTTAGTCGTTAAAAATATTATTTTGGGCAACTAAAAATGATATTGGTCGGTAATTGCACAATCTTTAGATATTATAAATTTATTTTATTGGTATTTATTTCATTTTTGGCTACTAATTGTGTGTTAGTCGTGGAAAAGCAACTTTTGGGAGACTAAAAAATATTTTGGTTGCTAAAATGTCCAATCTCTAGATATTATTAATTCATTTTTGGCAACTAAAGTGTTTTAGTTGTGTAAAATAAGGTTTTGGGTGACTATTTTTATTTTGGTCACTAAATCTGAAATCTTTACCGACTATAGTTCAGTAGCTAAACGTGACGAAAATTTGTGGAGGGAATATTAAATTTTTCATAAAAACATTAGCGACCAAAATGAATTTTGGTCGGGAATAAATTGGGTATTGTTTTATTTTTATTGCAATACAAGTCCATTTCCCTCACTCTCTCACTACCGCCCCTGTCACTGCTTTATCTCCATTGCCATCACCGCAAGGCTTGCTGGATCATCTTTGTCTCCCTCCCAAGTATGTCCTCTATTTCGTCTCTCTCTCTCTCTCTCTCTCTCTCTCTCTCTCTGTATCTCCCTCTCGATTTTTGTCTCCTTCTCACAGAGGCCTCTTGGTTTCCCTATTTCTCTCTCTCGCTGTTTACACACACACACACATACATACATATATATATACACACACACACACAAATCATATATTCACAACCTTGATCCCATATATAATCGATTATACACTGGTACATTCACGCCTCTACCCTTTTCTCTATAGCTTTGTCTCCATCGCCATCACCACAACGGTTGCTGGATCATCGCTTTGTCTCCTTCCCAGGTATGTCCTCTATTTCGCATTTGTCTCTCCCTCTCTCTGTATCTCCCTCTCGATTTTTCTGTCTCATTCTCACTGTCTCCCTCTTAATTTCACTCTCTCTTTCTCTCCGTCTCTATTTACATACACACACATACATACATATATACATACACACAGAAATCATATAGGAAATGTAGAAAATTAGGGCATTGTTAATTAAATGTGATTGAAATTAAAAATTAGGGCAATGCTTGGGGTGAGATGTTATTTAAATTAGGCCAATGTTATTGAATTTGGGTGTACAAATTACAGAAATGCTGAAATTAGAGCAATCATTTACCATATGCTATAAATTGTAAATAAATAAATTACTTTAAAATAGTTTAATTTGCCTAGATTTGTGGGCATATCATTTACCATATGATGTACAAGAAAATCTAAAATAATTTAACAATAATGAAATTCATAATTAAACTTCTATCAGTCTGAGAACTGGTAAATAATAGGTTGAAAAAGTGTGTGTGACTGTATCTGTTCATGTGTAACTATATCTATTAAAATGTGTGTGTGTATATAAATTGATCTGTCTATTAATCATGTTATGCTCTATCTAAGAGATGGTTGGGTAATAAAACCATGAAACTTATTTGTGTGTCACAACAATGATATAGTACTTCAACTTATGAGATTTTAGCTCAATTCATTATTCAAACAATTACATTTTTTAGCTCGATTGACTAACCCAGACCCTATATCTCAAATTACTTTAATATTAGTCTATAGTACATTAGTCCTTTCATAATACTAGGAGAACAAAGTCTAATCCCAACAAGGTAAATTTTATCTTACATATTGATTACTAAATGAATGAAGAGCAAACAGTGTCATGTTACCTTTGCCAGTTTTCACATCTGAACGCTTAGTTCTGCTACATAGACATCTAGTTCTACTATGGCAATGTCAGTTCCATTATAAACACCTACGTCAACAGTTTTGTCGCTTTCGTCCTTTTTGAGATTCCATGCCACACATCTTGTAACCATGCTGGGTGGGTGCTACCACTATTTTGTTAGATTATTAGTTTTGTTACAGTTAGAATGTATTAGAGGATTCCTCTCCGTTCTTATTCCGTCTGCATGGCTTGCTAATAGAGGATTGAATTGCTTGAATGATGAGAAGTGTAAACTTTTCCAATCAACTAGGCATTTGATAGCTTTTTATCCATTTTCTTAATAGATTAATGATTTGCCACCTTTATATGTATGATTAAACTTATATTTTAGTAGTTCATGTTCTACCTTTTTGAAGTCAACAAAGTTCCTCCTCAGTGATCCTTATGTTAGATTAAGATAAATAGATTATTGTTTCCCTGGCTTGTTCTTTATACATTTGTTCCCACAAAACTGTTCAAATTTCAATGAAATATTTTTCGACCGACGGTTTCTCCTTTGCAGCCTACATTCCCTTATATTTGTACCCTTTTCTTAATACAACAAGCAAATCAAGGCCATTTGAATACTTAAGGCTTATTTCCTTGGGTGTCATGGGTGTTATATATTTGTGTGTGTGTTTTCATGACTATTCCTGTTCTTTTTTATATATTCGTGTGAAACATTAGATTTGGAGGCGGATATGTTTATTTAAAGTTGATGTATGTACTTAAGTTGAAAGAAAAATCAGTTTAAAAGAACAATAATTAACTACTATTGACAATGTTAGTCATGGGCACCTGGTTATATTGAGAAGCTGTTTGCAGCCAATATTGTAAATTTTGCTTTTACTGCCTCAAGCTCACGGGTACCCATGAGGAATTTTTTGTGAATAAAAAACATGTCATGCACACACACTGTTGAGAGCATGAAAGGAATTTGATTCTTTTGATATATCATTCTACTATTGACCATATGGTTTCACTAGTAGTAGTGCTCTACTAGTTATGCTGTCTAGTAGTCCAAAATTAGGGGTCATTTCTTAAATTAATTTCCATAATTAAGTAGTTCATGGTACAAATCGTTTCATTTGGTCCCACCCTAAAAGAGATTTATGTGACAAGCCAAACAGTGAATGAAAAACAACATAATCTATATCAACTTGAAATGCGTGTTCTCATTTGTTCCTTGGTTAATGTTTGCTTGAGTTGTAGGTGAAAAAAAATGGACAAGAGTTGGATGACGATAAATAATAGGTTGACAAGTAAAGAGTATCAACAAGGGGTGAAGTCATTCCTTGATTTTGCTACGGCAAATTTAGGCGTAGAGGATGAAATTAGGTGTCCGTTTGTCAATTGCATTAATGGCACAAAATATAGCAGACAAGTTGTGTGGATGCACTTAATCCGAAGAGGACCACGGGGAACATGTTCCCGTGTCTCATTCTAGTGTATCAAATGACCAATGTGGAGGTAGTGGCGAATGTATGACAGATATCGATGATCCGCTCATAGGTGAATTGCCTATTATGTTGGAAGAAATTTACGTGAGTGGTCTCATTGATGATCATATCGATGAGGAACCTCATGGTTTGGAGAGGGAGGATTTGCATAAGTTCATTAGGTTATTCGAAGATGCACAACGCAAAGTTTACCCGACATGTAAAAAGTTCTCTGTGTTATCATTCGTCATTAAGATGCTTCATGTGAAAGTGTCTAACAAATGGAGCAACAAGTCATTCGATATGGTTATGTAGGTATTTAAAGACATTCTACTAGAATGTGATCAAACTGTTCCATGGACACTCTATGATGCTAAGAAGTTCTTACGTGACTTGGGTTTGGGATATGAAGCCATTCATTCGTGCAAGAATGATTGTGCACTATTTTGGAAAGAGAGTGCAAATTTGGAGAAATGCCTTACATGTGACGCGCGTAGATACAAGTTGAACGATGATGGTGGTAAAAAGATTCCACACAAGGTATTGCAGTACTTTCCTTTGACACCGAGGTTGAAAAGACTGTATATGTCCAAAAAAATAGCCGCAGATATGAGATGGCACAATGAGAAGCGTGTGGATGACGACATATTAAGGCATCCGGCCGATGGTGAAGCATGGAAGGATTTTGATAAGCAACATCCGACGTTTTTTGATAACTCTCGAAATGTAAGGCTAGGGCTGGCAACAGATGGTTTCAATCCATTTGGAAATATGAGCACATTATATAGCATGTGGCCCGTAATCTTAATGTCTTACAATCTCCCACCATGGAAGTGTATGAAAGAGCCATTTTGCATGATGTCATTGCTTATTCCCGGACGTTCAGCACCTGGAAGAGACATTGATGTTTACTTGCAACCATTAATAGAAGAATTAAAGAATTTGTGGGAGCATGGGGTGCAAACATATGATGCATCGAATGGGCAAATTTTTAGAATGCATGCAGCGGTAATGTGGACCATAAATGACTTCCCTGCGTATGGTAACATGTTAGGGTGGAGTACAAAGGGTTACTTGGCTTGCCCCAATTGTAACAATAATGCATCGTCCCAAAGTTTACGAAGTAAAATAGGGTATATGGGTGCTTGTCGCTACTTGCCTGAGCACCACACTTGGCGAACAAGTAAGCTCTTTAACGGTCAAATGAAGCATAGGTCCAAACCTTTGGACTTATCAGGGGAACAAATACTAGAGCAAATTGATTCTAGGACTTACAAGCCGTATGGAAAGCACCCACAAAATCAAAAATGACAAAGGAATGAAAATCTAAATCTGAATTGGACCAAGAGAAGCATTATGTTTGACTTACTCTATTGGAAAATGTTGAAACTTCGACACAACCTTGATGTCATGCATATTGAAAAGAATATATGTGACAATGTCGTTGGGACACTTTTGAGCGTAGATGGAAAGAACAAGGACATGGACAAAGCATGCTTAGACTTGGAGGGCATGAGAATATGTATAGAGTTACACTTGAAGAGGCGTTCTAATGGGTCCTTTGAGAGGCCTCCCGCATTGTACACATTGTCTGTGAAAGACAGAGAAGGCTTTTATGATTTTTTGAAATCAATTAAGTACCCTGATGGCTACGCAGCAAATATCTCCAATTGCGTGAGCGCTCAAGCTGGTAAATTATCTAGCCTCAAAAGTCATGACTGTCATGTCCTTATACAACGACTTCTTCCAATTAGGATGCGTGGCTACCTTAATAAGGAAATTGGAACCACACTTTTTGAGTTGGGAAATTTCTTCAAACAGTTGTGTTCAAAGACATTGAGGTATTTAGATTTGGAGAAATTGGATGAACAAATCGTACTCATACTTTGTAAGCTTAAGAAGATTTTCCCGTCGGCTTTTTTTGATGTCATGGTCCACTTGGAAATTCACTTGCCTCGAGAGGCCATGCTTAGAAGCCCAGTGCAATATCGATGGATGTACCCAATTGAGAGGTATTAACTCAACCCTTCTATTAGTGTCAAATTTAATTAACGCTTTAGTGTTGATATAAAGATTGCAGTTTAAAATTGTCATCGGCTTTATTGTTAGGTTACTTGGTCGTCTAAAAGGGTTTGTGGCCAACAAAGCTCATCCTGAAGGATCTATTGCCGAGGCTTACATTTCCAAAAAATGTATAACATTTTGTTCAATGTATTTGGATAAAGTTGAAACATTGTTCAACTGCCCAGAAAGGAATTATGACATGGGTGACCATGGCCCAGGGTTAGCGGTATTCACTCAAAATGTTCGTTCCTTTGGTCTAATGACAAGGGCGTCCGATGTGTTCGTAGCTGAACGCGAGATGGCTCATTGGTTTGTCCTACACAATAGCACAAAAGTAGAAAAACACGTAGGGTATGAATCCTTCAAACGTATTTAGAATGTTGTAGTTGTAATTTGATTAGTCTTTATCTTAGTAAATATTTTTGAATTGCATTTCTTGTAACTAGGGAGCACAAGAACTTGTTACAACAAAGAGTCGGTGCATTCGACATCGAAAACAAACAACGCAAAGAATTCCCTAAATGGTTCAAAGATCATGTAAACTAGTATTCTCCTCATACAATCAATCATACATATATCCAATATTGTGCATGCTTGTAACATGACACATGTTCTTCATGTAGATGAATGAATTACGGAGCCAAGTTTCCCCCGAAGCAACTGATGAGATGTGGTCATTAGCCAATGGTCCTAGTGGCTTAGTGAATACATATTCATGATGTATTTGTAATGGTGCCCGTTTTCATACTATCGACCGTGACAACCGTCGTAAAAGTTAGAATAGTGGATTAGTTGTGGAAGGGGAGCATGAAGGCCAATTGATACACTTCTATGGACACTTGTGCAGAGTGTGGGAAATGAACTATTTGTTCAGACATTGGATTGTATTATTCCAATGTGAATAGTTTAACACTGGTAGTAGCAGAACTATGTGTGTAGAACCACATTTGACAACAATTGATTTAAGAAGTCGATGGTACAAAGATGACTCATTTGTATCACCAAGTCAACTTGAACAAGTATTCTATGTTCATGACACCAAATTAGGTACCAATTAGAGAGTTATAGAAAAGTTTCAACATTGAGGAATTTGGGATGTGCCAGAGATGGATGACGTAGAACCTGATGATGTGTTCCAACAAGAAGAAACCACCGAGGTCGTACTAGCTATGGCTATTGATGATTATGTGGTATTGCGTCGAGATGATATTGAATCTGAAATTATTGCAATGGAAGTTTTGCAATCTGTCAGAGGTGTAGAAGCCAAGGGTGTTACAGATGATGCCTTCATCTGTGATGATGAAGATGGATTAATGAGGGATGGTGACGACCCAGAAGAAGAATATGACCTACAAAGTGATTTTGATACATATGTTGATGTAGAATCTTGATGTATTTGCTTTTATGATTGGGATATGATAATGAACCAAAATACTTGTTTTATTAATTTGGCTACATCATGTCATAGCTTGTTATTTATTTTTAATTTTTTTTGTCTAATTTAGTTCATGTATATCATGCTTTATAATGTGGACCAACAATTAGAGCTTTGTAATCATGCATAAAGGTGTAATTCTTTTAAAATTAAACAAAATGGAACTTGGTGGTAAAATTATTTTACTTGTATTTGACCAAACTTGATTCTAATAGAAAATGTTTTGGAGATAGGGTAGGGCCGAGTACAAGAGTAGGGAGGTCAAAATTAGTGTAAAGTTTGAAATTGTATGACTAAGATAATTGAGTTTAAAGTTAAGAACTCAAGCACAAAATCTGAAAATCCCGACCCATTGCCATCCTAGACTTAAAGTTTGATATTGTTGAAAATACAAGTCGTCTTGATGTTTCGCTTTTTTTGATGTTTTTTTATTTTTGAAATTTTTTTAAGGTAATAAAATCATGAAAAATGACATGCTTATGAAAAATTTATACATAATTTATGACAAGTACAATGTGATAATAACATTTGTAAAACAACACAACCACAAAGCCAA
Organism: Camellia granthamiana; assembly: GCA_036172215.1. Taxonomy (NCBI): domain Eukaryota; kingdom Viridiplantae; phylum Streptophyta; class Magnoliopsida; order Ericales; family Theaceae; genus Camellia; species Camellia granthamiana. The sequence goes on from CM069911.1 coordinate 11,852,431, forward strand.
ATCATTCTCTATCAAAATATTGTACATTAATTATGTTTGTATATCATTACTCCAAAGTAAAAACTTGTTATATCATTAAGTTTTAATTTTCTATTTGTATAACAGTATAAAGCTGTCAATAATATCAACAGCTATATTTTGAGTTCTAGCCTAGGAATCCTAATATTAATGCACCCCGGTTCTCCCATAAGAATGAAAATCAATGTGAATTGAACTGGCCACTATATAGCTGTTCACCGCCATTGCTTGAGATGTTATAATACTATATTTTGGGTTCTAGCCTAGGAATCCTAATATCTGATGAATTTGTTATGTGGGCGTTTTGCTGCTTGGATGCTCAGTTATGCTTAGGCTGCAAATATTTCGGGTTCTAGCCTAGGCTGATATGCTCAGTTGGGCTCTGCTGCTGATCTTGGGGCAGCAGGGGCTATGTTGTGAGGCTTGGGAGCTGGTGGTGAAGCTGCAAGACATTCAAGTTTCAAAGAGTTGATCAAAGAGTATTGATAATCATGGACTGATCATGGGTACTGCTTGAGGTTGACTCTGGGCTATGTTTTTGTTCTGCATTTTGGACTAATCTGTTGACTAAGTTCTCTGCCTACTGTGGGGCTTTCTGCTATGTCCTGCAACTGGTCTGAATTCTTGTTTGTTCAATTGGCTGTTGGTGAGTTTGCTGTTGGTTTTGGTCTGTAATGTTGGTATGTTTTTGGTTTTGGTGTGCATTAGCTGAGTCTCCATGTTTGTTTTTTTTTTTTAGTTATGTGATTTCATGCTTTGTAATGCATTTTATTTCATGTATATAATGCTTTATAGTGTTACTTGTGTTATTGTAGTTTGAAAAATGGTTCCTGGCTTGAAGACTGGTCGGCTTCGGAAAAAGACACTCACGAGCACAATAATAGACTCGTCGGCTCCTATTCCTTTAGTATCAACAGTCGCTCCATCTCCTGTTGGCACCGTACGATCAAATATGGCACCATCTCATCATGTCACTAGCCCACCATTGGTTGATTCTGATGAGACACAACCCCCATCCGAAATGCAGCTGAGTGGCGTAGGTAAGATTAAAGCGTATCAAATTTGTCAATTATCACTTGTCATTATTTACATT